>JAVTVJ010000252.1:310000-1510000 GCA_034509425.1 Eopsaltria australis | reverse complement strand
TGATGAGTTGCCAGCTGGGGTTAAACCACAACAAATTCCCTTTTTGCTCTTCGGCAGCACCTGAAGGAAAGTGGAAGCAGAGTGACTGCTCAGATGTGATGATCTTCAATGTCCAAACAACAACAAACATAAAATTTAATTCAAGCTACACTACAGGGCATGTTTTCAGCATTTTTTTGGGGGGGAGATGATGCTTGGGGAATTAACTGCAAAACTCCCATTATTAATAGAAGTCACACAGCTAAATCCCCACAACCTATAATGAAAATATTGCCTTACATTTCTCTCTGGTATCACTCCTGATCCGTGCTGACAGCACTCTCATCATGAATAACATTATGTCAGGCTGCCCAATGATTCCTGAAACTGTCAACAATGTTTAAAGTCAAGTTCTCCAAACTTTTTAAAAGTTAATCATCTTCACTCTGGAAGCATAAAAGTTGAATGCAATAGAAAATGTGCAGATTCACAGCAAGTTTTATTGACTTGCTGGCCAAAGACTTCATCTAGCTGCTGAAACATTTACATACTACAAAGCACTATCTATAGAAAGGATGTCCTTAAAGGCCAGAATATACATGAGATGGCAGAAAGAGCTGAGAAAGTGTGGAGAATAGTGCATAGTGTACTTGACTTTCACACTAAATTATAAAAGCCTTCAGTCAATCCAATGTATGCAACCTGCCTAGTTTAGGGAATTTCACTGTAACACCCTGTACAAGCACAGCTGAGAAGGAAAAAGTCTTGAGAGATCTTAATTTCCTTGTCTTCTTCTGTTGCAATCTGACTTAAAATGCCACATTTTTCAAAGCATGAAAAACCATAAGTCCTTCAATTTCTCTCCATTTATTTATTTTTAATTACTATTTATCAATGTGATGAAAAGTTCCAGAGTGAAAGCCTGAATAAAGAGCAATCAACGTGCTCTTTACTAGTTGAAAGTAAATTTTCTTTACTGGTGCCTTCATGGCAGGTCCACAGTAAAGAAAATTTCTTTCTTTCTGAAAGGCAGCCAATCCACTTTGAATTTTTAAATAGCTCAATTACAAATAAATACATTTATAAATTGTTTCAAATTGAGTGCCTGATAAATGTTGTACACACTTTAAACACCTGTGTTTAACATCCTTCTCTCGTTACTTTTCCTCTTTGTTGTCTAAAGGGGTGTTTTCAGCAGTAATGACATTAACTTGTACTCCAGACATGTGAACTATTGACCTACACATAACCAAGATTTCAGGAGTTGATCCAGACTGAACTGACTTTCTGAATCTTCTATTAGCCTTCATTACTCACAAATCTTCAAGTCTGTGCTTCTCTCAAAGCTGGAACTCTTTGAATCAAATGATCACATTAGATCACATTGGGATTCACCTTTAAAAAATTTACATTTACTTTTAATGCCCAGCTGAATGCATTGAAGAAGTCCAGAAACAAAATAAAAAACAAAGAAAAAAGGATGTAGGAATTATTGTTTTATAATACCAAGACTATTATGCCAAGCTTGTATTTTGGGATTTAATTTATTATTTTCAAATTGTACCTGCTGGCAACACTTCTGTTTTACTCTCTGGACTGTTGAACTGAAGCTTTTAACAAAGCAGCCAACAAAATCTCCGTGCACTGGATTGAAGCCCTCCTCAAAGATCTCCAGCACGTGTGTTTTTTGAAGAAATAGAAGGTGCATCTGTCAGCTTCTCTCAAGAGCTAACAGGCAACAGTTCCACTTGCAGAGTTATTCTGCTGGTTCCATGTCAGCCTGGGAAAGCCTTTAAACCACGGATATTTCCTCAAAATCTCTTTCCACTGGTCTTTGTCACTTTTGAAGGAGCAGAAAGAGGATGAAGTAGAATGAAGAAACAGTCTCATGGAGTGCCCACATGATAGGGCCTGCCTTAAAGAAAGCTCTTATCTGTAAGAAATTTATTCAGTCATGAGAATCTAAACATAGCTCCCTGCTCACAAAGAAAATACAAATGATACACAAAAGTCCTCTCATTTTGGCACTGGGTAACCATGGATAAAAATAAAGCAAGGAAGAAGTAAAAGTGATGAGAAACTGTTTGCTTGAAGTCTTTTCAAGTGCCCCCAGTCAAACCATTGATGTGGTGAGGCCTAGAAAGGGATAAAGCAAAAGATCTACAGCTCATTTGTATATTGAACACTGGCCTCTTAGACTGGACACACTTCCTAAGGAACAGGAGGATTTTCTCTCTCTTTTCCTGCCCTCCTTTCTTCTCTACTGTCAGAATCCAGCATTGGTGAGAGTCATAGAGGAGGTTACTCATTAGCACCACTTTCTCTGATAACCAACAAACACCAGTGATTTTGTTTGTCAGTGTTTGCCAATAATTGCACTAATGTTCAGTCCTGTACCATGTAAATTCCCTCCATCAAACAGATACATCTGACATGGTCCTGAAATGTGACTGAAATGATTTTAGATCCAGCCTGTGCTGCTCAGCAGCACAATTACAATAAAGGAAAAAATGATAAATGTATAGAAAAGAATACTGAGAGTGAGGGTGATCCAGCACTGGAGCAGCTGCTTAGAAACTGAACAAGATCCTGAACAACCTGAATTCATTTCCAAGCTGAACCTCCTTTGAGTGAAGGGTTGAACCAGATGGCTTTGAGAGGGTTTGTTCCAACCTAAATTCTGACTCTTAAGTGTGTTTTAAATGGTCAAACTGCTAGTGCTAGTTGAGGATTGATTATGTGGCAAACATTTGCCATGCATCCCATTCTCCCGGGGAAGTTTCTCATTAAGGTGAAAGAGAAGGTAAAATTGTTTAAAGTGCCAGACCAAGAAATGTGAATTACTGTAACTTGTCCCCTCCAAGTTCTTCACATCTCCTCCTCTACCAATTCTTAGAATAAACACAGATCTTCATACTTACAATGATTATTTAGAGATTCTTTTGGTAAAGGAGTAGGTTTGCCAAGACAGGATTCATTCAGGGGTTGCTTCAAGCTCTGCTTGAATGTTGATATCAACTTTTATGCAATCTGACATTCCAAAAAGAACTGACAGTAATGGACTGGAAACACAGGGAAACCATTACAGAGCACAGAAAAAAGAGTTTCAAAAGAAACAGAATTTAAGAGCTAAATTTCTTTAACTGGCTCTGATAAGGGACTGGCTGCACAGAAACCCTTTGAGGAGCTTTCAGACTAACAAGATGACACTCCACATCGCTCCAAAACACAACACAAAAGTTGGGATGTGAGGCTGCAGAAATACTCCCCTCTGGCTCTTATTTTGTCAGATTTGATGGAGCTGAGCAGACTTTACACCGATTAGCAAGAAAGACAGAAAGGCCTTCCAGGGAAGCATCAGAGTCTCCAGGAGAAAGGTCCTGGCGCTGCTCTCTGGAAACCTGTCCCCATCCCATGCTCCAGGCTGGTGTTAGGGGGGCAGCATCCACTGCACTCACAGTTTCTGAGGCAGCAAGGCTGCACTGCAGAGCATCTCACCTTCACCATCTCAAAAAAAACCCCAGCTGGCTGAGGCATTAAGAAATTTTAGCTGTAAATCAGGTTGATCTAGATATTTATACAGTATTGCAGGTCTTGGCAGCAGTGCCAGGACATGAGAGGGGTCTTTGCTGGGGTAACAGATCTCCTCCACTTCAAAAGTACAAAACAGATATAAATGTGTCCTTAGAAGTGCATACAAAGATATTGTTGTGGTGACAGTGGTACAGAATTGACAATAAATGCTCCACCCTTTATGCTGGGGCTGAAGCAGACACTGACCTTTCCTGAGACTTTAACAATTCTCTGCAAAGATTCTTCCACCTCTGTAGCTTCAGCATTCAGTAAAGCTCTTGGGTCACCCTGGAAATGTTTTCTAAAGCGTTTTTTTTAATTCTTGATTCCTGGTCTTCCTTTTTTTCCTTTCCTTGATAATTCCTAGCTGGAGATAATGTTCTTTGGTGACCAAAAGCATATGTAGCACACCCCAGTAGGAATAATATGATTTTATTTATGTTATGAGGTCTGTTTAACAAGTAATGGCCCCCATTATTTGTTCACACCCCATCATTGTCAATGTTTTCCACAAGATGCAAGAACAATGTAGGCCAACAAAAGTTATTAAATTCCCACTCTCCACCCCTCTTTAAGAATAGGAAGGCTAACTCTAGAGTCTCCTCAAATTATAATGTAGTTGAAAGTAACATTTTTAACTTGTTATGTGGAGCAATTCTGGTTCTTTCTAATAACGGGTGAAGATTTCTACCCCTCTCCCCCTTACAATTTTGGAGCATTCTAAATTTCTGGTTTCTTCAGAATTAACATTGCTACTGAAATAGAAAATTGCCATTTAAAAAACTTGCAAAATATTCCTCTTCCTTTCTTTATAGTGCTAAGAGTCTCTGATTGATACCTCTCTCCACATCTTTCCCTCACACAGTGCCAATTTTGTACTGAAGGGTAGTGTCCTTCTCTTTTTTGAACAGAGACAGCACAGAGCCATTTTTCCTCCGTCACCTCATTTTATGGTGTTGCAGAGTTACTGTGGACATTCTCCTCAGAGCTTGGAAAACTGGGCTAATTGTCTGTGAGGTGACAACTGCTCCATCCACACATCTGCAAAACATCTCAGCAAATCACTCCAATTAACAAAGTCCAGCATGTTTGATTTAATTTTCACTTGAGAGCTCTTCTCAGCAGAACTTGTTCAGGTGTACCCAACGAGGCATGTATTGAAACAGAACAGGTAAGGATTAAATGTTCTGCATATACCCAGAGCCCAGCATCTCAAACTCTTCCTAAAACACTAATTAATTAATTAAGACTCAAGTTATCCTCTGTGGTGGAGAAATATAGCTTTGCCTGCTTTATAGGTCAAGGTAGAAATAGGCCAAATTAATTGGCCAAGATCCAACAGAAAGCACGTGGCAGAACTGGAAATTCAAATATGACTTCACTTTCAAGATATCTCACATTCCCCACCCAAAAAAGCAGTTGTACCTTCATTCATCCTTTCCTTCTGAACACTTATAATTTTTTAACTTGATGACCATTATTTCCAGTTAGAGGGAGCAATGCATCACTGAATCAGCCCTTAGAATCTTCTTTAGAGGAAGAAAATGTAAGTACAGTACTTCAGAGCAATGCAGACTAAGAGGTTTAGGGTTGTTAACCTGATACTTGCTCTGGTTTGATCAGCACAGTCCATGTTTGGAAAGCTCAGATAAGCTAAAATTGGTAACTTTGATATTTTTGTGACTTTATGTCATCATCCATAATGCTACTGTATGGTAAAACATTATACATGATGACATAACACCTGGAGAAAGCATTATGCTTATCAAAAGGCTGTGGGTTTAGCCAATTCAGTTCAAGACCTCGTGAGCATTTCTGAGCTTTTAGCCAGGCTCTATCAGCTCTGGTTATTACCTCTGTCCTCTTTCTGGCAAGCTGCTCCAAAGTAAGAAGCAAATAATGTGGCTGCATTTTCTACCCAGTGCAAAAGCTTACACAAGGCTGTAATAGTTTGATGCACAACAACAAAGGTACAGGTCACTGTTGTCTCTTATGCCATGACCTCGTGAAGGTAACCAAAAAGAAATTTAAAATAAAAATTAAAAAAAAAAAATAAAATCAGAATGCTCTGCTTTCACAGACCTCTGCCTTTTGTGTGAAGGCAGCTCTAAAACGTGTGTCAGGGAAGCCACAACAGTGCTAACGAAAGAAAGTGGAAGAAAAGTTGTCTGTGTCTCTCTGGAAATCCTCATCACATCTACAGTAGACACTCCCAGGCAGCAACTGTTTAGCCCAAAGTTTTAACCGACTCCTTAAATTCACCATCTCTGGGGCCTGCCTGCTTAATAAAGACTACAGGGTGTTGAGAAGCACAGTATATTATTTCATTAAGTGCTTTTTCGGAGAAGGGGATTTAGAAGTAAAACTGCTGGCTTTGTGTGGCAAGGTTATGACCTTTGACAACTTTGGAGCTTATCTCTTTCATCTTCCCACTCCCCCGAGACCCCGAACTTGCGGAGGGATGGAAACGGGTAAGCCGGGGCCAGACAGAGTCCAGCATTGTTGTGGGGCTGCCTCCTCTCCCTCTCCCTCTTTCCCCTTCTCTCTCTCTCTCCCTCTCCCTCTCTCTCTCTCTTTTTTTCCCCCTAAACAAAACAGATCTGAACTGAGCCAAGGAAACAAAAATGTATTGTTCCTCGCAGATGGAAGCGAGTGTCGCCTAGGTAACCAGATTAATCTCCTTTTTCTCTCCCTTCCTCTCTTGTAGTGCGGTAATCGGTGGGCTCTTTTCACAAAAAAGCCAGCCTCAAAGCTGGGGCTCTAACTAGGTTCCTAATTAGCTGCAATTTACAATGAAGACAACATGATGAGATAATAGAAATTTGCAAAATAATGACATACCTCAGCAAAATATTCCTCCTCCTAAGAACCATTTTTATACAAAAACAATAAAGAGGGCCCTTCTAAAGCAAAGCTGGAAAATGGTGGTGTATTATGTGACACAGAACATTATTGTTCGCCTCTTGTTCCCCCAATCAACAGCTTATTGTTTGGCATCTTAAATAAAAATGACTCAAATACAGGCCACATAATGATCTCCATTGCGCTAATACACTGTATATACAGAGTAGTCAAAAATGTACCCAAGCCAAGGCCAGTGGGGCTGATAAAGTAGCAGGGCCCAGAAAGGTAATTTACAATACAATGCACTAACTATTATTGCTGGCCTTAATCACACGTATCTTCCTGATTTCTGTCAGGATGCGCTCTGACATCAAAAAAGGGCACTTGAACGGGGGGCAAGCCAGTTAATGAAATATGATGGCTCGCATTTGTTTTCATGTGGTGGTTGGCTCAAACGAGGCAGCTCCAGACTGTTAGCCAACAGTCTTCCCTTGTGCGACTTCAAAGGCTCCCATTGATGGCAGGGAGGGAGGGAGATCGCGGGCAGGGGGATCGTGGGGAGACAGCGCTGAGGGAGGAGCGCTGGGCGACTCAAAGGACTATTAAATCCTAATCTCTACCTTATGTCCAGAAGGGGAGAGCGGGGAAACAGAGTGGGCTGGGGCCGACCTGGCCCTGGCTCCAAGGGGAAGGAGTGGCAGCACCTCCGCACGCGGTGCAGGACAGGCGTGGCCACTGCCAGAACTGGGTGTTTGGCTGCTTGAGGTTGTCATGTACTCATCCCTGCTAGAGCAGAGTTCAGGGCAGTTTTGATCTCGACAGAAAGATTTCGTAAATAGCAACAGATTGTCTGAAACTGTCAGGAAGAACAGCAGCAGCAAAAGTAATTCCTTATTTTATCTGTGGGCTCATCAGTGTTGACCGGCTCAGCTGCAAATACTCGAGACCTACAGATCTTTGAGGACTGTTCCCCAAATAAGTGCAACTATGGCCACTTTGGACAAGGATGGAAAAGCATTACCATACACCCTGACCTGGTCTTTTGGTTCCTGAAAATGGCAAGAAGCCTAATTTCCTTCACAGAATAATTGAAAGGAATGAGTAATGTCATATTATACAGAGCAGGCCAACTGCTGAAAAATACTGACAGGATACGTGGCTCCAGCAAGGTCCTGCAAGACAGTTTACAGCAAGGGTTAACCTTTCAAGAACCACTGTAATTCCACTGCCATCTGCTTATACAACTTCTTTCATCTTTCAGGATGTCAAAGTACTAAAATGGTATTGTAAGTTTGCTGAGGAGAGCCACTGAATACATCAATGCTGAACATTATGCTGGGCAAGGAGAAGGAAAAGAAGATTTCAGAAGTACCCCAAATATACCACTTTGAATGACCACTGCCATGAGGCTTAAACAGGAGACAGGACTGACCAGGCTTTGGGGTTTAAGATATTATTTAAAACACTCAAGAAACACATGGGGGTACATAATGATCCTGAGAGCCTTCAGAAGTGTAATGTGACACCTTTAAACCAACAACACTGATCAGTCACACAATAAGTTTAAAAAAAGAAGCATGGAGATTTAAGATACAGAACAGCATTGAAAATAGATTTCACTTTTGGTATTGGTCTGCTATAAACAAGCACACCCTGGTCTGCAAAGATTTCTAGGAAAAAGAGAACAAGGTGAACAAATGTGAAGCACTCTTTAAATAGAAATAAACAGTAAGTAATAGATGGTCATATTCTTGTGTGCTTAATCCTATTCTCTCCATGCAAAGTGTGGTTCAGCTGCAGAATACGGTGTCACTTAATGCAACAGCATCAAAACTGCTTCTGAAAAACAAAATAATGTGTAAGGTACTTGAACTGCTTGCCAGGCAGCCCTACTCCAACTAATGCTGAGCATCTTCTTATCCCATTGACTTCTCCCAGCACAGGAGCTGGCAATCTACCAGAAGTATGCTGACACACAGGATCAGGCAGCACCTAAGGAAAGAGCAGGAAAGTGCAGAAAATGGCTTTGAACCTGTGAACCCAGTTCAGTGTAAATCCTGTGTTGACATTAGTGGTCACAGAAGTCACTAGAGCTTCTTTACACCAACTGGAAGCCAGATCTAAAGATTTGTGTGTTAGCTTGTTTTTTTGTTGTTTCCACATACTGTATATGTTTCTATGGAAGGGTAAATATAGCCTGTTCCTTTCAGGCTCATCTGAAAAAGCAGACCCAGTTTAAAATTTAGATTTCTAAACACAGAAATAAGCTTTTTACCTGGCACATTTTATCCTTTGGAGCTTACACCCTAGTTTTGCTTAATCTATCTAGAAGTTTTATCATTGCATGCTTAGATAGTCCTGTATGGAACAGCCTCCACACACCAAGAATTCAGAAAAGTGGGAACAATTTTGCTGCCCTGTATATCCCATGCCAGAGTCAGAACAGCAGCTCTGTATCTGCAGCCTGGTATGATCAACACCAGCTTGCCATTTTACACAGAAAACATTAGCTCTCCCAGCTCCTTGGATGGATGAAATAACTCAGTAAGAGCTGGTTTCCCACAATTACAGAGCCCTATCTGATATTGCAGGTGCATGGTACAAATTGAATTCAATTGGATTTCTGTATATTAGCATCTGAAGGTTTGGGAGCCTAAATATTAACCTTTTCTCCACGACAATCCTATCCAAAGCACTGCACCATAGGAGGACAAAACACTGGGCATAAACCTGCAATATGAATCCTGTTAGTCCCTTCCTTCTTTTTATTTTTTTTTAAAGTTAACAGAACTGTTTGTGTAAATAAATGTTGCAAGGCTGGACACTCAGTATTTTTTTTTTTCTAGCATCCCGAGTGTCTGGCACAGACTGTGTTATCCAAGATCTATCTGAGATCATCTACACCATTCCCCTGGAATAGCACCTGTGCCCTTGTGGCCTTGAATGGCTCCCACAATACAAATTTACAAATGGCTTTTGAAAATTACTCAAACATCCTTCGGTATGAGCAAAATCTGGTGTGCGACAGAACTGCCTTGCCTTTATTTTATTATGATTATTACCACTCCCAGGCTCCGGGGAGCTTTGTGTGTGTCAGCACATTTCTTTAGCATCTCTGATAGCCTTCAATCTTCCTGCCTTTTCTACCTTTGAACCAGCTGCAAACAGCAAGGAAAACTACACAAACAATGGGTTCATGCAGGATGCAAGAAAATTCATGCATCTAACTTAAGTTTAATGCTCTCCAACTCTCTTCCTCCCTCTCTTGCCCCTGCCCCACAGGGGAGGAGGGAGGAATGGTTTAAATCAATAACCAAAGGCTTCAGTTTTACAAACCCTTGAGCCATTAGAGCTCCGAGTCCGTGGTGCACCAACCTCCCCCAACCCTGCACACACACACATGTAACACATAGAAAAGAAATGCTCCCAGCCTGGCATTAACAATGTTCATTCAGTGCTCTTTACTTAAAGGAAGAAAACAATTAAGTGAAACCTTGAAGTAATCTCATTCTGCCTATTTAGCCTCTTCATCCCTCAATGTGTGGTTAGTAAGTGTTGCAATCAGGGGCTAAGGCCTGCTATCATTCGGCCTTAATTAAAAAAGACACAAGCAGTGGAGCTGTGAATTAGAAATGTAACAACGCACTACCCCTGATTAATTCGAGGCTCATGTTGGATTAATAACTCCAAACAAAGAACAAAAGGAAATTGTTATGCGAATTGCAGTCCTCCCAGGCCAGACAAAGGTCAAATCACAGGATTTCAATTTCATCCGGAGTCGCTTAATCAACTCCCTCGGAAGGAAGACCATATGCAGTCCTGAAAGCTACCCATTGTAGTCGTGTTGTCACTGGACCTGAGAGACAGCACAGAGATAATCCCAGCTATTCCCCATCTTTTCTCCTCCTTGTCTGTTTCTTTTCTTTTCCTTTTTTCTTTTCCTTTTTTTTTTTTTTTTCTTTTTCATTATGACAAAAGCCCTTCATTAGGGCTAATGATTAAGGAATAATCTGAAGCCAGGACAGGACAGTATCTGTGGGAAAGTGGCTTTTGTGGCTGCTGCCCCATGGAAGCATCCCAGCTCTCAGTCCCCATGCAGCTGCAGAGGTAGCTCCTCATTTTGGGGGGGTCTTGTGCAGCAGCAGCAGAAGGCACAAACTGCTGTGCTTCATTCCACACCCTACAACGCTTACAACAAACAGCACTTGGGGGTGGGGGTGTAAAACAGGATGTTTGGGACACATTCAGCGTGCTGCCTACATCTTAAAGCCGAGGTCTTTTGAGGATGTTAGCTGAGGAAGAAGGATGTCACCAGTCTGAAAACCTATCTCTGACCAAAACCAAGCCACAAAGAATAAAATTCTGTATTTTCTTGCTGTTGACACCCCCAATGAAATGATGATGGAGCAAAACAACCCTCAGCTTTCATGATCTTAGATATACTGTCCTTCCAGTGAGCAGGAACACAGCATGCCCCCCCTGCTCCCATGGACCATGACTTCTCAAGTAACTCACATGACAGAGCATTTTATACGGACTGCACAGTCATTCTATATAAGGACAAAAGAAAAGTTCAGATCTGCTTAGGAATCTGGCACCTCATGCCAGGAGCAAGCCTATAGAAATGGAAAAGGAGCAAGAAGGAAGCTTCAGGGTGGGGACCTGCAACATGGGGCTCATCCCCACCCTCACTGCCTTCTCCAAGGGCTCTGCCCATCCGTTTGCCAAGCAGCCGCCAGCAGCTGGCCCAGCCTGGCTGGGGCAGGTACCCTCTCCCAGCTACATCCCTACTGTTTGTATACATTTCAAAAGGCAAGCGGGAATGTCTCAGGGTTTAATTCATGGGGGTTTTTGTTGTATATTCTGTAACAGCAACCCAGCTCAGGACCAAATTTACTGTCCCCAGCAAGAGGCCAAGAGCCAACAACACTTCCCACCTTGATGCAGACCTCTTGCTTAACTCAAACAAATCTCTCCTGATTTACATGGACATGAGATAGAAAGATTCAAACAACAGTTCTCCTTTAATCTTAAATTCTGGTTCAAATCATATTCCTTGGAGTGGGATTGCTGACAAATGCACCAGGACTCTCTGACTTTGCCGAGAGATATCTTAAAGCCCAATAAAACTACACAAAACCTGGTACTGGTACCTGACACTGCAGTAGTTTCCAAACCTGGAGGCATTGAAGACCAGGAGTTATGACTGGGATATTAAAACACCTTGGGAAATGCAGATGCAGATTCTGTAGAAATCTCTTACCTGTGTTAGGTGCTGGAATAAAATTGCAGGTCACTCGGTGAACTTAAGAGAAGATTCTGTTTTGACTTTCAGCTTGGGATCATCTCCATTCAGTTCTGTCACAAACTACACTTGGTCCTCTTGCCAGGGGGCTGCTGTAGCTGTTGGAGGGGAAGAAGAGATTTGTGAGTTGATCAGTTCTGAAGCCCTTTCCTACTCAGAAATATTCCCATTTTAAGTATTACCCCAGTACGTGACTATTCAACTTCTTTGATGCTTTCCTTTTAAGTATCTGTAGTCTCTTGCTTTACATATTGATTTCGTAGCATGCAACCAAAAATTAAGATGAAATACCTACTGTGCCATGGAAAAGGAGAGTCATGTACTCAGAAACCCTTTTGCCTGTGTTATACCACGTCATTAAATCCAAATTACATGGAATGCAAATTCTGTTAGAAATGAATCTCTCAAGCATTCCACCAGCTCCAAAATGTATTCAAAAAATAATTTTTGAAATCTGTTACTATTAGAAGCTCAGCAGCAAATTAACTTACGTATACTACCAGTTATTTTAGCTACTTCCACTCTTCAGCGTGAAAATAAAATGAAAGTTTTAAGTATGCAGCTCCAAAAGTTTAGCCCATGTATTCATCTGTCAAAGAAGGAAATCTGTGCACATATCCCAGTAAGAATAATAGGAGGACAAGATTTCCCTTCCCGTTCATGTTCTCAGCTATTTCTAAAGCCTTATGAATTTTTATAAATCCCAAAGCATCAACAACAGGCAAGCATTGAAAGCTGCCCTCTGCTTGACTTGCTCTTTTCTTTGTGGCAATCATCTCAGAGCTGTGTACCTGGATCTTTAAGCAAATAAACCAACAAATTTCCCTGATTTTACTTGACATTTTTCCTAATCCTTTCCCTTTACTTAGGAGCTACCTCTTTCTCATCCCTTCCAGTCAAACAAGCCACCACTGAGAAACATTCTTCCTCTGTAGCTCTTACAAGTGTGAAAGAGCTTCCACATATCTTTACCTCACTGACCCTTCATCTCTTTTCAAATCACAGATAAGAAACAACATTTCCTTATCTTGCTAAGAACTGGGAACACTTTCCACTTCTATTACAGTGTTTGCCACCCCTATTAAACACTCTAAGAGTCTGCATGAAAAAAACTTATGCATAAATATGGAGGTTCTCTGATAGATTCCAGGCAACCAGTTTTTCAGTGGATAGTATTCCAAACTGCACTGCAAGCAAGCAGCTGTGTCAAGAGATTAAATATGATGGGATGTGCAGAGAAAACCAGTTATGTCAAGCCCATTTGTCTCTCCCCAAGAAAACCAAGCCAACCAACCAAAGATAATGTGGATTCTTCTATTCACCTTACCAAAATGCCACTTCCATTAGGAAGATACAATCACGACACAGCAAATTAGGTTTTACATCTGGATAATTTTTCCAAAGAAGTCCAGCACCTTTGTTTAAGCTCAGCTTAAAGGACTGCACACCGTTTCTGAGAATTGCTGGGTAGCTGCTGCTCTCCCTCTCAGAGGTGGCTGCTCCTCAGGACTGGTTGGCATTAAGCAGGGCAAGGCATAATTTCCTTGAAAGATACAGCTTTCATTCCAAGACACAAAAATATTTCATGAAATACCTTTTCTTCTTTGCAATTTTGGCCAACTTTAATGGTAATTATGGGGATTGCCAATTATTGTTATAAATCTAGAAACACAGCAGTAACTCCCTTGTAAAAGAATTTATAATATACTTCCACAAAGTTATCAGGAATCTTATCTAATTCCTTATTACTATGATGAGATATTACACAAAGGAATAAGACTAAGAGTCTATTCATGTTGTATAAACCTGGAAAGAGGTTCCAGAAGCTTAAAAGAACTGGATCCCATAAATAATTTCACCTTTGCCTTTTTTTTTTTAAATTTTCTTGTGAAATCTGTCTCCTTTGCTTTGATGCCTTTGATTGAAAGGCATTGTGTAAATGACTCACATTTGCGCAGCTCTGAAACACGAACACCAACAAAAGCCAAAACATACAATTTGGTGTATTTGCCTGCTGACTAAACACTTTTCCTTGTATCTCTCTTTGCTCGGAGGGTAAATTGTTAGTTTCAAAGCTGAATGACTGCTTCAGTGAGTTGGGTAGCAGACTATTGGTACAGTGTGATAATTAAGGGATCTTAGTTCTTAAACAATGCTGATAAAACAGAAATCCCTCTCCCTTTTTTCTGGATTACCTTCAGAACTGAAATCAGAGCACATAAAATGAATAATAATTTGCACCTTCTGTGAATGATAAAAGATTGAATCAAATTTTAACTAGACTCTATTTGTAAATCCCTCAGGATGACATAATTACTATTCAACACATACCTTAATTAGCTGTACACATCTATTTCATAGTATTTAACAAGTTTAAACAGCTTCTATTGTCTGTTGAATGGATGTTCCATTCTTATCAAAATGGATACAATTCTGAAGTTCCAAACTGGAGGAAATTTGCTCACAGAAGTTAAGAAATGACCTGGAAATTACTGTTCCTGTAGTCAAATAGTTTTTGGTCTGGTTTGTTTGGGTTTTTTATCTCAGTTTTTAAAGTTGTTTCAAATTCACCAATGGTACAAAGAATTGACAATACACTGATGTGAATTATTGTTGCTGCTGCTTCTTCCTTTTGATGAAAAAAGATCATAATTGCATTGTCTGATGAAAAGAAAAAATCTATTCAAACTTTTGCATAGAATTTGAAATTAATACAAGATAGGCTGGGACACGATTTCTTTTCCTGGTTTGGATTACAGCACGGCCTCACCACCAGAAAGCAATACTGCTTTCACTGCTCCATCATGGATCAGGAACAGGCTGAAATTTGGCAAGCCATGCTTCAGGTGAAACTGAAGAATTAGCACTTGAGACTTTGGTGCTCATGCTGTGTAACAGCAGGTACTTGCTCAGCTGCAGAGGCTGTTCTTAAAAGCAGTGAGATCTGCAGAACAACGAGGCTTGGTCACACATGCTGCTGCCACCAGCTGAGGCTCAGAGCAAATCACAAGCACAACCTTCCCTAAAACCAGGGAATCCCAGAATTTTACAGGTTGGAAAAGATCTTGAAGATCATTGAGTGCAACCATTGTCCTAACACTGCCAGGTCCACTACTGAACCACATCCCAAAGTGCCACATCCACCCTTCTTTTAAAAACCTCCAGGGATGCTCAAGCAAATGAGAGCAACAGTGATGGTGTGCAGACACATTTGCACGTGGTATGTTTTCATATTTTGTCAAACTGCCCCAAGTGAGATTAAAATGTTTGCTTAAATACTTATTTTATACTCAGTGTCATTTGCTTCCTGTTCTCCTCAAAGTACAATGCTAAATACAGCTGACTCTTCAGACAAATCACTGTCCCCAGAGCCAAATCCAAATGAAGATAATCCACACCCAGGGAAATGATGGAGGCTGAGCTGGGGGAGAGGGAAAAGCAGGACTAGAAGTGCTTTGCTCTCCCAGACACCTTTTTTTAACTGGTTTTACTGGGATCACAGAGAAGCCAAGACCTCTATAGTCACAGTAAGAGAGCACTGCCAGGACCTAAGAGCCAAGGGAATGGGAAAGGGAAAGGGAAAGGGAAAGGGAAAGGGAAAGGGAAAGGGAAAGGGAAAGGGAAAGGGAAAGGGAAAGGGAAAGGGAAAGGGAAAGGGAAAGGGAAGGACCAAGCACTCTGCTCTGGCAGAGGAGAAGTTAAACAACTTGAGGAGAAGTTATGAAAGGTATTTTAGCCACTACCCCTCCCAACTACCCAAAAGTCATCAGACCAGACTTAAAGTCCTAAGATTTACCATAAATAACAATGCTTAGAAACAAAGAAGCAAAACCCCTAAACCATACACAAATGCCTTCCAATGCATTTGAGATCCTTTTGTTTTATCTTTGTCTTACTTCTCTGGGCTGCCCCCACGTCATACTTTCAAGTTTTTCACTGCAATTCCTTGTAGCAAAAATGTATTTTTTTATAAGTGGAGGTAGATATTCTTGCACATTCATATTATCTCATAACGAGGCTTTGCAAGAGTTGTTACATATTGTAAGCTTTATGATAAAATTGCAGACATTGTGTTTGGAAGCTAACCTGTTTTGCCCCTGAAACAGAATGAAGTAGAACAAAATAAAAATAAACTTATTGAGTTGGAAATGCTTCTTGCTTCATGGTTGTGTTTCTTCTTCTGTCTGTGATGAGAGTGTAAATGCCCAATCATTAAAAATTAAACAGATGGGGATCACTCAAATGTATCAATCTGATCCTTTATCTTGCTCAGCACATTTAGGGATGGAGGAGGAACAAAAAAGGGGGGTGTGTTATATATGTCAAGGTGTTTTACACTTTACCAGCACCTCCCTTTGAACCTCGATTTCCACCCTGCCTTGCTGTTGTCTCAGCCAAGAAGGTCCCAAACCTGCCTGGGAACTTCCCACTGAAAGCACTGGGAACTGACTGGAATTCAGAGCAGGCTGGGAGCAACAGGCTCCTCTGCTTCCACCCTGCAAACAAAGCAGGCTGCAATCCCCTGTGCCAGCCCCTGTCCATGAGCAGCCCGCTGGCTCCCCCTCGCCAGCCTGCCACGGGAACCTCATCTGGAGGTGACAAAAAGATGGACCTCATGGTGCTGCACTGCATATCTATCTCCAAGCCGTTACCTGGGAGAAGGGAAAAGCTATTTGTACTCTCCCCAGTAAACTTGCTCTCCTTGATTTTCCTAACATTGCAATGGAAGTTCCCTGTCTGTCACATTGGCCGCTTGCTTTGTACTGGAAAAGTGGCAAACCACAGGGAGAAAAATGGTGCAATATGCAATCACATCAGCATAGTGCTGGACACTCTCTAATTACACAGACTACTGTGATGTGTTGATAAAAATAATCATATTGATTACTTATATCTATCCTATTGGAAAGAGAAGTAGTTCGAGCTCAGCCAGCTACAGAGGAAAAAAACTACAGGAGGCCAAAGAGGGATTTACAATTCTTTTCCACTTAAATGACATCATCTGTGAGGAAACATGCATTTTGATGGAGCACCATGTAGAAGAACTTTGTGAGAGTAAAAAAAGCCTCATAGTAGATCCAGGCAGCAAAACCATGAGATTTCCAGCATCATAAAAAGGATGGCAGTACCAGCTCACACGGACCACCCAACATGTTCCATCCCTAGCTGAATCCTACTGTCTTACAATGCTTATACTGTATTATTTATTATTTGCATTATATATTATTTGCATTGCAGTATCCCCAGCAAGGCCTCCAGGAAACCCCATAGGAGTATTTTCATGTTTGGTTGATTAGTTTTGCATCTGCATAAAAATATTTGCCTTGTTGCCTGAAACCTTGACTTCAGCACGGAAACGCACAAAAAGCAGGAAATAAATCTGATCTTTCTGCTTTCCAACTCCAAGTTGATAAATTTTTAAAGTAATTAACTTGTAATAATTAAAGATGAAGTTAGTAATACAAAGAATGCCTTAAAAATACATTCAGTGTGTCAAATTTCTGAAAGCACTTCTGAGTTCTGCTGAAGCCCCAAGTAACTGCAAACCTGTTGAGCAGTGAGCACAGGCATCTGAGCCACCAGTACCCCTTCCAAATCTTAATTAATATATCTGTGGAATATCTGGCTATGAAAATCAGCTACAGCGATGCCTGTTGTGCATGGCTGTGGTTTCACCATGAAGGCAGCAACATTTACACATGAAACTGATTCCGTGGGTAGCACTTGAAAAAATAAATATATGTATATGCATCTCCAGAAGAAAGAAAACTTGACAGAAGCATCAAGTTTGCAGTGTTGTGTTTTCTAAACACAAAATATTGTAAGCAGACGCATTGTCCCTACATAATACACGTTGGCACAATCACAGTTCATTCTTGTGTAAATAATTTGGCATAGCATTAGAAAAATTGCAAATATGGCACTTAATTTTGTTAAGAAAACAACTGATGCAAGAGCAGCTATGGCAAAAATGGGATGGTAAATAGGCTGGGGTTTTATAATATTTCTCCTTGGGCCTTTCTGATTGTTAATAATGATATTTTATTGAAGCCATACAGACAGGTTGAAGGAGACTCTACATCCTACAGCAGGAAGGGTAGACACAACTAAGTCAGCTAAGTGATTAATTCCTTTGAGGGAATCTAAAAGATTAATTTCTGAATTTTGATTAATGTGAACCTGGAATAACATCACTGGATGGAGAAATCTGTCAAGCATGGAAGAAAGGATGGAATAGATCAACTTTTACCAAACATTTTTTTGGTGAGCTTGAGCTGACAGGCATTACTTTATTCTCAACAAATTAAAAAAAAACCACAAGCCATGCAGTGGGAGAACATGAATGGCATATTTGGGATCTGCCAAGTAGAATATAGCTGGAAAAAAATTTGGTCCTAAGTCCCAAAGTATAGCAGATCTGTGCCCTGATTAGCTTACATTCATCCGAACCTCCTTCTGTGCCCTCTGCTTAGATTAGGTTGTGCACACAACCTATTTTCTATTTATGCAACATCTGCTCTGCTTTGAGATTGTGAGCAAGAACATTTCCAGGCTCCAAAGCAGGATGAGATTACAGACTGGCAAACTGAGCTGGATAAAACAAGGCCAGAGCCACAAAGATTTAGGTTCAACTCAGATTATTTAAGATTCCAAAAATGTCTCTATTTCACATTAACATAAGTGATTTCCCATATTTATACCTCCTTCCAGTTTTGAGAAGGAAGAGAAACAGAGTGCTTAATTAGTAGAAGTTCGTCTAGTGCCGTTCTTTCACATGACCAGAGTGACAAATCTTGTGGCTATCATGTGTAGTGCCATAATTAAACCTTCAGCCCTGATTATTCAGACCTTGGAGAGTCATCTAAGCCCTGTCCTCCAGACACAGCGACGTTCTCCTGCCACTGGAATGGAGAGGGGAGTACAGGAGGGAAGGAGACATCCAAGCACAGACAATGCCAGTATGAAACATGTTCACCTTGTGGCAACACTGCAGGGACTGAGAGGAGAAAGAGGTGCAGTGCTGCTGAAACAGGGGGAGCTGGCAGGGTCCTCCTGCAGATGACCAGTTCAAAAGAAGAAGGAGGGTTCTTTTGTCCTAAGGAGTAACCAGCAGAATTCCTGTTGACACCTGCAGTAAAATTAACAGTGGTTCCTGTGAAAATCATCTCTGCAGGCAGCAAGGCCAGGATTTGGTCTGCAGCAGCAACAGCCACTATGCATGGAAGATCTGTTTAATTTGTTTTAATAGCAGCAGGCAGAAGGTTAAACCTCTGAGCAAGGCGACAACCTCAGGGTGACTAACAGGACCGCAGAGCTGCTCCCACCTTCCTGTTGGACTTGGCTTTCCTGATTGCAACTCACACTCACTGGCAAAGTACACGAGAACGGAGATGATGCTGCTGCTGCTGAACTGAAGTTCAACAGCCCCACTGATATTCTGGGAGCCCATAAGTTCACAGAAATCCCTACTCCAGCTCAAATTCACAAGCTGGTCAGAAAGACAGTGGTTCACCAGTTTGGGTATCCAAATACTTTCAGCTGAGTTCAGTGGAATAATAGTTCACTGACAAGCTTTAAATAAATAAATAAATGCATAAATCCCTCTTTACTTGGCCATGATTGAGGGCTTCTTCCTCCCTTGGAGGAGGCTGCAACACAAGGAATGCCATTCAGCTAGTAGGAACTGGCTGCATCAAAAAGCAGCCAGGATTTCTCCCTCTCCCCATTCTTCCCCTCCCCAACACAATAGACCTGAAAACAAAAGACAGATTATTAGGTTTAAGTATGTAGCCCATTCTCCACATACCCTTTCCTCCCTCCTCCCACCCCTTCTTCAGCACATCTGGTAACCATGTGTGGCAAGTGCTAATGAAGACTTTCCTGAGTGAGCTACAATTAGTTCCGACTGCTGTACGCCTCTCTCGGCTGCACTGAGGATAAATACCAAAACAAAACAAATATCTTCCCTTCACTGTTCCTGAAACCTCCTCTTGCCCCTGGGATTCCCCTTCCTCATTTGCTGCTGAAATGAGAACAAAAAAAATAGAGTAAGCAAATACTTTGAGGTGGTCTTCTGCCTGATTTCTTTTCTCTTTTTAAATCAGCATTTTATTCATTTTGATTGAACACGACAGGCAGGCAACAGTGTTTCTATGATCCTGTCTACAATAGAGAATTGTTAAACAGATGTCCATTTTTTTTTTCCTCCTAGCCTGGCAGTATTATACACATAGCAGTTTTATCTGCTTGAGCAGATCAAATTTGTGTGTGTGAGTGTGTGTGTTGCCATTTGGAGTGATTAGAATAAGCCGCACAGAGGCAAGATGTATTGTGCACAATTAAGCCCATCTCCAGACCGCACATTTCTGTTTACTCTTGGTCTCCTCTCCTTTCCCCAATCAAGCTACTAATAGAGCTGTTTCAAGTTTCAACAAGACCACATTAACTGCTGGTCTCCACATGAAACAGAATGTCAAACCCCGGCCTCTCCCCAAGATCTAAGCACCAGCCTCCCTGCCCTCCTTTACATTTCTCTCTGAAACTGCCACGGCCCTCACCTTCAAAATTCCTAATGATTCCCCCCCCAGCAGACACTCAGTGCAATGTGAAATTTCACAGTGTGAGACTTTACATATTCTTTGCCATTTCTCTCAGCTGCGTCACGCAACATGATTGCCACTGACCAGCCCCTACTTGAAAGTATGTTCCCACTAAACAAACAATCCGGATAATTGCTGTGGAAGTGATGATATCTGCATACATCAGATTTCAATTATACCTCATTCACTCAAAAAATGGCTATGACCCTCCTACGCCTTTTGAACGGCGCTGTATATTGAAATGTAAAAAAACTAAGTTCTAAAAGCAGAACAAAAGCAAAACTGATGCTTAAAAAGGAGTTATTCTCTTAAAAATACACATGTTTCTACTTGTCAAATGATTTCTCAGAGAAGATGATAGGCTGGAGTAATGCAGGGAGGGGGGAACAAAAGGGGTTTTAATCATGGTTCGGATTAAAGAGTTGTATAACAATTGCTCTCCTTCAAGGCACATATACTGTACATGCTCACTGTAAATGATCAGCATTAAAAGAAACAAAGTGCACCGTGACACATTCAACATAAAGACAGCTGCATATACATTAACACTTGATTAATCAAAAGACACTGGTTATCTTTCTCCCTCACGATACCAGGAAATTGCACTTACGCACACAGGACTGACAGCCAAAGCCAGGCTTCTCCCCTACCCCAATTTAAAGTACATAAAACTCACTGTGGGGAACAGAAAAATAAAAAAAAGCACAAGACTCTTTCTAATTTGAGGGCCTCTTTTGGGACAAAAATTATTACTTCATCTCCACATAAGTCTTGGTTTTCTCTGCACCAAGCAGGGAGTAGAGGAAAGCTGTGGCACTTTTAGCAATATTTTTCTACAAAACATAAATTTTACACTTTGAAAAAAGGCTAATTTTATTGGTAATGAATACCAGTAATAACTTAATGAGTCACTGCAGTACACACTTTAAGGAGGAGCCGGTGCTAATGCGTGAATAATTATTGACACAATTAAGTGCCCAACACTGGGCCTGTTAAACTGCTCCTGGCACGTGAGGACTCCTTAATGGCTCCATGGCATCATACAATGACCCTAAAAGGTTTTAAAGTGCAGAGAGCTCCCTTTTGCTACTGCAAGGGATCCTTGGATCTCCAGTCCATTTCCTGCCAGATAATGCTGAATTGGCAAGGATTTACATCCTGTGTGGTGTTTTGCCTGTTGCCAGGCTGAATAATTACCTATTTACCGATTCTGTAAACAGCAAGCTCACCCTTTGACCTGCCTTGGGAGAGACTGTCTGGTCCATAACCCTGCCAGGGGCTTCCTCCTTCCTAACAGCCACTCTGTGAGCCATGGCTGCTGCTGGAAACCTGGCTGCTCCCTTCCCACTGATGGCTCCAAAGCACAAGATGCCAGCAACGCAGCAGCCACTGAATCCTCAGTGTGGGGGGGATTGATCTCCAACTCACCTGGAAAAGCTTTCTCGAAACTGGAGAAGAGTATTGGGCACAAAAAAGTCACGCAGTGAAACACCTCCAAGCTGTTTGGGCGGCCCCACCACACACGTACTCCCATCCCAAGACACTCAAGCCCCCTCAGCTCCATTGCACACACTCTGCTTCCCTCTTTGACAACGAGTGCCAATGTACAGATGTCCCAAATCTCCGGCTCCGCTCTGCATACCACGCTTATCTGCGGCAAATACAGCAGAATCGCTGGAGATATCTGCAGGTTTCCAGCAGAGCAATTTGCGAGGCAGCATTATCATCAAGAAAGCCATAAAAAAGTCACCTCTGGCAAATAACTCTTGACCATGTTTCACAAGAAGGGCGCTCGTGTCCTCTGAATGGACGCGGTTGTCTGTGAGTTGGGACGTCCTGCCAAGACGCCTCATCAGTGAGCTGGAGCAACACATGCACTCACACAAAAACTGACCCTTTTATTCTGAGACCCTGAACTCCCTCTGACCTTCCCCGAGCTATTCCAGCACGCATGTAGGTCCAGGAGGTAGATGAACAGGCAGACAGGACAGAATATTTTACGTTAAAATCTGTGCAGCCCGAGTACTGCACCTCCAGAGTTGTCACTGAGGTGTCCCCAGCCCGGGGTTAATAAAGTGGCTTTGCATTTTCTCAACTGCAAAATGCAAACACAGATGCTGCCATCTTTGTAGGGTGCTGTAGGCATGTATTCATTTTGAAAACATGCACCGTACTGGACACAACAAAAATGAACAGGAAAACAGGGCTGACCAGAGAAACACATGTCCTGAATTAGGAACTACCAAACAGTCTAGTACTTCTCACACAAGAGAAGGCTTGGAAGGGAGATACCACTTCAAAAACTATGTAGCTTCATTAATTTCCTTTTATTGGCTAATGGTAGATGATAAACCCCAGTCCTTATTCCTGACAGACGCCACCCTGATGACCTGGAGAAAAGCTCCCAGGTGCCCATGGCCTGCATGGCAACACATTCCCACTGATGCAGTTCTACCAGACCTTCCACAACCCAAGGCCTTTTCTGAAACACCAGGAGCAGGCATGAACTGGAAAGAAGATTGGCATCATGCATAATGAACTTCTAGCTGCCTGACTTCTGAGCAGAGAGGAACAGGGAGGTATCTTTCCCCCAGTAAGTCACAGGACCTGCCTGGAAGAGCAGTGAGAGTTTCACTTGCAGCTGTATCATGCCAGCTCAATGGTACCAGCCTTCATAAATGGCTCTTGACCTCTTGCCCTAACTTGGAGCTGCTCTAACAAGTGCAGTCCTGCAAAGCCAGGCGGGGTTTGTGCTGTTGCATTGGAGCAGGATTTCACTGCTGAATGTCCAGTGCTGCCAACACCCAGCCCTAGGAAACTACCAGGCTGCCCTTTCTTCTCTATAATAAACCAAATGTGCAACGAAATATTGCCACATCCCATATGTGTATTGACACAACTGGGACTTCAACCCCCATTTTGCTTTGTGTTTTTCAAATAGCTTTGTTTATCTTAGGATAAAGCACACGCTCTGGCCTGATACAGCAGCCAGCCACATTGGGGAATGGAGTCAGTGCATGCCCTGGGCACTGGGTCACCTGAGGACAGGACCCCTCCTGAAGGGTTGACCTGTGGCAGGAGCCAGAGAACCCTGAGACACTTGCAGAATCAGTCCCCTTTAAAAAAGAAAGAAACTATGAATTTTTTTTATGACTTGTAGTGCAAAATGTATGTTTTGAAGTAAGCTGGTGTGAAAACTGCAGGGAAAAGGAATCAAACTTCAGGCTGTTGGTCATAGGTTTTTATAACATGGAGAAATAAAAAACAGACATTGTGTTTGCATTCTATTTCTGGGCCTTTTAAGCTGTAACAGCATGAGTGGTATTTGCATCAGGAGTTACCATATATCATTGCAAGCAACATATGCATAGATGGAAAAAAGATGACGGCAGCAGCAGGTTCAGTGAAATCTCAGGATCTCTCTGTGATAGGGACCTGTTAAAGGTTTGGTTTTATTTAGCGTAGCTTAAAATGTCATTGGCATATGTGTTTCTCAATTAACACCAATTTAATACACTCCAGAAGTGTTCTATTCTGAGAGCAGGCTTCAGAGTTTACAAAGGATCTAACCTGACATTTTAGCACAGGATATCCAGACCCATTTACAATCAGGAAAACACACTATGAAGGCTAGATTTTTTTTTTCCTTCCACATTGTGTAATGATGCCTCTAATGATAAATACAAAAGTCAGAAAATCCTAGCAAATAGTGCTGTACTATGGAAATTATCCCTCCATCCTCTGTGAGTCACTCATATCCCCCAGATGAAATGGTGCCTTGTAGAAAATGCAGAGTTTCAGCAAGTGCATGGTTGATTTTCCTTCTCTGTGCCTTAACCGTGCTGTAAATTTTGCAAAACTGATAAACTGCAAACTCACCAATAGAAAAAGTGACAAATATATTAAGAAACCACAAAAGCAGACCCCAAACTCAATGAGAAGTAGTCAATAATCCTGGAAACCCTGGGCCTCATGACAAAAACTTGAGAAGGGAAAGATTCCCTGATGATGGCTTCCTAAATGATAAATACAGATGTCCAACAGAATCCCAGAAACCAACCACTGAAAGGCTGAAGGATAATTTATTAAACAAAAGGATGAATTAGAATAGGCAAGTATCATTTCATATGAACTTTACACAGACTATATGAATGTCTACAGTCTATTTAAAAAGAGCACCCAGCATTATTAATATTGATTTTGGAATATACAATTCATTAGATGCAATGGGCCAAATTAATCCCTGATGAAACCAGTAACTTCAGAGAAGCTGCATGAGACAGAAATACCTCTTTTCAGATCTAGTTAACTGTTTATTCTGAAATCAGTGACAACAGAAACACTGGGGGGAAAGCATTCTAAAAACATTGGCAGAAAAAGGTTAAAACCAAGAATTTAAAGGTTAGGAAATACCAGCTTTCAACTTGCCCATTAATTCTGTCCTGTTGTGTGCTCATTGTCTGCACTGAAGGAGGAAAACCAGCCCAGGTTTCTGCAGTTCAAAAGTGTATCACAGGGCATTCACACAAGAGGGCAGGAGTGTGACTGGAGGGACAACCTGAATTCGGTCTCAATTATCAATGTTTGGCTTTGCAATTTGCGTGAACTTTCCTCCTTTTCTAAAGGGGGTAAAAAAAATAGAAAGATAAAAGCTAAATATATTACATACAATTACTGAAGCTTCCCAGAACACACCTCCCTGGCAAGGTTTGGACTCTGCACAAACATCTACTCTTCGAGCTTCAGGGTGTGAGCTGGGATCTGCAGAAAATAGGGTACAGTCTGGTCTCCAGCCAGGAGACCTCACCAATTTTTCCCATTTCCCAGCTGCACTGCTGGAGAAACTCCAGCTGATGCCAGCATAGGGAGGGTGGAAAGAGAAGCTGGCTGCACAGAGAGGAGACTGGGAGAGGAGGTGCTCACCATCCTGCTCAGCTGCTCTGGCAGCTCCATGGCTGTCCAGCTCAGCACGTGCTGCAGCAGTGGAAGTGGTTTGGTCCCAGCTGAGCTCAGCTCCTCTGACACCCCTGTTTGGCTGCTGCTCTCACACTGTGACTCACTGCCTAGAAAATGACCATGAAAGTAAAACAGAGACTTTCACAGGCTTGTGTCATCACCAGGTTTGGACAGAGCCTCACGGCATGACAAAATTCTACTCCTGAAACCTGGAATTTCATGGCATCACGAAGTTCTACTGCTAAAACTTGGAATTTTTTTTCAACAGCAAATTTTAAAGCAAGCCCAAGACAGAGCAAGCATTAAAGTTTTTTGGTCCAACAGGATCATTTAAAATTAACTGAAGCAATCTAAAGGCATCAGACTTCTACTGTCTCTTGCAATAAATAATTTGGAATAATCTTTCCTTGTAGCAACATTCTCACCTACACACAGTCTAGAGCATGTGTGTTTGTATATAACCATATATATATAAACACATCCTTGAATACAAACAGTTGGAAAGACTTCATCCTGAGCATGACTTGCCAGGAAATCTGGAGAATTCTGATATATGATGAGTTAAAATATTAACAGATGTGCACATTCAAAGTGAGAATTTAATCCTGAGTTAGATCAGGAATACACATTGGACTCTGCTAGAGAGAACTCTGAAATCCAATAACATTATCCAAGATATTATTTGTTAAATCATGGGAAATCTTCTGCTTCAGATTCTTCAATTCCTGGTTCCAGTGCAAGCCTGGAGTTGCTCATGCTGTTTTGGTCCTCTGAAAACTTAACAGGACTCCCTCCCCAGGCACCTCAATGGGTGTTCACATCACCAGACTTCAGGGATCTGACTGCCCATGGAGTCAAGGGAACTCCCTAGGGTGGCTGCTCTGAAGCCCCTTTGGATGAGCCTACCTGTCTCTATTGATTACACAGATGGCTTTGGCTCCTAATTTAGGTGCCTCATTTAGATGAGGCTCCATGGTGTGCTAATTTCATCCTCAAACCTTACTGTAGCACACATGCTAGTCACTACAAGCTAACTCAATCCCAAACGAGTGGGGTCTGAGCTAAATTCAGGTTTTTGCTGAAAATGAGCCCACATGCAGATCTAGATGCCCTCAAGCTCTAAGAATCAAAGATCTTATTCTAGGTGGAAGTTTCTCTGACCTAGCTGTAGCTTTGCCTGGAAATTTGGTTTATTTATAGCTTTAGAAGCAATAAAAACTCTGCCAAAAGGTTCCTTATTTATTTTATTCCAATTACATGGTAATTTTTATATCCCTTTTTTCCAGCCTTCAGTTATCATTATGGAAGCATTTTTATGTTATACTTCATAAGCAGCAGAGAACTTACAGAAGTACAGATACCTCGCCTGGAATTTGCATATCATTCCCCACTAAAGTGTTACCTCCCTTCCTTTTCCTCTCCCAGTTTATAACACACAGCAGTGGGAAATGAGCAGACAAAGTCATGTTGAAGCTGAAAAGAAAATCCTACCTACACAATGGAATTAGAATGACAGAATCCTTTAGGCTGGAAAAGACCTCTGAGATCATCTACTCCAGCTTTTGACTGATGATCATCTTGTCAATTAGACCAGAGCACTGAGTGCCACATCCAGTCATTTCTTGAACACCTCCAGGGATGGGGACTCCATCACCTCCTTGGGCAGCTCATTCCAATGTTTGACAACCCTTTTGTGAAGTTTATCCTGATGTCCAACCTGAACCTCCCCTGACACAGCTTGAGGCTGTTTCCTCTTGTCCTGTCCCTGTTCCCTGGGAGCAGAGCCCGACCCCTACCTGGCTGCCCCCTCCTGTCAGCAAGTTGTGGAGAGTGACAAGGTCCCCCCTGAGCCTCCTTTTGTCCAGGCTAAACACCCCCAGCTCCCTCAGCTGCTCCTCATCTGTGCTCCAGATCCTTCCCCAGCTCCACTGCCCTTCTCTGGACTTTCTCCAGCATCTCAATGTCTTTCTTGTAGCGAGGAGCCCAGAACTGGACATGGGACTCAAGGTGTGGTCCCACCAGTGCCACGTACAAAGGGACAATCCCTTCCCTGGACCTGCTGACCACGTTATTTTTGGTACAGTTATCACCTTGAGCCAGGCAGAGGGCACGCCTGTGTGCAAGTTCTCCATCTGTGCTGGATGTAGAGCACCTGAAAGGGTTAAGAGAGAGAGCAGAGCTTTCAGAAGTACCTAAAAACAAGGATACCTGCAGGGCGTGCTGAGTTCGTCTTGAAGATGTGTTGTTCTAACCTGGTTGAGTGTACTGCCATTTGATACCCTGCTAGACAGCTCTGTGGCTGCAGTTGTGTCAGATCAGTAAAGCTTTCTGTCAGGATGTTCATTTCAGCCAGGATCAAACCCTGGGCCTGCACAGGCCAGCCCACAGGATAGGCTAGGACTACACAGGCAGGACTGTACTGAGCACAAGCCCTGCTGCTTTCCCCCCTCCCAGGCTGCCCAGGTGAGGGGACAGGGAGGGGACAGCTCCATCCACACCTCTGGGAGCTCTCTGTGCTCTGTGGGACACACTCAGAACCTCCACAAAGAGCACAGACACTCATCCACTGCTCACTCCCGCACTGCTTGTTTTTATTTCTAGCCTAAGTTACTCCTGCTCCAAACAGCCCCTTCCTTTTCTTTCTTTCCTTTTGCACTTTTGAAGCTTTTCATGCTGCTTTCTGGGGGATTAATTTATTTTTTTTTTTTTTTACAGAAATCAGATGACAGGAACACAATATGCTCTCCTCAGCACAATATTTAACCATCCTGCCAGTCTCCTCTCCACCTATTTGACATATCTCCTAAAAATGGACAAATTCTCATGGAATGCCTCGCAAATCTCCCCCCTCAGTACTGGATTCATCCAAACATGTTTCATGATACAAAGTGTTGTCTCTTCAGTACGTTTTCAAGACTCATTTCAAACTCTCAGCACTTAAAGCTGAGGTGCTCAAATATTATCTTTGTCCATAATAAAACTGCCTGCTTTTTGCTTCCTGCCTCTTCATCCCAAAGGACTTTTTTTTTTTTTTTTTTGCACATTCTAAAGTAACTGCATCTTCTTAATGGCCTCCTGTGAAGAACTTTATACAAAGCATTTCAGCACTTAAATAAATCATATCCCCAGTTGTTCTGCGACCACTATTCTACAAACCCTGCCTATGAAGGAGGAAAAACAATCTAATTAGTTAATCTTTGCACAGTACTTTGAAGAAGAAAGTGCTGTGTGTGTTTGAACATTCTTACACCACCTGGTGTGTTGCTTTTGGTTCAGCCTTCAAAACAGATCAGGATCCAACACCAGCCCCCCTAGGAACCATCCCAAAGAGCCCTGAGAGCCACCCTTGCTTTCTGCCTCGTTGGGATGCTCCTCAGATGAAACCACTCTCCACATACACACACACATATCAATATCCAGAAAGAAAATAAAATGCCTTTCAAATCCTAACTGTGTAGTTTGGCTGTTTACTACAGGCCTTTTTCTGTAAATAAACACATGTTCAAAACTCTCACTGGTTTGAGGACCGACCATGAGCCCTTTACCCATGTACTCATTAATATTTCCTTCAGCAGCAGTGCTGGATGAATGTCTGGCTGCTGGGATAAGGGCATTGCAGTACATGACTTTGAGATTTTCATGGCTATGCAAACCAGCAGGAGAGTCCCTAAAATACAACAAAAGTAGCAACAACTTCTAATCAGCAGTTCTCCTTTGGCCTGGAAGAGAGCTCGGTGAAGAAGCAAGCCAGAGACAGATCAGCTCTCTCTAATTCACAACACAAGGTATCAATTAAACAAATTAATCAAGCGACAATTAATATCTTGTACAGTAGCAGGGAATTCAGGCCCTGCTTGTGCAGCACATGGCCTGGGTTTGAAAGCTGGCTAGACCCCACGGCGTGAGGTTTTTATTGCTGAGGAGCTGGTGCTGCTTCTCTTTCATCCAACGCCTTGGCTTTTTGTTTTCTGTTTTTAAGCGAGCGCTTGCGGTTGTTTCTAACCCATATGTCTCTAGTTTTGAGCCGCGTGGTTTGCCCCCTCTGTCTCTCATCATTGCTTTTGGCCCAGTTTCTTGACAGGAAATGCGAGATTTATTTTGTCTGGCCTGAACTACATTGTTCCTTCCTGACTACTGGTGTTACTTCACTCCGAATAACACGGCTTTGTGCTTATTGCCTGTGCGAGGTCAGAGCCTGAGGGGTACAGGCGCATTTAGGAGCAATGGTGAGAGAAAGGGATAAGGCTTCAGGGCAAGAAAAGAGACTAAAAGGCAGAGGGGAGATGGAAAAAGAAAGGTAAGAAATTCAGATATGATTTTAAAACTTTTGGTTTGGAGGAGATCCCCTTCAGGCAGCGATAAGCTGAACTATTGCTACAGAATAACTCCTGGAAATGGATTCAAGCCAAGCTACTAATGCTAACATTATCAGTCGAAGCAGGACATTGACAGGTAATTTTTAAGACAAATTTAAGGAGAAGAAAAGTTACCAAAATTGATACAAGTAATTTTAAATCTGTTGCTGAAGATTTTCAGCCTTCGGTCGCTCGGCAGAACAAGCAGCACAGGAACGTGGAATGAATCTGCGGTTCAGAGCAAAGCAAGTGGAATGCAAACAAACATACAAATGCTGAAAACCAAACATCAGTTCTTAAATTAATTATATTTGAGTTCCTTGGGTGCTTGTAGAAGGATTTGTAAATCTCTGCCTGGTATCATTAAGTACATAGTAAATGAGTTTGTAAAAGGTAGGGCAGGAGTGCGAGGCACTGCTGTGCTGCTGAAACCTGTGGCACTCAAGCCTAAACCAAGAGCAGAACAGCCTTGTAATAAACCAGTCAATTTTATTATGGACTAAGATAATATTTGAGCACCTCAGCCAAAAGCTGCCAAACTGCTTTTTGACTCATCAAAGGGATAAAAAACCCCATCTCTCCCCATTTACCTGATCTGAAATTAATCCAAAGCAACAAACAAAGCTAATTCTCCAGCCAGCAGAGACACATACCTTGCCAGCATCCCAGCCTGCAATGCATTTACTCTGAGTGGGAAATGCAGCTCTAGCCTGCCCACACACTTGCTGTTATCCTTGAAATTGGACTGAAGGAAGTTGTTCACAACTTCAGATAAGCACAAGGGTAATGGGCACTTCTGCCTAGAACACATCTAAGCACTAGAATAAATACCTTTTTCACACTAAGCTCTTCATCTTAGGCTGATCTCAAATTTAGTTTTGTTGGATACTTTTGATAAAGTCATCCCCACAGCATTTATACCTGTGATGGTCCAGGAGGAACTCAAATACCTGCTGAAAGCCTGCAGTGACAAATTAGCTACTAACCAGCAAGTCCACAGAGGGTCAAATGCCTTTGGAGAACTCTGCGAGTTCTGATGCTTTTGTGACTTTTGTCTGATACCAGTCAAAACAAATTGTTCAGGATGGGGCCAGGAGCCTGGGAGAAGGGAAGAATGGCATTCCAAACAACCTGAACAGGCATTGCCAGCACTGAAAGTCAAAAAGCAGTCCAGGCCCACTCATGGAAGCTTTTTGCTCCCCCAAACACTAAATCACATTATTAGATCAGTACCACATTGCTGAACCAGGCACTGGGCAGCTCTGTGTGGTACAGAAACCAGTGCTCTGTCCTGATATGTTTTGATCTGCACAGATAAGATCCTGAGCAATATCCCAGAGTTCTGCTCCCCGAGTATCACATCACATTCCCATCCATGGTCAGCCAGCTTCTTCTCACCAAAGGGAAAATGGTTTTCTGTACCAGCTTGAGGAGTGTCTCAGGAGATGGGTCTTGCTCTGTATTCCAGAAACACAAGGCCTGTGTGCACACTTATTCAAACAGCTCATTTACTTGGTCAAAGCTAGATAAGGGTCTAATAAATGTGGCGCATGGAAGAGCGTGGGACCAAGTGGCTCCAAATAGGGAGGAGCAGAGCCTCCCCTTTCCACAGGAGGTTGTTACATTGGCTCAGCTGGGTGTTGTGTGCCAAGTGAGAAGAGCAGAGATTGTCCTTTGCCATTTGGGGTGCAAATTTCTAGTGGAGGCATTGTTTTACTGCAGCACAACACTTGCAGCAATCTGCATGCTGAAGTTTCTATCTCTTTTCTGCCATTACTTCAATGGCTTATCCTCATGAAATTGGGAGTGTCTCAGTGTAGTAGCTTAAAAAAACATGGTCAAGCTTTATAGTCCAGTTCTACTCCTTTTTTGCTGAGGTCTGAAGACACAGAAGCTTATCAAACTAAGAATGGCCATTCAGTAAAAAAATGAATTTTACATTGAATTTAAGTTGGCAAGAGCGTTTCAGCAGGGTGGTGAGGCAAATATGCCCTGTGCCAAATTCCTGAATTTCACCCCCATACTTCTCAAGGGAGAGGCCAAAACCTGTGGGCCACCTTCAGCGGTGCTTTGCACCCTTCAGAGTCTACTTATTCCATTGCAATTAGGTTTAAATAGTGTTTAGCATTCCATGATTGCCCTACTTTACAGTCCCTTCATTTTCTTAGCTTAAAAAATAGCGATGTTGCAACACTGTAGTGTTTCTGTTGTGATTGTCATGATGGAAGCAGAGCCAACGCAATTTGCCCATGTTTTACTCACCGCCATCTGGCAGGGATATGGTGACATGCTAATCTTCACAGGACTCTTGTTTTTCAACTATCTGCTGGACAACTAAGGAGATCACCAGGCTGCTGGGATGAGTGCCAGATGGGAGGCAGGTATGTTTATGAGTTTAAGATTCTTATTTTCTTTCAGTGCTTTCACATGCTGTTCATGGAGTGGCAGGAAAAGTGAAAAGGGGGAGGAGGGGATGAGTCAGTGACTAGACTACAACTGTTCAAAATCACTTTGAAGTTCTGCAAAAGGTGGTTGTTCACAGTCCACCTCTTATCTGCTGTTTGCTCACTGGATGGGCTTTTTGGAAGTCCTTCCCAGTGCTTTGCCCAGTGTTCCCAGTCTGACAGGCAAACACATGTCTGAACACACATACAGTGCTCAGCAAAATGGTCACATTTTCCTCTCTTCCTCATTTTTGTAGCTCTGGTGAGCTCTGGGGTGATGGAAGGACAGTCATATGCTGCCCCACCAGTAATTACAGGCAGCTGACATGGTGCTAGCACAGCAGCTGAGTCCTGCAGGGGAAGTAGAATTACGGCAGCTTTGTACCAAAAACAAGAGAAAAGTCTTTGTTCATCTTCCTGGACTTCAGGGCTGCTTGAATGGCAAATATTGCTGGAACAAGATGGAGACTGGGTCTTCCTGCTGATGAATGCCAAAGTAACCCAAGTGATAATGAAAGCATCAAAGCTATATAGTTACCTTGAATTTTACCTAAAATCCCAACAAGAAAATCCATCAAGTTCTGAATTGTGAGAGGATAACTGCAGACAGTGGATGAAGCAGTCTGTAGATCACTGTTCCTCAAGTGATCCAGACAATAAGCCAGCTTTGCCTGGAACATGCCCAGGTCTCAGCTCCATGCTGCCTCCTGAGCTTCCCTCCCAGACCCCAGGTCTCTCGGTCTCTTTAGGAGGGGCCACAGCTCACTGCTGCAAGTCTCAGCAGGGAGGAGGGTATGCAGCACCTGCCCAATTCACTGGGGCTGGAGCCAGTGCTGGCTCCTGTCAGCATTTCAGAAGAAATCAGCAACTTCAGCAAATTCATTTCACAAATGCCTTACCCTGACTCACCTCCTTGCAGCGGGGCCAAAAAACAGAGTCTAGTTTTAGCCACTGTAATGACTAACATTCATAATGACTAACAAAGAATTGCAGCTAAAAACACAAGCTGCTTCAGCTCAAACTAAACAGTCATGGCTCACCAGTTAGGACAGAAAGATTCATGCTCAGCTCAAGTGCAGAGGAGTATCTGTGGCACACTCTCACCAACATGTGACATTAGCAGAGCAACGCGCAATAAATCCTTATTACAGTAGGCTTCTCAGAACAAAGATTTCTGATGAGGGGGCTGGTTTGGAAGAACCTGTGTTGCATCAATTAAGCAAAATAAACAACTCCTCACAAATTTCCCCCTAAATAAAAAAACAGAGTGCAAACAAACAAATGAAAATCCCTCACCTGTCACGCTCAAGTTGGAAATGAACTTGTGGTAACAGCCAAGGGTAAATACAGCACAGGACATGCACATGTACCTTCCCTTTCTTTCCTCACCATAGGTAAGGCAATTACTACAAAATTTTTCTGCTGCACTATTAATTAAATATCTATAAATTCACACACTCACAGACAGTCTCTCTCTCAATAGGTCTTGGCATAAGGGCGCATACAGAATTTTGGCACGGAGATGAGAGTGGAATAGGCGGCACAACCTAGACATGCCCAAGCCTTCTTGACACAGGAACAGCTTCTCTTCCCTATGCCAGTGGTTTGCTCAGTGCCAGCTCCCATGCACACCCCCTTCCAGGAATGGCTCTCATCCATGCTGGCAAACAAAATGATAGAGAAGAAAATATGAAATTACTCTTCAAAATGTAAGTGGAAGGACGAGCACGGCGCCAAGTGAGAAGTATCCAAATGTGAGATCCCACACTGCTGCATGTCAGTTGGAAAGATGACACACACACAGAAAGTCAAGCAAACAGGTTCGTCCACAAAGGGAAGCCAAAGGAGACCATTTGCATTTTGTACAATAAAATGTTTAAATCAGCACTGCACAAATTATAAATAAAAACACTCGCTGCAGTCACCAAGAATGCAAGCACCCTATATGGAAGCTGGCCAGCAAACCCTTTTATTAAATACAGTGTGATGAGAAGGAAATAGGAAAGTGGCTGCAGACCTCTGAAGGCCAGCAGGTAATGCCAGCCAATTGATTATTCAGTTCTAATGAAGGGATCCAATACTTATTTTGGACTACTCACAGGAGAAAAAAGCGAGAGTTCAGGGTGAAGTAAAGTCGACTTTATTTAACAATCTGTGACTGATTATAAGGGAGCAGCAAGTTCCAGATGGGTGGGAGTGCTTACAAAAACCCCTCTATTTTCCTACAACTTACAATCAGTGCTTTTAGTTTCCACGTATTGTAATGTTGCCACTTAACACGACAAGCACAGGAGAACAAAGAAACATGAAACTAACTTTGCACCAAAATTTGGGGACTGAATAGGACATGCTTTCCCACTCAACAAAGGATGTAGTTCAGGCTTCTAATTTTAGCACTTTATTCAAGACAATATCTGATTTAGAATGTTCCAGAGCCCTCAGCTCTGACCTAAGCCTAAGAAACTTTAATTCTGTTGTGTAAAATATGCAGGCTTTTTGAGACAGAAATCATGCCTTATTCTGTGCAGTAGAAAAATCATCATGCAGTCTTTTAAAATAACATTAACTTTAGCCTTTATTTATTTTCAAATATCTGTCTTTAAGAACTACTGTAATTTTGAAATGAACAATTGTTTTTCTTTTTAAATTAATCTTACGCATGTCCTCGTAACCACCTAGATTTATTATTGCTGGTGGGCAAATCACATGGAAATCCCAACAGTTTGAAAAATAATTAGTCCCTTTTCTATTATAATTGCAAGTTCAAGAAACTGTTCATTTTTACATTCAGAAAAGGCAAGATACTTTAACATTGTGATCCCTGTTCCGTGCCTTTGCCCACCCAGTACCTAATCCCCACTGTCTTGGCACAGCAGTGGAAAAGCAGCAGGATCATGAGTAATGGTAAAAGCCTGGGACTTAGCAGCCTTAATTGATTCATATTCTGTGAAAAGCAGAAGAAAAGGTCTATGTTTGTCTCCTCGCAGAGCTCCTAAGTAAACCCTGCTAGACAGAGTAGGTGCATTAGACTCACCCTGTGCTCGTGGCTCAGCAGAGCTAAGTAGGATAACACAACCCAACTTCCACCCACAAGGATTTCCCTAGGCAGCAGCTGGAAAAGGGTTAATGCCTGATGTTTCCATTAAACCTGACCTACCTGGCTGTTTTGCAGCAGCCTGAGAGAATCCTTGTGTTGCACTTTTTCACATGGACAAATGGAGTCACTCCGTAAAGAGTAACGCTCTAACAAAAGGTCAATTAATTTTAAATGGACACACAGAGCATTGCTTCTACCTAAAACAAACAAAGCAGGGCAAGGCCTGCCTGCTCTGTGCTGCTACTTGCCAAGAATTAAAAGCTCCCCATTCAGGACCTAATGGATGCAGAATGTATCTGGAGGCATCCATGTGTACTTTGAACAGAAATCAATACTATCACCTCCCAACTCCAGACAGGACAATATTCACTCTCCCTGAGCTCTCCAACCCACAGTATCTATCATCTCATCTCTAAACTTTCAAGGACCAGTTACAGTCTCCTTTACTGGGAATTTATGGTTAGGTAAGAATAGCAGCAACAATAAAAACCCCACAAAACCTTTCTAAAGTCATTCTTTTACCTACCTAATTTTAAAACTCAACTCTGAATTCATTTTCAACACAGAAAGATTGAGGATGGGTGTCTAAGAGGAGCGATTATAGGATTTGCATTACTTTGGTCAGCAAGTAGGAAGGCAGAATCGGAATTCCAAATAATCTTGAAAATTGGAGGAACAGCCTTAAAAAGATGCAATGTGGACAAGAAGATGAAACTATAATTAGGTAGAACAGTTAACTACATAAATGCAGGATTGGGAGAAACTGATTAGGGAGCACTTCTTTGGGAAAGTGTCTGGGTGTTAAAGTCAATTGCAAGTCAACAACATGATGATATTGTGGAAAAGTCCCAGCACCACACCAGGATATCAGATGATTCATGAAGGTACATGAAAAATATCTCTCACTCTATTTCATCACTGGTAAGATTTCTGTAGGGAACAATTTTGGGGCACTTCTCTTGAAAAGAGACGTGAACAACCCGTAGATGATTTCTAAATTCCACTTGAAATTTAATCATCGCTGTATGTATGAACATCGTTTTTCTTATCCCTTAGCTTAAAATGTTCTTCTCTTTCTTGATGTATTAATACCAAATAAATCATCTAATACCTTTAAACACACATAAGTGGAGCTGTACAAAACCTTCTATGTGAATTGGTCAATGACTTCCTTCCTTCTTTTGCTGGGAATACCAAACCTGATACATCCTGCACCCAATTTGCCCTTTTCATATTTTTGCATTTAATATTTTAGAGTAATCCTGTGATCACCTAAATGTCCAGGTCTTTCCCTCTCACTTTGAGGAAGGGAGGAGATGACAAGCTATAGCGAGCATCATTAGTCCTTAACCGAATAACCTTGTTGTTTATGCTGCAAAGTTTTAACTGACTGTAAATCCCCTTTGAAGTCATCTATTTTGGCATTATGGCATTGTGACCCTCCCATAAAATGACAGTGCCTCTCAAATTTTATAGTTGGTTTCTGCTTAAAACACAACTGTAAGAACAATTAATGTTCTTTCTTTATTGGTCTTCTTTTCCCCTTTTATTTTAGGTGACCATACGAATGATGAAAATCTCACTGTGTAAATGACAATTTGTTCTGTGTGTTTGGTTTGTTGCCCTGTTTTTTTTAAACAGAAGTCAACCAGATGAGGTTCTGATTCATTAATTCCATAACTGTCATGACCCAAGCCTCTGTCTGTTGAAAGACTGTTAGGTTGTTTATTCCTTTTAACCCTTGTCACACGTTTAGATTGATTGAACATTTTCGAAGCTGACACTGCAAGGAATTAAAAAAAAAAAAGCTGCAAATTGCAGGTCCCAATCAGGCAAAAGGCTTTGCCAAAAGTCAGCTCTATATGAGAATTCACAGTTTTAAAACATATTATTTTCTCTCTAAATAACATGCAAGATACTATTCATGATCTACTATGCCAATACTTTTCATAGTGCTGTAAAACATACTCCTTTCTACATAATGCACTCCTCAAATATATATTGGAACTGACAGAACGGTTCTAGGTTTGATGATAAAATTATAATGTGAAATTTTATGGCCTGTTGTAAAGAGCAGATCAGGCAGGGAGAATATACAGCCCAGGTGATGGCTCTTTCTAGCTCTGCACTGATCTCTGTAGCTCCTGATATTCACTGACTGAAACAAGGACAAACGCATTATCCCAGACAGATGAAGCAAACAATATTTGAAACACCATTACAATTATTAAAAATGTTCTGAATGTTTGTCTACTTTAAAATGAATGAGATAAATTGCTATTGACATTGCCATTAGTATAAAATAATATGTGTGTGTGTGTGAAGGGATAGGATGAGGAAGGTTGAGTATTAGAGATGCTTTTTTTTTTTCTTTTCCACAGTCTCGTGATTCCTGCTCTGCCACGGTTTTCTGAAACAAGGATTTGAGATCTGGCTGCTGCAAAAGCCCAGTGAGCAGATCTCATCACAAGTTTCCTAAGGAGTCTCAGCAGACAGATGGAAACGATACACATGCGCAAGAGCCACTGCTGCACAATGGAGCCACTGTATCAGGAATGTGGGAAATCCAGCATCCCTCCATCCCCGAGCAGCTTTCATGCACTGGGCTGTAGCAGCTCCAAAGAAGTGTTTGTGGTCTATTGAGTCAATCATCTGTACATTAAAAAAATCATAGCTGGCACTACTATCTCTCTCTAGAAAGTATCAGTTAAAAAGGAGAAATAAAAGGAGCACACTAAAGCCACACAAAAGTCAGGGTTATTTAGTTACTTGTGACCAGCAAAGCACAGAAAAACTCTTAGTTTGACTCCAGCACGAGTGAAGACAGGGCTTATGTCTTTTGCTGAGTCAGGACCTTAGCACTGAACATTACCTAAAATTGCTGTGCTGCTGAACACACTGGGTACATTCTTAATCTAAAACTGATATCATATCCTACATCCCAGTATTGGCAATAATGGGGCAATCTCATCCCCACACAGAGAGCAAGTGGCACGTTCACATATTCCAATGGCACAGAGCTTTTCTGGAGAGAAACCTGTGTAATTTGTCCTACACATCCCTTAAAAGCAATTGTTTCTCACATTTGTGTAAACATGAAGAGTGGCTGAGATCACTTGGTTTGTTTGTCCTGGAGAAAGGGGGACTGAGGGGACTCCTCACAGCAGATCTGCAGCTTCCTCATGAGGGCAAGCAGAGGGGCAGGTGCTGACCTCCTCACTCTGGTGACAGGACCCTGGAAATGTCATGGAGCTGATTTGGGAGAGGTTTAGGTTGGATATCAGAAGAAAGTTTTTCACCCAGGGGATGTTTGGGCACTGGAAGAGGCTCCCCAGGGAAGTGGCCACAGCACCAAGCCTGGCAGAGTACAAGGAGTGTTTGGAGAACACTCTCAGCACTCTCACTCTCCCCAGAGCAACCAGGGAGGACCTGGGAGCAGAGATTCCCTGCCCAAGCACCAACCCTGCACTGAGTTACTGACAGCTGCACACACAGCAGCCTTCTCCCATCGTGTTAAATGTGTTTAAAACACATGTACATCAGTTACTTTTGAGGATGAAAAATTCCTCCTGGGCCTAGTAGGGAGATTTTTTTTTCCTGCTCTCAAGTGTTGCCATGGGATTGAAGGAATGAGTTAGGGAGGGGCTTACTGTTTGCAGCCCTAAACACCACGTGTGTGAGAATAAGGAAGAGAAGATCTAGGAGGATTTGTTCTTTCCATTCATTTGAGTAAAGGACATTGTGGGGCAGCCCCCCTCCCTCAAATAAATGTAAAAAAAAAAAAAAAAAGAAAAAAGAAGGAAGGGCTGATTTGGGTGTCAGAGCAGAGAAAGTGCAGACCTCAAAACTACTTTATACTGGTTGTCAGCTTTCCTTATATACAATGGCAAGAGTAATTATAAAAACAAATAATCAGACATTAAAGTTGGCTTAATCCTTGCTTAAGTACTGTAGACATATAGCTCTGAAAGCATGTACAATGTGATTATAAATAAAAGCTCTGGTCTGTCATTACACTGAGCTATTTCAGAGTTTTAAAAGATGGCAACTCAGGAATTAACAGTCTTGATGCTGTCGCAGCAACATCAGCCACCAAACCTCAAGCAGAGTCTGTGTTATATTTCAAGATTTTACGTCCACCTACTAAGAGTGATTACCTCCTCTTAGTCCCTGAATGGAGAGGGCACTTCAGGACATGTTCAGTGCATCTGTGTCTAGGAATGTACTTAAATGTGTACTCACACAAGTGGGTATTTCTCTCAACTGGGGTCTCAGTTTCCTGGAGCTGATGCTCCTGTGGCCCACTGCAAACTGGGTTTCCAGGGTAAGTCAGTAAGATGTGACTGGTGGTATATGAAGAAATGTACAATATTTATAATAATAAATAAATAAATAATGAATAATAAAGTTTTAAAAAGTGATCACCTTGCCAGTTTTTTATTATTTATTTACAGACACAGAGAAGTGCAGTAACAGATACTTCAATTTTTTGCATAATTAAATTAAAAAAAAAAAATTTGAAACCGTGTATCAAATGTTCCTTGGTTTTAAATAAAAGAGAGAACTCTACACAAAATCATCTTTGTGCCTTTGTATTGTACCCACAAAATGCACAGAATCAGCAAAACTCATATAGCCAAGATTTCCTAGGAAAACATTAAGGTCCTTATCTCACTTGAGACATCAAGTCATTACTACTAACCTCTTTGTCCAGTGGAAAACTCCAATGGCTTTGAAAAGGATGATTGCTCTAAGGGAAAAACAAAGTGGTCAGAGAAAGAAATCCTCCTTGGGAAAATGAGAGCATTCTCTCCTTGCTGGTGCTGAACACAGACCAGTGCCAGATTCCTGCCCCTCTGCAAGCAAGAGGGTGCTCCTGAAAACCCCTCTGCCCACCAGGGAGGACTCAGAAAACAATCTCCAGGCAAGCTGCATGCATGCCCTCTTTGCCAGGGCTGAAGCCTCAACAACCACATATCATGAGGAAAAGTTTATTTGGAGACAGTGCTGCAGATCAGTGTGTAGCTGAAAAGCTGCTGGCTTGGGCGGAGAGATTAGAGAGGAGCTGCAGAGGATCCTGATGCAGCAAAGATGGATTCTGCTCCACACGTGGCACCGAGGTTATTAAAGTCCTCTTTATCAGCTGGTGCAAACACACAGCTACACAGAATTGTTTACAGCTCTGTCAAAGATACCTGAGGCTTGGGATCCTGCAAAACATGGAGCAAGAAAGGGTCTTTATTGACTGAACAAGTGGCGACCTGTTACCCAATGTGTTTGTTAGCACTTCCAACGTGATCATGTGTCCTGAGCCATGATATGAAATAAAGGGCCTTTTCTGCTAAAGAAAACCCTCCTCTGTCCCAGAATTTGTAATAACACTTTTTTCCATAGTCAGGATTCATTACATCTGGCTGGGTTTTTCCCTAAACTTTTTGGCTTGCTCAGTTGCAAGGCTACATTCAGGGTACTTCTGTCTCCTGAAGGGGATCAAGTTTTCTGTTATAGTTTGAAAGAGGAATCAATGGAAGCTGATTATTTATTGCAATTTTTAATTACTTCAGCAGATAGTCCCCGTCTTTGCTTTGTTGACTCGGTCTGGGCCACAATACTATCGAAGTACAAATTACTGTACGTGCTGTTTGCTGACATTACAAGCTGAGATCTGGCACTGAAAGCAACTTCACTGAGCTGAGATAGTGGCATGTGCTCGGTGACAGATTAGGGCACCAGCAAAAGGAAAAGCTCTTATTTAAGGAATGCAGAAGGCTTTTGTCCATCACATCACATGCTAATTCAGTGACCTGAAACTCTTGATGATTCCTCAGCAGTGAGGAGAATTGCATCCTCATGTTTTTACAGTGCAAACTTTTCCTTTCCAATTCCCTTAACCCTTTTTTCCTACCTCAGTGCTTTGCAACATGAAAAGGAGAGAAGCAGAAGTTAACATGCTTTAGCAGTCCCCACAGACTGCTTAAACAAACACTGTGATTGCAATTTAGACAATCTGGAGTCCATTCAATATTAAATCCCCATCCCAGGCTACAACTCCCAAACAAATAAAGGATTCATGGAGTACTTTACACTGTCATTTACTCCCGCAACCATTGTCACTTGACAATCCAGAGGAGGAGCCTGCAAAGCCTGATACTGCACCAGCTACATCTGTCAACAAGAAGACAGAGAGCTCTGCTAAGCAAACAGGCTTGATCCTGCTTTACACAGCCTCCCTTTGTCTTGCCCCAGCTGAGCCCCCTCTAATCTTCTCAGGCTATCTTCAGCAGCACAAGCAAGAACTTCTCCTGGACCAGGCAGACAAAAGATGCCTTTTTTCACCCCCCTGGACTGTTTAAATGTTTGTGCCACTGCAGCTCTGTCCCTGCACCTTTATCCCACGTCCCCACCCACTGCACAACTGGAATGAACACTTACTATTTATGACTACAAATTGTACAAGTGTTATACCAGCACACTCATGGGTGTGTGTGTGTGCTTGTGGAGACTTCGGATTTTACTCTCCCTCAGCTGCAAATTATTTCAGTTACTCAGAAGAGGCACCCAGATCCAACTCCCATTATGCTACTTCAAGTCAGGATGAGCTGGTTTGGCTACAGAGCTCTCATTTGTCTGCTTCAGAAACCCCCTGGTAATAGAAATATTCACCACTTCCAAAAACTGAATCCACTTGGAAACATTAAGGTAAAAATGATCACGGTATATTACCCTAGAAATCCAGGCTGGCAAGTACTAGCACTGGAAATCTTGCACTGAGTAACTTTTTTTCATAGCTACGCATCTTAAATAAATAGTACATAAGCAATACCACCAGGTAAACCCATAGGACACACTTCATCTCAAGAAACATGAATGAATGCAAGATTTCCAGCTGTTTCAGCATCAGGAACTGCCATATTTATTCTGGAAGGAGCAAACAACAGATGTAGTTGGATAGCAAGAGTTCATCTGGTTTTCAATCACACTCAAAATAAAACTCAATTTGCCATTATCATGTCAAAAGCACTTGATAAATGTCAGGAATCTGGGGGAAATCCTAATGTGTAAACCTCAAATTCCAATTGCTTAGCCAGGTTAGAAGGGGCCTCACAGGACAAAATCCTTTATCAACATCTGTTAAAGCAACTATTAGCAACAAGTGGTTTCCCTGACTTGTGAAATTCACATGAACTATATTTCTGACTTCTTTCTCCTTCTCTCAGTGATGAAACCCCTCAATCCACCACCTTGAGCTGCTCCTGCCAGGGACGTGCCCCTGCACAATGATGGGTGGAATGGGTCCCAGAGCCTGGAGCTGCCTTGGCAGTGTTTTGTGCTGATTGCTTTTTAAAAAGCAGAGATAGATATTTTAGAAAAGAAAATGAGCATTAATACAGCCCCACCTTCCCACTGTGCAGCTGCCTCTTGGCCCGTGCCAGGGAACAAGCAGTGCCCAGTGCCAGCTCCAGGGCTCAGGGGGCAGCACTTCCTCAGCCCAGCCCACACAGAGAATTCATGGAGCTACTTTTAAACCAGAACCTTCAGCTTCTTTTGTTGCTTTGATGGCTTCCTTTAAAAATACAATGGAAGAGAATCAGAAGGGATGTGTAACCCAAAGCTGCAGTTGGATGATTTACTATCCATCTACACCTCACACCTTGGAAAACTGATGTTTTCTCCCCACATACATCACCACCCATTGTTAGCAATCTGACTGGTGCAGCGTGCTGGCCCTGACTGACAGAAAGATCTGCAGAGATACAAATCTAGGGAAAAAGGGAAAAAGGGAAAATAAGGAAAGAATTGCTGGGTGAAATCTGATGTAAATGAACCTATACCAGGAGTGAATCGAGCTTGTTAAATATCTATTTAAAAATCTGAATATCTCTTTCAATCTCTCATTCATCCCTCCACAAAAAGGGAAGAAAAATTCCGTTATCTCAATAGCATTTGCTGTCAGCAGCTTTATTCTCTACTAGCAGGAGCCACACAGCTCTCTACTCCCTCACTATGAAGTATCCTCCTAACTTTATATCCAATTCTGTTTAGCTGAGTTTTGATTACACTGTCTCTGCCATGTTGGCCACTGTATTTTTTTCCCCTCCTTCTGCCTGTGAATGTATATTGCTCCACACAAATGGATTTTATCCTTGATTGTACCCAGGCACTACTTCCTTACAAATAAATCATTCAGAATAAAAATTCACCTCCCTTCCCCTCGTGCTGGCACTCTCACTGTGTAATTCTGGAGGCTGGAGTACATCAGAAAAAACAAATTTTTCAGGCTGAGGTTACAACTCCCATTATGTACTAAGGCCACAAATTCCACATTCATTCTGTGCTTTTTGCCTCCCCTGCACTTTGGTGTCCTGTCCCTCATTTGAGGTATTTGTCACACATTTTTAAAGGCCTGTGTCATGCCTGTGAGCCTTGGCAGGTTACGAGTTACAACCAGCAGCCTGCGTGACCCTTGCACTTCTACCCCCCATCCAATTTCTTTTCTTCTTCCCTCTTCTTTTCTTCTTGCTCTCCAAATACCATCTTGTCTGCCCCCGCTGAGATATCGCAGAAATGTTCTTCACCAACATACAGTGTCATCTAACACATGGAGCCTGCCAAGTTTTCATGTTGTTATATCAGGAAAATATCCCCCAGGGGCAAGGGGAGAGGAAGAGGTCATTTTTCATCTATGGAAGAGTGAGCAACCCTTTTCCTTTGGGACTAAGAGGGTCTTAATTTAACAAACCTTCTTCCCTGTCACACTGCTGCTGCTCACTTGCACACCATGGCAGGCCAGGCAGCAGGAGAGCTGGAGAATAAAGAGCACTTGCAGGAAAGTAGCAGCTAAACTTGGCTTGGCGTGCTGGAATTCAAAATAATTAAATGCAGAATGGGAGAGAAGCCAAAAGTACAGGAGTTTCCAGTGCAGAGGAGTGAAATTTGTCTGGTTTCCAGGTGTGAGGAGCAATCCTCAGAAGGCTCTCATCAGTTCAAAGAAGGAAGCTCAAAATGGGGGTTCTTAGATGAACTTTAATCAAACTTTATAAATCTTCTCAGTCTTCAAAAAGATCTGGACACAGGGATTGCTTGGAAATAGGCTTCTTCAGGGATGAAGTAAATTTTTTTTATTCGTTTAAAATAAAACAAAAAAAACTTCTGGCATTTTTCATTGTGGGCAAACCAGCAACAACACTGTTAAGTTTTCCAGGACAAGATAAAGTCTTTTTTTCCCTTGGAGTCTTAACCCAAAAAGGGATCAGGGGCTGAGTAAATAATAATTTTGGTTGTGGACATTTGCAGTGGAACTGGTGCTTTCTCTGCTGCTTAGGCTCAGGCTCTCCTCACTTAAACACAAGAGAAGTGAAGCTGCAATACAAAATACTCCAGCAGTTTGATGAAGTGGTTGCTGGCTGGTATTTTTTTCCTTTTTTCAGAGGCATCTCTGATGACTTGTCAGACAGCTCAAGCCCAGTACTACACGTGACATTTTACATGACAAGCCCTTTTTCAAATTAAACTGCTGAAAACTTACCTTGTCCACAGAATTATACAAAATTAAGTCAATGAATTACAAAATTATCTGGGTGGAAAGGGACCTTAGAGATCATCTGGTTCCAAACCCCAAATCAGGGGTTTACACTAAGATCCCTCAATATGAACCCCTTATTAGCAGACAATAGCCAAGACCAGGACAGGTTCTTTTTCCAGTACTGCTAGAGATAAAAAAACAAAAAATGCTCCTCTCATTAAAGCACTTCCTGAAAGGGCAGGAATTTAATTACAACTGTTAGCCCTGAAAACCAGAAGTTAGTCCAAGTCAAAAATTCTGCTTTTTACAGCTACAAACCAGTTCTGCATTTGCAGGAGTGTTGCCCTCTTATCTAAACCAAGCCTCCAGCTTTACACAGATTTGAAATCATCCTATTAACTAGTTTCTCTGACATAGTCTTGCTTGATTTAGAGACATTGGGCAATAATATCCTGTGAATTCTTGCCACTAGTGACCTGTCTATAATGATGATAAGACAGAGCATGGAGAACTCTGTAGGCACTGCTTTTTTGCCTCCCCTTTTATCCAAGCTAGGCAAAAATCACCAGATGGGGTAAACACCATGGTCCCTCACACAGGGCTACAGAGGAACACTCTTGCTTGTTTTTTCAAGTCCCTCACACAGGAACAGCACTGTTCCAGCAATTCTAAATCCAACCAAAAACTTTGTACAAAAAGCTGTAAAACTTTCAAGACCCTTTTTTCCCCCCCTCTTCTGATTTTGAGTCATCTTTGTATTCTCAAGAGATGACAGAGAGAAAAAGAAAATAAAAATCCACTAGAGATGGCTCCTTGTGTATCTTTGCCAAAACATCATCTTTACTTAAATATCTTCAACCTTTCTCTTTTAAGTTAGAAGGACTTACAGTGTGATAGAGATTGGTACGGCGGCTAGAACAGCATGGGAACATGTTTTCCATCTATTTTTTTCTTCACCAAAACCTTCTCTCAGCCTTTTGGCAACTTTTTAAAATTATGCAAACAGGAAGGAAAGCTATAAAGAAATACTCTAAGCCAGTTGTCTGGAGATAATAACAGCAATCAGGTTCAAGTTCTATTGCACCTGCAGGCACATTTTCTTGAATTGCAGCTTCCTGAAAAGCTTGGCAGAGTAGAGGTCCTTATTTTCCAGCTCAGCATCATCTGCCCCTAAAATGATTTCACTGACTCCATTCAGTGAAATGAATTATCAAAACATCCAAACCAGGCTCTAGGCAGAGTGATAACCTCTCCTGCTTTCATTCACATTTTGTTTGCCATCGTGTCTTTGGAGAGGTCCTTTTTGCTGCTCCAAGCTGAACAGCATAATGAAGAATTCTTCTTGTTTTGTTTCAACCACAGAAATAAAAGGGAAACAGCAGCAAATATCCCTTTACTTGCAGGTACCCAGAAGTTATTCCCACTACATAAAAACAGAGAATGAAGCAGATGAAGGAGAGAGAGAGTAAGGGAGCAAATCTTCCAAAAGTCCTCCAAGTACAGGGTGGGAAGTGGCTGTTAATGATCCTCAGCCCTCTTCTCATACTGGAAAGCAGAAGTGATCTCTATTACTCCTACACTGGATGTGATTAACAAGTACCAAATTATTTAAAAAAAAACAAACAAAGAAACTGAAACATAAACCAAACCCTCATGAAATTTTCAGTCATATTCTAATGACAGAGGACCAAAGGATGTTGAGGGATTCTGCTGCCTATTCCTTTGCAGAGGAATGAAAAACTTTATGATTTTCCATTCAATCTATAACTGTAACCTGGGCAGAAAGTGTTCTTCACCATTGGATGGACTTGCTCATTTTGGGCGGAAAAATGAAAGTGTATCCTTGCTTTCTTTTACATAAAGAAACTCCTCACTTTTTACCTGCATTAAGCTAATCCCTTTGGAAAACAGGTATTACTCATTGAGTGTTAAAAGTAAACTATGAAAATTGAGAAAACAGCCCCATATTAGATGCCTTGGGTACTGGTAACAGGAAAGAAATTATCCTGTTCTTGGTACATGAAATACAACATGAATGCTTAATCCTCAGAAAGTCCCACCTTTTAAAAATATTTAATAAAACATCAAAGCATCCTATTGCTTCTGAAATCCACACCAGATTCAAGCACAGATATGCAATTAAAAGCAAGAGCTAATTTCTGTAAGGAGGTGCTCTACTTTTAAAAATGTCTTTATGTAAGCAGTAATTTTTTCCTTCTGAATTCAAATCGTAACTCTGTGTTAAGTGAAGAGTAAAATCTCTAGCTTGGCTTCAAAATGGCAATTTTTAGTCTTAATGACCTTCACACAGCACTTTTGAACATCACATTAAAAAGATAAGCCTTTGAAAACTTAAAAATGTGGGTAAGTAGGAAATATTTGAATAAGTAATTACGAAGGCTAAAGAGAAGAATGATATATATCATCGCTAGGCCATATTCAAAGAAATATATTAGGTCTTGGAGAATCAGTTGTTCTTAAAAAGACCCATATCAGTATGAAAGTGTGTTGCAGGTAATGAGCACATGCACACACATCATTCCTAAAACTCCTCTAAGGACTCCTCAAAAAACAGGAGTGTTGGAGCCTCTGATTCAGCAGAGCACTTTTATTTCAGCATAATTAACCAGATGAAGTCATGCTCAAGTCAACTGTCTCACTCGAGGAGTGCTCTCCAAAATAACTACACATATGCCATAAACAGATGTCAGCAGGGTCAAATCCAATATTTAAATCGAGGCAAGATTTAACATACTCCATGGATTGAGGACCTAGCTAACAAAAAGTGCTTTGGGAATTAGAAATCAGTTCTTCTCTGCTTGAAGAAGGAGAGTGGATTATTTCAGAGCTGCCTGTGGAATTTTATATCTAAATGCCCACATAGTTTAAAAAAAGGGCCAGGGACTTCAAATTCCACAGGCAACTCTGGAAATTTCAGCCACAATTCCTAGAAAGTTCAAGTCAACACTGCTGTGGTTTATTTTAAGACACTGGGTGCACTGTGATTTGTTAGACTTGCAAGTTGCAGCCTCTTTAAAATGAGATGTACGTGTGTGTGCTTGCATGATATCCTCATAAATGGGATTAAAAACCAGTCCCTGCTGAACACTGCCATTCATAATTTAAGGGTCAAAAGGAAAGCAAAGAGATCCCTTTCTGCTGCATTTCAAAGCAGGAACAAATATTTATTTCAGTCTGCGAGCTGCTGGGCTGCCTTAACAGCACATTAACACAAAAGTATACTGGAAAATAGTCCACATTTCTCAGTTAGGGGCTCCTATTGGGTCATTTGGGGTTTTGGTAACAGTAGAACTTTAACAAGGTTAACCAAATAAGGTTTTAACCGTGACCTCTAGGGATATCTAATTGACACTCACTATCAAGGTTTCCTGTATAGTTTTTAATTTATTTTTAGTATTTCTACAGACTTAAAATGGTTCTGAAAATAATGGCTACATTAAAAAAAATACAAAGAAAAAAATAAATAAAAGAAAAAAAAAAAGAAAAAAAAAAAAGGAAAAGAAGAAAAGCTGTAGTTAAAGTGAACCAATACCTTCCACATGGGAACCAGTGAGTTCCTACAATATTTATATATTTTAATATACAAAAACAACCTGAACTCCTCAAAGAAAGATAATCAATTATCAGCTCATGCAGTCAAACTTATGTCTACAAATCATGCAATTTTCTGCACCATAAAAGAAAAGAAGCCAAGCAGACAGGATTTCTCTAGTAGCCTTAACAAGTTTTGAATGTCTTTACAGCGTGGGCTAAAATCTCCCATACAAGATCTGGGCTTTAAATAAAGTTTGGTTTGTTTTTGGTGGTAGACAGATAGCTGCTTTGAGAGGGAGGGTTGGAAAAGAAAAATGTTCCACTTAATTTTAAAATGGAATGGATCAAATGCTTTTGATACCACTCAACTGACTCTGTTTGGTGAATTGGGACACTGAATTATTTTATTTTCTTGTAGTTTCGAAATTGTTGCCAAGAGACAGACTTCCCTCTTGCAGTGGGAGCTGCACCTATTTACACCAGCTAAAGGAGTCCATCAAGTCATATTTTTGAAGAGACATGAATGAGCTACACATGAAAAAGAATGTGAAGCAGTGAATATAAATTTTGTATGTGTGGAGTTGTCAATTTTGAGATGTAACAATAAAACTTCATTCATGATTCCAGTAATTAATAACCACAGCACAGCCTGACTTCCAGCTCACCTATGCCAACACCTGAAATTTAGAACTGCAGAGGGTTTTAAGTCCAGACCAAATCCAAATTTTGATCTTTGGTTAATAATTAGTATATTAATTCATTTCAACATTTACAGCAAACACAGCAGCATTGCTGAAAATCCTAATTATAGAAATCAGTAAAAATTGCAGCACAATAATTACTCCCCTTTGTCTGAGGCCATTCATTCATGGTTTCTACATAATCTCATGAGTTGCCCAGGCCTCCCCTCAGCCTGCTCTTCTAAATATCTGAGCATCATAGAGGTGAGGTCACTTCATCACTCCTTGGGAGGAAAGAAAAAAAGAAAAGGAAAGGAAAGAAAAAAAGGGGGAGAAAAGCAAAGCATCTGCTAAAATCTGACTTCATTTGATTTACTCTCCAAGACTGTTTTTTATTAAATATGTTTGACTGCTATCTCTAATTAAATGTAGAATTAATTTTGGCAAACTAACCACAGATGCAGTTTATGTTCAATTTTATCAGACAGATTTATTTATAAGCTGTCAACTTCTTGAAAGACTTCATTTTGGAGCAGTTTTAAATTGCTAACAGTAGCTGTAAATGGGGCTACTGTTCTCTGGAAGACTAAAGAAGAAGTATGCTATAAATGTCCATTCCATCTGCGAGGAATCATAAAACAATCACATTCCTTTATATTTTTTTTTTCTTCTTCCCCCCCTCCTTCTTGGGACCTTTATTAAATTAGTTCAACTCAATTAAAAATAACTTCAAAAACATTTCAGGGCCCTTTGTTTCAGGGAATACTTGGAACTCTCTGCACGGAACGTCACCCTTTTAACTAATCCCTTTTGGGGAGCGGAGGAGAATAGTGGTATTGTGACTTCAGACAGTGCTTTCAAGGGTCTCTACTGTACCGAATTGAGGTCAGAGCCAGACAATGCCCAACACCCAATAGCCATTCAGGCGTTCTTCACAACTCTATCAAACGTGTCTTTCTTTCTTGCGCGCGCTTTCTCTCGTGGCAAAGTCACAGGACAATGGAGAAAGCCTCCAGCGCCATTTATGGTCACTATATTTGCACATGACAAAGTCTATTCTTCCTGGTTTGCCAATTCCGTGGTAAAAAAGAATGAACCCTGGATAGATTTTCCCACCATTACAGTTGTTCAAACTTAGCTCAGATTAAAAACAGAAAACTCCAAAAACAACAAAAAAAAAAACCCCTCCGTCTAAGAACAGTAAGTGCTGCTTGAAAGAGTAGCTACTCCAGTCCTTGCTATTTTGGTATTGAGGGAGAAGCTGCAGAGATGAAGTGGAAGATTAAATATGCTACATTATAGCCTGCATATGCATGGCTGAGGATACATTTTAGTGGGAACACGGGATAAAGCAGAAGAGACTATTTTTCATCGTGTCTTTTGCCCTTAGCCACGTTAAAAAAATCACTGTTTGAACAAGAGTGCAGGAGCTCATCTGCACCACTTGGTTCTGCTGGGGAAGGTTTCACCGCTTCAATCAAAAACAACAGCAGCAAATCAATTACTGCACATTTGCGCTGGCTACTGCTGCTATTTCTGAAGACTTACCTCAGAAGTTTTACTCTTTCAACAGATGAGGATGAGAGAGAGACAGAGTGAGAATGTTGCACTAGATACGGCGAGCTTGCTGCCAGGAAGATTTTTTTCTTTTTTTTTTTTAATTTTAAATATGCTCTACAGATACAGTATTCTTCACAACCTAAAAAGATCTGAATGAAAATGTGCTGCTGTTTAAAAAGACTGTTTATAACTAGTACTGAACTTGACATTTGCACTGCCTCACCCACGCACCTCCAAAACACACACATCTTTTTTTAGTTAATCAGAAATGTTGAAGCCCCCACCCCGCTGCCTGACAACAGGGAGTGCAGCAACCCAACCTGCAGACAGTCAAATGCCATTAAGCTCATGGTTAGAGAATCACTGCAGACTGTTCCATCCTAGGACAGGATGACGCTTTTTCTTCATTTCTATTCCTGACCTTTTTGGCAATTTTTTCCCTTCCGTTTTTGCGCCACGCTGCTCTCGTGGCATTTAGCGGCTGCAGACTCCTTCCCAAAAAAAACTGATCCCCAGCTACATGAGACAAATCCCACTGGTGTTAGGAGCTGCTGTCCTGCCCAGGAAAGTGCTCTGCTTCCCCCTCTCTGCCCCTCGGAGTGCTGGAAGGTGACAGCCAAGGCAAGGCGTGCTCTGATGCTGAACCCACCCGTTCTCAAAAGGTCCTGTGTGCACTCAGCCACACCTTCACTCAACCCCACAGGACAGCAAAGAATTACAGAGCAAAGGCTTCAAACTGATGGCTGCTTGGTGGGGGTTTGGGATTATTTTTCCCCCCACCAGGATCTAACATACTTAAGCTGAATTATGACACTGAGGCTCCCTGGAGCAGTTATCTCCAGGAGCCAGCGTGATGCCAGGCACCAAACTCTGCTTTTTGGCTCACAAGGAAAACAACCAAGCACATAAATCCCAACCCACTTCAGGAAATCCCATAAGTATGGACTTCATTTTAAGAACCTTCCCCAGTCTGAATGTTCATCTGAATCAAAGGCTAAATGTCTAATTCAGGCTGAAACCAATGGTGTATTAAGATTAGGAGAATATCAAGATCCATCAGGAATTAATTACTCACTTAACTGGTAAACTTATATGAGATCTTTGGATGAAAAATTCTTTAGAATGATAAGCCATATTGTTAATATAAAAAATAACTATAGCATGCTCCACTTAAACAACAAAATGTATGTGTTGGAGTACTGACTCATGGGTTCCAGACATGTGGAAAAGAAATACCACCAAGTTATTTCCAAATTTGCTCCCCACATTTTGATTGTATGCAGACCCAGAAATGAGTCAGTACCATTAGCACATTCTTATTTGAGAGAGTAAAACTTAAATATCTGATTGTAGATGTGAGCATCATCTACAGGCTGATAGCCAAGGGTTTCTGCCTACAAATGGGAGCCTGTGTCAAACTGCAGAAACAAATTAAGAGGCCAGAAAAAGGATTTTCTGAGAATTTGCTGGTCAACAGCATTTCTCTCTGTGTTCTAAAAAAAAATAAAAAATAATGCTAAGGAGGTGCATTTAAAAAAGAAAGACTCTGCAACGAAAGAATTCAAGAAACAAAATCTACTTTGACAACACATGATAACACAATATTTAACAAGCATATACTGTTTTGAACCTGCATTTAAAATTGCTTAGCTAGGTAAATAAATGCTAGGTAAATATTTTTGTACTGTGTTTTGCTTGAAATTGCCCACTTTTCTTAATTAAAGAATAAGATGATATCTCATTATCTTCAAAAGATGGACCTCTGGAAGTTTCATTTCTGGACTTTTTATATTAGGCCTTCTTTTAAGCCATGATATGGACTTTTATTAACCACTTAGTGGATAAATTGACTTTGAAACGTCTCCTGAACCCCCAAAACACATGACAAAATCCTAACTACTTAGCTCTATGCTTTGTGAGATCTACACTTTTACTAAATCTAACATACAGAAAAAGATCTGTTCAGCAGGTTAATCTGGGTCCTAGAAAAAGCTTCAGAAGGGCTTTTGGGCATGAAAGCCCACCAGCTAAGCTAGAACAACATGTATTTCAACCCTCCACAATTAGAAGGTAACAAAGCTTAGTTTAAACTGCTTTTACTCCACCAAGTTTCATTTCAGAGCCATTGGGATGGGCAGGCACTTCCACCCAAGGGCCAGCAGGAACTTTCACAGGACCCTGGCTCAGCCTGGTAACCTGTTGAGTTACAGCAAACAATTTGTATCTGAGCACTTCAGTATTTGAGTATACAAAAACATATCCACATCCCTGATATTTTGGTGCCTCTCTGCCTCAGGGAGAGCCAAGTTTTCAACAAGGCTTGGTGACAATTCTCCCTGGCACTGAAATCATCAGAGCTCCACAAGGGCAGCAGGATCAGCCTCTAATTCACACACACAACTTTATAATTCATTCTTTGAATCCTGAGGTCTTGTTTTGCTGCTGGATAATACAGTGCACTGCTTATTTCTGGTTTGATAGCATCCAAAGAACTTTTGGACTCACTTTTAGGTTTCTGGAAAGCATCTATTACAGTAGACCTTATAAATATAAATTAATGTGATCCCCTGTAGAGAAAACACACAAGATCATGAGTCCCCTTAATAACACAAAGGGGATACCTGAACAGAAGTATAAAGATATATTAGTGCTATGTTTTCTTTTTTATGAGAACAATTTAGTTTTCCCCTGTCCTTCCAGCCAGACTTGGCTTGTGTGATATTGAGAGAGAAGAATCATATACTTTCAGAATGGCTGACAGCCTGCTTTAGGCATTATATCTGAAAGCAAATCAGCAGCAGCAGCAAGAAAATTGGCATTTAGAGAGAGAATAAATTACAGGACATTGAAATATCTCTACTAGAGCTGTAAAAAGTAGAAAAACGAAAAAAAATAATAAAAAGATCACCTGATGTTCATGGGAAGGCCGATGAAGGGAAGAGGAAGATGAAGAAGATTTTGTTGTAACCACCATGTCTAGTCTGAGAAGAGCATGATATACCCACAAAATGCCACAAAGGCTGCAAAACCTGGTGCTCAAAGGTTAGGACACAAAGAATAACAAAACTGCCTGTACCACCTTTGTTCAGCCCCATCATGCAGATCAATTGCAATACAATAATTGCACGATCACAGATTACTTTTCCACAAGATCTCTATCACTGCACAGAAGAAATCTTCTAGAGCAATGAGTCCAGCCTGGGTTGTCAGTGAGAATGTGGCTGTGGCTCATTTTTTGCAGATTCCAAGGGTGTGTTGTGAATGAGGTGAGGGAGGAAAGGAAGGAAACAGAAGCTTGCAGTAGCAGACAGACAGGTGGATCCTGCTTGGGAGGGCTGGATCTCCTCCCTGCCACAAGGCTGTGAGGTCCCCTCTGTAAATGAACTTTCCCAGGTGTCCCTAACTCTGTCTTCCTCATCTTCTGTGAGGGGGACATAAACCTGCTCTGCTGTTCTGCTTTATCACTCACAGGCACCACGTGAACCATTCAATGCATTACTCTGAACAGCAGAAGTGCTGGATAACATTTAATATTGAAAAGGAATATATAAACTCAGATATGAACCCACCAGTATCTTCAAATGTCCTGGGTTCAACATGTTAGCAAAATTTCTGCTTCTTAGCTCCCCATATTTAAAATTGGGATGCCCTCCTTTCTCAGGTTTCCAACACACCCATTGTGAAGATGAAGTTGGTGATGTTCTCTTCCACAGTGCCATACAAACAACTGAGAAAAAGTAATTAATTGCATCTTCAGAGCAAGAGCGATATGTGATTGAATTGTAGGATAGTGCTACACCCTGTACCATTAGGAATAATCAAGAAGGATAAGGAAAGATTAACAGCTGCTCATTTGTTGACCACCTTCATTCTGGGTGATCAGTGAGGTTCCCTGTAGGAGAAAAACTCTACATGATCATCTAATTGCAGACTGTACCCTATGTACAGATACAGGAATCCTGAAATGAAATCACACAGCAATGTAATTAAAGTGCTTGATTTTGCAAGCAATGCTATTTTAGCAGAGCTTCTGTGCATGTAATTTCCTGCATTTTGCAAAAAGGCAGAGAAAGCAGCAGTTTCACCATATTTATGGCACTGTCAACATCTTTGTCACCTGGCTCAGAACCTCCAGCTCCACCTCCTGCACCTTGCTCTTCTGCTAATGACAGTAACCGAGAGCAAAAATAAACTTGTATCTGTGCAGGTCTTACACAGTGAGTCTTCCACCAAAGTTTCAGAGGCATTTGATGCCAGTAAAAGGGGATCCATCCCATGTCCTCAGTAAAAAGTACTTTTTCTGCCCTTTCCCCTAAACCTTTTCTGCTTTATTTTTTCTCCACTCTTCTTTCAGTTCAGTCCCACTCTTCTTGTCTACCAGTATAAACTCACAATCTTCACTGTCCAAGACCAAATCTTTCCCTTTACTCCTACACCTCTTCCTCAGCTTATCTCAAAAGCACTTAAAGTAGATCTGTATGGGCACACACTGCAAAAGTCATGGCAAATGCACTGAGCCCATCACTTGGGAAATTCTGTCTTTGCCTCACTGCTGTGGAATATTAAGACTGTTTGAAAAAAAAAAAAAAAAAAGAGCACTCTAGTTTTTCTTTCTTATTTTTTTTTAATGGCTGAACTAGTATTTTCTCTCATATCATTCAATATAAGAAAAGCAAACAAACAAGAATGAGAGTGTGAGGTCAGACCAAAGGCCCACCTTGCCCAGCATCTTCTCTATAATTGAGTGACCAAAGCAGATGTCTAGGGAACAGTAAGTTTAAATAAATCAATAAATCTGCCTAAGGCAGATATTCAACACTTTACAGTCTTATAGTAGGAAGTGTTTGACAACTTCAAAAATATTTTTCTTCTGTATCACCCAATAAATCCTGGTTATGTTCTTAAAATCTCAGTGGAGAGGCCTTAATTGCTAAGATCAGATAATAACACACAATTGGAGAAAACAAACAAGTTCCTCAAAGAATACAAATAATAATGATTCTGGTACCTCACCCACCCTCCTGGACTGTCATTTTTTTCTGCTTGTGCAAAACATTCTGGTAAAAAGTTACTTCCATCCAAACTTAGAATCTCTCTCCCCAAGATACACAAAATTTCACCTCATCATTCTGCTCCCACAAAATTCATATCAGCCTGGTTTTAAAGAAAAAGCTCTGTTTGTCAGAGGTCTGTTTGGAGTCTTGTGTTATGTTGAAGATGCAAATTCATCCAACACTGGCTAAGTGTTAATATTGCAAACCTGAACTACTGTAGCTATTAGAGGGTTCTCAAAGGCCTCAGGTTTTTAGTTTCTCACTAAATCTGGCCTGCCCAGCAAAGAAACGTTTTTTTTTTTTCACATTTGCCATGACCTACTGAACCTTCTTTAAAATAAATATAATAAGAGATATAAAGTGGGCTGGAGGGGGTTTATATGGAGCAAAAAGGAGTGGGAGAGAGAGAAGAACTGGACATAACATAAAAACCAAAGTAGTCAGAAGAAAAATAAATCAGCTGAAGCCTCAGCAGTGCAGTGGAGTATAATACTAGTTATACTAGTAGTTTAATAGTATTTATTCCAGATATCATTGCAAGTTTTTCACTCACTGTTTTTTGTTGTAGTTAAAATTAAGAAATTTATCAATTCAAATTCAAATTCAAATCAATTCCAATGAGTATAAAAATTTGGTAATTATTTTAGGTCTTCTTTTTATCTTTGAGTAAATTGTTTACTTAATGCAAGTGAATATAAAGTATTAAACTAGCGCTCTTCTGCAGCCACTCACACAAAGTGTGAGCTGTATTGTGGCAGCAGCACCACAGTGTTTGACCCCACTGCCTGCTGCACCAGGCAGGTCTGGGACTTCACACGGGAGATGAGTCAGAAATACTTGGAGGGAGAGAGAAGGAGAGGCTAAGCAGAGCAAGGAGCAGACTTGAGAAGAAAGCAAGTCTTCTACCACCACTTTCACTGCTGAATCTGTGCTTTAGGAAGACTGTGGAAATCCTTATAAAGAAAAGGTAAAAAAAAAAACATCCCATGGAAGGGCAGGTTTATGTTTTTTCTTAGGTCTGACCCAGGTGACCTGTGGATATAAAGTCCTGGAGTTTTGCTTTCCAAAGATTTGGGGCAGTCAGGATGCAGACACCCTACCTGTGGTGGAAATTCTTCCTCTCTCACACCACAGCTGGACCTTCCAGCCAAGAACTGCTCTGGTCCAGTATCAGCAGGTGAAGGTCAGCTCAAAAATCTGGGGTTTGTATCTACCAGAGGTTCCCAAGTTCCTCTCCTTTGGGAAAATAGTGTCCCTCACTTCAGGAAGCCAATGCTGTCACCAGCATAACACTGCTGACTTCCCTATAAAACTGCATCTGTAAACACCCAGCCACGTGAGCAGCTGGGAGTTTCTGTTTGATAAGGTATTATCCAAGCAAAACCTCAAGAGCCACTTGTGTTGAACTTCTTTAAAGCAGGCAAAATACAAGGCTGGGTCTGAATGAAGGTCTCCAGGGATTCCACTGTTCTATGATGCACCTTGCAAAAAAAACCAAACCATGTTGCATTTTCTGAACCTGATGCCAATCACAGGGTCATTATTACTGTGGTGGCTAACTACAAACAATTAAACCAAAGGGACTGGATGGGGAGCAAACAGGAAATGAAGCAAGAGTAAAGATTATTTGTTAAAAACAATAACAATGTCCCGGAGGAAACAGTAGAAAAGTCATTAATTGTAGGATGCCCCCTCATCTAGGCTACCAAAGTTTATTCTTTCCAGGACTGAACACAGGGATAATCAAAATCAAAAGGGATAATCAAAGTCCACAGCCTCAACAGAGGGGGCAGTCAAGCAGGTATTGGAAGGGGACTGAGGAAAGTGTTACTTGGGGGTTCTCTGCTCCTTTCAGGCAAAAACCAGGGATTTTAGGTGGGCTGGGGTTTACCCTAGACTGTCCCTTTTTGTTTTATCATTTTTGTCTCCTTGCAGTTTACCTTTCTTTGCAAAAATAAATGCTTTTAAAAAGCTGTTCTGAGACATTTTAAACAGAAACTGCAGTTGGAAATGAAAGAAACAGAGGAACATGTAAACAAGACAGTCACTTGTATAAAAGAGGCAACTGTACCTGTCAATAAAGGATGCACTGAAGAAAAATAAGTGCAGGTCTTTTTGTAAAACTGTGAAATAAGAAAACTTTGTCCCAGATTTTCCAGGAGTCTCTCCATATTTCCGTGGATTTCTGTATACAATAACAACACTGAACAAATGTAAATCCAGGCCTGACCTTTGTGGTTTCATCCCATCCTTAAAAGCAAATCCATGCAAGCCCATACAAAACTTGAACTTTGTGATGTGAAAGGAGGTCCCAGGGGTTCAGCCAGGCACCTGAACTGAGTGAGTCAATCTTTTGAGGTTGGCTCTTCCCTTCCTCTCCCACACTTGAGGTTGGTATTTCAAATCTATCAGAGTCTGCGAGATATCATCTCTCTGACAGTGGTTGTGGCCACCAACTTTCTTCTCTATAATCTCTCTCAGTTTTTCTTATGTAAGAGTCTTAAATGAAGTTTGTTCCAGACTATTAACCTATGACAGAAGACTGCAGAGATAAGATTTCACTGACATATAGAACAAAGAAAAAGAAAGGGTGTGAAAATTGCAATGACAAGGTTGCCTTCATAGTTCAAGATGTATGAAATGAAATGAACTAAAATATCTGACAAATGTCTGGATAACACACGTTGGGCACTACTCACTTCAGCTGAGTCAATCAGAACTGCATTTAATAGACAGCACAAAAGATTTCATTTACAAACACAGCTCCTTAACTGGAACATCTAAAATTTATCCAATATTGTGCTGCTTTAAAGAATAAGTGATGTAACCACTGCTACCAGGATGTATATTCTCAAACTACATTTCTAAACCAGGCAAAATAAATATTCCATTACACTGAAACCAGTTCAGACTCTGTCTATAAGAGGAAAAGCCATGGCATTGGGAAAGCTACTATGTCACAGTTAAAGTGATCAAACAAGCCTCCTGGGTTACACAGGACCAAGCCATCTTTTGACTGCATGCCAAAAATAATCTTTCATCTTTGGCTGTACAAGAAGTTTTCCTACATTCTAAAGGGAAGATGGTTTCAAGCTGAAAACACCACAGTTCTGCAGGAAAAGGTAGAGGACTGAAATTAGAGACAGAGTTATTTTCATAGCTGCTGTTGTGGAGCAAGAACAAAACATCAAAAGCAAAAGCTAGGAAAAATGTAAAGGCTGGCACACAAATATCATCCTCTGTGGAGAGTTTCTGCTGAAGTGCCTGTGGTAATGCCTGGTTTGACACCAACTTGGCAAAAGTCTCAAGTTCTATTTCCTTCTGCACAGCTTAACTGAATACAACCACTCACACAGAGCACAAACCCAGCATGGACAGGGCTCACATTTCCCTGAAATGTGGCCCAGTGAGTGACACCCTTCCTTCCTGCTGCAGTTCAGAATTATCTGTTTGTTAATGTCTTTCAGGCCTGGCTGGAACCCTTCCTTCTGGGAACCTCCTCTGGGGATCACCACCAGGAGCAATGGGATGCTCCAGGGATTTGCAGTTCCCTGTAAGGGGCACTGAGATACCTGGATGCCCCTCACATCCTCAGAGATCCAATGTACTCCAACTCCTGCTCTGCCTCCTCTTTTCCAGTCCAGATTTCCATACAGCAAATATATATAACCCCATGAAAAAACACACGAAAGAGAAAACAACAAAGCAGCAAAGCAGCAGGGTAGGAGAAGTGCTACATTGTTTGTTTTTGCTAGGGACCAGAACACAGTCTATTGCTTGGAACAGGGAAAAAAAAAAGGGAAAAAAAAGAAAAGAAAAGAAAAGAAAAGAAAAGAAAAAACCTCTAAATGAATGGGTCTTTTTTTCCATTGTTGTTTATGACCATAATTTAGCAATGCATTTACTAGCCACTGTAATCATCAAACAGGCTCTGACAATTAACAAAAAGACCATGAAAATGAAAGTAGTGAAATGGAAATGAATCACAGCTTCACCACAGCAGAAAACATCTTTCTGAAGAAAGACAGACCAGAATGAACACTACTCCAAGTAAATTACATATTAATTAAATGAATTAGCAGTGTTGCTATTGTCCTATTTGGCGACTCACAGGCATTTCGCAAAACAATCCTTGCAGCTTTACGAGTTTCTGTCTTTTCACCACATACTTGTGTAATGCCTGCTTCCTCACTGGGATTCCTATTTCCAGTAGCTACTGGATGGCAGCAAATCCCTGCATCCATCCCACACCAAATCAGCCTCACACAGACAAACTCCAGCAGTTATTCTGAACAGTGTCCTTCCATCGTGCCACCCTATGCCTCCTTTTGGCACAGGGCCTGTATAAAACTGCATCCACACTGATGAGGGACAGGGTAAAGCTCTGTGATAGACAAGGGGAGCATGTTCCTCCTGCTCAGCTTTGCAGACTCCCTTTAAGATCTCTGTGCTGTCATTAGAAATCTGTATTATACGGGGAAACTTGCATAAAACTGAATTCGATTTCAAATACTTAAAATGTGTGTTGGGTTCACAAGAACTTTTGGCTTAGATCTGCAGTCATTTCTGTATTAACTACAGAGTGGCAAACAACCTTCTGAAATCTGCTGTAAGACCCTTTGCATCACTGCTAAGGTGCCAGACAGATTCTCTGTGGTCTTTGGAAATGGGAGTGTATTATATTAAAGAACCTGGCTTCAGGACCTTTGCACATTTAAAAAATCAAATGTTTAATGGGAATGACCTTAAAAAAAAAAAAAAAAGTTAAAAACCTGGGGCCCTTGTATAAGCTGGAGCTCTATTTCTTTGGTGTGTGGTCAACAACAAAGGCAACACCAAACCAGTATTTAGAGGCAAACGAAATAAATACAACCAAACATGCAACTTTGGAGAAATTTTCAAGCCTTGTGGCTCTGCAGTTGACAATTCTCTGAGGGAAACTGGCCTCCTGATGCTGAGGAAATGGGTGGTCCAATTACTAAGCTGCTCAAATAATTTTCACTCCAAAATACTGTTAAAATCGCTGCCATAGTGGAGCAAACATCGAGCATCAAAAAACTTGCAATCAAAGCTCAGAAGCATGCAGATGCTCTCCCTGGAAGAGGTGGGAGAAGCCTTGCCCTTTCAGCTACATTTTCTGCAGAAAAGGCTTACCGTGGATGAGCTCAAATGAAGACAGAACGTACTGACCTACTGAGCTTTTAGTCTTAGCTTAAGCTCGATCTCACATTCTGCAATTTATTACAGCACACAGCCCTTCCCTCTGCAGCCGTGTTCTTGGCATAAATGAAGTCACAAATCACCATTGTTTAAGATTATTAAAGGTCTTTCTACATCAGTGTTATTATTAGCATTTGGGTTTAAATGAATAGTCTGCCATTTTTAAGCTACAGTCAAATAAACGAGACTCCAAATTCTGCAGGGAAAGGCAACCCCACACTGTCTCCCTTGAATAGGAGGCCAACATGCATTTTTTTGGCTATGCCTGTCAGTTTTCCCTGACTTGATAAAGAAAATTCAAATGCCTACAGACAAATTAAAGTGGGAGCATAATGCATTAAAAGAGTGCTTGTGGGATGTTGACATTCAGATATGAACTTCACACCTTCATTTTATCCTCACGATGCAGCAAAATACAGTCCTACATCCTAAAATGAGCAAACTCCAGGGAAGCTCACTAGGGTTGGTACTCTGCAGCTCAGGACTGCTATGGAATTTTTTCCTATTTCATTTGAAGGAAATACATGTGTAGAAATGCATTTGTTTTACACTTACTGAGGCCACAGGACTGGTGTATTTTAAAAGAGACCACATCCCTTTGTAGGTAACAACAGTGGATAGGTGGGTTGGAGTAGGGTCAGTCAGTTTTATTCTTCAACCTCAATTCTCAGTTGAGGTTGGAGATAACAAGGGGAAAAAATTATCTTTCCTTCCAGGGACAATAAAATATTTAGCAGCTTTTTATATGGTTTTGTCCTCCTCTTAGACAACAAACACCAAGAGCTGCCAGAGAAAGAGTATTCACACGACTGACAAAGTGATCTGGACTTCATGGACCAACTGAGAAATTCTGTGATTCTGTTTTACATTCCAAAAGACAAAATGCTGTGGAAAGAAGTCATGTGCACTATACACAAAACAATTCATGAGCCCAGATGTAAATCTTGTTCCATCAGATAGTTTGGCTCTACAGCTAAGGTAAATTTTTTTTGAGTGTTGTGGATGTGTTAGAATGATGTATTTTGTATGTATAAATTACCTCCTGCCTTGTAAAGTTATCATGAAAATGAGATCTTGCTCCAACTCAAGCAAGGCCAGAGATAAAGGAGACAATAACAACAACAAAGAATATCAGCCCTTCCATCTCCCTGTATAAATAGCCTGAATAGCCTCCTGCATTTCAAGGGTTCTTGTCACTGATGATCTTTAGGATCTTGTAGCTGAACTCTACACTTCAGCAATGAGGACATCCAGTGGCAATCACCAGTTAACTTACATGATGCGAGTGCTTTCCGCAAGTCTGAATTTGGTATCTGACACTATTTTTGTTCTGCTTACATCTGCATGGGATGAATAATATCCCTTTTCTTGTTTGGTGACTGTTTTTCTTGAGCTAAATTGCCTATTGACTCTAGCCTGAAGCTAAACAAAAAGGGCAAATAATACAGCAGAAGCCATTAAATAATGTATTTTTTTTGCCTATCATTAACATGAATACCATGTGCAATTTCAATCCCTACAGAAAAGCCATAACAATCTCTGACACTGGCATAGAGCAATTGCTGATGAAGACTGACTGCTCTAGCAGCAGTTTTTCTTTATAAAATATTTTATGCATTAAAACACCTGGAGAAAGCCCAATTATTTCCTGTAACAGACAAACAGCAATTCGAGTGCAATTTCATAAAAGAGGAAACTAAGGCAGGGAGCTGAGGCTGCTTTGTGAGTTGAAGGCTGGAGTGGGATTAGAGGGCAGGAGACTTCTTCCCAAATCAAATCCATCCCAGCCCCAATGTCCTTGTTTGTTTAGCAAGGATTGTGTTGTACCCAAACAGTGCAAGGTGAGGTCGGAAGGATTCATGCCTACATTTCATAATCATCCCCTTTTTGGGGTACTCTGAGCAAATCCCTGCTTGGCACTGTTGTTAGGACTGCTTTTAGTAGGGGAAAACCACAAGTTTCCCATTTCAGGCAGGAGCATTCATTCCTCTGTACCCACCTTGCTAATGAAGAGGAGAGGAGAGATTTGAGTTGCTCTGAAGCAGCCACTACTTGAAACAGTCCCCACAGGGAGACTCTGGAAAAAGTTACTGCTCCTTTAACCTAAACAGAGGCAAGACCTTGATAGGAACAAAGGACAGCGCTGGGACCGCTGAGGGAAGGGAAGAATTGAAAACAATTAGCGTGTTGATGTCAGCTTAAAGAGGGTCACCAAGAGATCAGCTTTCCCTGCATCTGTTCTTTAATTAAAGAGGGAAAGGTGGCACTGTCCACTGCTCATCTCTATGGTAACTCTGAAATGCCACGCAGCTGGAACTGGCTGCCTGCTCACCGGGAGCGGGACCAGCCACGAGCAGAGCAGGTAAGGGAGGATGAGGGAGGGTGAGGGAGGATGAGGGATGGTAAGAGAGGATGAGGGAGGGTGAGGGAGGATGAGGGAGGGTGAGGGAGGGTGAGGGAGGGCCCTTGGCACCTGCTCCCACACCTGGGAGCCCTTTCCAGCTGGGACAAAGTGCTGAGACTGTTGGAAGGCTGGAGAGGGGCTTGGAACACAAGCCCTGTGAGGAACAACTGAGGGAGCTGGGGTTGTTCAGCCTGGAGAAAAGGAGACTCAGAGGTGACCTCATCACTCTCTCCAACTCCCTGAAGGGTGGCTGTCGTCAGGTGGGGTTGGTCTCTTTCTCCAGGCAGTGACTGACAGAACGAGAGGACACAGCCTTAAGCTGCACCAGGGGAAATTAGGTTGGATATTAGGAAAAGTTTTTTACTGAAAGAGTGGTAAAATACTGGACTTGTCTGCCCAGGGAGGTGGTGGAGTCACCATCCCTGGATGTGTTTAAACAAAGATTGGATGTGGCACTCAGTGCCATGGTTTAGTGGAGGTGTTGGGGCATGGGTTGGACTTGATGATATTGAGGGTCTCTTCCAACCCAGTGATTCTGTGATTCTGGGATTCCGTGATCCTGTGGATGGGGGCACACTGCACACCCTGCACTGCTTCTGCTGGAGCTCAGCAAGAGGAGCCTCCCCAGGATGAAAGACCAGGAATGTCACACCAGGAGAGGGGAGGATGAGGGCTTTTGGCAGGTTTCTGCTGTGGGTGTGTGCCCATCACCCTCGGCCCACTACTGTCTTTGACCATCACTAGTGTACTCATGCTGTGCCTTGTCATCTTCATTGATGATTTAAGTTGCTACAAAAATATTTGCCAAAAGTATTGTTTGAGTTGTCCTAATAATAGTGATTATAACATTCCTTCAATTAATTACAGACAGCTGCACTCCCAGCTTTTTCCACTTTCTCTTCCAAGTATTTCTTGCATTATCAGCACTGACAAGAGTTTTGTCCACAGAGATATTGCTCTTAGGGGTTTTTTGGTGGGGTATTTTTGTGGGAGTTGCTCCTTCTGGTTTCAGTAATTACTTGTGCAAATGCTTTCCTCTTCTTCAAACTGCAGTTCTAAAACAACAACACAGAAATGATATCAGACCAAAATAACCTAATATCAGTGCAATTAGTGTAAAAAAAGTCTAATACATTTTGCAAATTAACTTGCAGCCCTGCAGTTGAGACCCCATCGTGTATCATACCTTAGAATTAAAATAGTCTGTGTATTTTACTCCTTGAAAACTGTTTCTGAGCATCATTTCTTCTCTCAGCTTGAGACCTGCCTCAAGAATCAACTATGCTGCATGTATATATCCAAGAGTCTCTGGAGCCCTCTCCAATTAGAGCCTAGGAATTGAGGAACAGAAAATAAGTTTCACTGTATGCCAACATGGCAAAGATCCTTCCATTCTTATATTTTCATACGCAGTTTCAACATCTTGCCTTTCAAATATGACAATACATTAACAAGATTATGGGAATATATATTATCCTGCATTACTATGTGAACAAAGCAAAAATGATATTCCCTTCAAAAAAGAACCTGTTAAAAGCCCCTATTACACCAGGAGCAGAATCATGAACAATTGAGTTAATGACTAGGTAAAATATAAAAGACATTTTCAGTTAGGTGATGAAAGGTCTTATTAACATAGATGTTTTTAATGAGCTATTTTAAGTTGTACCTGGCATTTCTCAGCTTAGATCTCTCTTAGATCTTCTGGTCATTTCTCTCTGGTTCGCTACAAACTCTTGGATCTAAACCTTGATTAGTTCACATTTCTTGGCTGTGGCTATTATAACACGTTGGACCACCAAAATATTTGATTTAACTTTTAACTTGCATGTGTCACATAATGCTTGAAACCTCTTACCTTCCAAACAAATAGAAGTACATTACAATACAGTCTAATTTTTTTAAAGTATTGCACTAACTATAAACTGTTGGTGCTTTTCTGGCTATACATTAGGTCCATTAATAACACTAAGCTGTGTGATAATTGTTATGCATTGGCAAGGATTTAGCAAAGATTTGAATACATGCATGCGCCCTAAACTACTGACACTTTGCAGGAAATTGTAACACAAGAGGGACTGGACCAGGCCAGGAGCTCTGTCTTCTGCCCTGTGCACTGCTACAAGGTGGTAAAGAGAGAATACAGAATTAGGGCCATCACAGCACAGCATTTCCTCAGTGTCTTCCCCTACCCTCCAGCAATTCATCAGCAGGTTATGGTGGTGTCCTTGATGGGTTTTTTTTACATCCTTTCCACTGTGGAGATAGGGGCAGGGGAGAGAACAATCAGAAAGGAACACAGTCTCCCATATGTGGTTGGATCACAGATACAAAACTAATGGACATGATAATTATGTAAATAGAGTGGCATAATACAGTTCACTGTTCCTTTCCTAATAACTCTTAGCGTGCTCCTTGTTTTATTCATTGGTACTACACAGTGAACTGACACTCTTGAGTGGAAAACTAGTTTACAGTTCTCCATTCTGTATGCAAAATTAGAACTATCTTCCCCCATATGCATTACTTCACAATTTATACACACAGATTTTTACCTGCCATTAATTTTACCAACAGTCACTCACTAATGTGAGATCCTTCTCTGCAATCTGTCTTGGTTTCAGCGAGATCCTTCTCTGCAATCTGTTTTGGTTTCAACTCCTTGAATAACCTGTTAGAAGCTGCAACCTTTTTTCAATTTTCCTTTCTCAGATCCTTTACGATATGTTGAGCAACAGATACCCTAGCAGCACACACATCCTATGAGACTACACCACTGGTTCCTTACACTGTCAAAACTGTCTGTTTATTCCTGCCCTTTGTTTCCTACCCTTTAGCCAATTATTTATCCATAGAGACTCTTACTCCTTATCTCATGACAGCTAAGTTTTTCCAGGAGCCTTTGGTGAGGGACCTGTTGAATGCCTTTTCAAATCAAAGCAGATAACACCAGGATCTCTCCCTGACTCCTCTGCAGAGCTGCAGTAATCTGTGAAACACAACTTCTGTTAACAGAAACCACATTAACTCTTCTGCAACATAACATATTTATCTTTGTGTTTACTAACCCTATTCTTTGCTGTTGTTTCCTCCAAATGGACTGTTAGGGTGTCTATTTCCCATTTGAATTCCTTTACAAGTCATGGATGAATACTGTCTGGTCCTGGCAATTTGATGCTCCACATTTTGTTGATTTTTTCTCTCTTTTCCTACTGACACTGGAAGTTAAGTCAGCTCCTGTGACACATCCCCCCACCCCTCATTATCCCAGCAGAGTTCTGGCAGACAACATCCAGAGTATTTTCTGTCAGCAGAACAAGCAGATTTGTGTTCACAGAATCACCCTGTAGAGTCTTTATCTGGTGCATCCCACACACACTTGGATGAACAGACAAGACCCTCCCCAATACAGGCAAAACTAAATCTGGGTGCTCAAAACCTAAGCTCAGTTATAAAATTCAAGCTTAAAATTACTCCTGACTTTTGTACAAGCCAAGCATGCTACGTGCAGGATTGTACTGGTGGGGAAAGCTTAAAATCATGCAGGTTTTGTCATGCAGATCCTAGCTCAGTACTTTGCACCAGCTCTATTTCACAAAGTTTGCCTGTTTTTAACAGAGCACCTACTGCAAAATAACACTGAGCAGACTGTATATTAAAAAGCCATCCCACGCATATTTATAACTAATTTATTCTTCATTTCTTCTGTGTTGAATAACTAAATTACAACAGTGGCTCAGTAACCCCTTTTAGTTTAGGAAAGGGCAGCAGCTTCATTTGAGTAATATTTTAGCCCAATTAGTCCATTAGTCTCCAGTGGAGACCAGAGGAGAATGGAAACCAGTGAAACAAGAGTCCTGCAGGATTCCTTTTAAGTAACAGACCTCTGACTCATCTGATATCATCTGGCAGCCCTCATGATCCCTTCAAAGATATTTCAGATTTTCCAAGTGTTCCGCAGAGACACTAAGCAGGCATTTGCAAGGAAGAAGCAATGCATTAGCATAGGCTGCCATGGATAAATCAACCTTAGAAAGGAGTTTCAAACTCCTCATGCTCTGAGGAAGCTTCACAGTATCTGAGAATTTTGGTTTCTACTCCTTCCCAAACCCTACAGACTATGGGTTATTCACAAAGTAGCACCTTGTCCTTCCACAGTGATGTTGTCTGAGTGGACCTGCTGGATGTAGCTGTCCAACTCTGGTTTCATATAAATAAGACACACATCTTTCTATCTGAAAAACAGAACTATTTTAATGCCCATTTTAGACTCCTTCCCTTATAATACATGTGTGTAATACATAATGTGTGGCAGCTAGGAGGTAGGAAAAACACAAACACTCAAGACAAAGGATCTGAAGGACTTTCCTGGTTCTGTCTAACTGACAATCTGAAAGCTAGTGAGAGTTTCAATTACCCCTTCAATGAATGCAGAGAAAGCATCCAAGAAAACCAGCATCTAAGGCAGGGAAAACCATTTGTTTCACGTTCATATCTGCACTCAGGAAAAACAAGTTTAAATTATTGGCTCAGCTTAAGCACCTGAAAGAGAAGTTACTGGACCAATGAGAGATGTGATGCTTGTGATAAAAGTGACAAGTGACATCTCAGTATCACCCCACAAGGCTTCCTCATTTCTGTCACCTCACAGCACCATAAACATGAGAGCAAGAATGTTTTCTGCCTGTACAGGGAAGAATTCAAAGTCCCTGGAAGCTGAGGCAAAGAGAAGTATCACCCTCAGCAAGACTGCCTTGGAGTATTGCCATCAACCCCCTCCAAATGACACATTTACGTAGCCCAGGCCCTCTACTCTTTGAAAGGAACCTTAAGCCATGGACATGCAGGTGTGTGCATGTGGTCTCACCCACAAACTGCAAGTTTAATACTCCAGGATTGCCCTTTATATATTCAAGAATATTTTTCTCCAAGGAAGTCTCTGTATGCATAAGACTGCAGCCACACCTACACTGCTACCAGCACTGAGATCACAAATTCAAGGCTTGCAGGAAAATGCTACTTCAGGACAGTGACAGAAGAGGTGCCTTAGCACAGGGTTGTTCTCCATTTCTGTGCTTTGGTTCAAGTTATATGCACAGAGCTTAAGCCGGTAGTCACTGGTAAAAGACTGCAGTTCACAATAGGAATGAATTTTCATTTGGTCTTATCTTTTATCTTTATCACTCAATACTAAGACCTATCTTCTCATCTGAACAAATGTAAAGTCTTTTGTAAATAAATATAGCACATAGACAAGCAGTGAAATAAAACTTTCAGCTGGTGTGAGGAAGAACTGTTAGTCTCCCAAATAAAAATCCTCATTGTTAAAAACAAGTATCAAGCAGTCTGATGCCAATGCATGAAAGATGGGACACTGATTTTATGACTCTCACACAGAAGAAATGTTACTTTTAAGCTGCATGATACTTGATTTATCTGTCTCATAGGGCTGAAAGGCTAAGTCTATTCTGATGGGATTTGAGTCTGAGATTTTCATGGAGAGTTTATTTATGAATCCCAAAAAGCATTTTCACTGGATGTTTTTGATTTTTTTCTTATGTTGCTGTTTGCATTTCAAATAACGAGATAAAGAGCAACTCTACAAATAAAATCATTGTTGAAGCTTTTATTTTTCAAGTATTCACAAGCCTGAACTGCATGTGAAGTTCCTTCCCCAGATGCCTGACTTCATGTGAGAGCAGGAGAGGAAGAAAACACTCAGCCTTCATCTCCCGTTCATCCAACAGCCACTGAACAATGGCTTTAAAGAACAAGAACCTTAATCTCACTCCAGTCATCATCCTGCAAGTGCAGGGGCTCCACACCTCGAGTTCCTCCCCACAACAGAACTGCTGCACATTTTACTGACAGATACCTGTGTAGAAAGGACAGCTTCAATTTGAACTTCTTTCAAGAACTTGACCCAAATCTCACTGAAGTTGAAAAAGCTTTGCCTGCCTCTGCCACTTGTATTGGCATAGACAACCTGTTGTTTTATCATCATTAAAATGATAAGATTTTATCCTTCTCTGTTGCTGCTTACCCTAAAGAAATGCAAAGCACTTTACACAATGATGTTTGAGTTACCATGTCACAGACACGATGAGAGGATGCTGCTCTTTACCAGAGTGCTGCTGTGGACAACAGGAAGAAAGAGGTAACCTTTTATTGTAGGCAGGACAATTAAGGTATCCAGATGACAGTCTGGAAATTAAGATACCATGCTAAAATTAATTTCTGGTCCTACAAAAGCTATAAAGATCACAAATAGGATCACAAAAAGAATCTACTGTTCAGTTGTATACATCTTATATTAATACTTAGATTACATAACAATAACCCTCTAATTTGCTTAGTGGAATGTGCCAATAACTGCAGAAAAACTTTTTTTTCAGTATTCTTTGTAGAATTATGGAAAGGTATAATAATATCTTTCCCCTTGTTACAAAAGGAATGTGTAATACGCAATTTATTTTTACAGATTTTTTTATTTCACAAAGGAGCCTTATCATTCCTTTCAGGAAAACACAGGTGGCTGCCAGCACAACATGAACTTTGGGCATTATGGAATTTCAGCTCACCTGAAAGCTGATTATTTTGGTGACATCATTTGGCCAATAGCTGGGCAGTGTTTCAGGGGGTGTGGGTGTGGTACCCCCAGCTCCTCCCAAGGATTTCTCCTGATTTATGGCAGCAGGTAACTGGACAAGACAACAGCACCATTTGATGGAGTTGCACAGACATAACTTACACTGTCTCCTCTTGAATACACAGAATGGAAGTAGATAAAAGGAACACAGATTGGCTGAAAAACAATGTTTCTTCCAGACACACGAGCTATTTCACACAGGTTTCTGTATTTCCATGGAGGAACCCAGTGCCCTCAATAGGGACAGGGCAATGAACAAGGGGAGATAATGAGCCAGCCTGGGATGGGAAGGAAACACTGAGTGAAAGAGGTGAGCAGGCATAGGCACAGGCACATTAAGGCACACGAATCTCTGTATCAATAAGGGGTTTGAAATCAGATTAATTTCTACACAATTAACAAGGCTGTTGAAAGATTTGCTTTACAGCTGCTGCCGCTGCCAGGAGATGATGACAACTGAGGAAATGAAAATCAAAGGAGGAAACAATTACAACAATACTCGCTGAAACTATTTAGAGTTCTCTTAATAAGTCAGCGAAACAAGTAATTGAAAGAATGTATTTTATTGCTGATTAAGATAATACTTAATTTAGGTCTTGTTTTTAAAAAGAGCTCAAATTAACAAATCAGGTCTTTCATCTGAGTGCAAGTGAGAGCTCAGTACATCCTCCTCATATCCCACAGCCTGGAGATTCAGAGGGTGTGCTCTGGGAGAGAACAAAGATGAGAAAGAGGTAGGAGATATTTAAGGAGAGGGGCCAGCTGGAAAGAGTCAAGTGCCAAAATACAATTCTTTATAAGATATCAACTTTTATTCATCCAAATCTAGCAGCACAACAGCAATTATACCTTGCCTTTCTACACATTAAGTTACATTAGCATTTTCCTGTTCTCCAACCATCACACAAGTGGTAATGCTAAACTTTAAGCCTGGCATCTAAACTTGTGGAACAAGGGATGACTTTAAAATAAAATATTTTATACACAGAAACATTGCTAGCTTCTTCTTTAAACAGCAACAACAAAACCCATATATTTTTTTTCTCTAAGTTCACAGTGCCATCATGTCACATCTCTAGATATTATGATTGAGAGATAGGGAAAAATAAAACAGTTAGAAAAATAAGTTTTCTGTGACTGTTATTTCTTTGAAACTAAGTGGAGTAACTCAGTTAGTTGCCAGATTGCAAGAACAACAGAAGCCATTGCAAGTTTTTTCTTAAATTTCAAATTCTACACCGGTATCTTTCTCTTTTTTTTCTGCAGGACGAAATAAAATAAAAGCTGAAATGTAAAGAGGACTTTCAGATTTGATAAAGAAAGGTAAGATTAATAAAAAAAGATGAGGATAGGCTTTTAAACACTATGTTATAACCTGATAGTGTTTTGAAAAACTCAGACATATAAAAGTTAATCATAAAAATACTGGCAAACTTGCCTTTGAAGGGGAAGGCAGCAAAAAATTACAGAACATCAGAGCTCGGAGGGAAAGGTAGAAAAAATTGGAAAGGGGTTAAAATGGCTAAGATTAAGAAGGTGCATGACAACCACTCTCAAAGCTCTGATCTGCGCTAACAAAACCATATCCCATGCTTTTGATGAGACACTCACAAATGATTTAGCAAGAGCTGCTTTTGAATTATACCAGTGCTTTTTTGGCAATAAAATGTCTTTTTTTTTTTTTTTTTTGAGTTTTCATTTGTATCTGCCCTAAGCTGAAAACATCTTTGCTAGAAAATAATAACCAGGTTGAAGGTATTTTTAAAATTTCCCTAAAAGGAAACTTATTGCAAATTTTAGCAAAAATTGATTAAAATAAAATTAGGAATTCAGGAAATACTAAATATAAGCAATCAAATATAATGCAAAAGAGGCTCCAGATTTCAAGCTGTTTAAATCAAGGCAGCAAGGCATGGATTTCAAGGAGCCATGAAGCTTATAAAGGCTAAAGTTCTACATTTACCTTCTGCTAAGACTAGGTGACTTCCCTGCTTTTATGTCTCTGTGTGTGTGTGTGTGTGTGTGTGTGTGTTTTAAAGCAGCTGCTTTAGAATATAAAAATACTTATGTTAAGCTACATGTGAATTAAAGTTCAGACTGTCCTGGACATATAAGCTTCAGTCAATGTACAGTTAATTGCTCTAAGGTCTGTCCTCCAGTGCCAGTTGGGATTCTTCAAAGCCTGAGCTCCCATTGTGCTCTGGGAAATTGCACGATCCTCAAAAGTCACTTTGCACCCTACAAAAGTGCAAAATGTGCCCTCCTCAGGGAGAACAAAGTGATGACTTTGCTGGCTGTCGTCAGAAAAAAACCCAAAACAACCCAACTTCTGTGTGGTGGGAAGGAGAAGTGGGGAACCTTGAGGGATCTTGGACAACAAAACCTGATGGCAGCCCCACTGCAGTCCTAATTCACATCAGCACTGAACACAGGGCCATGATTTCCAAGGAAAGCAGACTGTTCTTGCTGCATTTTACATCAACAGCACCCAATTCCTAATCCAAAACTCTGTGGTGTTAACAGCCAGGCTCCCATTTCGCTATGCCATCCTTAATTTGGCACAAAACTGTTACTTGGTAGTTACTGTCTTCAAGAAATACCTTTTGCCCTGAAGAAAACACACATCTGACTAATATTCAGGTCCCACATCTGAAAGTAACCATTCACATACAGCAAAGAGTTTCAGTTTTCCATCTGCTAGGTATCCAAGAAAGAGGCAGGTATGTGAGACACTCATTCCTACACTACAACATCTACCTAGAGAAATGCCTTTTAAATTATTAAAAATATTGCTGCATCCCACTCACTTTCTGGTATCCTGAATGCTTTCCTTCTATTTCAAAAGACTGTTAAGTCTGAAATTCCAATTCAAGTTGAAGACAAATCAAATGAATAGGGATTAGATCCCACTGAAATCAGAGGAAAGAATTCACTGGACTTAACAAGAACTTCAACTAACAGAGGATACAGGATGCTCAGGATGAGTGAACAAATACATAAAACAGACAAACATACCCTAACCACAAACCTAAACCAGTAACCTCTCAGAACATGACCTATTTGGGTAATTTCTGGGAATGAAATCATCCTCAGCACCTCTAAGGGTCAAAGCACCAGCAAGACACAACACATATAAGGGCAAAAACACCTAACAGGAATGAGCCATTACACAAATGTTTATGACTGGTGGTCCTCTGACTCCTCAGCCACACCTGCCAGCAGCACCAGTTTGGGAGCTCCCCGTGCCCCAAGACTGACACAGTCCCACAGTGTGCCAGGACCTTGGCTCTGAATACACAGGGGCCACCAGCTGTGCCCAAAATGTCCTTTAGCTGGTGCAGGACACAGCTGGAATGTGAGAAGTAATATCAGTACAGCTTTATACACACACAGCCCAGTTTGGATGCATGGCATGGGGAGTGCCACATGACAGCCTTGTCCATTTTCTCCAGCATTCTGCTCCAGCTGACCCTAAGATGGGTCTTTATCCACTTCACATAAACCCTGCACCGAGCAGTTTTGGAGGGCCCACAGAAATGAGCTGGATTTGCTTCAGGCTCACTAATTTTAAACTGGTTTTGACCACTTTGCACAGTTTTCTGCCATCAGCAAGGCCCACCCTGCCGCAGGGACAAGCAAGATGCAACCACCAGGCCAAACAAAGAAATCATGACAACTCCTGCTCATTACATTGCAAGAAATGATGCCCCAGGAAAGAAACTGTGAGCCATGGAATGGCTCATTGGCTGTATACCAAAGATGTTGGTATACACCAATGCCTTTGGTGGGTCAGCACTATCAAGTAAAATAATTAGCAGCAAGATACTGGATCTTCCATCTCTCGGGGAGCAGTGCAGTTCTGCACGCTGCTCTCCCCAGGGAGGCTGCAGCCATCAGACACAAAGAAATTAGGAGTCAAAGGAAAAGAAAAAAAAAAGGAAAAAAAAATGTGGAGGATTTATTTCAAAAAATTTGTAGAGCATAATTGTTTTATTAATTGTGAAATGAGAAGACATATTAAGCACCGTGTGGCCTGGGAGTGAGAAATTCAAGAGTATCTTCTGTATTTAGGGAGATAAAGAGGAGATGACTACGGTGTGAAATCAGGAGGAATAAGAAACTGGCTTCCCCTTTTAAGAGCAGCATCAATTAAACCCAGGGGAGGCGGGTGCAGTTTACTAGTTAATTAGTCCAGGGATGTGGTCCTTTCATGTGTAATTCAGAACAGGAACACCTGGTGTGCGGCACTTCAAAGCACGGGGGAGGAAAAAAGCCAAACAATGCAGGATAGGTCACAAAAGAAAGCAACAGCACAAGAACAAAAACTGTTTATATCTGACCTTCACCCTGCTGTAAATAAAGCAAGACGGTAGGGCCCCCTCCTACCCGCCCGGGGAGAACAAACAGCTCTGGGCACACAGGGGGAGTCACAAAAAAAGAGAAGGAGAGGGGGAAGAGAGAGACATGGTGGTAACTAATTGTTTTACAACCTAATTAAAAGGAAAACAGACAGCACGATATAGATAGGGATATAATGATTTTAATCACGTTCTGATATGCAGAACCAGAAAAGATGGAGAAGGGAAACGCGATCCAGGCAGCGCTGGGAGGCTGCAGGAAATGCTACCTGTGGGAAAGGGAATGCAGGGCAGGTTTGGGGCACCAAAATCCTAACTGGGCCTGGATCTCAAGGTTTGTGACTGGGGAAGAATTTGGGTCAAGTTAGAAAGCTACAGACTGGGAAGAAGTCATGATGATCCATGGCCCCGTGCAGATGTACAGACCTGCTCCTCCAAACCCAGACTGAATTTAGCTCCAAAGTTTCTCCATCCCTTCCCATGACTGCTATTCCACAGAGAAGCTTTTCAGTAGCATGCCTGAATCATGTGGAAACTGGAAGCAGATGCACTGTGATAAAACTTTTAGAGTGCTCTATCTCATCAAACACAATACCACTCATTAAACCAAAGTAGGTGTTATTTCTGCCTTACAGGACGAAAACCAATAGGGAGATTAATTCAGCAGCCAGAAGTGACAGAGCAATCAGCAGCAATGATCAGACATCGACTTCTCAACTTCCTCAGTGACTTTGCTGCTCAGTCAGCAAAACCCACCAGAAGATGGCCAGATCTTGTAATATGAGCAATATTTTATTGGATGTTTTTAAGTACAGGAAAATCTTTGAAGAGGATTACTCCAGAGGAGCACAAACATGAGTATGGTGATATAAGGATCTAAGTTTGGCAACTTCAAAAAAAATTTGAAAAAAAAAAAAAAATTAAAATTTTAGAAGATCCCAATTTCTGAATGTATTTTTGAACCAAATCCCTTTATTTTATTGGTGATGATTTTATTCACTCATCACTAAGCTTGATCTATCACAGTAAAGAAAGATGCTGCTATTTTCAAACACTGGACTGCAATTTAAGAAACATGATTTAGTCTTTAATCTGCTGCTATCTTTCTTAGAATCCTGGAGTAATTAAGCTGAGTCTCATTTTGCCATCTGTAAAAGAGAAGGGGTGTGAAGAAACTGGGTTTGTGGAAAATGCCCCACAGAAGGGAGGCATTATTACAGATAAAGCTTACTTATGTTTAAACAGAAATTTTTATGTTTCATGAACCAGTTATGAAAACCCCACGTCTTGTCCTAAATCACCGTCTGTTCCCCAAATAAATTTTTAAAAACTATGAAAAAATGGCATAATCAGGACTGTTTGCAAAACTCCAACTTATGATACCGAATTCTGGCCAGCACAACAAATAATACTTGATAACTTTCTGGACATAACACATGGAACAGCACCATGTTAATATCAGCAACAGCATAAACACCCTGTGTGACTGACAGTTTGGGAAACTATGGCAATAAAACCAAAATAATCCCCCTTCTTCTCCCTTCTTTTCCTCAAGAAATAACACAGAATAGGTTTTTTTTCTTTTTTATAAGTAGAAAATGGGTATATTGAGCAGCATGCATGAGAACACATTTCAGAATGGGCTTGGTGATAGCTGGGAATAAAAAAATAAAGCTTATTTGGTGACTTGTCTTTGATTTCTTCTCTATCATTTATACTCAGGTTGGAGGTCACAAATGTGGGAGTATTTTCTAGAATGAGCTTTGCAAAACAGTCTGAAGAACTCTCAAAGTACTCCACCCATGCTCAGATGGGAAGGGCAAGCCCCCTTATTTAAAGAAAAAAAAAAGTATGTTATTTAATGAGCAGTGACCTCTCCAGAAGCTGCATTTGTCTTACTAAAACGTGGCCATCATTCAAGTTGCCATCCAATGGGAGCTCAGTGCTGAAATATGTTTTGGAGTATTTTGGGGTTGGGTTTTTAGCTTTGTTTTGTGTTATTTTGGGAAGGGAGGGGGATTGCATCAAAACATCCAGCACGAATCTCATGAGAGTAATGGTAATAAAGTGACATAAATGTCCAGTCAAGAAGCTTTGATTAGGTGAAGTCATTTAACAAAGAGTAGATCTCTCCAAAATACTTCCAGGCATAGCTCACGTGCACTGCAAAATCAAAACCAGCACAAAATGGATTTTCTTGTATCTTTCCCCAGTTTGTCCCAAAATCATTCCCACTCTGCCACACCCAGGGCATGACTAACATCACCCTTGCATGCCAGTCAGTGGGATGGCACAGCAAAGTTCTGTGGGCTCCCAAGATCTCCCAGCAAACAAGGGCTGGATGCATTTCTACACCTAAGAGGGGAATAGGTAAAAGCAGGTGAAAAGCAGTTGGTCAGGTCCAAGCTAAATGTGGGTGAGAAAAAATAAAAGTGGTTTTGCAATCTCATAGCTCACAGATACCCTTGGCTAATCTGTGTGAACCAGGCAAAGTCACTGTTAAGTACATAAGACTGTCGACCAATATTTAATTCCAAAGAGGAGTAAGAGAGGAAGTAGGAAATAAAAGACAAGGGCAATGAAAACTGAAAGGAATAATCCCAGGTCACAGGACATGGACTCTTTACCAGCCTGGGATCTCTCTAGGTGATTTTAGGTTAGGTGAGAAGTCAATCAGCTACAGAAATGTACACATATATCATTATATCCAGCTGTTCAGATTGAACTACAGCCTTTATTTGGCTTTGGTTGGGGTTTTTTTTATGATTTTCTGTCTTCAATTTGTAATTACAAGACTGTTATTAACCCAGGCTTTGCCTTGACATGAAATTTGTCTTCTGATGTGGTTCTAAATGAACTGGAAGAAAACTGATAAACCCTTGGTACTCTTGTCCTCCTGAATGCAGTGGCTCAGTGTGGCACAAGAAGACCATGTTCTCAGAAAGACAGGTTTGAGCAGTATTTCCTTAAAAGCAGCAAAGAGTGTCTAAAAAGGCTTAAGAGGCCCAGATGACAGCAGTTAGGAGAGGTTTTTGCAGAGCAGGAATAAACTGCAGCCTTTTCTGGGAGGAAAGAAAATGAAGAGCTGAAGGCACACCCCAAGAGGTGCATGTGTTCTTGCCAAGGAGTAATTCTCATACCAACATGGATTTTTTTGGAGGTTAATTATTATGCATGTAAAAGAGAAACTCTCTCTTCATGCAGTGCTTGACTCACTGCAATGCAAAATAAAACCTTCACTGGTTTGAAAAAATAAAGAAAAATAGAGGTGATAATTTTACAGGGAAACTTCAACTTTTTCTGTACTCTGTAGTTCCTCAGTAAGGATCCATTTGACTCCCACATCCCTAAAACTCCCCAGGGAGTTAAAAGGTAGGGGACTAAGCCATTCTGTGTACGATTCACCTGGGCTGCTTTAGAATCCAGTGCTGAATGGGTGAACTTCCAAACTGCCTGATTAATGGGGAGTCCCAACAGCCACCCCAGAGTCGAGGTTCACACTGTAGAGTTGGAAGGAAAAGCACCCCAATTCCAGGTCAGGTGAGGCCAAGGCAGTTCCCCACGATCACAGGTGACCCTGGCAGGGGGATGGGACACTCCCTAGGGATGCAGCCCATGCCCTTGCTGTGCCAGCTGGGCGGTGTTTGCCCCATTGCCATTGCTAACTGCAAGATCTGTTTGTTAATAACCCCACTATGCAGCAGGCCTAAAGGAAGCGAGTGATGCCCCGAGTTTGGGATCTTGGCATGAATCCCACTGAATGTGATTTACACCAGTTCCTCTTACAGGCACATGATCTTCTCCAAGAGCTCCCTGGACACACTCACACACACACACACAGCACCCAAAGCCCCTAAAGGCATTTGTTTGGATGAAACCAGCAGCACTGCCCAGTCTCCTCCAGCAATTTCCAGGTGCCAGCTGAGCTCCTCTGTGCTGCAGTGGCTCTGCATCCTCCTGCAGAGCTGCTGGTGTTTCACCAGCCCAAGGGACACCGTGGACACAGAGCGACTCCCGAGGCCTTAGAAGTTGAGTTATTCTTTGGTTCAAGGTAAATGCTTTCAAACCCCAAGAAGTTGTGAACTCACAGGTTTGTGCACTACTTACCAACCTTCAGCAATAACCCAGACTGCAACCAGGACATAAATCAAAGCTACAGTCTGGATAAATTTATGTTTCTAAGCCATGGTATCTTCCTATGCCAAGCACCCACAACAACAAAAGCTCTTCAGTGTCTTACAGGAAGGAGTAGCACCTTCTAAACCATTAGCACCCTTCTAGCTAGCACAACTATGATAAATCACTGGGAATGAAAGTATGCACAGCGTTTTTTTCATTTGTGGCACTTCTATTTCCTTTAATGTGTGCCTGATAAAATGTTTTCTAAGCATTGCCTTTAGTATGTGTTTATCCCAAAGGGACCATTCCAGGAGGACAAAAAAAAATGCAGCACCCACTACTGCCAGGTTTGCCTTCAAAGCCACGAATACACACTTCATTCACTTGAATAAATTTCCTTTTTATCTAATACATCCAGTGATGCTTCAGGCTTGTGCTTCACGGACGTGTCCTACCTTTCAGCAGCAACTCTGAAACAGAAGTTAGCTAAGAACAAAGTTACCCTCATGAAAATTTTTGTCAGGAAAGCTCATGTTTCAAGAAGGAGAGTGTTTTATTTTTAAATATTCTTACTTTTAAAGACAACTCAACTTTTTGGGGAGCTAGTCCCTTGAGGTTGAGAGGTGCTAAGTGCCTTCAACTCTTCAGAAGGAAAAGGACACACTTAAACAGGAGAGCTCTGCTTGTGCAGCTGAAACAAACACTTCTCTTCCACCTGTGTCTTCATTAAAGGGGAAAAAATTGTGAGGTCAAAGAGTACAAAGAATGGTACCACACTTTCTGCTTTAACCATTTGCAAATTAACGACAGAGCTCCTGCCTCAGCCTCAGCCAGAACAAAATCCTTCCTGCCCCATCTCCAGCCACTGCTTCATATGTGTCCCTGGCTAGGCAGCAGATTACAGTCCCCACTCCTTTAAAGAGCACCCTGATAATATGCAGGGCTAAAATGTCAGAAGCTATTAGAAACTCTCAGACACACAATATATCTCCATCCCCACGTTTTCCCCTTACACTGTGCAATAACAGACAACAGGCATGCAAACTGCTCAGCTGCAACTGTTCCAAGTCGAATAATTACAACTTGTCAGAAAGAATTAATTTTCCCATTTCTCATAAAGATGTGTAAAAATTACCATGTTATTATACACTGACACTCTCTGGAGGCAGACACAAAATTTAATTTTGAATTCTTTCCGCATATTAAATTAAATCCATAAATAAGAGTTTAGGCATTCACTCGGAAGCATATGTTCATTGGGAGCGAAAGCCAACACGAGCCTGGCTGTAATGGTTGTTGTAATGTTTTAATAGCTCGCTTCTTCTAAGCACCAATAAATTTACATGATCATAACAGTCGTGGGCATACAAGAAGCCCATTACTGTCTGGGCACAGGCAGCAGCGTTAACAGGATGGAAAAATGGAAGGGGGGGGAGAACCCTTAAATAAAATTAGGCAACTGCACTTGTCAGCTGCTCCATGATTGAATTTTTAATATTGTGGTCAATTGGTCAAAACAAATAATGGGATAAAATATTTTAATGTATTTAAAACCTGCTTCTGTGGTTAACAGAGTTTATCTATCTCTTTCTGTACACAGCTTCAGACTTGTCAGGCTGCATTTCCATCCTGTGAGCGCACTGACAGGAGGAAGGCTCGTCCTGGCATCATCTCCCCAGCTCCTGCTGGCCAGCAGGGCTGAGTCCAGGGCTGCAAAGGGCCTGGGTACAGCCACACCACTTCCCAGCCCCAAACGCCTTGCAGTGGATTTTGAAACAAAACTCATGGAGAGGGTGGGTGCCAGTTGATCCCACACCCTTTGGGACTCTGGGCAGAGCAGCACTGAGGATAAATGAAGAAGCTATCTACAGATCACCATCTCCTTTCATCTTTACCAAGACAATCCCTGTGTAACCATATCAACATCCCAGACTTCAGTGCAGGCTTTATCCACACAAACCCAACCTACACATGTGCTCCCTCAGCTGAGTCTGGAGCTGCCCTGTTTGCCTGCACTTGTGCATCTTCCCCATGCTCCCTCCGCTTTCAGTTTCCAATGGTTTGTCATTTAGATACATTCCTAAGTGAAGTTGAGTTTTCCAACAGGGAATTTAAATGTGATATAAAGGTTAGCTGTAAAGATGGGCTCCTGGAACTTGTTTTTAAATGCGGGCAATGAAAGATTACAGCTAACCTTATGCTCTGCTTAAATTAAGCCATCACACACTGTCTCTGCCTTTCTTACACGTACAGTCAGATGGCTCTTTGAAAACTTAATTATTTTTTAGAAAAGAATCCCAGTTATCTCCAAACCTCTGCTTACCACCACTGAAACTGGGAACAAATGTATGCATAGTTTGTGTGACACACTCAGGGTGAAAGGCAAGCCAGCTCCTCCAAAAACCTGTGTGTACTACAAGTCTTCACAACATTTTCTCTCCTACCAGGATGGACAATACACATTGAAGTCAGTATTATCTCTACAATCACACGTGTTCAAAATGAGTTTTTTAGTTCCTTACAGGCAGCAAAACACACAGCCACAGATAGCCAAGCATTTTTCATCTGCAATCATACAACATTTTGATAACAGCACTGAAAACCCACCTCCCACTGAAGTCAGCAGAAGAGTAGCTGTTGTGGAGTTGGGCAGGCTCCTAAACTCTCACTTATCTGCCCAAGACTTGACTGATTCCCAAACATCCAGCTCAGAATATTCAAGTCTATGGAACTCTCCCAGAGGCACACCAGCCCTGATCTGCAGCACCAGGTCTGGCTGCCACGGTAGGGGCAAAACACAAGCACCAGCACTGGCATCTGGACCAGGCAAGAAGAGGCCAGCAGCCAGCAAAACACAGGCATCCTTCTTCAGTAACATCACTCACTTTTAATTCTCAGAGAGAGTGAATCCAGCTGAGGTCAACTACAAGCAAAAAAAAAAAAAGTATTTTGCTTTGAAATCTTCTGGGTGATTTACAGTACACAACACAAATTGGGGATGTCGGTTTAATTTCCAGGAGATATCACCATAAATGCTGTCCCAGGCAGACAGCTACAGGTGATGCTTACACTGTCAGTGTGCTGCCTGGCTTGCAGCTGCTCCCAGTGCTCATATTTGCCAGTATTTCACTGCCCCAAGTTGAGCCTTTAATAATTGGAGATAATGGGATGGAGCAAAAGAGAGCCCAGCAGCAGTAATGCTGTTTTGGAAAGGTCTAAAAAAGTTTGTAAGTAAGCAGAGATAGCTTTGTACAGACTCCTCAGAGGTACAGGTGATTCAGAAAATTACTATGACAATAAAACTAGAATACAGCTCTTTGAAGCAGAGGAAATGAGGAGTTTTTCAGTGTTGCATTTTTGACATTGTATTTTCAGTGCATTGGCCACAGGACTGAATTCCGAAACCAAAACTTGACAGATTTTGAGAAAGTATCTTTCGGTGGTGTGGCAGCACTAGTTACAGAAAAACCCACGAGGCACCAGTATTTCACTTTTCACTGACAAATCTCATTCTTACTCACAGGTAAAGAGACTGAAATCCTTCTCACCTACTGTGTAGCAGCTTCTCTGAAATGAATTTGCAGCCTCAGCCTAGATCCTAGTGGGCAAAAAAAAAAAAAAAACAAACCCACCCCACAAGCCAAAACCCCCTAAAGCACTTGCTATTAATTGGCCATCCTTGCTGGTGGTCTCAGGACTGAGGCCGTGGGCATGGAAAATGAACGAGCTCCTGACCTTCTTCTGATCCTCTCCACGAGGGCTGAGACAATGACTGGGCTATGCACTGCCATTTCCTATTTAATTAAATGGCTAAATGGAAGATTTCCTCTGTGGCTAAATGGGAGGTTTCTTTTTCCAGCGCTGCTCTCAGTCTACTAACTTGCAGTCGTTTAGGTTGACTGTAACATTTAAAGGGAATAATTCCCCCCTTCAGTTTCCCTAGAACAAAGGAAAGAATACTGCACCAGAACTGCAGCTCAGTTGAGGGAGAGACAGATTTAGATGTGTGTCTTTCGATTTGCATCATTCTTCTCTTTCTAAAGGGACAACCCATGTCATTATTCCCTTTAAAAAATAAGACACGTTTACCTCTAATCCCACTGTAGAGAGAACTTCTTAAATGTGAGAGTGAGTTGCTTCCATGTTAAGATGTGCAAACTTCAGCTACCTGACGGTGATGATATATGCACATTATATAATACATATATGTGGAAAACAGCCTTGATGTGACAGCTGAGTCCTCAGGCATCGTAGTAGTCACTGCATTTGAAAGACAGCTTCTCTAGCAAACCACTCAAACAGTAAAATGAACACAATATACTCTCCAGCTAGAACTATGCCCTTAAGCTTCAGTTGGAAGAGGAAAAGAAAACTTCTCATTGAAGTCTATTTTAATTAGGGCTGCAGAGAACCAGTTTGAATGAAAGCCTGCCTTCTTTTTTCCCCCCTTTTTTTTTTCCTCCTTTTTTTTTCCCTCCTTTTTTTTTTTTCTTTTTGAAACCCAAGGTAGAGTTTAAAAAATTCTTGGGTAGGGTGAAAACCAAAAGAAAAGCTGAAGTAAACTTGCATTTGAACGTCCTTTAGCTGAAGAAATTCCTTGTAAAAACTTGGATTTAGGGATGACAAAGAAAGGATGGGTTCTTATATTCAGTCTGCTTCTCCCATATGATCTGCAGACTGGCTCTGTCATAAAAGCTAGAAAACACTAAACAAGTTATACAGCATTTGCTTAACTGACAAAATATTCACTGATTATTACTGCCATTAGCCTGTTCTTTTTGATTTCCCTATGTATTTGTTTCTCAGCTATTTGGATGTTTAGTATCCTGACATGATGTGTCTCCAAAGCTTTGTCAGATGCTATCTTTCTAGATTAAATACATACAGAAGGATATGTTTTATATTTGCCTGTGACAACTGCCTTGCTTAACCGTGGACTTCCAGGAAGGTCACAGAAGCTGCATCCATCTGTGCAAGTGAGAACACAGCAGTGGTACCTGACTGGCTCCACTCGTGCTAGGTTTAATAATTATGAGAAGTTCGAATCACAGCACAAATAGCTGGAAAGTAGGTGCTTCCTACATGGCGTGCATCCACCTGCCAGCACTCGTGGTTGTCTGGAATACCCCTCAGTGTTTCAAAGCAAGAGGGCTTTTCCTATTTCCCTGACTGCCTGAGGGATCAACTCACCTCATGTGTCTCGGGGTCATATGCTGTTACTTTAAATACAGGGGCCTAGGCTCAAAGATTTTGAGTTCATTTCTGGGTAAGGGGAGCACAAAGCCTATTTAAGCAGATGCAGAAATTATTTTGAAACAACAATGCTGCAGAATTCAGCAAGAAGGCGAAACAAGAGAGCTGCAGCTCCAACCCAGCGCAGGCATAAGGAAACTGTAATCATATCTAATTAGAGTTAAAATAATGTTTCCCTTTGAAATGTTTAATTAGCTCTGTTTTATTACATAAACATTCTTGATGCAGAGCATACTGAGCTAGAAGAGTCTGATGAGTTAAACAGTGCAAAGTGCTCAGGCGCCCAGTGAGGGGCAAAACCTGACAAGGAGTGGCTGTTGTTACCAGATGTCTGGACCATCAGTGGAGCCATGATGCTTGCTGCAAACAGCAGGCTATCATTTCAACCTTTGTTGCCTCTACTGAAGCCTCCCATCGTGCTTTCAATTTAGCAGCATCACAAGGAGACAAAGAAATTTCTTACAATATGCCTTTCAGTTCAGAGACAAATCCCATTTAAACTTGTTCAACCTCTCATAACGTATTAGTTATTGTTGCCAGTCTGCATGTCCCCTGGCTACACACTAGTTGTTCTGGAAAAGGGAAGCTTTTTTCCTCCCCCCCCCCCTTCCCCCCTCCTCTTTTTTTTTTTTATTTTTTTTTTTTAATTCTTGCCCTTCAGTTTGATAAAGCAAGACCAGATTTACTGGCAAACTTACAGCATGCTTGTCACAAGCTTGCAGCAAATTTAATTAACCTTATTACAAATATGGTTTTCTTGAAGATTACATCACAATCTGGTTTCACATCGCCTGCTGCTGATTCAACATATTCTGTGCTTTGGAGAATATGTTCATTTTCTGAAAAAGGTCAAAATGTTAAAATAGCTAAAACTTCACCATCTCTTCTGAGTTCCTGCTCAAATCTTGTGGTGTACCAACACTTTGTCTTACGAGCGGCGTTGTTCTCTTGCCGTGTGCCAGTTGTAGATGGGTTTGCTTCACAGTACAGTTTACATCCCTTTAATGACAAGGATAGCCAGATGATGGGAAATTTGTTGCTAGTTTAACCCCTCATTAGCACACTGGGACAAAATCCCTCAGAATGCATAAGCAGAATGAGCTTTGCCCAGCAAGTGAGAAAAAAGTGACATTTACTGGCGTAATTTGGAATTTCGGCTGCATTAGGACTGAGTTAAGGTATTACTTCTGCTCAGGAGCACTGACAGTGGGAATGCATTGATTGGCTAAGATTAGCAAAATTAATTAATAACTTTTCAATTCAGTACAAATTTTTAAACTCTGAAATGTTTCACTAAAGGGTTTTTCTAGGTCTCAGTTTTCAGAAACTGGAACAAGAAATTCCCTGTGACAAAAATCTTATGCCAGCATTCTCTATCAACATACTTCAAACTTTAAGGAGCTGGATAAACATGTCTTGATTGCTTCCTTGAACTATACCTGAATTTGGAACCTTTACTATTTGCAGAGACTGAGTTAGTCTCCTTGAAAGTGCGTGCTCTCTCCTAAAACTCTGGGAGAAAGATGGTTTCTTATATGTTTAATTTTTTCATTTAATGTCTAGAAGAGCAATGCCCTTGTCTGTATTCATGTAATAACAAAGCAAGACTTCACAGACAGATATTCTGTTATGGTGTGGGAGGAAGCAGAGGAAAAAAGTCACAACATCTGTACTAAAATCCTCTTTAATAAAGCATAAAGAGAGAAGGGAGTGTAAAACAAAGACACCTTTGCTAATCACTAACTCTGTAATTCTATTAGCACACAGGTGTTATCAAATCAGTGAGCAGTGGATGCAGGAAAGATTACGCAGAAAAAAAAACCCCAAAGCAAACATTAGCACAATAGCAGGGATCTAAAACCTTGGCATATTCCATATTGTTATGGCTCCCACACACCACACAGATAAGGAGGTTGACCAGCACAGCACAAGTGCATCAAAGACATTCCATGGAGAGCAGCTGTGCTCTGGAGGAGATAATCTGCAGCAGCAGAATTAGGACTAGAGAGTCTAAACTTGTGATTAAAGTGTAGTGGCTTTTGTAGGGTATTCAAGTGCCAACTCCCCCCTGACTAGGAATACTTTTTACACCTATGTGTACTTCACACATATTTGGTATTATTTAACTTCCATATCCTTAAACCAAGTGGTCTGAAAAATTAAGTGAGAACATTTGTCCAAGAAAGACAACAAGGGTCACTTTTTTCCCCCCCTGCAAGAGAAAAACGAAACAAAGCAAGCAAAACTCTCCATCCTGTTCCAATAACCAAAACCCACCACACTGTCCTGCTAAACACAATTAAGCTATGGGTTATTTCAGCACTGCCACACAAGGAGGTTGTGAATTATTTTATTGGTTCACTTTACAACCACACAACACAAATATTAAATCATTTAAAGTGGAATAAGGTCCATGATTCTCTCAGGAATGTATTTACCATAAGGGACATATTTTGAAACTTTGTGCAAAACATCCAAAGAACAAATTAGGAAATGGATAATCCAAGTAAGGAAGATGTTCTGCTGAGCCTGTCACTCAAGAAGCATCAATAAGTGGTGAGAGATGTGAAAGCAAAGGGGAACCTCAGCCACAGTGAATAGGACAGGATGAACATTCAGGATTTTAAGCTTCTGAGAGGAGTGAGGAAGACACAGCAGAGCCACTGCTTGGACCCCAGGAGAGCAGATTTCAGATTGTTCTGGGATTTACTTGTCAGGATCCCAGGGAGACTTCTCTGGAGGGCAAAGTGGCTCAAGAAGAGCTGCTTGATTTCCAAACAACAACCTCCTCCAAAGAAAAAGTAGTCTATTCCTACATGTAGAAGGTGAAGCAAGGGTGGCAGAGGGCCAGCATGGCTGGCTCCTCAGCTAGCTCAAATGCTAAACAAAATCTATAGATAAAGAACAGATTGAGATGTTGTCTAAGCACGCAGGGAGTTGGAAATGTAAGATTTCAGCTGGAGATGGAAATAGAAAAAGAAGTGAAAGCTGCAAGAGCTTCTCTAAGTACCTTAGAGAGAAGAGACAAAGCCAGGACTTTCTCAGACACCCAGCATTAGGACAGGAGGCAATGGAAATGTCAGTTGAGTATAAGACTTTTTACCATGAGGATGGTCACCTCTACCAGCATCTCAGCTGGGAGGTTGTGGAGTCTCCACCCTTGCAAATACTCAAAAGGCAACTGGACATCCTGCTGTAGGAGGTTAGACAAGTCTCTCCAGAGCTCCATTCCAACCTAAACTATTCTGCAATTCTATGATTGCATGAAATGTGAATCAGATTGGTCTTCCACCACTTACAGATATATTCCATAATTAACTGAATTGATTTTGGTCCTTTGTGCAGCCTGTAATAATTCCAGCACTGAGTGATTTACTTGGCATATTTTTACTTCTATTTCTAACAAGTGTCAGTCCATCTGATTAACTCATATCCTACGTGTCTTACATTGGTGCTGTACACCAAATATCCCGTTCAAAATGGGGTGACATAAACCTGTACCCCATCCCAGCACTTCAAACTAATTTACTTTTGCTTGCTTTCATCCATGTGATGGCCGTGTAGGTTATAAACCAGAAATCTTTCTTTAGGAGTCTGTGCCTAGAAATTGGCAGCTCACCAAAGCTCTCCCTGCCCCCTACTTCTAACATGCTTCCTTTTCTGAAAGCCCTTCAACATCACAGGAGTGAATCCTGCTTTTTGCAAGCATTAAATCCTGTTTAGATAAATGGATGGTTTTGAGAAGAGTATTTTCTGGGCTGAGTGCTGCTGGCTTTCACCTCCATGGTCCCTGCAAATCCACAAAGCTTTACACCAATGGGATAGGAAGGTTTCTGGAAACTTGTCAGCACGTGGGAGTTCACTACAGCAATTTTGCTTCTTTCATACAACTTTGAGCTCTTCTTCTTGCTCCTCACAACTTTCCAGGCAGTCTGACATAGGGGAATTGAAGCAACTGATAGAAATTCATTGAGAGATACAATTGCTGCCCATAGATTTGGGGTTTCCCCACTTTTCTGGGCGATGTGTGACCAGTGTGCAGGAGGGGACATGAAGGGGAGCTTCTCTACCAATTCTACACAATCCTTTGGAGTCCTACAGAATGAAAGGTGCCCTACATAAAGGCTTGATATTATTATAGAAACAGTACCATCACTCCCAAATAAATACTTCAAGATTTATATAACATTTCTGAACTCTCAACTCTTGGAACACAACCAGAGACCTTTAGATGATTTGCCTGCTACTACTGTTACCAAAAATCCTAAGAGAAAAGAGAAGCCCACCACTAATTGCATATAAAACAGAAAGCCCTGAAAGTTTATAGCAGTCAGCTCTCTTGTCACAACCCTCTATGGACAAAGCACCTGTTAATGCTGGCAATAAATTAAAAAAGAAAAGAAATTTTCTCTTGTTCAGTAGGTCCATGCATTATTACAGCACATAAGAGACCTGCACACAATTTTTCTCAAAATTCTCAGATTTAGCTGAGCTGGGAATAGCTTCCCCATTCTTCAAACAAACCTTTCAAGTTCCAAAATGGGAGAACACCAGTAGCATTAAAAGTACAGCATACAGATTACTCAACTGCTCTGGCAGCAGCAGTCAACGAACTCACTTTGAATGTAACAGAACCTTTAACTTTCTGCCATAATTGATTCAGACAAAGGCCTTTACCTGTCTCACACACTGGAAGCATGTGCTGGGTCCCTTGGTCCCTTCTACTACAGCCAGAAAGCCAAACAAGTGAGAGGTAAAGGCTTTTATATGGTATGGATGAAAACAAAAAGCACTTCTAAAGTTTGAATCAGGTAGGGCAAGAATTTAGGCAGATCAGTAAAGCCACAGTGACTTCTCAGAGGATTAGAATAGCTTACAGATTTTTCTCATCTGGTTTTGATGAGAAAATAGAATCTGGAGATAAGAAACTTTTCTCCACGGAAGTTTCATTGGACTTGACATACTCCAACAGAAACGTATGGTTTCACTTCAAAAATTCCAGAGGAAAATAAGTTTTACAGATGAAAAAAACCCAACCTGTGACCACCTCTAAACTTTAACCTTAACTTGTGGTAGATAATGATTGTATCTGCACTGACACACAATAAAGTGGAAGTGAACATTTTTAGGGAGTGTGCAAGGAGGCTTTCATAACTTCCTAACAGTGAGCTGAAACGAAGACGGAGAAGAGATTAATTGGAATTTTCAGTGAGTGTACATAGTAAATTCCAGAAGTATTATTAAAATTCATGATTGTGGACTAGAAACAGGAAACCTAAGATGAAGCACTCTCTAGTTAAATGTCTTGGTTCATATAAAAGGAGAGGAAAAAAAAAGAGTCAAGTGATTACACACAAAGAGGGAATCTTGTGACAGTGGTCAGGTAGGAAATTTTCTGCCCCAAACTCATGATCCAAAAAAACACACAGACAAAAACTGTTTTGCACCACTCACTGATGTCTTCAAGAATGATGCATCTAATAACAGCTCCTCTATCCTAATTTAATAGATTGGGAAATGCCCCCACACACCATGAGGGAGACGTTCTAGGTTAAGCGTGCTCTAATTTCTTTTGTGTGTAGCATAAACACGCACTGCTCCACAGTGATCAGAACGGTGCCAATTCTCATGGAATTTCTGGTAATTCAAGCAAAAAGGAAACACAAAAATCTTGTCCACTGCTCTCCCATTTGGTCCCCTCACAAAACAGGCAGTGCCAGACCCCAGCATCCTTTGAACAAGGCACCCTGATGAAAAGAGAGACAGATTCATTACACAGACCATATAATACCCCAATATCTACTAAAAGGAGAACTCAGGGGAAGCACATCACCATCCAGTTATTTTCCATAAGTTTTCCAGCTAATGGAAATAAACCAAAGCGACTGGATGGCTGCAAAGAATTGCTTCAGTGACATATGTTGCACATAAAAACTAAAGGCTGAATGTGAAGATAGCAGCAGCAAGTTAATGACAGGAGTTGAAAAGCCAACATCTCAAAAGCTAGGAAACACTGTTTTCTGTGCAACTGCATTTTCTAGTCCAGGAACAAGCGGAAACGAAACAGTTTGAGTAATTGTAGCTGCTGCCTGGGAATGACATGGCTGAAGTTTGGTTAACTGCTCAAACTAAGAGTGAAATGGCTCTGACCCATTGCCCTGGGAGACTGAGGAGATAAAAATATCAGTATCGTGCCTCGTGCGAGGCTTGAGCAAGATTTGTAAGAGTGGATGCACTCGAGGTTGGTCTGCAAAGATTTGGAAAATTCTAATGAGCATTTGAAAACAGGGGTTAAAATAAATTATGTGCTCATAGGAATAGAAGAGGGAGCACTCCTGACACAGAAGTTACATGTCCATTCAACGATCCACTACTATTATAATTCAGGTTACTGCTTCAAAAGGTTTCCAAAGAAACAAAAACTTCTCAAAATCAAGCACAGACAAATTAGTAATTTTTCTGTGCTCCTCCAGGATGTCTGGGATGAACTTTTCAAAAGACAAAATAACCAACAAATTTGAGGTAGAGAGGAAGCGGTTTTGCACAAATTTATAAACTTCTAATCAGAGCTTTGCAATATGAACAGTTTAATAAATAATAATTTTAAAAATCAGATGAAGAGGCACTTTACCTATCTCTAGATAAAAAAATCCTTTTACCTCTTTCTTCACTTCTGTTAGTGATTCCATCAAAAAAGCTAATCCTAATTTTCTCTAAAAATTTGATAACTCCATTTTGGCATTTAAACAAGGGAACTATCCCTCTAACAAAGACTTTATTTTTTCAACTTCTTCCCTATTTTCACAAAAGTAGCAAACTGATTGAAATACAACAAAAAATGTTGTACATATGTAAACCGATACTGTTGTCTAAAAGCTGTTTTGTCAGGAAAATTCAATAGCTCCAAGGGAAAGGCTCTCATCTTAAGTTTTCTGGCCCAGTTCTTTGGGACCATGAAATTTAAATAGAGTAAATAAGGGTTGTAAATCCATAAGATTACTATCTATTTATAGTAGAGCTCAGTAATCTTCAAGCACGTCTCATTAACATGACAGTTACATCACCTTTGATTAATATTTTTGCTATTATTTCTAGTTCCATTTTGCTGAATAAAAATGCAACATCAGGATCACTTTAGATTTATTTGACATCTCCCATTGCAAAGTGATTTTAACATGCTTTAAAAAAATATATTCATTATATATTCTTATCAGCTCAACAATGAAATGAGCCACCTGTGGTGGGCAGGCAAAGCACAACACGACACGTAAGTGAAATGGAGAGAGAATGGAAATTTTGGTTGGCATTAAAGCATGACCTCGGTGTTATATAATAGGTCAAGGATATTTTAAATCCCCCAGAGATCAGTCTCAGGCTGGAAGCCTGAGCACAGAGAAAACAAAGCAGTTGAGTCACAATTGTAAAGGTAAACCATGAAGATGACTTGCACTTGTTAGGATCTGGGGTTTGCTGCAAAGCCTTACACCTTGATTTATGATGATCAATCACAGCTTGACTCAACAAAATGAAACACCTTAAAATAAAAATTTAAAAATTCCTAAACTCTATAATTAGTCTTCAAAATGGGAATGATAATATTGCCTACATGAGTCCTTGATGTACAGGACTTGCTGTAAGGGTGGTGCACACTTTGACTTCTCACTGCTTTAAACCCAGAGCTCGAAGGCAGGGACCCAGTGCATTATCCCAGCGGTGGGAATGCTGGGATGGAGGGTTTCAGTAGTTATTCAGCTCCAAGGACAGCACTCAGCCCTTGCCTTGGGAGACACCAGCCCTGTGATCACTGATACTGCCAAACTCTACCGTTTATTGCTCAAGAAGGATTTTTTTAAAGCTTTTTGTCTCTAATGTAGGCAAATGAGGTCTGCAAATATTCACTAGAGCCAGGCATGCTGTGAGCATCGTCTTAATGAGACCATAAGGATGCAAGCAGGAAGAGCTATTTCAGCAGGTCTAAAACATAATACCCAACAGTTAGATTTCTTAATTTCACCTAAGTGTGAGCAACTGAAAAGCAGGGGCAGAAAGCATTTAAAATCAGGAACGAAGCAATACCATAGCTGCCACCATGGATTTAAAGAAGACAGGACAGCTTTCAAGAGCTGATTGAATCAAGCGAATGCCCCAAATTATCCCATGGGTAAACAGCTCCTTTTCTCTTTTCCAAGCACTCTGCCTTTAGCATAGTTTTCACTGTTTAAGAAACATACTGAACATTCTCTACCAAACTCCACACTTAATGTTCATCAACAGGCAGAACATTATTTATACCAGGAATCTTATTTGCTAGACAGCTCAACAAATAAGTGGCAGCCTTGACACCATCCCTGTGTGCCCAGGCAATGTCTCTTAAGCTTCTCCTTTGTAATTCCCAGAATTGTGTTAACCTACAGTTTATCAGAATGACTTATCCTTTTAAAAACAGATGAAGTTCTCTTTTTGGTAGAATTCAGGGTTTAATGAAATTCTCTTCATGCTAATTGTTAACATTTTTGCTCAAAACGCCCCAAAACCTCATCTACCTTTTGAACAAAAAAAAAAGAGTATATACATCTATATATATATATATAGAAATAGAGAGAGAGAGAGAGAGAGAGAGAGATACAGATAGATATATAGACATAAAAGCTATTATTTGCAAGATGTTCTATCAAATTAGCTACTTTGTGGTGTAATTCAAATGCAGTTCTACTACAGATTATTTTCCACCTAAGGATCTCAGGTGTTTTCCAACCAACTCATTGTGAATTTTGTGTCAGGAGCACAGGGAGCAGATGGGAGCACAGGTCACGTGCAAGGTCACACAGCAGAGCTGTGGCCACACCAGGCACAGGGCAAGGTGATGTTCTAAGACTCAATTCTGTGACTTAAAGATGTTATTTCACTTTTTCCAGTCATGCTGTTGGCAGGACTTTGTTCAAGAAAATTTTACTGAAGAGCAGTATTTTACTCGGCTTGATAATCTCAGATTCTCATCAATATCCTTACATAAACAGAGAAAGAATGGCATCATTGTGTCTGTACAACCAAGATCTCATTTATGTTGAAATGTATCAGATTACTATAGGGTCAAAATGTGCACAATTATCTCAGATAAAAAGAACAGGTGCTTGCTTGGTGATTTCATAAGAAAAGGGAACTAGGGAAGGATTTTCAGGTTTGTTTTTTAGACAATAATTAAGAAAATATCTCAATATTTTTAAACATTAATCTCAAAATTATATACACTGTAGTAGAACACCTTCATGGTCAAGTACATGAAACCTAAAGGTGTTGGCAGATCATTACAAACCATTTACCAACAACTCTATTCCTCTAAGTTAATTCACTTGACTAGGCTGAAACAAAGCCAACACACAAATTATGCCCGATCAGTAATAAAGTTTTATTTTTCAGTGAATGACAACGTCTAAGCTATTTCTATTTACTCCTTTAACCTATGGACAACTAAACACAAATAAAACCTTTCTCTTGTAAGACTTAAATGGCTGAACCCTGTGACACTCTTTCAGAAACATTCACCAACTCCTCTCCTGTTGAAGTCGATTTTGTTGGCTTTAAGTCACTAACTGAGTCCTATGGCAATGAACATTTTCTTACTCAGCTTTTAAAACAATGCATGCCTTGATCTTGGCACAACTATGATCTGTGTAAACAGAAGACCAGAAGACTATTTTCTGAATTATAACTAGTTTTCCAAAAACAAAAACAAAAACAAAAACAAAAACAAAAAAACCCAAAAAAAAACCAAAAAAAAAAGGAATTTATTAAAATCCAGTCTTTTAAAATTTTCAGACTTATGTAAAATAAAAACTCCAATTCCTACGTAACACCCAAAGTTAATTTAAATTCTATGTTGGGTTGATCAAGTCATGCCCTCTCATTTTGTTTTTTTTTAAATTTCTTCTTGTTTGGGTTGCTTGTTTTTGAAAACTAAAACATTTTCACTCTCAGGCTAACCCAGTGCTCTCTAAATTCTCTCCCCAAGAACACGTTTCCCTATGAGGATACCAGTGACAAGGGAACACTCAGCCAATGGCTTTGACAACATTACAGTAAATAAAACTGCTTGAAAGCCACCAGCAACTCAAACCTGGGGCCCAATAAACACTTTTATTCCATCATTTCACAGTCAGTAAGCCCTCACCAAGTCCACTGCATCTCTACGCTGTTATGAGGCAACCTTTTACCACTTGTTGCTTCACCTTCTGCTCGAGCTCCTTTAGCAGCATGTGAAAAGAGAAATGCATGAGGAGGTTAACTAGGAGTAGACAAAGGGCTGCAGAGCTCAATCACGGCGGGCATGGATCACTGTCTGCTCAATAACATCTCTGTCCCCCCGCCCGCTGCTCATCGCCGCGCGCACGCACGCGCTCCAGCTCCCAGCCATAAATCTTACAAAGTCACTCAACTGACAGCCTAATAACATGAAAGAAGTATCTGCAAACAAGATGGTTTCAAACCTCTGCTGGTGACCCTGAACAAATCAGGGCCCAGTTTCTTTTGCAGCCTGCGTTTCTCCCCTTCAATCACTTAAGCGGGCAGATTGATGTGACACCGCAGATTTAAACTGAGTTCCAGCACAGCCTCTCCCTCCCCGTCTCTCCTGCTTTCTGCTGTTTACTAATGATTGGATCTGTCTGTCCAGACACAGCGAAAGTTCCAGTGCTCAGGGTCCTTCAGATGGCAGAAATGCAGCCTCCCAACATCAAAAGAAACAACCCCCCCTCCCAAACACACAAAAATATTGTCGCTGTCTTTTGTGTTTTCATTTATTATTTGAGAATTTCTTTTTTTTTTTTTGAAGAAGTATAAAAAGCAAACATCTAAAACAATGCAGCCCATCTCTCCACGAATGTACTTTGTGAAAACACAATTAGCAAATGGCACCCTTTGGGAGCATAACTGGAATACCAGAGTATTTGGCACAGAGTCAGAGATGGGAGCCCTTGTTTGAATCCCTCTGAAGCACCTCCATCTTCCACTGCTCTTTAAAGCCACCTGAACCCCTCCTACCCTTTAATGGGGCTACGAGTAGAAAAGTTTGAAGTGATTTAGCACACACAGCCCATGGCTCCAAGTAAAGAAGACATCAAATGATTTAATGATGATGCTTTCTCATGGCAGAGAATGACCATCAATCCAGACATCCTAAATCTCAGGGTAATAACATCTTTCAAGCAGGAAAAAGGGAAGTTAAATAGTTGGCATGAAGAGTAGATAAAAAGCCACTAAAACAACCAACTGCTGAGCCTCTACCTGCTGTCCTGTTCTTTCCTCAGGATTTCCTCAGGATGCTATCGAAAAAAAATTAAAAGAGCAAGTACAAATGCATGCATTTATTCACAAAAAATATTTTTATACTTATAAAATTCAAATATTCATATTCTTACAAAGATAGACATCAAAATCAATGCAACTAGAGAGTACAGAGATGACATCTGATGCTTAAATTTTGTCTTTGTTTCCTATCTTATATCTGAAAGCCTGATGTTTAGGCACTGGTGTTGCTGGAGAGCATTGGGAAGTTTTCCCTAAAAAAAAGCTCTTCTCCAGAAGGAGGTGACTGACACGGTGATCATTGCTTCAACAAGGATCATACCCCACTGGAAGTGCTGATTCAGTATTTCCTACTGAAATTTCCCAAGTATAATACTGGTTATAAAGCTCCTATAACATACTAAAATCCCTAAATCTTGTGTCTGAACTGTGTGACATTTCCCTTAAAAGATTTACTAAATTTAGAGCTGATGTGATTCCTATGCAACCCTTATGCCTGGAGAGATTTGCACTTCAGTATTCTGATGCAAGTTCAGAATATTTATACTGATAAATATTTTAGAATCGAGATTTTTCTCATCTCTTTCTTTTTGCATGGTAAAACAGAGGTGACAACGTATCGATAGATTTTTTTATTAAAAGTAGTCAAACTTACTCTGCTCCTTTGAGTGTGAATTTGACCCACTAATTTACACTCTCAGGGGGTTTTCTTCTTGTACTGCTTCAGCTGGGTCATGCAGCATGTTTTATATCATTATTTGCACTTCATCAGTCTCCCAAATAGGGGAGAGTGAGAGATCCCTCCCATATTGTCCCAAAGTTGTTTCTGTGTACCCCCAACACACAAACTCCCTAAAATACCCCAATGAATACAAAAGCCCAGGAGAAAGCTATCAAGGGGGTGAGGGGAAAAAAAACCTCAACCACAAAATCAAAAGCATTGTAACCAGAGATGTGGACAGAAGAAACTTCTAGTAGCTTGCTGTACACAAAAAAAAAAACAACAAAAAAAACCCAAAAAACTACAAAGGAAAAAACCAAAGAACATATATTGTATATGCAGCCTGCTGAGAAGGCTATTTTTCAAATGTCCTCAGCCCAGAATGGCCTATTTGCTGCTTTGAACTTATTTAATAACATTAAGCAAGAACACTTAACTATCTAAAAGAAGGATCAGTGGCATAAATCAGACATCATTTCACATATTTCAGGATCAAAGCTGCAAGGCAACATGATTTGTGAGGACATTTGAACAGCTCTAATATATCACAGTTCCTTTCGAAGGATACTTAGGCATATTAGTTGCCCAAATGATGATTTCTTTGCATAGTTGTAGCCAAAAAGAAAAGAAAATTGAAACTTTTCATTCAGGAATTGGTTTCGTCTATAACCTTGATTTATGTAGAGCATCAAACAAAGCAGATGAAGAACACTGTGAATTTGAATTATCAAAATTAAAACCAGGAGAGTGAATTGATTTTTTTTTTTCCAAATGATCAAGGCTAATCGAAGTGACCAGCACAGAAATTGCATAATCAGTAGCCAATATGAGTTAATAGGAGCTATATAACCAATGTCCAAGATTACAATCATATTTCATTCAAACTTTCATGAACCTGTCAGGATGGAGCATGGCCTACAGAGCTGTTTGACTTCAGGATAAGAGTAAGCTCTGCTGTTCAATTTTAAAGCATTTTCTTTTTCTTCATACAGAAAACTGCTTGCCATGGTGGAATGCCTAAAAAATATCTCATCCTTAAGTTCTCTAATGAGAAAGGCTGGATGAGATGATTTTTCAAGGTCCCCTCCAAATTGTGCTGTTTTGTGATTCTCTAAAAAATGGTGATCATAAAATTGCCCCACACAATAACGTGTAAGATTAGAAACAAACTTTTCAGGCTTGAAAAGCTGCTGAAGATGCAGGTATAAATGTGGAATTTCAACTTATTCTAAGTCCCTCCTCTGCCCTCCCCAAGAAAAAGGTCAACCCCTCCTTTGGGCAGTCTTTAAAATACAAGTCAAACAGACTGATGTATCTGGAGTTAGAACATTTGTTACTGATTTCCCCTAAAAATCAAAGATTATCTATTGCTCCCTCGCGTTTCTGCACTGGTCTTCCAGGTTTAGAAAGAACAAACTCCCAGGTTTTTGGGGATTTGGGAAGGCCTGCAGCTGCCAGGGTACCACACTCAGGGTTCATGGTATCACCAGTGACATCTCAGGCTGCTGCAAACTCATCACCAGTTGGTGCCCTCATCCTGAATCAGTGCACAAGGTGAAAATCTACTGCTAATGAGAACAGAGGTAAAAGCCACAGGGAGAGGGGAACAGGACTGAAAAAGCCAGGCAGCCTCAGAAATCCCTAACCTCTGGTGTGTGGAGGATGGATTATCAGGCAGTCTGAAATTAAAGCAACAAGAAGGAGGAAAGAAAACCAATGGGAAATTAATATTTTCAGAAAATGTGTTTAATGTTCACAAGACATAATAGCATTTAATGCTTTATAAAAGTCTGTTTAGCCTGCAAGTTATTTAAATTAGCAAGTCTAGAGTCACAATTCTAATTCCCCATGAAAAGGAATTCCATTTCTTTGTTAATAAGTAATCCCATATCCTTTTCCCAAGACATGCACGTGTACACAACCTTACCATAAATAGCATTATTCAGTAATTACAGCAAAGAGGAAGGTTAAGAAATACCTGTTTTCCTCATGATCTCCATTCCATTAGCATACAAACCCCATTACATTCAATTAACATCCAAAACATATTTGCTGAAGAAAACTAAATACTCTTAGGTTCCATATTCTCAGTAAACTAATAACAAACTTCTGCAGGAAGCAAACAGTAATCAAAGCTTCTGTAGTATCAGAGTATTCTTAGAGTTACTGTTTTTTAATAAACTCTTTGACACTGAGGCCAGACCTTTAAAACAATTGTTGACAAATCTGAGATTCAATATGCACAGAAATGTAGAGGAAGATTATTACAAAGGAGGGATGTGTGACGTGGGGCTTTCCTCAATCACAGGCTGCATCTCTGTGCTTAGCAGCACTTAATGGTTCTTGCATTATAATATCTTGTAACAAAAGGTACCACGGTTTGGATCTGATCACCTAAGAGCTCTGAGCTTCTCTGCAGACAACACAAAGAAGTGAAGACTTCTAAGGGAAATGATACACACAGGGAAACCTGATTTACATGTTTAGCAAAACAAGAATACACAGGTTTGGTCTTTGTTTAGAGAAGCATTTGAAAAAACTTCACTTTCATAAATTGTGTAGATTGAGCTCTGCCCTTTGCTGAGCATCATATCTGAAAGGGCTTACTGTAGCAGAGATCTCAGCTGAATGTTTAAAATATGCCTGACATATGGGGAAACTTTCCACAGATTCAATGATACTGAAAATAATGACTAAACACTGAGTCAGAAAAAAGAAACAAGAAGATATATGCATCCCCTCCATCGCTCCACTCAGCCACCCTAAGTAAGATGATAAAGAAAAGATAAATTGCACTATTCCATAAATTAGAAGAATTACAGAAAGGTCAGATATCTAAAAAGAGAAATTATATGCTGAGAAAGAACTGAAAGAGTGTATAGCTCTTGCACAGCAGTTAATATTTTATGTTACAATAACTCAGAAATGTAGGAACCTTAAATTTTATCTGGAAATACAGCTCTTGGGATTCAAATAAAAGTGAAAACCTCATCAGTGTGGTTTTGTTTCTTTTTGAACAGGATCAGGCTGGAGGATAGACTCTGACCCTCTGTTATCCAATACCCCAGTACATGAGCAGTTTCAGTTGGTGAGAATGCTTGGGAAATACAATCCCTCTCAGAAAATACATCTCTGTTTGACAAATAAATTTAGCACATAGGTAATGCTAATTGTTATGAGTCAGGGCTTAGCATAAAAAAAAGAACCAAATCAATCCTGAAAGCAGTAGAGCAAGATGATGTTCCAGGAATGAAATGGTAGCACTATTGAAAGCAAGGGTGTTTCTGTACAGCTTCAAAAAGTCATATTTTTTGACAGATTTTAGGAGGTATACATAGTAACAAAAAGGAAAGCAGAAGAACTCCAGTATCCTAATATAATAACTCCAGCAAATTAATATTTTAGCACTAAGAATACAAACTTGGAGAGGGAGTTAGGCAAAAAGATCAGAGGACATCTCAATTTTTTGCAGGTACAGACAAGACTCAGAAAATATTCTCAAAGAAAAAAATGTACATTTGAAGGTCCCACTTTGAGTGGGCAGATGCCTGCCCATCCCTGATGCCCAAGGCTGACCAGGCTGTGCTGGCACAGTTCCCAAAGCATCCCTGAGCTCCGTGGGGAGGTGGGCTCAGCTCTGCAGTCAGCACACACTGACTTCACCACGAGGAAATGAGAACTGTGCAGAACCAGGAGAACGGGGATTTTTGGCACCTGGAGCCAGGGGAGATGAACAATATGAGAAGGTACTTTGGGACTGCTACAGGACAAACTGAGAGTATAAAAGCTGGAATCAGTAGTTTGGAAGGGCAAGAGTAAGATAAGTGGAGAGTGACATTATCCACTGCAAAGTGGAGAGCAGAACCAACAGAGTGGGAATAAAGGCACAAAAGCAACACCACAATCAGCAGCATAGACAACACATTAATTGACTGGTGGGGATGGGCAAACAAGGAAAACCACTCAGAAAGAGAAGTGCCCACCCTCCCCAGCACTCTGACACTTTCCCCCTCTCCAAGATGATGAAAGGGCAGCAACCTGTGGGCAGAGAGGGGCAGGAATCAGAGGAGCTGCACATGAGGTTCTCACAAGGACCACAACGAGGAGTCAGTGGGAGGGACAGGGTGACATTTCTGTCCTTTTCCCCACCACACGTACACAAATACTACCCAGGCTGCAAGGTGAAGAATCAAGAGAGAGAGCTGTGGGATTTAAGTGGAGTGTGCAATCTAAACTCAGTTGTCTTGTGCAGATGTATCATGGTAGGATATAAATATATCATGCCAGTCTTTTTTACGTAAAATGTCACCCGCAGGACAGAGTCTGCTTGCTTAACAAACAGTCACTGCATATTTTGTTTATTTTCAGCATTTGTTGGAAAAGCCTGGCCTTATTTACTCTGCGTTGCTCTGACTCCATATTGATAAAGCAACTCCTTTTTTAGCTTTTCTGAAGTCACCCATCAGCATAATCTTTATCCTGTAACAAATGAAGCAGTCTACAAACAAGCTTAACCACAAGAGGACTAAATTAAGGTTGGACAAGTTAATTAAATTATGATTTTCCCCCTGCTTCCTCCCCCCAGTTTCTCAGTGCTTGGGCTTTCTGCCTTAGCCATGCAACCAGCATTGACTTTTGTGCTTGATACCTGAGTATCACTGCAGTGCACTGAAGTCATGGCTTCTTTAGCTACTGTAAATTTTAGACGAAAGTTGCATTAAAATAAGAAACAGAAAGGACGAATAAAAACAGTAATTAGAAATGTAGATTATATCCTTCGAACCTACACATGAATAACATCAGAACAAGTATCATGACTATTCAATGGCATAATAGCCTTTGGAGCACACACTTATAAAGAAATTAAAAAGCAGCCCTGTGTCTGAGAGTTTGATGGTATAAACAGATCAGACTTGCAAAGAATGGGAGGCAAACAGGTGGAGAGGAAACTCAATAAAAATACCACTGCACACTCCAAAATCCCCAGAGCAGGTCACTGGTAGAACTGGGTGTCTGCAGTCCCAGATCAGAACCACCTAAACATGAACTGTGGGATAGAACCAAATAAATTAGCAGTGCTTCTGTGGGGAGTCAGGAATACAAATCAAGCTCTCCTTTATTTTAATGTATTAGCAGTACTAAACTTCACCTTCCACTCTCACGTACTGGTATTAAACTGATCATTTTATCATTAAGATTATTGTTTTCCCCACACATTTGCAATAGCATCCATCATGACAGTGTTGGAGAGCTTTCAACATCTCCATTTCAGTTAAATGAACTGCATAAATTCTCCTATTTCTACAGAGGCCAAGAGGCACAGAGGAGGAGAGTTCTTAGCAGGGCTTCTGTAAAGCTAAGGATGCTCAATTCTGTGGAGTTAAAGATGCACAGACTTTGTCTAAATCTGATTCATTACCTTCAGTAATACCGAGCAGTAAGTATTAATGTAAAATCTTTGAAAAAAAAAATTCACCAGCAAAGAGGAGCATGTAACTTTGACTGTTTCTATGGATTTTAATTGATTTTTAATCTGCTGATGGTAGACTGTAAATAACTGCTCAAAGCTCAGGCGAGTGCAAGTCGATGGGAAGTTTTATTAGTTTGCTTTCAGAGAATTATAGCAATGATGGAAGGACTCTGAAGCAGGCAGAAGCCCACGACCTGAATGGTTTCTCTTCTCCTCACAGGCCATTTGAACACTGCCTCCATAAGGGTCCAATTCAGCCAGAATTTACATCTGACTTCCACACCACGGAAGCCCAGGATGGCTGCAAAGGAAGTGCTAATGTTATTATTTTTTTGGTAGAATAGGGCCCTAATTCATTGGCAAGGCAGCCAGTAAAAACTCGTGTACACAGCACACCTTGTCTATAAATCATTTCACAGGGTTCCAGAAAAGGTTCGGACACAAATAATCTTTTTTTTTTCCTTTCCTGTAGCAAAAGGGAAGGAAAGGGTTGTGCACGTAAAAATTTACTTTTCCCGCTTGTTTTCATCCCTTTAAATGTCCTGCTGATTATATTTTTACACATGCACACTCTGCAAGTGTTCCCAACACCACATTCACTTGGTTTTCTTCACATCAATTGTCTTGCTGACTTATTTCTGTGCAATGGAAGATTAGGACCCACGATATATTCTTCTCAGGTGGCACCCACACCTTCAACTCTTCCACATCCCTCTAATTTCACTCTGCCATTTGAAAAGAGGTCAACAAATAAATCAAAGTTAGAAGAGCTAAGCCAAGAAATGCTTTGCTTTCAGTGAATCCAGGCTGCCAAAGCAGGAGAAGGAATGACAGAGCACCTTTCTTCTCTGCTTCTACCCCTTGCCCCCAGCAATGATAAACAGCTCACAGAAACACATCCATGCAACATCCACACTTTTGGTGTTCTGGAGAGATCCTGAGAACAGAGATCTCATGCTACACTCTCAGGTCTACAGCGTGGCACGAGGCACTTGTGACTTGATATTTGTGTGACTCACCCAGACGTAGAAAAGTAAGAGAACAGCAGAATTTACTGTCAGTTCATCAACCACCACAGACACTTCAGTGGTTGCTTCAGCATCCTGCCTATCATTTTAACTGACTACAGAACAAGAATTTGCATACTTTGAAAAAAAAACTAAACAACCCAACCCCAGGAAAAAAAAAAAAAGCCAAACTATAACCAAAAGCAATAGTCAATTTTCTTAGCTGACCTAAAATTCTGCAAGGAAGGTGGCAGCCCCAATCATCTGTTCACATGAAAAAAATAGAAAAGGGAAGCTCTTCACTTAACTTTGTAGCTCACAATAGCATAGCACAGGCAAATGGAAGGAAATGGCAAAACACAGTCATAAATACAATGTGTATATCAAGCACAGGATATTTCTTTGAGAGGATTTTAGAAATAAGCCCAGAAATTACTCACTTCACTGTCCATCCTTTAAACACTCAGCTCTACCTGATGCATGGGTCCCGTGCATTATCAAATTCCTGGATTAACTGTGTAGCAGTGCAAAGATGGCTGAAATCACCCAGTTTTACTTGTACCCCTCACATCATCAGTGATAAAGCTCCCATTTACACATCCCTTGTGGTGGTGGAAGCTGACTCATTTTATCAGGCATTATAAAGGCACAGGGCTCTTTTAGGCAAAAAAGGGAATCCTACCATCACAGAAAAAGCATGAAATGGAAAACCAGAAGCTATTGAGATTAGAATATTACCCATTTAACCTTCTTTATCAAGATGAATGTACTACCTAACAACAGAGAAAGACAGCATCTTGGTTTCGTGCCTAATTTGAGAAGAAAATATTTAACAGAAGTAATATTTCTGAAGATACATCTGACCCAAACTCCATGAGGGTATCATGAGGGACCTGGCACACTTCTAAGGAGAACTGCAAAGAGAAAAAACAGTGACATCCTCACATTCTCAGATGATTTGCCCCGGGGTACTTCTTGAGAATGTCTTTTTAGCTGGCCATTGTTAATAGATCTTACACACAAAACTGAGCCCAAGGAAGTTTTAACTTTGGTGATTATCTGCATGCCATGACCAGTGAAGTGCTATTTCTGACTCATGAGTGGTTAGATATATCCATATCACATACAGTGCCAACTGAGAGACTTTCCAGGGAATTACTGACTACACCAAAGCCCTCCACAATTTTAGTGATGGTGGCTGCTGCAGTGATCACCAGACAGCTGCCAAAACCCTCCCAGATTGCAAGTTCCTTGACTACACATAAGAAAACCAAACTCTTGGGACAAAATAACCTCCTGATGACATTCTGCATTATTTGATGGTCTCAGGTTAATTCCTTGGATGGATTCAGACACATAAAGACCCTCCAACAAGACAATTATTCCTCTGTTTTGACTATAAAATAAATGGTTAAATCCACTAGTCACTGGCTCATAAAACAATTTGTTGAAATAATGAATTCAAATATACTAATAGGATACAGAGGTTCACCATTAATTGTTTAATCCATAGCTGCATAATACTGTACTGAATTATTTCCCCCCCCTTTTACCCTTGCTAGGAACTGACACAAGTACAATAATTAAAATAAATTTCAACACAACCATTTGGAAAATTGCCAACATTTTCAAGAACTTATAATTTTCTTCCTTCCCCCTTTTCCCAGGATAAAATACAGTTTTGACATCTTGGTAAAAAAACAGTTGCAAACTGTTACTTACAATTTAGGAAAAAATCACTGTTTTAATCATGACCTTTCATCTGTCCTTGATTTGGAGCGAAAGGGTGGGGGAAATTGGCCACTTACAGGAATAATCCTACTGGGCTTTCGTCTCACTGATTGACAGCCTCATGTGGCTAAACACATTCACAATTATAAATAAAAACTACCCCTCTCAAAATGGCAGAACTTATCCTCCATCAAGCAAGATTTGCTTGGAGCAAGTATAGCTTTTAGCGGAGATGCTAAAAATGATCTTTGAAAGATGTGATAAACATCAATTCTGCATTGTCCACTTCCAAACCTATTTGACAAAAGGACACTCCCAATAATTATTTATGTAAAGCCCATAATAGCTAAATACTGTCCATGTCATTATTGCACAAATTAAAAACATTAATAAAACACATTAATAAAATAAAAGTGTTAGTAATATATGCCAATAGACTCTTTTCAATTTCATATTCCATCTGAATACGGGCTACTGGAAAAGCACAGCTGCACTATTGGCTGCAGTGTCCTCACAGATATTTTCAAAATGTGACAGATCACATTTGCTGTTTAAGACTCAAAGCCAGTGCCTTGTTGGCATTTTTCTGAGCTGCCAGTGAACCAACTGAGTGAGCTAAACCAGCAGAAAACGCTTCACTGTTTCCTAAAGTGAATCTCACACCCCTCTGCAACAGGCAGAGAGGTGGATGGATGCATGGCAGAGCACAGCATCAAAGCTCTGAAGGTGACTTGTACCTCAAGAAAAGAAGGTGACAGGATATTATTTCAGACTCCTTCCCACCTCTCCCTCGACACTTATTTCCAAAGTCAGAAGTCAAAAATCCGAGCAAATTGGCAGAAACTCCTGTGTAATGATCACACACGCCCCAGTCACTTGGCAGGGGGCAAGACCCACTCTCTTTCCCCTTTGGTGAGCTCCCATAACCACTTCTTCCTCTTCTGCATCTGCAGCAGAACCACACCCAAGGCACCAGGCTGGGGGACACGCAGGAGCTTCTCTTGTGTGAGCATCTCCTTGTGCTGCCACAGGCACTTCCAAGCCTTCCCAGCTCAATCCCTGCATTAGCAATAACGTTCCTACAACGCTTCTTTTCCACCAGCTGGCAAAAAGGAGGAGTTTTACCATCTTGAAGCAGGCTTAGAAGTATCACAAGCCTTTGGAGGCAAGGGTAGGGGTTTCCCCTCTCCCTCCCACCAGCACACCACCCCCTGAGAGCCGGGAGGCACCCAGCCGAGCCGTTTGGAACAGGAGCCACGGCAGCAGATTGGCCTGGGCAGAAACAAGGCTTGTCTGTCTAGGTAAGATCCCTGCCAGCCTCCCTGCTAAAATTAGAAAATGGGCGACAGTACCTTGGCGCCTGTCACTTGCTGGAGACAAATCTTTAGCTCTTTCCGCAGCCAAAGGGTGGCATTTTGGTTCCTGCCTGCCAGCTCCAAGTCATGGCAGTACCTTGCTATCAGCTGGGCTCTCTGGTGGCAAAACCCCTGCCTGCCATCAGCTGCCTCTGCTCTTTGCCCCATCACCATCCTTCCCCCAGAACAGCAGAAATGGGAGCACGGCTTGAAACAGGCAAAACTTTCTGGAGAGGGGGGGAAACAATTTTCACTCAGAGATTAAAACTCCAGCCTGGGTAGGTCAAGAAGAAAATTCAGTGTGCAAACAGGCGTGCTCATAATTCACACAGTTAGAGCAGTATCACTTTTTAATCAAAAGATCTCAACCTCTTTCACATAGATCACAAACACTGAGCGTCACAATACTCCTGCGACGGAGCAATGAATTATTGTGCCCACTTTTATTAAAAGTATTTAAGTTGATCTATTACCTATGTAGGTTACAGATACATCCTACTGCCACAATCTCAAACACATTGATCCTCACAAATCTTCCTTGAAGTAGGGAAATGCTGTTTTCTCCATTTTGGGTAATTGGAAACTCTGGTGCAGACAGAGCATGGCCAGATGTAGATGAACTAAAAATCCACCTAATCCTGGGGCCTCCACCTTCAACTGGCTGGGCATTTCTGAAGGCCAAGAGATATCTAGTAAAAACCCCCTAGGTTAGGGATTAGGTGGAGTCCAGGCTTATTTGTGTTGATAACTGGCCTGAATGCACTTGGGTATCTTTCCTGCATCACCTCCTTGCAGCCAAAATGTGCCATGAGGCTCTTGGCCAGAAACTGAGGCTGCAGCCAACCCCACACGGGCTCAGCTGCTGAGCTCTAAAAGCAGCAGCCCTTCCCTTGTCCATACTGCAACAGAAAACATAAAGATACTCATAAATTAAAAGAATCATAATAAAATTTTTCATAGAAGCTAACTGCCCATCCTTTCAGTTTAAGACCTGAAACAGAGATGTTTCTCCTTCAAGAATAAAAACAAAGTTTTCCTCCCTTAGTTGTTTTATCTTCCTCATGATGAACTGTTTTGTGATCATTAGAGAGGTTTACACTGTACAAATAATGCTGAGAGAAAGGAAACATAGAGGCTGAGGTTTTTTTCATGTAATTTTTGAAAATGAAAAATCTCTTGGGTAAAAAATGATACCACTCTTTTTCCTAAGCTATATATGGGTTGAAGCACTTAGTGTTTGGCTATGTCTGCATACACATTATAAAGTTGCCACAGTGTTATGGTTTTATTGACAAACCCCTTCAAAAGAATTGTATTTGCTGTCAACTCTGAAATGCAGCATGTTTACCCAAAACAGAAAATAAGAAGATGCTCCTCACCCTACTGTTTGAAGTCCATATTTTAGGAAACTATCATTAGATTGTTATTTTACTATAAAAGGTTGGAAAACAAAATGTTGCTCTCACAATATCATACAAAACCCATATTGTTGGATTTTTTAAAAATATATATTCAGGTCTCATTTACCCTTATATTTGACACAAATGAAAATAAAACAGCATTTTAAGCTCCTGGAAATTACAATATCATGTTATCTAGATAAGTAACACAAAGCTATTATTGAAATTCTGATAGCATTTGGTTTACTGGTAAAGGAAAATTACCTGTAATGCATAGTTTAAATAATTACTTTTAAACAAAAGCTTCTTTTCTACAACACTTATTTATCTTCTGAGACTAGCTCAGCAGGGTTATGTATTTTATTAAAATTGCCTTCAGGCTGTTAATGGCGGGGTGTGTGTTAGCACAGGAGAAGGGATGGCTGTTTGACTCCTGCTCCTAACACTGGGAGCTGGTCCAGATTCTGAAGAGCCAGAGCTGTGCTGTGCATTTGGATATGTCAGGAACACTCGGCCTTCCTTGTGATAACTGGCAGCAGCATTTCAGGGCAATGGGTCAGGCAAACTGGAAAGCTCAAACTTACGACAGCAACAACCACCAAACCTGAGATTCCTTTTATTAACATTTCACTTGATTGCAAGTCTCCCAATATGAAATTATTTTGCACGTTCTCGCTCATAATTTCTCCATTGTCCTTCTTGCCCAGCATTGGGTGTTCCCTGTGCCATATCAGCAACCTGTATAACAATTCTGAGCTGCTCCGTGGTGAGTTTATGTGGCAGATAATGAGCACAAATCACCCAGATAACTCTGATAGATCTTGTTTCCTCTCTGAGGAAGCCACAGACAAAATGCACTTTGGATCCACAAAGCACAGGCATTAAAACCTGAAGTTCTCCTGGAGAAGTCATGAAGCAAACACATACACTTAACAAGGCCTGGGTACAGGTCATACCTGCCTGTGGGAACAGGAGTTCAGCTTGGCTTGGTCTCTCCATCACCACCAAGACTCCCACATGAGAAACAGGCACATCTATCTTCTGACATCCTTACAATAACCAAGTTAATCTGCTTTTAATCTATTTTTGTATATGTTTACTTATTCATACGGCCACATTCATCTGTTTAACATCTTTGTCTTTAAAGGGATTAAAATTCTAGGAATTAAAAATTATGATTTTTTCACAAGAGCAAACACCACAAATGCTACTTGCACTTCAGAACTGAAACTGCTAAATGAAGTGGTCTCTTTCCTGTGTTGAACAAATATCTGAGAATTAGAAAAGGAAGCAAAAACTTCTCAAAGTTCTGTCGTGATACTGGCCAAGAAGAGACACCAGGATTTGTCCACTGGATCAAGTCTGAATTTAGAGAAGCTCAACAGCTCCATAGCGCTGACATTTGCTGGAATATTAACTTTTAAAAGATGCCTAAAGAAAACCATGAAAAATGTTCACTAGCTGATGTTCACAGGTTCTGAGGTGTCCACAACACCTTCATAAGGAGAGTTAACTCTTCACCTCAGAAAAGCACACCATCCCCTGGTAGGCTGGACCAACACCTCCCAGTGGGAAGCAACATTATTGAACAAGCATAGAAAACAGAGCAGACAAATAAAGCCCAACTACTTTCTTTTTCTTAAATAAAGAGCATTTCCCATTTCAGAAAAAGTGAACAAGAAGTGAACACCCACACACAGCCTCCAAGCCAGAGAAAAACAAAGCTTTCCAGAAACCCTGCCCTTCAGCTGGCCCTGACACACCAGGGACAGTCAGATCCTGCAGACCAAGACTGGGAACAGCAATGGGACTTGTCATAGGGAGGCACAAATTAACTACTTGAGTTTTTAACTGCTGATTCACTTACTCCCACTATCTAAAGAAAGAAAGAAAATGATGTACCTAAAAAAAAGTGTACCACATGCAGGGCATACATATATATAAATCCCAAACTTGTTCATAGGAGAATGGTACTCATCCTCAGGGGCAATTTGGCTTTTTAATTGTAGACATTTTTTGTTTGGCAAAAGGGTTTCTAAAAAGCAGGCAAAAACATTGCCAGAAAAATGACCAGGAGCATTCTGACTTAAACGGAAGAGGTAAAAAGCATCCAGGCATGTGTTCACAGAGGAAGGCAGAAACAAACACATAAACCACTGGATTATAACTTCAGATTCCAAGCAGATTGAGCCAAAGCATTTCTAGGTTTACAGCTTTTCTCCAAGACTCCAGGGCCACTTCTCATTCCCAAGCTCAGCTGCCTTTTCTCACTGCTTTTAGGAAGAGGCAACATTTGATCAGTTGGATGTTTCTTGGAGCTGCTTGATTTTCATTGCTTGTGATTTTTAGGCAAGAAGATGGTCACCCATCCTACCTAATGATACCTAAACCCTTGAAGACTGTGATAAAGAATCTAGTCTTGGTTTAATTGCTTTTTTTTTTTTTTTGTAAAGGGAGAAACAAACCTACAGTTCCTGTTTGTCAGAACAGGCAGAAAGGACATGTCACACAAGTTTCTGGTTCAGCTTCTTCAGTTATCATTTCCTGTTTCATCCCATTTTCATGGATGTATCACTGGACAAAGTACATTATTTTAACCTGTGTTGTCTGGGAATATTCATCCACTGATTCTCCGTTATCTGAGCAACTGCTGGGTACAAAATGAAAGAAGAACCTTATCCTAAGTCTCTTCAGTGCTATTAAACAATCTTAATTCCTTCTTAGGTGACAGTCCTTGCAGTTGACACAACAGTAAGCAAACTCACATATGAACACTCCAATAAAACATCATATTATGATTTAGACCTGCTCCTTCAATGTAAATATGATACTCTTTAGACCTGGTGGGTCTAGTGATCAGTCAGAGGTACCCACTCACAAGCCACTCGTGCAAACAAGCCTCACTCAGCCTTGGATTTTTACAAAAACTACCACAAAAAACCTCCAAGCTAAAGCCATCCACGCAAGTAAGAGATTCAGATCTCAAAGTTCAGGATGACACAGAAAACAAATGATGTGCAAGAACGGGGGCTTCCTCCCTCTCACAGCCATACTCAGAAAAGCATGCAAATATTGTGAGCCTGTAGATTACCAATTTAGCAGCTGGTTTCACTTTGAGACCTTTTTGGAGGGGAAGTAATACAGTCACAGCAATTCCTCCCAACCCACTTCCCATCGTCACCACACAAAACAGACTTAAATTGTCAGGTTGACCAAAACTGTTTCTGCAACAGAAAATGGGATTATAATGAAAATTTGCCCAAGAACATTTATATTATTTACCAGCTGGGAGGAAATCTGAGGCAAGAATACAACCTCAGACAAACTCCCTTCCCTTATTTCATAGAGCTGCTCTCTCCAGCCTGCACTGGGTGTACAAGTTGCAGACCACAGAGATTTAAGATGCTTTACCACATTTGTGTGGAGGAGGTTTCTGCAACTCTACTGATACTCAACTCTTGCTCATCAAAATCATATAGAGGGAGAAGTCATAAAAATTCCTACTTTATTTGGAAAAAAGTTGAATAATTTCTTTTTAATGACTTTAAGACAAGCTATCCATAAAAAAATACCAACATTCCCACTCTTTCAATCTCTGGCTGCTTTTCCTTTTTATCAGGAAGACAAGTTCTGCCACATGGTTCAAATTTTTTATACACTGATCTTTCTACTGTATTTTTTTTTACTATGATGTTAAATTAAACTGCAGGAATAAACAAGGGTATCTTTCTAAGTACATTTGTATATACACGAACATGCTGTATTTGACAGTTGTCTTCTCCACCTTTTCCATGTCATTCATTACCACTGTAACTGCAACATCTTTGTAGTGAGATCCATGTCTTTCTATTCTTACCTGCACTTCCAGTTCACATTTGATCAGAGTTTACACTGACATAATTTTTAAATGCTAAGGAACTATAATAAGAAGTCACTCACTATTCCTACTGTGTGGAAGGGCACATCTATGAAAATCAAAAGCAGCATGTGAAAAAATAATTTATAAATAATATTTGAAAGTTGAATGTACCCTGATCAAAGGCAGTGGAAACAGAGGCTGAGCCCAAAGAATTATCTCCAGCCTGCCATGCTTTAACTACCAGATCCTGCAGACAACTAAACTGTTATGAAAAAGCACAGAAACTGAGCTTTAATAGTAAACACATGACCCAGTATGGACAGGGAGACAGCCTGATGCATTACACTGGTTTGATTGGAGATGATGTAACTTCACAGCAAAAAACCAGATGCCAATATATGGGTTTGAAAAGTGCAAAAAAACCCAAGAAAGCACTGGCAAATAAAAAAAACCAAACTAACCCAAATATCCAAACCCAGAAGATAAATTTTCCAAGCCAAACATGTCCAGCTTGTCACACATTGAAAGCGCAAATACTTCATTCTCAGACAAAAATATTTGCCACTAAATCTATTTATATAATACTGGTGAGTCTTCTCATAAATGCTAGGGACCAGATTATTTCAGATTAGAAAAGAATTTATTCTGTCATCAGCCACAAACTTATTTTGATTTGTGAGTTTGAGCCACACTTGCCCCATGTGCCTGCAAATTCTCAGTCACAGCAGTTTGGTATTTTTCCCATGACATGTTGCTCAAAGCCTCCCCCAAAAAGCAGCATAACAGGCTGTGTGGATGAGTAAGGGAGGCATTTACTGTCCCACAGAGCTTATTATCCCAACATCAGACAAAGCATGACAGGTGGACCCAGCAGGGAATTTCAAACAGGGCAACACTTATCTTAGTGCTATTTACATCTTTGTGGCCTCTGAATATTAAAATTTAAATGTATTCTCACAAATTTAGAGGAGGGGGATGAAAGTCCAAGATTCTCACTACAGTGTGCCACAGAGAAAAGGCAGAGAAGCAGAAACAAATCAGTCCCTCCCTGTTTGGGTAAGCTCTGTCTTTTAAGACAATCATAGTACAGCAGTTGCACACTGTCACATCTTAGGTATCAATAGCTCTGCCTCAGTAAGAGCCCAGGAAAGGCAGCAGGACAATTTATATAATTGACTGGACCAGCAGCCATACCTGTTATTAAGATTACTTGACACAAGCCATAAAACAACTACCTGCAGTTGTTCATACCTCACCGGTGTTTTGCCATTTTGGCTGATTTGTCTCTGATGCACGACTGCCTCAGGCTGTGCACTTTGGAAATGGGACAACTTCTCCCAAGAATAAGGGTAGGGGATATTACACTGAAAATTCTTCAAGCCCCTCCTCTGAAAAACACTTTGGTGCTCCGAGCTTCAGGGGAAGGTTTGAAATCTGGCTGTGGCTTTTGTTCCCATGAAAAGCTTTTTGTCCCTAGACTTGCCTCAAGTAAGCCCTTAGGAAATGTCTTTGCAAACTGCAGTTGTCCAGTGAGTAGTGCTTGGCCTACCAATGTTGTTATTGTGCTTTCAGCATGGTTTTTACATGAAGGCAAGTGTTGTATCCTGCTTATACTGTATTTCACCTTCACCCCATTTAAAACCATGTAGAACAGGAAATGAGAGTAAAGTAATCAAACGAGGCTTCAAAGAAGATAATGCAGTGAAGTTACAGATAGCACACAAGTCCCTTAGCAAAACATTTCTTGAAATAATGCAAACACCAGCCCAGCTGTCCACACAGCACAGCTGTTACCCTCAAACTGGGTGCTTTGTCCAAGTAGCTCACGTGCTCTGCCACCTTTTACACCAGCTCTTTACTTCCGGTCTTTCCTGCATTTCCCCTCAAGCCTCCCTCCTGTCACAGGGAAGCCTTTCTGCCCCTGCTGCAGGTGGGGAGCCAGCAAAGTGAAGCCTTTGCCCACAAGGACATAAAAAAGGCTGTGGAGGATCAAGGAACTCAGCTGGACTGTGCAGCCCTGGACCAGCCTCGTCTCCCAGAGCGGAGCCAACGCGCTGCCAATTCCCATCAGCACTTCCAGAAACACTTCACTGGCAAGCAAGAAAACACACCTCTTACCTGCCAAGTCTCCCAGCTTAAGTTCTCAACTCCTTTTTATTTTCTTCTGCTTCCAACACTAAAGGCAGCAAGGGGAAAAAAAAGAAAAAAAAAAATATCAAAGGACGAGTCACAACTATCTCATTCAAAACCATTTTCACATTCACAACTGTCCTGAACAAAAATCTCAGGGAAATGGGGTTTCTCCACTGAGGTTTCTACAGAATTCAGATCAGGCTCATAGCAAAGCTCCCCCTAAAATCTGAGATGCTAAACCTGAGACCAAGACTGTGGCACGAGGAGGAAAGGGAGCTCTCATTAAAGGAAAACTAAACTGAGGGAAGCAATGGGTATTAAGGAAAATGTGGGGATTTGGATTCCAGTGCAGCAAGGTGCTTTATTCACAAAACTGTAGGAGTACATGTAACTTTAATTAATCAGACCACAAACTCACACAGAACCCTTCAGGAGCTGCAGAGGGGAAAAAAGGAGGGAGGACCAAGTGGGAAACTGAACCCCAGTCAGCTGAAATCAATAGGGAGACTGAGCCATTTCACTGGACTTTGGATTGTACCCAAAGTGGCAGAAGAAAAAAAGATGCAGAAGGAACAGGGAGAATAAATGAGGGAGCAGATTAATAAGTCAAATAAATATTATTAATAGTATAACTTAAGAATAGCTGAGGAATTGCAAGGGGGGAGGCAGATTTTGCTCTTCAGGCTCATAAATGGTGGCTTCCCCTATCAAAATCAGTGGAGTAGTTTTAGATTTACATCAGTGTTACTAAGAGCAAAATCAAATTAAGGAGTACAGAGTAACTGGAGAAAAACCAAGCATTATTGAGCGTTCCAACACTGGGAGGCACTCAGATACTATAGTGCTGAAGGCCATGTTACCAGATTGATTAAATGTTTGATCCATCAGTAGGAGATTTATCCAATATGGGGAGAAAACACAGAGCTCTGACACCAGACTACTAATCAGCTATTATTTATATTTTCTGCACGCTATAAACACACAAAGCAGATGCTTTATAGAATTTGCAGTAATAATAACTCACAGTTATTTCCCACTCTTGAGATTAGTTCTAACAGATTTCTTCAACATTTTAAAGGTGTTTTGTAAAATTATTTTGAAAGAAGTTTTCATAACAAAATCCCAGGACTTTATTTCATGCTCTTATTTAGATCCTCTCTGTTTCGAGTCCTAAAGACTGATATCAAACACTACAAAAACTAAACCCAGAGCCATTTACACTGTTTTTTCTTGCATGCACTGTTTTTCTTGGACAAACAAGGGAGAGTTTCTCTACGCTTCATTGCCAGGCTCGTCGGGAGTTTTTATGTGACAGTGTGAAAGTAGCAGTTTCTTTTCAACAGTTTCATGCTCCCACAAACACAGACGAGTTTCTTTCAGACACCTACTTTCACTAATGCACTGCCATTCCTTATGTCATGTCACTCTCTGTCTCTGTTCTCAGACCACAAGCCTCAATAAAAATTAAAGCTCCAACTCAAGTTAATCTTTCTTTTATTTACTTCTTATTTCCCTCTAAAAGCACTGCAGTGATGATATCGTACCTAAGTCCTTACCACTGGGATTTCAAATTACTTGAACATACTGTTTTATTACAAATTAAAAAAATTATTCCACCCAGTCTGCCCTTCATTTCCATGCTGAGTCCACAAAATCCACCCATGTGTAACGATGCCTAAAACAAAGCCAGTCACCTTTTTGTGACATCTCTGTCATCATCAACACGTGCACACATTTTTTCACTTTTCAGTAGATGGCCTACAGGCACAGAGAAGGCTACTACTGGTAACCTGGGGAAATCTATTTAATCTCAAATTGTAGAGATTTATGTTTAAATAAGTGAAATAAGGTTTCCATCTAGTTTCTGCTCCCATAGGTAGACTTTGATTAGCAATTACTAGTTCAGTCCTTAAATTCCAACTAATAGTGAGACCATTAAAAAAAAGAGACATGTTTAAACTTTTTTCTTTTGAGTAATGTCTTAAAATATAAGAAAAAATTCAAGTCTCTTTAAGGAAGAATACTGATTTCCTTCCAGAGAAGATGATGTCCTTGGCTGGTTTCTAGTCTAGTAGGATCTATCCAGACTTTTCAAAATGTACGACAACTTTAACCAGAATAAGAGGGAGATTTTCTACAAAGTGAAAAGTTGCAACTTCCCAAATGGAAGGTAAATTTGTCTTTCATATAAGAGCATTTATAACAAGCTTGTGTTGAACAGAGCAGGACACACAAAACACTGTCCAGCTTGGTGTTCTTCCATTAGTCTGTGCACTGCTGATGAGTGAAAAGACTTGGATCCTCTTCCAAGGTCTAATGATCACAAGTGCTATTGTTGTTATTATTATCATCATCATTATTAACCCTACTCTTAAATACAGTCTCAGAAAGAAACAACATTTTCATAGCACTTCCCCATGAGTTACATGTAGTTTTGATTCCCAGTGCTTGGTTGTAGTGGTGTCAAGAAAGGTATGATCCAAAATACTCTGGAAAGGAATTTCAGAAGGTCCACCTGGATATTTATTTGAGAGTGTTTGCTCAATGTTACTCAGAGATCAGGCTCTTAACTAAATTAAAACAAATTTGTTGGTGATTATAGATCAGTAAATAGGCCACCAGTGCATGTAGGATCAAAAATTAGAGCTCAGTGTCTTGGGTGTAGCACCATTTGTACTTGAGATTTACCATCTGCCACATAGAGGAAATGGAGCAGAAAACTTGTCTCTAAGTCACTATTTCCCTTTCTTCCATTTCCCAAAAATAAAACAACTTAAACACATTGTGAAAGCTTTACAGTAAGACCCATGCAAAACTTTTGCCACAAAATGTAAAAATCCCTCATGCTTCATTACAAATCTGAAAAACAAGACAGTATCTGAAAACAACTTTCACACAATCATTATGAGTGTTAAAACAGAAACTAAAGAAAAGCTCAGCTATTGAGAAAGAACTATGGTTTTAAAATTAAATTATTCAAAGTATACTGTTTTCATATATTGTGGCCAAAAGGCAGGGAAAAATTAATATTTTCAGAAACTGAGAACCATCTCAGTGGACACGGACTCTGGCAAATCAGTGAGAAAAAAAAGTAGCTTACACATCATTTTGCATAATCCAAAATTTATGTTTAATAGCAAGAAATCTTTATCTTCAGGTGCAAAAAAACTTGCCTCAGCAGTTGAAAACACTTTATAATTCAAGAGTAATTCAGGGGTTCTGGAAATATTTCCGAATTAGACTATAATTTATTAGACATTCGAAAAGAATCAACACAAAGCAAGTTACCTATATTACTCATCCACAAAAATAGCATTTGCCTTCCTGGCTCTGTTTTTGTGGTCAGCAATGAAAGCAATCCCATCGCTTCAGTGATTTCCCTCCCAAAGAACTCTGTGATTCTCATTTCTGTGTTTTTTAAGTCCTTTTTAGCACCCTCTGAAAGGCAGGGACTGTTTCCATGCCTCTTGTCTGTGACAAGGTGTATTTAAGGTGTGAAAGTACAAAGCTGGACCCTTGGAATCATAGAATCATTTAGGATGGAAAAGACCCTTAAGGCTAACGATTGGACTCGAAGGTCTAACACTGCCAATCTCCCACTAAATCCTGTCCTGAAGGGCCATGTCTACACTTCCTTTAGTACCTCAATGGATGGTGACTCCAGCATTTCCCTGGGCACCCTGTTCCAGGGCTTGACGACCCTTTTGGTGGAGAAACTTGAAGATGCAAAAGCCTTGAAGAACAGCTCAAGAGGCATAAACTGCTCTGTTCACCTCTGTGAAGCGTCAGCATGGAGAACCCAACAACGACTGTGACAGGGCTGAATTTTAAACTATCTCAAGACTTACAGGTGAAAAAAAGAACTGGTTGTACCAAGCACTGTCTGACTTGCCACTCCGATGTCGCAGGCATGTGGCATTTGTTCAGCCCCCTCCCATCTAACAGGAAACCAGCCCCAGAGTGCAACACTGCGCAACAACCACCCAAGGAATTCAAGCCGCTCAACAGACTCCAAAAATCACATTCCACTGAAGTGACCAGCACGAGTGAAGCTTCAGAAGGGTATTTACACCCTTTGCTACTCTCCCAGTACAGAGGAGGTACTTGGACAGAAAATTTCTTAAGTCAGATATGGCAGAGCCACTAATAATCCATTTGCACTCTGGGTGAGCTTGGCTAATGAATTCAAATGAGAGCAGAACAAGCCACAGACTGCCAGATTTTTAATATCCTCATATTTTCTAGTAATGCTGTAATTGTAATTAATGTTTTACTTTGTTGTGCATTTTATTGTTGAGTCTTTAAAATCATCTGGGATCCCTTTGGGATATACAGCACTATATAAATGTAAGCTGTTATTATCAAATAACAATCACTGGCCATTTAAATTATACAATAGCTATCTGATTATACTTAACCAAGTTAAAGCTCTAATAATAAAAATATTATATATAATCTAAAAAAGATATTTTTTGCCAGTCCAAAGAACCCAAAGTTTTTCACATTGGATATGCAAGTGTCCTGCAGCACCTGGAGCTTGATCCTGCAGTACTGAAATCAGTCAGGACTTCTGCTTTTGCTTTCAATGGAGACACTTGATAGAGAGCTAAATACCTTGACAATTTTATTCTTCTGAAGCAGCAAAACTAAGATTTATTTTGTTTCCCACAGTCATTTGAGAGAGTATCCATCTGCACCTCTAGTATTGATCCTGCAGTGTCTGTAACAGTTATTTTGGTTGTATCACCAGCTATAGATATGCTGTAAATCTGAGAAATTATTTCAGCCCAACACATAGATCTCTGAGCTTACACTCAAGCAGTGAACGTGGTGTTTGTCCTGTCAGTTGGGCACAGTGTGGAACACAAAAGCAACTAACCTTTCCTCTCTGTGGTCAGAAGTTCTGACCTGCTCCTGTGATACATCCACAGGGACACAGTATCCAAAATATTTACTGTGTGGACTTTCATATTTTCACATGAAATAGTCCATGTAGCCATATGAGATATTTTAGGATGCTGCAGATTCTGAAAGTGCTGTTGCCAGGCATACCTCAAAATCCCCAAATCCTGCAATCAGCAGTAAAGTACAGTGACATTTTATCTAAAATTTCTTTTAGAAGATTATTTACTTGACTTGGAACTGTTAGAAACCACATCTTCAGGCTTTGAATCCATTGGGGAAAGAGCTAATTGAGCTGAAAGTCCAACATGGCTCTAGGATTTAAAGTTAAGAGAAGAACCTTGGTTTTGTTCTCTCCTAATAAATACCACGAGACCAGGGGCATGAGGTGTGGGTGGAAGCAGCTCATCTTGGGGACCTTTTAGTACAAAAAAAAATTAAAACATTAATTCCAGAGTCAATGATCTGTTGAGAAGTGATGACTAACCCAACTTGAACTCAGCTGGGTTAAGAACACAGCCCAGGATCCCTCCAGCAGAGAGGGACAGACTGCCCTAAGGGTTGTAAAAACCTAATGGGGGCTAAAATATTCTGGCTCTAAGGAGGCAGGCTCAGGTGACAGTTCAAAATCTAGAGACCTCAGAAAAGTGATTAACATTAGTTAGGATGAACTTAGAGCTGTAACCTTGATTTCAATCAGTTCTGGATTCTTCTGAACTATTTTTAAAAAATTAAATCTAGGGTTTGGTCTAAATTTCTCTCCATTTCCTGCTTCCTCCCCAAAATATTTTTTTTAGGTGAGAAGTTGGTGAGTTGATACTTAAATGAAAAATTTACTAAAAAGCACTAATTTCAAAACAACCCCATAAATTTCTCCCAACAAAAGTATACATATTTCACTTTAAAGTAGATTTGTTTTTAAAAAGTATTCAATTTTCACGTAAAAATTGTTTAAAATGAAAATAACTGGAGTGAGGAAAGACTGCATATGCCTGAGAACTGGATGTCGATTCTTTAAGGTCTGGGCTAAGCTCACACTGGCTGAAGATTCCCTCTCTCCAGCAATGCAAATAACAATGATATGCCACAGACCCTTCACATGCACTCAATGACCTCAGTGGCATTCTGCCAGCTTACACCAGCTGAGAATCTGGGACAGAAGCCCCAGCTAAAACCAGGGCTCTCTTGTAGATCCACACACACACAAAGCTACAGACAGCCCTCACAGCACCGTTTGTAATTTAAAAGGGCAGCAAAACCAAAAGATGAGAAGTAGAGATTATTATTAAAAGGGAGTACAAGCATCCATTGCAAAGGGACAAACCTGAGGAAAAGCAAGGCATGGATTTCTTGAGTCCTAAGCTCCCAACTAAAAACTTCCTCTCTTAAGGCCATTTCTTGAAGTCAGGATGGAGGTACAAGTTTAATAAATTAATAAAACCCCAACAGTGTAAAAGCACAGTAATGATACGTCCATATATATTAGCTAACTTTGATTTTGAAGTGTTACCCACTGGTCTCTCCTGCTTGCTGGAGCTCACTGTCAGGGCTCCTTTGGCTGCACAAGGTGGTGGATGATGACACCCATGTCCTGAGCCACCAGGAAACGCTGCCTTTTGTTTGACACAGGTCTCCTACAGTGTTCCAGAGTGATGCAATCCATCACTCCGGCCACAACACACCCTGACACACCAGTTAGCTGCCAGGAGCTGGAGGGCTACGTCAGGGGTGATATCCTGAGGTGGCAAGTCAGATTTGGTAGGTGTGGGAGCAGGGGGTGGCACGGGATCCATATTGTGGTCTCACTGGAAGGGCACAGCCTGTCACAGGGAATTACCATTAATTTGCACCAGCAGCACAGTCAGATTGAGAGCAGCGAGCGATGATGACAAACAGCACTTGCAAGATCACATAATGAGGGGGCAAGGCTGCTTCACTGGAGCCGCTTCACTCAATTAGTGGACAAGGCTTTTAATGCTGCTATGCACAACCAAAGCAATTTTGATTACTTAGAGCTAAGTCTCCATTTAGAATGAGTCAGAAGCTGAAACGTCTTTTTTTTTTTTTTTTCCCCTCTTTCTTTCTTTTAATATAATTTATCTCCAGAGTATTCGAATGGTAATAAGCTGTCTGAAAGCTGGACACATTACCCTGTGTTTGTGGCCAAGTGATGTTGAAATATACTTTTCGAAGTAAGTTCAAATAGTATCTATTCTGGCAAATGAAACTGATAAAAAGATAGCAAGCAATCAATACTATGCCAGAAGTAAGGGCCAAATTTTGCTCGTTTTCACTGTAATTTAACTGAATCTTTGAAAGGGGATTTTGGTAGAACAGCCAGAATTTCATGAGAGTACACTCAGAGCATTCTTTGCTTGCACTCCCTTGTGCTGGGTTTACAGTTACCAATGTGATTGACTCTGTTAGCCAAAGACCAAAACTGGATTAGCTCCTGAGTGGGAGGTAAAACTTCTTGTTCATTTAACATAGATTTTAGTTGATGTTTATGAAGTGCAATTTAATCCCAAGAAACTCCCAAAAACCTGAGGAAAGTCTGTTAACATTAACTATGTTTCTCAGTTATTTTTGCTACCTTTGGTCCAAACCTGAGTTTCCACTCTTGAACAGGGAATTGTACAAATAACTGTGGATTAAGGAAACTTTTGCTGGGAAAAGAAGGTGCTGCCAGCAATTTAAAAGTAGATCCTGTGAACAAGATGCTGCTGTCAAACCTTCCTTACCATTGTGCCTTAGGGATTCAAGTATTCACTGAGATCAGGACCTGAACTTGAATTAAATATGATTTAGAACAAGGATCTGTGTGTGCACCATGCTCTTATAGCTGACCTAACCAGTGGTGCATCAGGAGCTCCTTACCAGTCTTTTCAGTCCAAGTTCTGCATAAGCACTTAGATTTTCCCCAGAACAAGGAGTGGACCCCAAATAGCTGTTTTCACAGGGAATACACCTACAGAATTATTCTATTTCTCCTGCCATGAACATATATGCATGATTGTATGCATAGATGGACTAAGAATGACATGTAAGATGAAAAAAAATTCCATCCAAGACCTTTCCTCAATTTAGGAAGGAAGAGGATAAGCAAATGAGTACCTGTGAGCAGCCCTTATCACTAGGCTGGACAGTTAATGAGTCTTCTTGGAAGTCCCAAGAAATCAAAGTACTTTGTTTCATGTGTATTGAAATGAATCATTTTGATGTTCAGAATTTTATTTTCACCTTTATTTTGGCTGAAATTACTTATCAGATTTGACCCAAATTCCTGAAGAACTTCCGCTGCTTAGAAACTGAATTTCTGGACGCATAAATTTGTTTCTTTGGGAAAAATCTTTATCAAATATGCAACATTTCAGTACTTCAGCAGGATTTCTTACAAGTGGGTGGAGGGGACTGGGGGTGAGTGCTGCAGTCGAGAGAAAGAGATTCCTTATCAAAGAATCAAGAGAGATTATTTATCACCCACACTTCTCCCTATATCTAACCCAGTGCACAGCTGTATTTTTCCACTGGCCCCCAAAGCACCCAGCAGTTCCTGTGCCAGGGCACCCAAACCAACAGCCCAAATGTCTGGTGCATTAAGGACAGAGTGGATACAGGCTTTGCCTAAAGCACAGAACCAGGAACATTTTAAACTGCTTCATTTCTCAGCTCCAGTACTGCTATGTATGTATAATTTATTTAAGATTTGACTCGGCAGGGTAGCTGCATGCAATCAGCATATTGTTTTTGTGAAGGTTCCCCCCTATTGCCCCTTAGACAGATTTTAACTGTCAGTATATTGGCCTTTTGAATTTTTGTTTTCATAATACCATAAGCTATTTGAACATACATTATTATATACTAATCACTGCTTGTCCAATTTTTTTTTTGAGTCTTACAGGCAACAGCTGAGAACAAGAAATGCAATTTAGTTGGAACTTCAAAGCAATGTTTTGCTATCATCCAAACTGGAGGTCTTTTATGCCTCTCTCACTATTTGGTTTTAAAAGTGAAAGGAAACCAGTTGCTTAAATTTGTTCTTTCAAATTTCCACCCTCTTCCCACTCTCAAAGGAGGGGCTTTATGTTAATAGATGGGCTGATCTTGAGATCAATCACAGATAGAGATATATTTACTGTCCTCACATAGTCATAGTATTGCTTACATACATGAATTAAAGATTGCCTAAATCCTGCCTCTGAACATTTCTAAACTTTAAAAAGATAGAGATCTATATTTGAATTTCATATCCATGTCATATCCCTATAGTGGGATGAACAAAACCACCCAATTCAATCACACCTGAACTCTATAAAAACTGGATCTTTCAAGATTTCCTATCATCATGTGGACTTGTGTACATAACAAACTAGCCCTGGAAAGCTAATACAGAACAGCTCCACTCCACACTCATCCTTATTTCTTTTCAGGAGTGCCTTTTTACAGTTGAGCTTTGCTTTTGAAGTGGATTAAGGTACTCTCCATACGGCATTTTTAGTGGTGAAGCAAAATGCCACAACAGGAACCGGTGCAGAAAAATCTTCAATGCACAGCCAAGCTTGATCATTAATGGCCTAATACAGGGCAAGCCTGAATAATTTCCTCAGTTACAGTAAGATGCTGGGTGCTCGATGAAAACGTTTTAGTGAAAAATTCAGTGGTTCACAGATGCAACAGGTTGTATTTCTGTAGATGTTATGAAAGGCTACTTTATAAATTTTAATCCACAAATTGTCCAGATTCCATATTTTTAAACTTAAATCCAATCTTTGAATCCCTGTGCTATACATGCTGTGGAAACAGCATCTTAGGACAAGCAGGAAAGACATAATGGACTTTCACTTGTCATATAATGGCTCTCCAACCATTACTATCAGCCCTGGTTCCTTCTTCTCCTTCATCCTCTCATCTCTTCCTCCCTTCTTTTTGACCAAACAGTCCAGTCTGGACACAAAACAGCTCTTGTTAAAATCCATTTAGTTCTGTGAAAAGAAAAAGAAAATAAACTCTTCCCAACAAAATTTTAAAAAGGAAATCGACAAAACCTTAGAGATTTAACTGAGAAACTTTCAATGAAGCAAAACTATTGTAAACTTTCACACAATAGGAAAAGTCCATCCAGGTGGAACAATTGTTAGTGGAGCAGAGAAAGAGAAACTGAAAAGGTTAAGGTTTTCCTGGATGAAAATTTTAACTCAAACACACACTCAGGGGGACAGTTATACATATGCTTTTGAACAAAAACTCTAACCTGGCATGATTAATTTTGGCCTTAGTTTTGTCAAAATATTGAAGTCCATATGGCACAAAGCAAATAATTTTACATTTTTATTTTAAACCCCTGTGTTTTTCTTGTCTATTCCCTTCTCTTCCACCACACACACTGGCAGCCGCTACCAATACGCCAAATGCCAAATCAACCCTGCAAGCTGGCTGGCACAAGCACTCTACAATACTGGCACACGCTTCCCTTTGCAGGGGGATTCTCTCTGAAACCCTGTGGCACATCCAAGCATCCCTGCCTAGCAGCTGAGGACCCTGTCTATCCCAGTCACATCAGCAACAGGGTGCCTTAACTGCGAACGTGCTGCCCATTTCATCACGCTTCAATCCAATAAAGCAGCTCCACTTCGCCTCAGTGCACCCATTCCCCCTCCCACCCCAAAGAATCAGGCAGTGCTTCACAATATCCTTGTGTCCAGCAATGGAGAGGTGCTGCTGCTGTGAAAACACGGGGTGCAAATCACTGCAATGTGAGTATGAGCAAGAAAAAAGGCATTGATCAGGCAGGCTGAGCAAACTCCTGCACCCACAGTTGGCTCCAGAGAACATGGGGGCTTAAGTGGAGCTAAAGGATGGCACTCCTTTACCTCTTGTCCATGAAACCTTCAGTGAGCTGGAGAAAAATCAGGGACACTGAAGGCTTTGCTGATCCTGTCAGGATTCAAACCACTATTTGAGGCCCAAATACTAAATCATTCCCTTTGATGGCCTCCCTGTTTGTGTTTTCCTTATGTTTTGTCCCTATATTAAGGCATGTTTCTCTAATATATGGCATTATATATATATACATATACACATATACATTTTAAAATATTTTAGTTAATGTTTACTCAGAATATAAGGGAGTAGATTCCTTAAATAAGCAGACAATGAATACTGTTTTTAGACAAAGATCAAGACTGGGAATTGGACAGTCTAGCATGCTGTACTGAACCAAAGGTGCACATACCTTCTACATAATTTTCTACATTTGTACCCTAAGTCCATGGCCAGACATGACTCCCACCTCCCAGTGTGATCAGTGACCTCTGCAGCTACAAGATCTGTGTTCAGGATCTTCCAGACAGCCCTGATGACAAGATCAAAATAATACTCCTTTTTCACTCACAACAGACAACAGTGAATCCTTCATCTGTGAGAGCCTTTTTTGAGGGAGGTCTGGAGCATTTCTGACAAAGACCCATTTCTTGGGCTGCCCAGGCTGGAGGAGGCTCTGGGGAAATGCTGCGCAGCCACAGTTGCTCAGAGTCTGCACATCAGCCCAACATCTGCCACCTGAGAACAGCCCCACACGCTGCTCTTCCCCTGGGATGTGCCCAGGAGCCACAGGACTGGGTCAGGGTACCAGGTCAGGGTACCAGCAGTGACCCATCACACCCAGGACACAGCCAGCCAAGCATGGCACTAACTGGAGATCCCAAAGGGCTGGACTCTCCCTCTTCGGGTAACTCCACCTTCCTGCATCCCTAATGGAAGCTGGCCAAGGAGCAGGTAAGGAATCATGATTTGATTGCTCCCTGCCTCAATGTCATGGTCAGTCGAGATCAGAGCCAAAAACTTTCCTCTGTAAAGCCCCATGGAGAGGGGGAAACTTTGCTCTCTTGTAGCCACACAGCACAACCACAAGACACTGCCCGCGCCTTTCCACATTACCAAGTTTCTGTTGGAGCAGCAACTCCACCTAACAAATGTAACTTTAACAACAGTAAAACAACCTAATAGCTCCGCATGCCAGGGGGCTAATGTGGTGAGCCATTTAACGCTGCACTAAATAGCCGTGGTTTGGCTCTCATTGCCAAGTGCTGAACTGAGAATTGCAACTGCAGGAGCAGTCCCTAATTCGTTAGTTAAAGGGGGTCATTGCTCATAGGGTGGGGAAGAGGGGAGAAGGGGGGAAATATCAGACAACTCTAAACATTCGAAGTCGACAGAAGGTTGCACTCCTGAGAGAGGCAGTATTTAGTTGAAAGCCTGACAAAGCTCTGCAGCTGGGAGGCCTGTGGTGGTTTTACTCGGCACTAAAAAACTTGCCATAAGATACTTGTAACCTGCATAATAGGCTTGGTGGGAATGGGGAAGCTGGGAATGAAAGGAAGGTGAAAACATCTTGCTAATAACACTGTGGTTTCGTTTCAACTGGCCCTCAAAACCATACACCATGCAGGCTGCCAGCACAGCAAAGTAGCAGCAACACAAATAAACTGCTTTCCCATCTACTCTCCCTGAAAAAAAAACAAAAACCTCTCCAACAGATCTGATTGCAAAGGACATCACTTAAAAACTTAAAATGATACAACAAAACAAGCCCAGATTTACAGGGCACCTCTGCAAAGGGAGAGCTTTATTCCTGGATGTTAGAACCCTAAAACAACCGTTTTCTCTAATTTCTGCCATCACTCAGATTGGCCTTGAATTACCTCCTGATAGGCCTCCCATGTGCTTGCAGATGAGAGAGTGTAATGGGGATCTGTTAATTAACTAGAAGCAAAGTTGCACGGTGGGGATCAAACACTGGATGCGTCCTAAAACTCCCACAGAGAAGATGAAATGCAGCGCAAACTTTAAAGACTTCCCGTCATTAGCCAAGACCTTGGCTGCTCCTGGCCCAGACCCCTCCTGTTTCAGAGAACAATGAGGACAATGATGGCAGAAATGAAATAGTGCAGCAAGGAACAAAGGAATTAGCTATTTACCCACAGAGAGAGAAAGGGAAAGAGGGGCAGGGGGGAAGGGGGAAGGGAACTTGCTTTTTTCCTAGGGTTTCTGTCTACTTTTAATTAATTTACGGCTGCCAGGGACTTGCACACAGAGCACGCCCAGGAGCATTGTGTTAGAGCTCAGTGTTAATACATGTAACATCTATTGTTTACTCCCAGGCAGGAAGGAGAAGGAGCTGGGGCAGAGGGGCAGTGGGGAAGGAGGAGAGGAGACCTTCCCTCTTCAAAGCTGCTTGAAAGAGACAGGCAGAGATGAGCAAAAGGTTGTGCTGATCTCTAACTTCTCTGAACCTGCTTCCATGCAGGCTATTATCCTTTCAAAGAGCTCCAGGTAGGGCGGATCACCGTGGGCAGGACTTGCACTGGGCACTGAAATCAAAAGGGAGGGCACTAGGACAGGGACACGCAGGTGAGGGGACAGCAAGGGCTGTGGAGCCAAAGGGACAGGTTTAATGGGCTTCCTCCAGTGCCCTCAGATCAAGGGAGATCGTGGGGTGGAGGCACACAGCCCTGCAGTGCTCTGAGGAGACACCCAGCCTCACTTCCCTGGGCTTCCAAAGGACTCAGGGCACCACAGGGCACCACAGCTCATTCAGCAGTTCCACAGATAAATACTGCCCCCAACTTCAGTGAACTGGAAATCCAGCTATGGCTGACCTGAGCCTGTCCCTCAGACACGAGGACGTGGCACCAGACTGAGACTTTACTGTGCAGGCACCTGGATGCACGACTGGGTTCCCTAAAACACCCGAGCTGGTGGCTCACTTGAGCATCAAATCATAATTTCCTTCATCTTATCTTGTGTCTAAAAAACAACAAAAAAAGCTTTGTCAGATGGCTGCTTTCATGAAGTCTGAACCCCAGGGTGCAAAGCAGCACTGCATTTCTCCTGAAAGCCTGGAGAACAGGGCACAGAGAAGCCACACTGCACAAGGAGAGCCCTGCATTAAGACTCTACAGCTTCCCCTACAAAACCATCAGACCTCAGAGCTGGGGTAATGGATGCACCATGAGAAGCTGAAGGAAACAGCCTAATCCTCCTAGTAGGGTCTTTGTGAATGTTTTTCTTGGGATTGTGTCTCTCTTGAAGAAAGAGCAGAAGAAAAGGCTCCACTGAAAAATAAAAGTCTGCAGCTGATCAGATTTATTCTTGGCGTAAACAGTGGCCTTAGGTAGCAATGGTTCCAGTGTGTGTTCTGCACATGACTGCTTTTGATAAGGAATGAGATCAGGAATGTGAGCCCCAGGTGAGGATGAAGCATTTAGAGTGTTTTCTGGTTGCTTAGGAGAATGTTGGTGGAGGTGTCAGTCTTTTTCAGAGGTGAGAGCAAATGACACTATTACATACATTTTAAAAATCAGAGGCATAACTATTTGGTTTCCAGACAACCTGTTCAGAAGAATAGTGTGTGTTTCACAGTACAGCAAAAGAGACAAGACCTTCTAAGCTTACAGTTAACAAGGCCAAAACAACTGCTAAAGAGCCACACCAGGCATATTTGGCCATGTGGGAGCAAGAAAACTTCCCTGGCATTTGGTCCAGGGAAGCTCCACTCACCATAGAACGAGGGCAGGGGACAATGAGGAAAATCCTTGATACCATAACTGATGTCTCAGCACTGCCCTACATTAGCTAACTCCACAGGTGGGAAATAAATGTGAAGGGAAGGTTGGATAATTTCATATCTGCTTTGATGCATGATAAAGCCAGTTATATTTTCCAAGGGGGAAGTGATGTCTAATTTTTCTAAAAGCATCTCATTCCTGTGTCAGATAGTGACTTTTTCACATAACCAGCATCATTCTTGCATTGCTTATATAACACTCAGCCCTAACTAAACTGAACTACAATATCTTGGAGAACATCTCACTGCTCTTTCACTCTTCCAGCAGCTCTTGCTTCTTCCCCCACAGACTGTTTCCCATTACTTGGAAGACATTGCCAATCATGAATTCTGAGTGTTATTCCATTTTCCTCTACCAATGAGATCCAGACAGCCACCTGGATACAAAAAGAGAGAATAAAGGGGACTGACTTTATGGAATTTGTTCAGATCTCAAGCAGAACATACAAGATTGTCACTCCAAAGGGAAAACTGCTCTGACATGGCACAAATATGTGGGATTAATCCTTACCAAAAGGTCTAAAGCAAAAAGAAACAGAGTCCAGGTTGCAAATTCTTTGCTTTTACGCACCTCTGACAGGAAAATTACTGTGTTAGAAGAAGTGGTTTTTAAAAATTTGTTTTATTAATTAATTTGGCTTATAACACGGAGAGAATCATCCCATCACAAAATCTGCCAAAAGGTTCAGTTATTATTAGCCTCTAAGATGCAAGCTAATTGCTTTCTGTGTTTTTCACCAAAACCAGCTGAGATCCTGAGGTTCACAAAAGGGATACTGCACATGCTCAGAGATTTGCCTGTCCTGAAGATTTTTAATTACAAATTTGACATTATTCTTCCCCAGTGTAAAATCTGAGGCTTTCATCTTACAGAGACTTCTCTAGCCTGTAACTCTGCACGTGTCAATAGTCTTGCTGAAGCTAGAGAGACAATTCAGGTGCATAAACCAACATGTGAACTTGCCAAGCCTTTGCAAAATCACAGCCAAATTATCACAATGAATACTACAGACCTTGCCACAACTCCCTGAAATTAAATTAATTTTTAAAGAAATATATTTGACAGAATTTTTATGGAGAAATAGTTGGGTCTCTCTCTTCTTCTAGCAGGTGATGGGCCTGAGCTTTCATCTAAGCTTTTCTATAGAACCATGGAATGACTTCAGGTTCAAAGGGACCTCAAAGATCACCTTGTTCTACCCTCCCCTTTCACTAGACCAAGTTGTTTAGAGCTCCATCCAAACTGCCCTTGAACACTTCCAGGGATGGGGCAGCCACAGCTTGATGTGATCCCTATCAACCTCTCATATTTCAAAGGGCTGGATGGCAAACTTGCAAGAACTGTTCCTCTTGTAACTAAAGAATGTAAATTTCATTAGAGGTGAGCAAACGTAATTTTCAGATGAGAAAGATCCAGATTTCAGCCTGACATGCAATTTCACCTTCTTTCCTCTCACCCAAAAATCTTTTTTTAAACGAGGGTATTGCCATGAAAAAAATTTTGTTTTGACAAACACACAAATTTCTATAAAACAAAAATACGTGTTTTTTTGACTGCTTGACAGCACTGCTTATAAAACATTGCCATACATTTGCTTCAGCTACACGTGGGCCTGGAACTAAATATAGACTTTAGTTTTCAGAGTTGTCAGTGCCCACCACCTTACCCTCTCCTAAATGCGGAGGTGAACACACACTTCAGCATCGTGAGCCAGCTTATCCATGATGTATGTGCATTTCATGTATGGGGTGTATATATAGAGCACTGCATGCCTCCAGTGACTTGTTCAGGAGCTTAATCTTCTCCTGAGTCTCTTTTTTTATAGGGCTGCTGAGAAAAAAATAGAAACAACAGCACACAATAAAAATAATAATAAAAAAAAAAAAGCTACCAAAAAAAAACCAAACCAAAACTGCCACTTACAAGCACGGGGAGAGACTATTAAAGGCAGAGGTCTCTCATATAAGCACAACATATGATTGGATAATATTGTCTGGATTAGCAGCTTTACAACCTAGCCAAGCCCCAGGGCTACAATTATCTGGTTGCATTAAACTGAAATCACCTGCAAAACCTCGCAGTGAACGAGCCCTTGGAAGTGTCTAATCTGGTGGTTCGCACTTGCAAGCGAAAACAAAATTTGCCAATGGTGAAGAGATGAACAAACATCACAGTGCGAGATTTTCCAACTAATGTTTCTGATTTTGTTTCAAAAGGAAGGTCTTTCCATTGCTTTTGGCTCTTGCTCAAAGTATTTTTCAAATATATCACTATAATAAGCAAACAATAAAAAGATGGAAGTCACAATAATAGCTACAACCAGTTTGTACTGTTAAAAACCAGTTTGTACTTTTTTACTGTATTTTCATGCAGAAAATTTGCAAGGTCTATTCTAAGGAGGACCCAGATTAGACAGCACTCCTGTGATTCCTATTGGTCCCAACTCTGTTAACAGTTTGGAAGTTCTCAAACTGCATCGCAGTTTTAAAGAGAAACCTTCCAACAATTATTTCTTCCTTTTTATTTTCATCACTTTCTCCTAGTAATTGACCAGGTGCCACAGCAACAGGAACAAGCAACATCCATCTAGTACCTGAGGTTTTTGCTCCACAGAACTCCTGCAGCCTTGCAGTCTATCAAACAACCAGGCCCCCGCAAAATAAATGGTCATTTTGGACTCTCTGACCAGCCCTCCCTTCTGTCCATCTGCAGTTCCCTCTGGTTACAGAGATGGACACTAAGAGCTCACACCACCAGCTGTTGTATACAAAGGTTTACCAGGAGTTTTACTAAAGTAAAACCATGAGCTGATGGATGGAATTATAATCAGGTCACGCAGATAAGAAGGAAACCATAGATAAGAAATTCAAGCTTGTGTGGTCCTGGAAGTTGCCTAAAAGATTGAGGCCGCTATAGCTCGCTGGTTCCTCTGTCCAGCCCAGCGTAAGTACAACAGATTCCAGCTGGCTGTATTTCCAGGAGTGCCCCTGTCCCCAGGGCACTCTGGCAGCATCTTCTAGACATTTAGCCAGAGAAACTGCGGCCTGCGTTGGTGGTGCAGGGACTGAGCTCGGTTTAGCTCTCAGCTGAAGAGAATAACGAGAGGGCCCTTGGTGTGCCTTTAATTCTGGGTGGCTCTACTGCAGGAATCTTAGACAGAGGTGGGGCAGGAATCCAAGAGGGTGAGGGGCCCTCAGACCCAGACTTAAGAGTTATCTCATACAACCAGTCACCAGAGGGTCTGGGGGAGCATAGGGAAGGTCCGGGGTTACTTGGTCCTATGGGATGGGGAAGGAAAGGGGCCCAGGAGATAACATGGGATAGTACAAAGGCTCTTGGGGGGAGGGAGGAGATGATGGACACCAGCAGTGGCTACTCTGGTTTGTCCTGGGTTAAACCATGGTCACTTCACTTTCCAGGGGGTACCCAGCCCCTTCGGACTTTCTCCACCAGTGATCTTTCTCTTTTTCTAAGTCATCTCCCCCTGGGGTCTCCAAGGACACATCCACAGCAGCTACAGGCCACTCTGCCCTAGAAATGGCAATCACCAGGGGCGTATAAGCAGAGTCCTGTGTTTTAGGGAAGCACATAGACAGTGAGCTGCCTCTCAGCCTTCTGCATGTCCATGAGCAAAAGACACTTCCTAAAAGAAAATGATGTAAAATCATCAATAAAATCACGAGGATGGACAATTACACTCATGCTGTGAGATGGGTGTAGTCACCTACACTCATGAGAGTAGTGTAGGTTTATTACATATCCTAGTATGAGAACCCCTGCTAAAACACCAGTAAAAAGTCAATAATTACAAAGAAAGTGACATTTGAAGAACTACTCAGGTACTACTGTGTGGGAATTAATGGTGCTATTTTTACTGCTGATCTCTGCAAATCTTCAGTTTTTCTAGGCTGGAATATGCAAGTGGGAAGAAAACTTCTAACTAAATTAATTTCCGTGCAAAGTTTAGAGAGAGTCTGGAAGATGTTCTTTAAAAACTAACAATGAAATTTGAAATAACTTTAACTGAACTAATTGATTTTGGATTTTCTCCATGTGTAAAGCTATTTTCTGATATAGTGTTGGGGAGAAATGTTTAATGTGGATATGACTGGTAAATGCTACTATACTTTTATACCAGCACCGTATTTTTTTTTTTCTTGAAAATTAATTTCTTGCCTGAAAAGGATTAAAATAATTTCCCTTTAAAGAAGGCTTTGCTAGATTGCTGCTCTATCTACACTGCACCATCCAGTTGTGTATTTATGTCATGACTTGCAAAAGCTTTTCAAGGCACTCCTAAATGTGCTTAGAACAGATGGGGAAAGGTAATGCATGGCATTTTGTCAGCACAGACACATGCTGATTCTGACGCAAAAAGTGACATCCTAGTGTATTGATTCCACATACATTTCCATATGCTTAAATTGTTTTAGCCTGTATGTTACTCAAGCATTCATTTTAAGATAACAACACTATTTAAGCTACATTTTTTTTTCCCCATTTATCTTCTCGTTATCAGAATCCATATTTCATTCCAAACGTAGCTGCTTGGGTAGGCAGGAGAAAAAAAAATACAAATCAATCAAGCTTCCCATCATCCAATGTATTGACAAAGCAGATAACTCCTGAACCACACGAGGCATTCAGGATGCAGGCCATCAGAGCAGCTCAGATTTTCTGGCTGCTTCAACACATCCTCAGCTGGTGATGTGCTGGGACCTCCTTTCCTCAGGTGCTCACAGGCACAGACTCCAACTCTTCTCCTCAAAGTACACACCTCCTTCCTTGCACTGGCCATTTGCTACCTCAGCAAGGCAGAGAGAAGAATTGTCTGTCATTTGTTCTCTCCTGAAAGGTTCAGTGCCTGCCCACAGAAGGGGATGTCTCACACAAATAAGGGGTACCCCAGGGAAGAGCCACACTCCTGCTGCTGTGACAAGTTCCATCAGATCTGTTTTTTTGCATGCTCCCAACTCTACCAAAAGCAGTAGTGTTGTCCTCTGCCTCTGCCAGCCACTTATTTGATTTTATTTCTCTTTCACAGTTCAGTACTACTCCCTTTTGCTCTCTCTCTATTTCTGACCTGAACTTCAGGAAGAAAATAACACATCTCATCCAGACTAGAAAGGAACAGTTCAGTTTAGGTCAAGCTTAGCTAGCAAAGCCCTCAGCTCATTCTTAAATGCAGCCTGAGCTTTTACTTCAGCTGAATACAGTTGTATCAACAGCATTATCCTCTGTTTGAAAGAGAGAGATGTAGGCAGATGGATTTAAGTAGTTCTAGCTAAACTCACCTGAACCATGACTTCCCAGCCACCATCCCAAAGACAAAGGTGGCAGAGACATGAAAGCCAATGGGTTCACAGTCTAGCAAAAAAATCCACAGACTAGGGAAACCTGTTTAATTTTACCACTTAATAGATTTGCTACTGGATACACAATTTAGCATTTCAGAGGCTTGTAACTTGGGAGCTGAGCTTTCCATTGAGACAGTGAGAATATTTTTAATAAAAGCAAAACAAGTTATTTTTTTTTCTCTCAGCTTAGGGACAGCTGAGCCATTTTGGCTAAAAAATTATTTTAATTTTTTTTTTAAATGTCTGAGGCAAAAACCCAAAATGGAAAATATCAGCCAAAGCTGAAATTGTTTGGCAAAGATATGAACAGCTGAACTGAGAGTTTTAGGATGGAAAACATCAAGAAATCTTCAACACAGACATAACTTCTCCTACTGCCTATTTCCCCACGTTCCTGCAGTGGTCAGGAGAGGTGTTGTCCCCACCAGCATCAATTCCAAAGGTACAAAAATGCTGTGGAGAACAGGCCAGCATCCACCTGCTAAAGAGCAGTGCCATGGAGCAGGACCCACTCTGGGCTTTGTGAATCTTGCTTTGAAGCACTTGACCTTCAATGCTGTTAAAAAGGGGTTGCTGAGCTAAACAGAGCCCAGACAAACCAGCACAGCAAAGCCCTCAGCACAAACTATCCAGCAACAGCAGCCAAGCAGAAACCTGGGCCACGATTCAGCCTCCTGAATCCCATCTTTATTTGCAACTCATATATACCTATTACAGGTTTTGTTTAAAGAATATGCTCCATTTTTACCCTGAGCAACCATGGCTTTCAGTCACTGGAGAAAAAAATTTACTTCACTAGAAGCACAAGGAAGCACAAAGGTAAAAAGCTTAACAAATAAATAGTTTATCTTTCTTTTTTTTTCTCTTTTTAACTCAGTGGCATGAATCCTCAAGACCCTTATAAATACCAAGTAAGGTTTCACAAGCTGGCACGCCTGAGTTTTTAACAGAGGAACATTTTGAGGTGCAAGCCAAATCCTCAATGTTAAGGTAAAAGGAAATAAAAAAGTTGACCATAACCTGAGGCCGTGGCTCCTGCCAAGTGCCTGTTGTTATGAAAGCAAGGTGCTCCACACGATCTAATGATAGCACTAAACCTTGTTACAAGCCCTTTTACAGCTCCAATATCTGGGTTACATGGAAACACGCTGGAGAGCCTCCTTGTACTATGAAATAAATGTCATTCTGACTGGCATCCTCTCTTCCAGCGAGTAATTTCCCTCCGCTGATAAATCGATACAGCAAAAACAAATGAGAGTGCACAATGGGCACATTGAGGATTACATTTTTATTCATTTCAGAGCCCCTGCAGCAGAGTTTTTTTAAACACAATGGCAGAAAATGATGCACTCGAGCTGGGGGCAAGGGGGGAGGAAAGTATACCTTACAGAGGAAGAGAGAAGGAAAAGAGCAAGAAAGGAAGAGAGAGTAAAAAAACAGAGGAAGAAAAACAACCTCAGAATTTAGAATACAAGTCTACATTTGCAAGCCTCAAGTTTGGGGTGGGTGTGTGTTCAGCAAGTATTTAGTTTGGCTTATTTCTAAGTTCTTGTTCTTTGTTAAAGCAACAATATTTTGCCTTTTTCCCCCTTTTTGTGCCTTTTTAAATTTTAATTTTAACTATTCCATGCTTTGTTCCAAGCAGCTCTTCTTACCCCTTCCATCTCAACTGCTGTACTAATACATATAGGACACCACCAGTACTGTCCACATCTATAGTAACTCATGCCAGAATGTGTGTCAGAAGGCACAATTTTGGCACAGTGGAGATGGAAATGTAGGAAAATGGACCAAACCAGAGAGAATTTGGTGTTTCAGCCCAAGGAAGTGAGGACCATCCAGTGAGGTCAGGAGAGATATTTTCAGTGCCCTGTAGCAGGTTCTGACCCAGCCTGGTCACCTTCAATTACACACATCTTGGCCCCAAGACTTGAGGTTTCAGTCTTTTGTAGTTATGAAGCAGAACTGAAAAGAGCTAAACTCCTTTTCTCCTTAGGGCATTCAGCCAAAGAGGTGCAGCCATGGATTTACTGAGGTGTAAACCCAAAGGCAGGAGCCCGAGGTGTTGAGTAACTGGTTGGCCAGGACAGATGTGAAGAGAAACTCGAGGGCACAAAGGGACACAAGGAGTATTGGTCAAACCCCCATGTTTTTGGCATTCACCCACTGCTGTTGAGAGGCCAGATCCCAGTAGCTCCAAAGACTGGAGACCACTGCATGTCTACAGAAGACCTGGAATCAAGACAGCCAAGGAGAAGCTCAGAGAAAAACATCACACATTTTTACAGCATAACCCTGACTTGAAAATGCCATGGGCAGGAAATCCAGGGAGGACACGGCCCTACAGTCCTCATCCCTAAGAGGGACTCCAGCAAATGCAAGCAGGGCTTCCATTTCATTGCTGTATGTCCACTAGGAACTGGACCAAAGTGAGGAAACGTTGTGCATTTACTGCCACATGACTGCTGGTTTGTGGCCACTTTCAGCAGTGTCACAGCCCTGGTTTGAACCAGCAACCTCAAGGTGAGAGGCTGTTGAATCCCATTACTAGTTCCCCATGCCTCATTAAATTTGCATTTATTTGGTTCTCCCTGTTAGTGGTTCCTACAATGACCAACTAGAAATTACACAGAAATGTGTAGGGTTTTTTTTCCCCTTCCTTTTCTCCCCCTTCCTCTCTCTCTCTTTTTTTTTTTTTTTAAGCCAAAAGGCCGTAACACAACAGCAACATAATGAAAAGTGAAATCCTTTTACAACCCTGGGAAGGCCAAGATGTGTGCCCAATAAATGTAAGCAGACATGATATTCTTTATAATCACAGCAAGATGAAGATGTGAACTGAATAAATGCTTTAAAAACATCATAGATTTTATTAGATGCAAAAGATTGAAGCGTTAGGCACCTTTTAGCTCAACTTTCATTTAATTTACTGCTTGCTGTACTGTAGTCTAAAGGGAGTGAAAAAATCCTCTCTCTAATTTTTTTTTCCTTTTCATGAGCTGACCAAGGAGATGAAATCTGGGTACTTTAATTACCATTCAGAGCCAAAGGCCTGGCCTTTGATATGGAAATCCCACTTCAACTCCAGCTTGCTGCTGCCTTTCCCTGTCCCCTTCTCCTTCCAATCTCACAACATGAATTTTAAGTAGTCTTGTCAACACCTGACCGTGAAAGCTAACAGAAGCCTGTGCTGCTAAGTTGGTGCTGTTGATAATTTTCGTAATTTTTTTTTTTTTTTTTTAATTTTACTTTTCCTTAGGAGGGAGAGAGTGGGGTGGGGAGAGGCAGGTTAGAAATTGGACAGATCTAAGGAACTAGATCTTCTCCTTCCTTGTCCACACACGGCCTGGCCTGGCTCATGCAGCAGCTCACATGAAAGGGTAAAAGAAAGGAGAAGCAGGCGGGGCAGGGGGGGAACGGATGAAAGCTGTCATGTACAGTTACCCTGTTATTGTCATCTGCCTGCTGCATGACTCCCAGCTTTGCTATAATTATTAATTGCACTTGTCAACTGTCATTAATTCCTCTTTAGCATCCCTGTCTTGGAGTAATTAGACAGAACAGCCTCACTGCACTCATTGTTTTGAGAGGCCCCTGAAAGAGCCCAACGGGCCTGTGAAGACACAACCATCATTAATACAATAGAGCACCTCGGCATTAACCCTTTCCAAGGTGTAGGAATCAGAGCTGATTGCTGAGTTCCAGTCACTGAGTGCCCTGTTTCCCTTTTCCTTATGAGGGTTCCCATCCAATGACTCAGGAGCAGCTGGAGGCTTCAGGTGCTTCACCCCACTTGAGGGGCTGCAATTTTTTGATAGTGGGGGCTCCATGCTCCCCAGCTCTATCAAAACATCATCTTCTGCCCTGCTCTTAGAGGAAGGCACAAAACACCAGACTTTATAAAATTACCATCATCACCTTTCCCTCCTTCACCCGAGTTTAGGGAGGTTGACCAAAAAGCAGCTGTGGGGTATCAGTGTCCTTTGATGCTCCTTTCCCCCCTCACCTGAGGACAGGGACCCAGAGCCTTTGTTCTGGCTGCCACTGCTGAGATCTGCAAGCCCAGCTTTGCTCTCTCTGCCCCCACAAATGAGACTCCCCCCCACAGGAATCTTCCCATGCCCACACACGCACTCCCAAAATTCGGAATTCCCAGCCCAGCCATCTCTGTGCTGTTACACCGATGTTAGTGATGGCCACAGTCTTCCTTACACTTGCCATTAATTTGGTGGCCACAGATACATTGCAGAGAGTGGGCTCTGCTCTATCCCAGTGCTAGGAAGGGATAAAAACCTCAGGGATGTGGGAAAGGTACAGTAGGAAGGGCCAATTAGGAAGTTTATGAGCAAAGGACAAAGCAAAGAAATGCGTTGATACTGCATTTGTACCACCAGTCTTGGGAACAAAGCTACATTTTCCATTGGTAATATCAAGCTGCTTCTGGGCAGGAAATAAAAGGGAGGGGAGGAAAAAAAGTGTTCCTTCATTTAACTTGAATTAACTCTGGTGCCTGACTGTACAAATGGTGATTGAAAAAACGCAACCAAACAAGGAGGAACTAGAGGAACCTGTTGCTGCAACAAAGCAAAATATCTCTGCAGTTCAACTCAGAGCTTTCTCCTTAGGTTTACCAAACTCTTTCTCTGCAGCTAATCCATTCTCTCTCCTCATCTTTTTAATTGAAATGCTGGAATTCAAGTTTGAATATAAAAAAAGAGAAGCCAGCAAGGCAGTAGCCAGACTTAATTTTACTATCAATGGGAACCCTCCAAGGAGCTCCTGGGCCACTGGACAGACCTGTCTGGGGCTGGGGAACCCCATCCTGCACAATTCCCTCAGTCCCACAGCTGGGAGTAGAGGGAACACAGATATTTTTTTTTCCTCTAAAAATTCCAGGAGAGGCCGCTACTCACCCCAGGCAAGCAGATTTGCCAAACCTGGTCACACCAAATAAGATCTTCAGCAACAGCATTCCTTGAATGATGTATTTTAAGTAAGACATATTCCTGGTTCAAAACCAGAACCTAGACTACTGAAAATGAAAAGGAACTTTCTTCAGTCTGTTAACTTGAAGGCAACAAGAGACCTTTGTGAAAAGGGTTTTTTTTTTCCCCATTAAATTTTGCCTATCTTTTCAATGCTTACCCAACTGAGATCAAAGGCACAAATTAATGAAGCAAATATACTTTAAACCAGCGTTTCAAAGTCATAAAATGTTAAAGAACCTTATTCAGAGCTTCAGCTTCTTTGGATCTGGCTTAGTAGCTTGTGACTTACTGAAATAACAGAGAGCTTTGTATAAAGCCATGTGGAATGTATTTATAGTACATATAGAACCAGAAAAATATTTCATAAGCATATGCATCAGATTTTTGGCACTGTGCACCCTGCATCAGAAATAAGAATTTGGCCACAGATCTAATCAGCAAACACTTATTCACTTTTCTCTATTGTGGCTGCAGTCAACCACTGTAAAAATTAGAGCAATTTTTTCAAAACAGGGCCCAGTTCAGTTGCATGCTAAGTACCATCACTGATTATATTCCTTCTGCATTTTTTAAAGATGGATTTCAGTGTCCCACAAAACTGGCTCTGTCTTGTGTAACAACAAGATTTGACAGCCAAATCTTATTGTTACCTTATTAGTGAGAAGCTCTGCTAAACCACCTTTAAATTGCACACAAGGCCAAATTTCTCTAAAGGTCAAAATGAATACAGCACATGCATATTATTACAGATTTCTGAATGGCCAGTGATACTAATTCCTCCAGTAAATAAAACTATTCTGTTTTCCTTTGCTAATACCAGATGTTTATTTCACCTTCTTACACGAGTATGCTCCTGGGACAGATGTAAACCAATCCCAGTTGCTGGCAAGGAAGGCACCCTAGGATAAAGCTGAACCCACTGATGATTTCAGGTTTTCAGTGTGATCTGCTGAGACATTTCTGTGATTCAGCCAGAAGCTCTGGCATTAGCTCTGCTTAATTCAGGAAGGTGAAAAACAATAGGTGGTTAACAGCCATTTCAGTGTGAATTCACGTGCTCTCTGTGGTGAACTTCTGTCACCGGTGCATTTTGATGCACGGCTGGGAAGTTTTGCCAATTAAAAAGTACAACTCAGCAAGCAGCTCTTTATCAAATGGATTCAGCTGCAAATCCATGCATTCCTCTAATACAAAAATGCCTGACCCCTGTGCATTGGATATTCCCAAATCATCCTGAGCCCATGTTTCCTCCTCCCTCCCCTTTACAGGCCACACGAGCTGAAGAAGCAATTAACAAGAGCACAGAACATCCAACATGTGCACAACCCTAAAAACACACCAATATCATTACAGATAATAAATTCTGTTCCACAGTCTCTCCAATGAAGAGTGTTCAAGTGATGATTAACCAACAAGCCAAGTGTTCAGCTGCAATCTCAGCCCATTTTGAACAGCTTTTGCTCAAGGCACACTAAAGCAGAAGATTAAAAAGCCCCTCCCAAATGGATTAAAAACCCTTTTAAATGACCATCTCCCAGGTCATTATGGCAATAAGTAATATCTATATATACACATATATATTACATATATAAAGAAAGAAAAAAAAAAAACCCTCAGACAATCCTTCTCTAGAGGATTACTTCAACACTTTTGACTTCAGAGAGATTGAAACTGATTCTCCTAAGCAAGCAGCTTTAACCTAAATCAGAACTCACCTCTTCACCAATCAGAAAGAAGCTTTTTTCAGAAACTTATACTTCCTAATAGTTATATGGGCCTTAATCCTCTTGGAAACAGTTTTAGGTCATTATTCCAGGAGTTATTAGGTTGGAAAACAGCTTCTAGGCAAATGATGCTATTCACAAACCTTTTACACCAGAAATAATAGTTGGATTATTTCTGCCTCAAAAGTAGTCTTGAGGTCTGATTTCTGATTTTCTTTATATCTGATGCTCCTGAGGACAAAAAAAAAAAAAAAAAAAAGGAAACACAGCTACTTGCTGTTAAATAATAATAATAATAATAATAATAATAATAATAGCAATAGGAATTTTAAATATGTAGAAGTAATTTTATAAAGATTATAATGGCAGCAGTGAGAGCAAGTTTAGATTTTAAGTAGAAGTAAAAAATAAAGGTTTATCTTCTGGCTTCCAGTGCTTTTTGTTATGCTTCCAAGGGCACCAGAAAGATATGGTGTTTCCCCAAAATGACAATTTCAAAGGGCTTTCAAAGATCTTTACTTTTTTTTGCTCATGTCTTCTAAAGTATTATTCTTTTTTCACATCCACAGCATGGTAGATAAATAATAAAGTATATTGAATTCTGCTCCTTGCACAGCACTCGAGGGAAGGGTGAGCAGGCATCCATTCGTCTGGGAGTATCCCTGATTCCAGGACTTTGGAGAGCACTTGCCATTCCCACCCAACTTTGCTTTCAGCTGCCAGTGCTCTGCAGAGCAGGCTGACCACAGACTCACAGAACTGGCATCAGTACTCAAAATACCCCTGTATTTGAAAGCACAGAATTATCAATTCCATTTCATGGTTTTTTTACCCCTGAACACAGTAAGCAGATGGGAATTGAGGAGTTCAGTACCTCTCACCCCAGACAGTTTCCTTCTTGTCTTTAAAAAAAAAAAAATTACCATTACATATTATATGAATGTTCAGTAAGAAGAGAATTCAGCCCCAAAGCTGTTTTATTTCCAGAAGGCTCTCCTGAGCAGTTGGCTACTTCTCCATGTTATAATGAAAGTCAAATGTACCAACACCAAAAAACCAGGACCCCCCAAACACACACTGAAAACAAGTCCAAACCATAGCAATTCATCTGTGCCACACTGTAAACTTGGCTTTCTTCAAGCACATCAAATACTGAGATTTCAATGGCAGTTTTTGCCTAAATAAGAACTTCAGGATATCACTTTTACATATAGCTGTATATTCATGTGAAATACCCATAATGTTCCTTTTCTCAAAGAAAAGAATTGAACTATTAACTTAAAACCCTGCCTGTTGTAAACTAGTTATTAGTAAATTTTCACCCATTAACTTTACCCCAAAGATGAATTTCTATTATTTGCAGAAAAAGGGGTTCACACAGAGGAGGATAAAACTTCAACAGCACAAAAAGAGCAGCAGCATCTCTCACTAAATTCTTCACTGAAGAAGTGATATCACTTGGCCAAAGGATTCTGTGGCATCACTTTCTGAAGTGTATTAAAAATGTATTAATTTGCCTATATAACAAATTCATCATCATTGCTCAGGAAAAATCCCTAAACCTACAGGAAAGGCCTTTTGAGGTAAACGAAAGCTAAAGAGACATAAGATAATTTTTAAAAAAAGAAAAGAAAAAGAATTGTTGCATTTGTTCTCCTTAGTTATATTAAGAATAAAAAAACCCCTAAACTAATGTAATAATGTATCCCAGCAGTTCAAATCTTCTAATTTATGTAGAATGGATTATTACTTAGACAATCTGACCCTGGGCAAAACTTCCTCAGTTGAGAAGATTTACAATCTAATTATGCAGGAAGTTCTGCTGAGACAGTTTGGGTGCAATGGTCTTCTATTACATTAGCTCAGCTAAAATTGCTGCTCCTTCACTTGCTTGGTCTTCCAAGTACTCACATGAAAACAGAAAATCCTTCCTTCGTGTCCTTTATTTCCCTTTAGTCTTTCTCAGCCTTGCTGTGTGCACAGGCACTTGTTCTCAACTGCAAACAGCAGCGAGGGGCTGAGGTTGTTAAGAGCCAGCTACAAGTTGCCTCTCAGGCTTTTGCTTTGGCCCCTGTTTAGTGAAGTGACTTTAAAAAGGACCATCAAAGCGCTTTTCATAATTTTTACAATGATAGTTGCTGGGTTGTTTCTCCCCTCCCCTCTTGCAAATGCCCCTGGAGCTGAAATCTGTTCCTGTATACTTGCTTCTTCATCCTGCACGCACAAAACTAGTTTATTTTTGTAGGGTGGCTCAGAGATGTTTTGCTGCTGTCTCAGACACCTGAATATTTTTAGCAATCTATATCATTAGATTTAAAAAAAAAAAAAAAAAAGTTCCTCAACACATACAAAAATAGCAAGAGCTTTGTAAGTCTGCAGAGGAAATGATGGGAAATTTGGGTCTAACATAATTCAAAGTATCTTTTCTCCCATAGCTATATGACAGTGTATCAATGCAGCTGAATATACAGACATGTCCTACATTAACACAGATGGAGAAACCAGTGCCTTTTTTTCTTCATAGTAAGTGTTTTGATTTCAAAAGGTCAAAGGATCATATCACAGCCTTTGATCTTGATAATTACCATGTGTAGTAATGCACATTTTTATCTACAGGTGGCAGACCTTTTAAAATCAACTTCAAATTTATTAGACATTTTTGTTGATACCACCATCTATGTTAAAAAATAAGAATCTGCAGCATAAAATTCTAATTAATGCTGTTCAATTTAGAGGACAGATTTGTCAACAAACTGGCTCAATTCTCTAAGGCTAGTGACCCTTCTCAGAATAAAGGCCTTAAAAAATAAAAATAATTTTTAAAAAATTAGTTGCACAGTACATAGCAAGCTTTCATTATTTAAAAATCATCCAGCAACTCAGCAAAAGATTTCTTTTTTTTTTTCCTGTAAAAGAGAAGTTTCACTTCCTTGATTATTAAGCACTGCCTGGCAAATTAGTGATTTCTTCTTTGATAAGCTTATTTAGAAGAGGAAAAGATGAGAATGTCACAACTGACTTCTGGCATTTAGAGAGATATAAGTGAATCGTACAAGTTCTCATATCTGAATCAATCATGTTAAAATACCATGACTCAGACTGTCATCTCAGATGTGTGTCTAAGGCCTCACCACCAAGCAGAAAGGCATCGATTTACACCATAATATTATCAATCATTCACATAATCCTGCATTCAAATTTAATTAGATTGGGTTTTTTTCCTGAAAAAGAATGGTGGAGTAGCCCCCTGCGTGTGGACAAAATCACACTGAAATCAAGAAGGCTGTCTCTGGGTTTTATCTCAGTTGCACTGCTCTGGCTCTTGACTGCCTTCCACATCTCATTTCCACCCAGGAAAGCTGGATGTGCTACCTGTCACCATGACTTAACTTCTAACCCTGATGTTTTAGCAATTGCCACTCATGACACAAGAAACATGAGAGCAACCTGGTCAAAGATAGGTGACACCGAACCCCGTGACAAACTCATCACACTCAGGGATGCCAGCCACAACTTCAGTTCCTGAAGTCCACAATAATGAGGAGAAAAACGAGGCTACCAAAAGGAAGCGCTTGTCTTTGAAACCTTAATCCTGCAAACATTTACTCCTCATGGAAGTCAGATTAAGATTAAGCACAAAAACTACTACAGGATTGTTGCCTTTTCAGCACCTAAAATCAAGAGTCAAACAGGGTGAGGTGATAAAATGTGGTTACCATTTTTAATGAAGGGTCTCTCCAGGTACACAACACGCCAAAATATATGCCAAAAATACGCTGAAAATGCACTCATGACATTGGGCAAGCACAGTTTTATAAGTTTAGCAAATTAGCATAATTGACAAGAATTAGAAAGACAGGTAATGAAGTAATTCCCCCTCTTGATAGCCCCTTCTGAAGCCTCTCCTCCTTGCTAGTTTTATCTATTGCATGAGAAAGTGTCTTGGGAAGGTGCCTCGTCCTTGATTCCCATAAGGAGCAAGATTAGAACAGGCCATCAGGCATTTGTTTGTCTAACAGGAAAAGTACTGAAGTTAGGAAACTATGTAACTATATAATAACAGTCTACAGATCTATGAATATTATGAAGAATATATAAAAGCAAAAATCATTTTGGCATCAGGATCAAGGAGACACAGTATCTGGTGGGATTATCTGCATCTGAGTCTCCTGCCAGGCCAACAGCATTTAACCAGATTGTTCCCCATCCAGTCTCCCTAATGACAAGAAACATCATATTTCTAAAAATTTAGTAATTGAGATGCAGGTATTTACACAGACAACACGACTAAAATATTGCACATATATCCACAAAACATAAAAACGCCCCAAAACCTAAACACAACCCAAAACAACAATCCAGACCCAAAAATCCTCAATAGTTATCTTCCTGAATGTTTTGAATAGATTGAAATACAACTGCAAAGCAGTTTGAATGAGTAACAGAAAGTATAGACAAAATATTTACACTGAGAATACACACACTGGAGAATGCTTATTTACTTGCTGGCATGCCCACTCTTCCCCCTCCTCCCCAGTCCAAGAGTGGGTGAGAAAAACTGAGTACACTAATGTCTTTTGTGGTAACCTAGTAACCTCCTCCTTTTCCTCCACGAGCTCTTCCTTCGTACCACACTCTTCCTTGCTGCCAGCCCTCCAGAGTAATTGCAGTATGTCTTTATATGGCTTTGTTTTCCTACCCAATGCAGAGGAGTTGGGGTTATTTTCAATCTTCGAAAGCTTGTAAACAGGATCAAACAGGAACCCGGTCATCAGCAAGAGGAAGGCTAGAAAAATAAAAGCAAATGCATATCAACAATTTTATTTTAAAAAGAAAGTACATCCAAAACATGAAACAAAAGCCTGGGCTCTGCTAGACATCCCCCTCCCCATTCCTCTTTATTTAGTTCATGAACTCTTTTTTGCAGAACAGAGGCTGGTGTAAATTAATGTGTGACCCAACATATATCACGTGGCAAAGCTGCCATAGAAATATGTAATAGCAAAAAAAAAAAAAAAAGAAAGAAGAAGTAGACATTATTAGAACTAAATAAGCACCTCTTACCATGATAAACCAATACAAAGATTGAACTAGGAAAATGATATGACTACATATTCCTGTCTCTAGAGTGTTTAAACAGCTCGCCTACACTCAGTGTTTCTGTACCCCCAGCCCAAAATGCTTGCACAATTAGCAGTGGAAGTGCAGTGCTGAAATGCAAGAAGCCCTCTGCATTTGCTTCTGCTTCCAGCTGACTCCCTGTGAGTAGAAGGGTTACTCACACATTTACTCCCTGACTTAGACACTGTCCTGAGGTTCTTGAGCTGCACCTGGTCTTCCTGCATGGGTGACAGAGTGGCATCTCCCCCAAGAACAGCACAGCCCAGAACTTCAGGGACTCAAATTCCTCAGTGGAATCAGCGTGACTTCCCAAACCCCACCTGCACCTCCACAGTTCAGGAGTGTGAGGCACCTCAGATCCCTCTGGGCACCTACTGCAGTTGTGGCTGCTGCTGAGTTACCCCAGGCCTTCAGCAGAGAGGGGAGAAATGCCTCGTGGCACAAGGTGTGCAAGTGTAGGATGGATAACATAGGAATAAGCAGAAGCAAGCCTGAGCCTCATACTTGTGACAGGACACCCTGTGCTCACACAGGCCAGGGTTCATCTCAGGTGTGAAGTGGTTGTCCTTCCTTCCAATCAGGTTTGGCATCCCTAAGTTGTATTACAGTGTATTATTATCAATCTAGTCTAACCAAAACAAATTATTTGTATATATATGAATATGAATAGGCATTTCTTTTATTTTTCAACTACAAAACACACACACAACCCAATTCTGAAATCAACATCCCCAATATATAAAACCAGGCTCTTTTTCCTACTGGTTTAACTTGACAGAATTACTTTTCCAGCCCTACAGCTCAGAGAGCTCCAGGAAAAGCAGCAGCATGTAAGACACCACCAAGAGCAGGCTGGTGCATGAAGGTTCCAAAGACAACCATCCCTGGTTCCCCACTGAGCTCTGCATGCAGAGAACTTTGTGAAGACAAACCTCAAGTTCCTATATTATTTTTGAGCAATTCAATGAACAAGCAGAAATGAGCCCTCTGTATATTTTGTACAGAAATTTCCCCGGTCATGGATTTCTGCTCTTTGAAAGATGAGTATCTCCATGGGCTTTTCAAATCTGTGCTGAAGAAAGAGGGAGGAAAGCCATTCCTCAGGGAAGATAAGTTATCAAAATTTTCTTGTACAAAGATAGATCAAGTTTTGTGGGACCTATTAGACCACCTGTTTAACTCTTGTTACTTGGCTATCAAATTAACCATTCATTAACTAAGTAGCATCATACAAAACAAGTCCTTTATCTTCCTTCCCTAACCCACCCATTATTAATACAGCAGACATGGACCACGAGCTGAGAAAGGAACAATTCACTCAATTCACTCCTAATTAGGATGAAATCCCAGGAGAAAAAAGGGAGGTCAAAGGACAATCAGAATAAGTAACATTTGTTTACAGAATATTCCCCATTATGTTTTAGCCTTTCCCAGCAACCTGGAACCGAGTGCTGTCCCTGACCTCTTCATATCAGCAGAGCACAAGGATAAAGCAATCCTCATTTTGCTCATTCTCAGTTTGCTGCTGCCAACTTTGACCAGTGGTACTTGCTCATCCTTGTCTCATCTCTGACCTATCTCCTCCCTTAACAAACTCTTTAAAAAAATTATGATTTTCCATGACCATAGGTATTTCTAGGTTTTGAAGAGGCTTTGCTTTCTAATTTCTCTGTACTCAGCAGTTATCTTCCACAACCTGGGCAGGCACAGGTACAAAAAAAATAACAGTAACATTAACAACCACAACCACCATCACCACCTGAATTTGAATCTCAGTTGTATTTGGGTTAGGTCACAACACTGTGACCCCCCAGTTTATTTCCATACAGACTTAAGCATTTTCTTCATGGTAATGTTATCTACGTACAACTTTTTAGCTGGTGTCAAGCAACTTCAAAAGGGTTGTTTTATGACTGTTAGAAAAGACAAAGCAAAACTCAGGCTAGCAACTGCCTACAAGTTTTGATGGGAATAAGATTTTTTTTTCAGGAGCAGAGCTGGAAATATCTGGAAAAAGACCCTTTGAAAAAAATCAGATTTACTTGGACCAAGAAAACTTTAGTTAATTGGTTGAAGTAAAAATAAAAATGTGTTTTTAAAGATAAAAACCCACCTAATTCATCTGTTCATTAACAATGAAATGAAGCAATCACCAAATATTAACAGAGACTTCTGAAATTATGGTTCTTGGCTACAGACTTGAGTGGAGAGACAGAACCAGTAAAAAAAAGGGCCTGTTGCCATGTGAAATAACCTAGATCCTCCTCTGCAATTAAATTCACTTTCATATTTACTGCAGTTTCCATAGGATAGACCTATGAAAAATTCTACTTTTAAACTGTTTCTTTGACTTTCTCTCTAATTCCATAACTAGTCCTACAATATTTTTGTTTCTACAGCAACAAGGTTAGGAATCATTATTTGGGAGGACTGCAAGTGCACCATTCCAGAAGCAGGCAGCAGCTCTATGTACAGGAATTAAACTAACCCTTTCCAAAAATCCTAGTAAGAGAAAATTTTAGGTATAAAAATCTTGAACCGTAGCACACACCCTCACAAAGACTTTTACAACATTAGAGAAAGCAATACACTATATGCTATATAATATCTCCTAGAGTAAGTGTATTATATTCAACTAAAGTACTTTTATTTAAATGTTGTCCGGATTTTAATAGTGGTGAGATCACAGGAACAGCCTGGAGAAGACCAAAGTCCTGCCTCTGACCACAACCTCCCCACAATCATCTCCAGACAGCCTTGCCTCAAAAAGCTGCCACTATCTGCAAGTTCCATTGTCCTGTTCAAGCTCTTTACTGAGGCCACCAGGAAGATGACACACAGTGACAAACACTGTGGTGACTTTTAGGTGATGATGACATTAGTTGGGGATAGATTTTTAGGAAGCAAAGAGAGCAAAGCCCCAAAATTACTCTAGCAATTATCTGCTGGATATTTCTCAGGGAGAAAAGAAATTTAAAAAAATCAAACTCCCAGCCTACCACACAGTTTGTACAGAAAATGCAACATTCTACAGCAACTGTGACTCACGGCTCTCCACATTTCACCTGGTGGTTAAAACTCCATTCAGTTACACACTATAGAGAATGAGAGAAAACAGGGAAACATGAGGTTTTGTGCATACACTTTCATTTTCACAAGAACTCCTCCAGGCTTACAGCTGTTAGTTTTTAACTCTTCAAGTCTTAAATCTGCCTGTTAAAGGCTGAGTTGAATTAGTCAAGTGTTATAAAGAAAACTGTGTTACTGCATCTTCTGCAGGTGAGATCTTCAGTATCTAGAAAATTCTTCTTCACTCTTAAAAAATTGAATGCATACGAGAAAAAAGCATAAATGTTTTTGAAAACCTGTTGTCTTCAGAGAAGACCCTACCTTCTAATTTGAAACTGTGAAATTTCAGACTCTCATTTCACAAGCCAAAAATCCAATCCACATTATGGCCCTTCAGAACGCTGGTTTTGACGTGCGCTCGGAAGAATCACAGGCTGGCTCTGGATGTTTGCCCCACTCCAAAGCAGTCAAAACTAGGCTCAACAGAGTGGGCTTGAGGGTCAGTTTAGGGCTGTTTTTTCTGTTGTTCTTTAGTTGTTTTTCAAATAATTTTTCTCCTAAAACAATACCAGGTGGCTTGTGTAAGATTACCTCCTCAGTATCTACCTGTCCATACGGCTGAGCTGTAAGAGAAAAGTCAGGAAGGGTAGTAGGGTTTATTGCTTTTTTTAGTGTTTTTTTTTTCCTTTTTCTTTTCCTCTCTATATTTTTTTTTAATCTATTTGCCAACCAGAGTCATTTATCCCCTATTAGATAAAGTATAATAGACTATACCGAAAGGGTCACTGGCCTTCCATTTAATGATATTGCCGGCACCAATCTACATTTTCCCGACAGTGTCCCTCAACACAGAATAAATGGCTGATCTCTTCACAATAACAGCTGATTTCTCTTTATTAAGCTAAAAAGGTCACCATTTTCTACGGCTGGGCCGCCCTGCACTATTGATAATTTTATGCATAAACAAATGGCAAATTTGTGCCACATAAATATGCATTAGCAATTACTTTTTCCTCGGGCAACGCTCGCCGCATGCAAATGTGTCCCTCACAGGGCCTGGTGGCTTTTGTTTTAGCTCTTGAAAAGCTAAACAAAAGAGCACAATAAACAGTTTAAAAATTGCCAATCAATAGGAAATGCAAATGCAAAGGTAAATGGCAGGAAACTTGCCCAAACAAATAAAACTAAATCAGAAAATAGCCAAACAAAAATCATGCAAAGAAATACATAAATGAATGGAAAGGACTCTCTCTTTTCTCCCCTGCACTTTATCTACAACTTTGTTTAATTTCTTTTTGATAGAGACATGGGTAAGGTACTCTTTGCACTGCAACAGTGGAACCCAAATGGAAGCACCTAAAGAGTACACATGGGTTGGGTATATTTTAAGCTGGACCCACACCAGCATCCAAAGGAAGCTAAAGAAGGATGTCTGCAAAAATTCAGTGGATCCATGGCTTAGCTTTTTCAGGCTGCACATTCCATTAAAGATTTTTAAAGAATGCTACATTCGAAGGAATCACTGAAAAAGCTCCAGCATCTTCTGCAAACAGTGATTTGGGATTTTATTACCGGGGAAGTGCCCAGAAAATACCAAGTTATCTGTGACTGCGTACAGATGTCTGCAGTAACTGCCTAATAAATGTTGTCACTTGAGAAAGTTGAACTACATATAATTTCCTTTACCCCAGGGGGAGAAAGCTTGATTTTCCCTTGTCTTATCCTTGGACTACTCAATTCCGACAGCAAGTCAAAGTTGTATATAAAACACAGGAAAAGGGGAAAAAATCAGACCCAGACACTAAATTGGTATGACCATGGAAACCAAAACTGACAATTTTAGGAGAACTGATGATTGCTTTGAATTTTCCCCTTCAACAGAGGAGCTTTAGTGCTGCAGTGGGCAGAGTGTGACACATACAGTGATTATTGTTGTTTGTAGGCAGGCTACTCCACGTGGGCAAAGAAGCCAGCTCAGTAATGCAGGAACAACACATTGTGCACAAACATATGCTAAAAGTCTGCCTCGATGACCCAGCCAGGAAACCTGCTTCCTTTCCACACAACTTCTGAGGCACAAACTTTCTTTTCACAGCTAGGATTGGGAAATGGAAGGGCATGAGGGAGAGCCAGCAGTGTAAGCTGCACCTCGATCCACAAATGTTTATGAAGAAGCCAAACTTAAAACATGTAGGCTTACCTTCTGGTCTTTAAAAAAAAAAAAAAAAAAAAAAACCTCAACAAATCAAACCTAAAATATTATTTGGTTCAACAGAAACTGAAGAGACTAATCATGTGCTTCAAGTGTTTCCCTTATATGGGACATCATACAGCAGGTAACCCACGTACACAAATTTGTGTGCTGTTACTGTCCAAGGGTTTTATTTTTAGCGAATGGGAATGTTCCTGTCAATGTAAGCATTCAGCAGCAATCCTACGTTTTTCCCACCCAATCAGCTGTCACGGAATGACAATTTCACAGAATTCATTTCCATGAATTATACTAAAAATCAACAAGCTGATAAATATAATTTTTTTTGCCGGCTAATTCAGTTCATTTCTTGCCTTTCACTCTCCGTGATTTTGGCTTGGATGATTTTGTAACACCGCTTTACAGTAGGACTTTTGATCCTGATAGAACCTGATAGAAGTGTTAAAGGCTATAGTGGCAGTGGTAATTTTTTATTAACTATTCTCTTCCTAAGAGCACTCTTACACATGGTCCTGTATAGGAGAAGCTGCATCAAGCACAGGACAAGATTTGCCCTCACGAAGAGAAAGTCCTCATTTTAGGCTTTTAGCCAAGAGCACTCCCACACCAGTAACACATTTCAGCCACAAATCCACAACTTGCAATTTCTCTAGATGGTGCTAAGATGATCAATTCAACATAGTACATATGTGAGATATATAGAAATGCCCTCTTGCCCCCTTGCCATCAACCTCTCTTGGCTCTGCTTTTTCCCTTATCATGCACCAAGAAAAAAAAAATATTGATAATAGCACCTTCTGCTTTGGGTAAGTCAAGGCTCACCCAACAACTGCACACCCATAAAGGAGAGCATTCTTAGTTAAGACACTCTGCCTTCTCCAGCTGGCCTTGGAGCTGCTCCTTAAACATGCCCATGCTGTCAAGGGGCATCCACCTGCTAGCAGACTCACTGCAAATCCCAGACTTCAGAAATAACATCTTGCAGAAATTTGCATACCATTTTGTTAAGCTGAGTGTGATTGAAAGACCTATGGTTATACACAAAGTTCTCCTAAGGTCATCAACAGAGTGAAAAAAGGCATGAGCAGGTATGCTAAAGCAAGATCAAGTAAATTGTTTAAATGTCACTGCAAAGGTAGTTCTCACGAATGTCTCTGTGGCCAGTCTACTGCCATTAACACAGTTAGAAATTCTGTAATAGGAAGAAAATTATTACTACATAAAATATTCCTACAAAGAGAGACTGCTGCAGAATTGAAATGAAAAGATGTAGCTCAATCTGTTAATGCCCATCCCACATGTGTGAATGTGATGAACAGTGGAGAATGAAATGACTGTTAAATCTCTGCTAACAAGGGTATTTTAAATAGTATACATGGGTCCTTCTGTATTGGTACCATGCCTTAACAAAACTTGATAGGGTTGTTCACGTTAATCCCCAAAACTAGCACTAGCACTATCAAAACAAGACCTCCAAAGAACATACCAAGAGATGGCCATTTTCTACAACAGTGGGTGGAGTTGTTTTTGTGAGAAGGATGCAGCTCAAGAGAGTGAGAGAGGAATAGAGAAGAAACTATTTTTGTAAAATTCAAGCTCTCTAGCTCTCTCTCCCAAGGATTTCAACTTCTACTCTTGTTTTCTAGCCCCCATTTTCAGAAAAAATTTAATGTCACTAGTGGTTAAAAGAAGTCTTTTCTTTAAAAAAAATACAGAAATGAGCACTCACAACTACAATCTTCATAGAAACTTGCTTTTAATATCAGAGATTGCTTTTTTTTTTGCTTTGTTTACAGCTTTCCTGCAAATCTTTAAAGTTAAAGCTTTCTGGCAAGAGCGAGTTTCTTTAAGAACTTTAATGCTGCACAGAGCTGTCATTGATAGTGTCTAAATACTTATTGTGTATATTTTTATATGGTTGTACACTTGGGAAAAAAGATAAGTAGATGACAATACAGATGCTGAAACATTTGCACGATAGGCTTTTAGAATTTAGCCATATACCAATTCTTTCCTTGATGCCAGGTTATTATTAGATCATTACACGTGTGCACACATGCACACACACACACACACACACACATTCACACACACACCTGAGGATACTCAAAAGCAACTAATTTCAAGCACTACAGATTAATCCTACCTCCTCCCCCCTCCCAGAGTAAGTATTAGCACTTCAAGATGTGTCCTACTAATGCAGCTACACCCCTCCTCTTTGATTCTCCATTCTTCTCCCTTCAATTCATTGCTTTCATTTGTTTTGAATTGGGAAACATCAAAAACTGTCAGCAAGAATTTAGCATGAATTAGTATCAGAAAATTAGTGGGTTTTTTAATTAAAGAAAATGTGATGTTTTTGTTCTCCAGATCTCCTCCTTCCTCTTCTCTCTCCACCCCAAGAATAATCAAAATGTGCTTCTGCAATCAATCTATCGTCTGAAAAGCAAGCTGGATTCCTTCCCTTTCCTTCACATTCACTACCAGTAATAGCTCCATGATTAAGACTCAGCTGACAGTTCTCATGCCACTGAAGTTGAAAAAAATCCAGCTCACTCCTCCAGTAGCTGAATTGGTCCTGTAGGAAGGGGAGGGGGGAAGGAGTTTGGGGAGATAAACACATCTGATCGGAAGACATCCGCAGCAAGGCAACACTCCCTGCTCAAAGCTACCAAAGCACCCATCCCAGGCAACTACAGCCTCTCAGCAGATAACAGATTTAAGTATTCCACTCAAAATAGTAAGAAAAAATTCTGAAGGTTTCCATATGAACCCGGCAGAATTGACCAAATGTATCCATCTGTTCGCTTTCATATAAGCAATATGTATGCTGCCAGGATTGGACCTCTTCTAGGGCAGGGCCCTGGGACTTCAATTACATCTGCCACTTCCCTGCTTTACAGCAGCCTCAGCAGCAAAGCAGGAATTTCATTTTTTTTTTTTTTAAAAAGCCTCAAAATAGCATCCTGAGGAAACACACAAGAAAATGACTATTTCTACATTTCCTCCCTTTTCTACCTGATGACTTTGCCTCAGTACCTAATATTAATATCAAATGGGATGTTCTGAGCTGAGAAACATGGAAGCATTTCAAGAAGGCTTTTTAGTGTCTCATTTCCATCTCCTAAGCTCAGAAGGGACTATTTCATAAGCAAATTTGAACACCTTCAAGCAACTCATGATGAGAGTATCCCGAATCAAATTAGTTACCTTGCCTCTATTAAACTGGCAAAGCAGCAAATCCTCATCCCTCCCCGCAGTACATAATCACCAATACAACAGGCAGACCAGAACCTCCAAATATGGCTGCACCTTACATACCCCAAACTTGAATTATAGAATGCAGATTACTTTTGAAAATTTATATTGCTGATAATGTTGCTTATTTCAGCTATGATAGTTTTGGGGGTTTTTTTTGATGCAAGCGTGAAAACCTGTTTTCTTGAATGCAAAGCAGTATTCCTTACTTTAGCATCTGTGGTACATGCAAGGAATCAGCACAATAAAGGTAAAGGTAAATTTTGAGTAATTCACTAAGTCTCTGGAGTAGGGGTTTTCAAAGGACTGAATTCTAACCAACTGGTGTTGCAAAGCCCCTGTTATGTTGTTTGTTTTTTCTCTCTCAATATCCAGCACATCAGCAGGAATCACACCACCACTGATCAAACCTCTACCACGACTCCATTGGAAACATCATACTCTTAGTTGTAGTTAGCCTAATATATAGAGGTGGTGGTGGTGGTGTCACCATCCCTGGATGTGTTTAAAAGAAGACTGGATGTGGCACTCAGTGCCATGGTTTAGTGGAGGTGTTGGGGCATGGGCTTTGATGATCTTGAAGGTCTCTTCTAACCCAGTGATTCTGTGATTCTGTAATTATAAGAAAAGAAATGCAGCAGCCAAATCACAAAAACAGTGAGTATAAAACCTGAAAAAAATTAACTGTGTGGCTTCATACATTGCCATTCTTGACCTAAGCCACACTTTTTTTTTTTTTTAAATCACTCTCACTCTCACTGACACAGCTTAAATCATTCTTGGATGACCTTGAAATGTGCATGGAGGAGAGCAACCCTTGCCACTTGCCCTTTGCAACCACCCATCAGAATGCTGTCCAGGACTGAGGAAGAGGGAGCTCTCAGTTTACACACACGCAGGAAAGACCTGCTGAAAATCAGTGCAGCAGACTGAATGGCCTGGAGTGTTGGGCATGCTACCCCTAGGCAGGTCCATGTGCCTCCCTCGTGGTGCCAACCTGCTCCACAAGCCTCTTCCAGCAGCTCCTGTGAGTCATCAGAGTGCTCCCAGGTTTTGCACCGGGAAGCGCTGCAAAGGCAGTGAAACATCACAGCCTCCTGCTTGCTGCCAAATTGGAAAGGCAGATGAAGCAACTGAACTCCATGTAAAGACCTAAAGCACAGAAAAGCAGCATGGATTAAAAAAAAAATGGAGTAACAGGGGCTGGCAGGAGCTGAGGAGGAACAAGTATGGGTGAAGATGAGGAAGATAAAAAATAATTTAGAATATGCCAAAAATTGCCAGAGGCCACTACCCTCACAACTGGGAATAACTGCTGGGCTTCTGACTGACTCAGCCCATCTGCTGCTGTCCACAACTGGCAGAAACCAGCAGGACTCCCCTCTAAGTATGCGTAAGTAACAGCCCTCTGATGACCTGAGTGAGAGGGAAGGAGTGCTAGAACTCTACAACATTTTCAGTTTAATACTATAAAAATTCTCTGGTTAAAAAAATATTGAACCAAAGTGAGCATTCAAAAAAATACTGTACGCTAAGATTTCACAATCATTCCTTATTTAGCCACTGGAAGCCCAAACTAAGATTCAGTCTTTGTGCATACATATCACAGTACTCTAATTATATGATCAAATTCCAATTTTTTCAGAGTATCACCCCAGAAGAGCCAGCTCTGAGAATAAACACAAGTTGCATACTTACAAAGTTGTCTTCTGGACCACAAACTCATTTGTTTTAGGTACTGGAACACAAGAATTGAAGGCAGCAGAGATTTGCAAGCCAAAAGGAGAGCAGTTTTGCAGGAACCCAAAAATCTCTGCAGGAAGCCCTATGCTGTACATGTCCCACTTTCTGACCTGCTGTACCTGAACATATACTTGGGGATGCTATATTTTGCAGTCAACTGATGCTTTATTTTCAAGATACAAACAGCTACAATAAAGTGAAAACAACATTTTGAAAAGTCAGATCTGACCCAGATGCTTTTAGAAGCCTATCACAGGAGTTGCCTTCCCTACACATCAAATGGAGGCAGAGGGGTACCTCTGGAGACTTGCACAGAGAATTTTATTCAAGTAGACTCTGCATTTCCTTCTCTCTTCTGACTGAACAGAGGCCTAAGCAAGATACTTCCTCTTCAGTTATCATCACAGACAACTAACAGAAAAGGCTGTATCTACCTGGGATCAACCACTCCACTGAAAGCCCAATCCTTCTACAAGCCACCACCAGGCCAGTTTGCAACCTGGATTTTCACATGGCTCTGGCCTTCTGGGTGCACTGTAGCATCACTTTGGAAGAAGGGTAGAAAACACTTTTTTCCTCAATGTTCCCCTGAAACAAGTGGCAAGGGCACACCTCTGGGTAGGAGAGTTCAGACACTTTCATGTAGTCCAGAAACTCCCTAAGGCAGATAAATATTCAGAATTAAGCAGGCTTCAGTGAACTGGATCGCTGCCAGGATTTAGGATGACTGTAGCTATATAGGTAGGATTTGACTGAAGTGGGGTGTTTTCTTTCCCTTCAAAAACTTCCCTCATCTGTAAAACAGAGTACCACCAAGATGGATGCTGTGAGAATCAATTAACATCTTTACAACATACAGATAGCACAGTGATAAGCATCACAGAGGAGTCCATAGGAAGTTATTAATTTTCACATGTACTGGTTATACCAATAATATCACAGAATTGCTGTTTTTAAGCTGGAGTTTGAATGTGTACAGAATATGCCTGCCACAGGGACACACAAAAAGGATTAAAGAAAAAAATATGGAATATCTTCTCATTCTGTCAGCACTGTCATTTCAGTGGTCTGCTATGTGATCATGTAATTAAAGACTGTATCATAATGCATATGCACAAAGGGGCTGAATTAAGGTTGTGCAGGCAAATCTAATTCTGGCATTTCCTATGCTTTGAGAGCCTGACTTCACAATCTTAGTGTTCATTTACCCAACAGTTTCTGTATGTAAAATCATACATTATACACATGTCGGGAACACCTTCCCCATTGCTGCATATCCTGATTTTGGGAGTTATGTTTACACACATATGAACACACACATTGCAAAAGCAGGATAATACAGAATCATATCCACTGACCATCTTTCCTCCTAATCCACTGGCATTGCTCACTGCCATTGATTTAACCACAAGAACAACCAAATTATTTTTTACATGGGCTAGTTCAGTTTGGTTTATCCTTGGGGAAAAGCACTTTTTCTCCCCTCTTACAATTTCAGTATTTTTTCTACTTACTGAGCACAACTTTCATTGCAGCCCTTAAACAACTCACAGAAAGATCTCCATTAAGGTACTTTGCTGTGCTTTCTTGCCCTGACACAGCCTGTTTTGTCTGCCAAGCTCTGGCCAGACACTAATGCTCACTTACCCAGTTCCTGGATTTTCCAGCCTGCCACTGTATGCCCTCCTAGTCCCTGGAGTATTGATTCTAGCTGGGATCCTTGTCACACACAGGTAGCATTGCCAGCTAAGCCCCGAGGAAGGTGCTTCACTCCCAGCCAGAAGATGTGCCAGCTTAAAGCATTTATTCCCCAACCACTCTCCATTGTTCTACATCTTTGTTACTCACAAATACCTTAAACACATCTTTCAAAACAAACCCCAAAACTTCACACAATCACCCTTAAATACTAACACAATACACACACACAGAGAGTGGTCTACAGCTCTCAACCAGGAGTTCTCACCTAAGCTTTTCCTACAGCCACATGTGGCAAAATCCACTGCTTGTTCAGGTTTTAGCATGTGTTCTCTGGTGTACAAATACTGCATTATTAGACCTTGTGAGGCAGGTGAGCATGCCCTCACTGAGGGAAAAATCACCCTGGTTTCTACTAATGATAGCCACAGTGAACTTCAGGACTGAAATAATGGGAATTTCCTCTTGCACAGTTTCATAAAAGCAATGTTGAGCACTCACAGACACTAAAATCACCTTGAATCTGAGCTTCCTGAGAGGCAGTTTGCAGTCTCACACAGTTAACAGTCTAGATCCTTTCCTCCTCCTCACACCAGTTTTCTCTCTCAATTTCATAGAATACAACCTACAGTTGTCCTAGAATTTCAGAAAGTGATAATTTTCTGTAGAGGTAGTTTATCTGACATTGGGCCTATAGCACAGGAGGGCACTTGTAGCTTCTAATCATCTTCTCCATCTGTTCACCATAAGCAATGTTGATCTTCAAATTACACAACCTACACAATCCTGAAAGAGTCTTTTACTTTCCGGTAGGACAATCTGCTCCTTCCCTTTCCCCGTTTATTGCAATCTGCAGGATCCTTGCACTGCCGCACATACGGAGAATGAGAACATATCAATCCACCCTAAATGACCCCGAAAGGCTGAATCAGTTAACCAAAATAGGCAGAAACTGCAGCTTTCCAGTAGACTCCCCCTTCTTGAAGTTATCTGTAAATCCCATCCTTTGCAGTGCAGACCCTGCAGCAAGGCTCTGATCATAAACGCGGGTCCCGAACAACGCTGAAATTATGTCAGTGCATCTGTGGGCTCTGAAATAATTTCCCAGCAGCCTGTCCTGAGCCTTTCTGGCCGAGGCAGCCTGATCCTTCCTTCAGGCATGCAGCCTTGGAGCTGCCCCAGCCCGGCATCACGCCACCCACACCTCTCCCCACGCTTTGAAAGGTGTCTGCAACAGCACGGATGGGCAGGAGGGGCGTCGAGCCAGCTGGCAGCACTGCACTCCTTTGTCTGCCCAGGAGACAAGCATTTCAGAGCTGAAATGCACTGGGTGAGGCTTCCAGGAGAGGAAACAGCAACCCTGATAGGAAGGAAAGAACTCGGGAACTCCGATGCCTGACCACAGGTGCTCCCATGAGCTCAGGTCAAATGGGAGGCAGTAAATACAGTCAACTCAGAGAAGATGAGGAGAAAAAAACAGCTATCTGGCTCTCCAAAACATCAGGTGAACCTTCTGTCTGAAAGATTTCCAGTGATAGAGGATCTCGGGATGTTTTCTTGTAGTAAAAATCCTGTTTGTACTGCTCCACCACTACTTGCTTGGTATCATCAGCCACAAGCCATCAAAGGCAAGAGGATGTGGTGCTTAGTGGCATTAAAACTGCTAAACATGTTAAAAAAAAAAATTCCCAACAAAATAAAGCCCCCAAAAAGTTCACACAAACACTAAAGCAGGGCGATCTGCCCTGTAGCCAAAAGATGCTCCACAACACAGAGCTGAGTCACACAGGGTAAACACAGAGCCCAAGCAGGGACAAACAGACTGTTAGTGATACTTCAGAGCTGACAGTATATGGCTAAGTGGCTGCCATCACTGAGGCAGCTTTATCACACACCAGTGGCTGGTAATGCTGTACACACCACAAAAGTGATGTTGATGTTCCTAAGCATAAGCCATTGCATGTGTACTTCTCTTAAAGCTCCATCTCCTCCACATCTGTGAGTGCACGAGAATTCAGCTTTCATTGCATTTTTATTAGGTCTCTATCCCTCCTGCTCCTGGGTAAAGCTGGCAGAAGCACTACTGACTTAAGGCCCGAAGTAAAACAAAGACATCACGATATTTATGCTTTAATCGTAATGCTTATAAATCAAATCTCGGAATTTTCTGGCTAGGCACTATATTTTTTAAAAAATGGCCTTATATTACAGAAAATATCTCCAGGTATTTGAAACTTGAGGCATAAAGAAGCAAGGATGCCAGGCATGAGTACAAAGGGCTGACTAGCAATGTCTTACCCCCACATATGCCCCCAATCTGGCAAGCAAACCTGGAAATGTGGCACTACGGCTTTTCCTCTGCTCTCAGTATCATTTGTTAACCGTACTACAACACACTATTTTTAGCTACTTCTGCCTTACAAATGGAGTCTTTATGCATAAATGCCTGCAAGAAACAAAACTTTTAAGACATGCTTTGGTCTTGGGCAATTTTACTCCAGGCATGAGAAGCAGCGTGTCCTCCTGACACGGGAGCAAGCTCTACCCTACCTACAGCCCCAGCGTTTGAAATCTTTAATTCAATAAACATTGTGATGGGTAAGGACTTGATGTTTCACTTTCCAAATGTTTATTTGTCTGCACTGTTTTTTATCTATTGGCTCCACCAACTAACATGTCTGTGGATCCTCATAGGTTAAAACTGAATTTGGTTAACAACAGGTTTGCAGATAAGAGGCAACATAGAATATGCATTTCATTATTCTTGCTTCATACACATAGATGTTCACACACTCTATTTATATGATCAAAGGCTACTAAACCATTTCAGTAGCTATACAAAACAATGCCAAATCAATTCCAAATAAGTACTAAGATTTCCAGATTGTCAGAATACCACTTTTTTTTAATATCAAAAGGGCTAAAATTCAAAACAGGTCAGAGTGGATTTACTTTTCTGGGGTGTTGATTTTCACAGATAGCAATGACTGACAGCTCCTATTGTCTTGGCAGGGAGATCTGTGGGTACACCAGGTGTCCTAAGCAAGGGTTTGTAGCTGCTTGTCAGGCTGCACTGCAGCAACAGGAAAATAAGAAGGGGCATTGATGAGCCTCAGCTACAAAGGAACAGGTTCCTGCACAGCACCCTTTTCACTCCTTTGCTTAGCAAGAGCTGACTGTAATTCTAAGAACAAACAGGACATTAATAAATGCACCCTGGCGTGGGAATTATCTCCAATTTCTGATTTTAAGTGTAAAAGATGGCTTTCACAGTGCCTGGAGAAGGTGACTTAGAAGACACAGCTGTGATGGGCAACAACTCTCAACACTCCTTCACCTCCAGTCCCAAAGATCCACACAATATGAATGTGTCCTGTGCTCAGTAGAGCCAAGCAGAGATTTTTCACTGCCTTGCCAGGGACCATGCCTTCAACCTGCCAGTTCCAAACACATCCCACTCTAAGAACAATACATTAAAATGAAAAAAAACTTAAAAACCAACATTCAATACTTTCTGCTGACTATGCTGTAGTGCTCATAAGATTGTCCTCTTTCAATATTTTTAATTAATATTCATTAATGCACAGACAGTCTTCCAAGCCTAGCAAAACCATAACTTACAAATATTCCAACACTGTTAGGCAGAGCCCAAGTTCCACTGCAAATGGTCACACCTTTTCTGCTTTTAATGGCACAAAGCAGAAATAGAAAGAAGCAACTGGCAAGAACTTCAGGGAGATAAAAATTAGTTTTCCAATAAGTAAGAGTGTGGGTACTGAAGTGGAAAACAGTAGCAAGAGAAAATACAAGCTCAGGAATAAGTGTAAGAACCTTGAATGTTGTTACAGAGGCCAGTGGAAAACACTCAGATATTGTTAACTGTGGTGGGATGTCTCTGTGTGCCAGGGATGCTGGTGGCAATATGATTAATATTCCAGGTACAAAAGCAAAAGGAAGTGGGTTTCAGTGTGGTTTTTAACTCAAGACCCTGGGGGGAAGGTATTAGTTCAAGCCTGGAACAAATCTCTGGAAATTAATGATAAATCAGACAGAGGGGTCAATGTATTATAAGGGACATATCTAAAGCCATTATTTTATAACAGCTGATGGCAATAGCTGCTCAGGAGGGAAAAAAATAAAATGCTGATTTTACAGTTATTTGGAGGGGGGGATTAGCACTCTAGGGAAAAAGGGCAGAAAAGATGGCAGGATACAAAGGTCCACCAAGATTTATTGAAAACCAGAGGGGAAATGTAAGCTAAGGGGAATGAACATTCAGTGCACACAAAACAGACACTACGAAACACAATAATTAGACAGAGTAGTAACACAGCCACTATTAAATAAAAATAAAAACAAAATTTTTAAAAAGGCAGCTCACCAACAAGACCAAAAGCATCGCTGCAGTCCAAGAGTGAAGGTGCACAGAGCAAGCAGCCCTGTGATCCCAATCACAGTTCAGCCATACTGACTAGACATTCCCCCCTGCCTTTTCCTGACTACCACTGGCAAGGTAATAGCAAGCTTAATACATCTGGATTTATGATTAAAGAGTACTTAGAAAAGATTGATTTGCCCTGCCCGACAGCAAACATGAATAGCCTGGAAAAAAGAAATAAAGGGTTAGAAATCACACAGACTTCAGAAGACATGAAAAGGGACAAAAGTGCTGGCCTTAGTGGCTTTTATTTGAAAAAAATAAGTCCACCCCCAACCTTCAGATTACATACCCTTTTGTACCACAGGCAGGATAATAAAATGCTGTGTAGAATGACATCAACATGAATCTTGCCCAAGAAGAAATTACTGAATGCATAAACAAACTTTTCCATCCTTCTATGCCTTGCATACTACACTCTTTAAATACATGCATCAATGCTAAGGAAACTTAAGTGGAACAGGTTAAAACACATTCATAGGGCACCATACTCTATGATTTACTTGTCAAACATCACATTCACTCAAGAGGGGCTGGCTTCCAGAGAAGTCAGATAATATTCAATGTCAGAATCTAGTTCATAATAAGTGGTATCTAAATGCAACAAGCCATTACACCACTAAGGGTAAAAATCTCTTATTCAGTGCTAATCAAAATACATAAAAGGTGCTAAATCTTGGCACCTGGAAGAGGAATTAATCTGTTTCCTGAATACAGGCTCAAGAGTACTGTCACTGCCGGTATCAGCATCCAAAATTCCTCCACTCCTCCTCACATGATGAGGACCGTGACAACCATCCTGGTGGACTGACATACGCTGACACATGCTGACCACAAATCAGAGGAAGATGTCAAGTATTCTCTACCAGCCAGCTGTCCACAAAATAAAATGCTGCTGCTCTGTTGATGGAAAGGGAGGGCTCAGCTGGTCGTTTACTGAGTGATCTTCAACTTCGTTTTGAGAGGGAGCTGAGCAGCGTGCTCAGAGCTCTGCAATCCCCTACCTATCATGTGCTGCAACCAGCCAGGACTTCATCCTAAGCAGCTGTCAACTCAACATTTTCAAGAGCAACAAATTCATTAAAATTGTATAATTATGGCTGAAACTTTCCGTGATACCCAGGACATTTAATCATACAGCTCGGTTTCAAATTAACCAAGTCTCGAACACTTCAACCAGTCTTTAAAATTCCAGACTGTATATCTATGTATTTGTCAAATGCCACAAATTATTCAGATTATTAAAAAGGTCTTATCCTTAAATTACTCTTCTACTTTTGAAATGCAGATTCTGTAGTAACAAAACTTCAAGAGAAAAGAATTCAGAAGAACAAAATTAAAATGGACATAGACATGCTACGATACAGATCTTTCAGGAGAGATCAGATGTTAAAAATCAGACAGCACTGGGAACCAGTCACTGGTAAATTAAAATCAAACTGAGCAAAAATCCCATTAAAACCCATCAACTTTCACAGGTACACAGTAGCAGAAATACTACAGGCCACAACAGGATATTACCTAAGGCACCAATTTTATTGGAGTTGGCCAAAAGCACGGAACAAACACAACTTGGATGGTGGGAAAACACAAAACAAAGTTTACGACCGTTTCTTCAAAATTTGCATCCAAATTACAACTGTCCAAACAAATCTCCAGTTCCTCATGTCCTTTCTAATTTGCAACATGAAAATTTCCTGCAGTACAACAACCTGTTTTGCCCAAGCACCGAGCACTAAAATTTCCGATTAGAAAAGCCGATGGCGGTTCTCATTATTTATTTCCTCTTAAACTCAAGTAGAAATCATTATGTAAAATTTCATATTTGGAAAAGATAAAATAGATCTGAGACAAGTTGGGATAAAATAAAGCAGCAGTTACCTGCAGCTGCTCACGGGTGTATGAAACATTAGGAAAGATACAAGAGATGGAATTTAATGGGCAAAGTGAAGGCAAGACTGCCAAAGGTAAGTGAAAAAAAAATATTACACAGGGTTTGCATTTTCTCCCATCAACATCACTGCAGGGCATTGGATATAGATGAGAAAAATATCTGCAATTCCACAACAAAACTAAATTTTACCACTCCCTTCTCATTCCTGATGTCACAATTAACAACATGCAAGCCATGCAGCTGATATCAGCCTGGTGTGTCCCTGTGCTCCTTATGTGGGTTTTTCCTGCTGTAGAACTGGTTGCATGACTCAGTCCCTTTCCCTCCTCCTTCCATAGGGAGCCTTCTCTCAAATCTTAAATAAAAGCCACCAGTTTTTTCCTTGCAATCTGATTATTAATTTGCACCTCAGCAATGGAAGGCTAGAACTCTATTGTTTTGTTAATTGTCAATTTGCATCTTTGAAAGGTGTTGTGCATTTTCTTCTTTTGGCAGGTTAGGACTAATTCTGTATGTTAACATATATGTGGATGGTTTGGGTAAAAAAAAAATATTTTCTTTTAGAATGCAGTTTATTTAAAATGTACTGCTTCATTTATTTTCAATTGCCAAGTTGCTAAGTTTTCTTGGACAAATCTTGTTCCAAAGCTAGTAGAGACCACTAAGGAAGAGCTAAAAGGATAAAGTTCCTTTTCCAATAGGTTTGTAGAAGTTTATTTAAATATCACTGTCTAAAAAATGGAAAAAAATCATAAAGGAATATTTAATTACACTCTCCATTTATGACAAACAATCAATGCACTCAGAGTGCCAGTCTTTGGACTCAGCAACCACAAATCTTTTTTTCACAAGTAAAATTCCTTTTACTCCTGCAAAGCCCCTTTCCTGTGTTCAGGATGTATGAAATGGATTAATTCATTTAACAGTAGAATTGCTAATTGGTTTTCAAATGCAGGATGGTTGGAGATGTGAGCTTTTCAAAACTTCAAGCTGCAAATGAAGACGTGGCTGAAGTCACTCCTGATGAACAACAGGGCAGGCCTCATCTGCATGGAAGAAAGTTTTAAAATCCTCCAAGCTACAAAAAGCAGGAAAATCCTGGAAAAAACAGACTTCCATATGGATTCTGAATGATAGACTGGTTTGAGTTGGAAGGGACCTTTTAAAGATAATCTAATTACAACCTCCCTATCACGGGCAGGGAAACCTTACCATGTCACTCAGAGCCCCATCCAGCCTAGCCTTGAACACTTCCAGGGATGGGGAATAATGCTGAAGTGACAAAAGCAAATAGAAATTTCTGCTAAAATATCAGCCAGCCACCAAAACAAACACTGAAGCTGAGACTACAGTTTATCCAAACACAGAAAAATCAGAAAAATAACTACAGGAAGACTTAACAAGACAGAAAGTCTTAGTTTCATGGAAGTCCATGTGTTATCATCACTTTCACCTAAAGCTGGACACAGAATGGGGAGTGAGAGGAGGACTATCAGAGAACAACATATTGTCTTTGTACATTTGCCAATGTTTCACTGCAGGTCACGTTATTTTCTTATGCTAGGATTCACCAATGTTAACTTTATCTGCCAGCAAGTGCTAAATTTTCAACTGGGAGAGAATTTTAAAAAATAGTACACCAACCCATTTTAAAACAAAAAACCAGAAATGAAACAATCTGAAAATCCTGACAACTGGATCTCCTGCTGAGCCACAAAATCTCAGAGTGAGATCAAAAGGGGAGACTTCATGAAATTTCTATTACGAGTCCTAAAGAGATGAATCCAAGTTCTATTGGCAAAAGTATCTCAAGTAATAGACTTTCACATACTTTAACTCTATGAACAGTCCCTGACCAGCTCTGAGCACTTGGGACCTGCAGAATCAGGACCCAAATCAGTTGTGGTCTCTCAACTTTATTTCCATAGAAATCTGGAAAGCAGGTTAAGAGGAACTGCAGTGCTGAATGCGTGTTAAAGCCATATAAAGGAGCAGGAAAGTGTTTTATTATCCACATCGGAAAACATTCCCCGCTTTTACAGACTTCTCCCAGCAAGCTGAGAGTTGTTATAATGCCCACCAGCCATGTGTTTGTGAAGATCAAGGACATTTATGCCCATGATATCAGAAGAAATGTGTGTGTCCAAAGAACAGGAAGAGAAAGTGCCTCTGGCTTTGGGGAAGCCTCTGTCATCAAACCATCCTGTTTTACATATAAAAGTAGGCCCAAAAGTTAAAACACTGCCCAAGTTTGAGCACTGGATAGTTGGAGGTGTGAGTAAAACATTTAATTCAGTTCTTTTCAATCGGTGCTGAAAAAAAAATAGAATAATAATCAAAGCCTTATTATAATTTTAAGTAAATTATCAGATTTTTGGTAAATTACAGTTCCTGTAACTGGGGTTGAAATATTACAAAAATGGACCATTGTGGAATTCTAGAACTTCCTGTTTTCATGTGACAAGAATGACAAAAGACTCTTCCCTTATAATCTTTGGCGTAGACCAGGGTGAAGCCACAAAGACTGGATTTAGACCTGGACTCCACCACAGAGTCAGGATTTGACTCTTTCCTAGAGAGTTCCTTTCCAGTTGCCAGTTGGAGAAAACTTAGAAGACAGTGGAAATATCGAAAGCCTTCTCCCAAAGAAAAAAGAAAACCAAAAGCAAAACCAACCACCAAAATCTCCAAAAAATTAATAGAGGCCTTTAAGTGATGAATCCAGTCACATGGGCAGATCCACATAAATCATCTAGACAAAAAAGCCTGTTGACATCTCATTTTGACATTAAAGATTAGGAAGGAGTAGAGAGACTTTTTAATTTGAATTTACTTGCCCATTCTTTCATGATGGCCCAACACAGAATACACAGTGAATATATACAAGAAACAAGCTTCAATTCATAAGGAAAACCTGAGATTTGCTGAAATTTTGATACCACAGACACAAATTAGCAGACCCAAAAGCAATTTTGTTGGATGTACCCCTTAATAATAAAAATAAATCTTTTCCTCTTTGATGGTTGGGTGATGGTTGGGTTGCTTTGAGTTTGACCTAAATTTCTCTTAGTCTTATTAAAGATTCCAAACTGATAAGGTAGTGCTTCAGCAAGTTCACATGCCTCACATTCACATAGTTAATTATCTCACCTATTCTCTCTGGGTTATGCTCTGAAGAGAAGAGGAAAACCTCCTCAGAGGGCACTGAGCATTTCAGCTGGTGCCATTCCCTACAGGACAACACAGTAAAAAGTAAACATTTTCCAGAACTGGGCACATAGGATCTTAAAATCATCCTGTGCCAATACAATGGCTGAAGACAGGCAATGCTCTAACAGAGATACACAAGAAAATCTCTCAAATACTCAACAGATCAATTCAGCACTTCCAGTAGGCTGTTTAAGTATCTGGGAACGCATTTCCCAACTCAATGGTGAAGTATGAATAAAAGGTATTAACTAATCCTGACCTGGCAGGAACACTCTTCCCTTCAAACAAACAAAACCAAGTATTTCAAAGAGCTCTCTCTCTTTTTATTTTTTTCCTTTTTCCTCTTGACTGCTCCAGACTAATAGTTCAAGTGTATTTACTATTCTCCAGGACTTACCCTCTGCCCCACTCCAGGGCAAGGACCCTGCTGTGTTCTCCCTCCCAGAGCAAATGCCAGAGCTGTTCTCCCCCAGTGTGCAATGCTGCTCAGGAAACAACAGTTGGACAAAACCTCTGGGAATCTGACTCAGCCTGAGGCAAATGGGAACACCACAGAGATCACCTATTGCAAGAGACCTGAAAGTCCTCTGAAAGATAAAATTCTGACTTCCTCCCCAAAATCCAAGGAATAAATTTCTAACAATTTCGCTATATCAAGAATTTCACCAAATAACAAAAAAACACAACCCCCACTTTCCATTGTTATCCTTCAGATAAGGATTGACAATAATTCTCCGAGCACCAGAACAAAAGATTAGATGTGGTAAAGCCTGAGAATTTTTATGAGAGCCGTTTTAAGAAGTGTATCAGTGCACTGACAGATCAGAGACTTGACTCTGACCTCTGCAGAGCATGAGCTCTCTGGAGCAGCAACTCCCTCTCTCACATGCACAGCTCCTACTGTAGCAACAAGCCAATCTCCCTGGCAGTGTAGGAGCAGCAGTAAATAGGGAGGCAGGACTGAGCTTTTCTGCTGATGCACTTTTAAGTCTCGTAAGGGCACAAAAGAGTTACAGGATTTAAGAAGAGAAGTAACTGTGCTACTCTGGCTGCAGCCCCATTAACACTGCACTGGCTTGGAACTGATTCAACTTTTAAAAACACCATATTAGTGGAACAGCTCTATTCCAGCACTTCTGGCCCAAGCCAGGACAAGAGATTTTCAAGATCTGACAGGAGGTGTCTAGAACACCAGGACAACCAGAATGTATTTGTTTCCTATTGCTTTTTGTTCTGTGAAAAACTCACTAAAACATTACTCTGATTATATCCCCAGTTAGAAATACGAACTTACTGGCATTAAAATAGCCTGTCTAAGCCAGTGGAAGTACCTGCCAGAACATGACTTCCATCACTTCCTTTCAGAAGTGCATCAGTGTCCTGTTACTTAGTTTTCAAGTATTTTATGATACCCATGGTCTATAGTTATTAGCTCATTGCTAGCCAAACTCACAAACAGGAGATTTTCAGTTTATTCTTCTGATGCTTTCCTCTCTTGGATTCATTCTCCTGTGTCTCAGTTATAGAGACACAGCAGTATTGCCACTCCTCTGATTTATTGTGCCACCTCTGCTCCAGAGAAAGATGAAGGAAACTCTCTGTTAAACATGAGTGCTTCTCCATCCTCTGACAAGCTTGAGTTTTAACCCCAAAAATCCTGTGTTATCCTAGGAGTAGACTAGTGAAACATGCACTATTTTAAATAACAACATACCTCTGACTGCTTTCTCTGCTGTCCTTTTTTCCCATTTTTGGGGCATCTAATCCAGTCCCTCGGTTGCTGCTTTGATGGCAGCTGCCCACGGCACACACACCCTAGCTAAGGTCTCAGTGCCATCCCCTCCCTTTCCCACGTCACTGAAGTTCACTCAGAACACCAAAAGCTACACAGATTATTTGCATATTTGCTCTCTTTCAGTGTCCATACCCCTCCTTCTTAGCTCTCCTTCCTCTCAAACACTTGCCCAATTATTACATCCCTACTTATTTAACCAGGATCTATATAACTGAGTAAAACAGGAGGAAGAGGAAGGTAAAACCCCTGGAGAGAAACCTCTCCCTGCCCTCTTAAGCACTTATTTCACATCTCTACTTTCTCCACCTGGAGACTTGCTGGGGACTTGCAGGGGAGAATGTGTTTCCACTGGAGTTCATCTAAGGAACAATCAGCTTAAGCAGTTGTATTCAAATAGTATTAATGTTTTCAAATCGACTTCCTATTTTCCTACTGGAAACCCTGCCAAACACACTCTTCAACAGACACTAAAATAATTTGGATAGTTGATATGCAGTCCAAATTTTTAGTGGAAAACTGCCAGATTTGACATCTGTGAGAAAGTGGGTAATTTTTATTATCCACAGAGAGCATGCACTCAGTCCGATATTTTCTACCTCTACACATCTCTTTCTACTGGAACTGCTTTATGGTTTTACATGATCAATGGGCTGCCAGAAATTATTTAACCCCTTCATTGCTACCAGGACCCAAGACCCCAGTGCCACCATTTTAACAGTGCTCATCTTATTTTCAACAGCAGGGTGTTCCTATCTGTTACCTCTGATCCCTCTAACTACAGCAATGCAGATTTTTAAAAAAATTTTTTGAGGTAGTATCTTCTGATTGTTATTTGCCAAGTATGAGAAGGAGCCTGATCTCTTCCAAGCAAAAGGTAAATTCCCTGCTTCCTCTTGTTCCTTCTCTTGCTGGAGAGAAAGTCTCTGAACACCTGCTGGGGGAGGCAAGGATGGGAAAATGCCTTTGGGAAAGCAGACCTTCCTGCTGAGGAGCCAGCCCAGCTCCAGCCTGGAAAGGTATTTTTTCCTTGCAATTCATTTGGCTTAGGGCACCTTCTAATTTATTAATGGCTATAAATATTTGGTTCTGCCCTCACCCCACCTAACAGGTTAGGTCCTCCAGAACACTGAGGTGCATGGAATTGTGGTAATTTGCATGAGCATATAACCTGTCTGACTTCTCATAACTTCTAGTCTGACTTCTTCCAAGCAACATCACTTCTGGTTTAGAATGGATTTTACATCACTTCTGGTTTAGAAAGGATTTTACTACCTCATTTGCAAGCTGTAGGAAAAGCAGAATATGAAAAATAAAGAGGAGAAGAGATAATATACAGACCTTTTACCATGGCAGGGGTTTTGTTTGTTTGCTTTGGTTTTGGGGGTTTGTTTGCTTTGTTTTTAATAAAACAAGAAAACGCAAGATTTCTGTTTGAAACTTCCTGCTGAGGTTCCTTTAAATAAATGAAAACAAATAGTCCCAGGCTGTCTGGGCTGCACTAAAGCAGCTCATCCTCTGAGTGATTTGTAATGCTGAGATGGTTTACCTCATTCACTACAAAGATTATCAAAGTTCACTTTGTAAGTGCACATGTATATTTTATTTCTCAAAGATTACCAGTTTTATTCATATCCCCACCTTGTCCTGCTGGGAACAGGTGGCAAAACTCCTGGCACCAAAGCAATCTCAAAACCTACACTAAACAGGGATAATTTGTTGTTGCTGTCTTAATGATCAAAAAGGAAGATCCTCCTGGCAGCTCTTTTTTCTTTTTTTCCCTTTTTTCCCCCCCTTTTTTATTTAAATGCTGTATTTGAAGCCAAATCCAAAGCTAGTGAGTGAGAACTCCTGTGCTACTCCTGGATTTCTACTGGACAAACAGCAGTGGCTGGGTCACAGTGCCTCTGGAGCACAGATCCCATCAGTGCTCAGCCATTCCAACAAACCCAAGCACCAGACAGAGCTAATGGAGAGGTCTTTTGATCTTTGGCATCTTTTCTGTCTCAGAAATGAACAGAATGCTGTAAAATTAAGAACAAAGTGGTGACTGAGAAGCATCCTATGGGCTGCACTTCTAGAAGACATAAGACACAAATGCATATATTTTATGATTCCTCACCCACACTTAAAAAAAAACCCAAAAACCCCAACAACTTCTTCTTGTGTTATGTCTAATTTGCTTAATGCCTGGAAGAGGGCAAGTTTAGATTAGAAGTTAGGAGTAAATTCTTGACTCAGATGGTGGTAAAGTACTGGAACAGATTGTCCAGAGAAGCTGTGGCTGCCCCATCCCTGAAAATGTTCAGGGCCAGGTTGGATGGGGTTTGAGCAACCTGGTCTGGTGAAAGGTTCTCCTGCCCATGGCAGGGGGTTGGAACAAGATGATTTTTATGGTCCCTTCCAACCCAAACAATTCCATGGTTCTATGATTCTAATTTAGACTCATTTAGGTTCAAAACCAGTTCTGTGCCCACATGGAGCTCCACTACCTTCAGGGGTACTTTGCACGATCTGTATTTTTGTACTTGAAACAATACTTTTTAAATGACTTTACCAGATACCATCACACTCGTACTACAGCCATAATGGAAAAGAACAGTAAGCATGATAAATACATCAGCTAATGGGTAGTAGGCTGCACAGCTCTGCAGAAAGATTATTACAGGCACAATGCCACAGATTTATTTATGGCTTAAAGCAGTGCATGTCATAAACATACATAGTTTTAGAAGGTGGAGTCATCTGACCCAATCTGGCAGAGCTTTCGCATGGGAATGGCCAGGACTCCACATTACCCATGAATTAATGCTTTTATTGGCAAAAAGTGTCTCCTATGTATATTCCTGAATGAGAACAATGTGAAGCAGTTTCCAGGGATCCACATAAACTCTCTTTCCTTGTGAAAAACTGGCTGAGTAACAAAGTCACTTCTTTTTAGAGTTCTGCTTCATTTCTCCAGTCCATCCAACCATGCGAGCCTGCACATTGGGCTCATTTGGCCACTTCAGCAAAAAGCCTCAAAAATCAGGGCTGAAACACAGTTGTTTAACACTGAGCTCCTACAACAGCTTGGCAAAGCAAGGTAACTCACGTGCGCATCACAATTGCGTGGAAAATGTAAACACAGAGATACAGCATTGTCTCTGCATTCAGACATTAGTAATGCTGCTGCAGGTCTGAGGTGAAGCATGCTCTTTTCCAGTGAACCATGAACAAAGGAAGGAGGAAAAGCTCACTGGCAGCATGGCAATGGCTGCCCCATTCAGCTCACATATCCCTCACTCAGCAGCTCCACCTGCCCTGAGTCACTGGAAATCCCTCAGTCAGGTTTGGAGCACACACTGTTCCCTGCTGCATCCCCTGAGAGCACAGAGCCTGGGCACAGGATTGTGCATGCACCAAGCAGGGCCCATGGGTTTGATTAAATGTGCATTTAAAAAGCGTTACCATATTCTACTGACATCATGTTCTGAGGTTTGAGGGTTGGGTTCAGACTTCATCATTTCAGCTGCCCATATGATGACAGGGACAAGTAAGTAACACCTCTTTCTAAGGGTGCTAAACCAGAACACTTCCAATGCCATGAAGATTTCAGCTCGAGTCCCACCATAAAGCCATAAAATACATGATGTAAGCACACAACTACCACGGTGTTCATAAAAGCAGTCTTGTCCCACTCTTACCACAGCAAAAGTCATCCTTCTCATCCCTTGCTCTCCTCATTTCCTCCCAGCCTGATGCCATTTTACTTTTTTCTTTTCAATTCTGCACAGCCAGGCTGACTCGTCTCTCAAGGCAGCACCACCCTCCAACACCTAATAACTATTTTCAGAAATGAACACCAAGTATTCTTCATAGCTCTCCTCATAACCAAAAACATACTATAAGACTTGTATATTATCCTTCAAAACTTCTTTTAAAATCCTCCTCCATTGAAATGACTACAGAAAAACTGACAACTTGGACCATTAACAAAATAAAAACTCTAAATCATGCTGAATACTATTGTACTATTCTTTCCTTATTTTAATAATTTGTTTGACCTAGATAATTTTTTAAGAAGTATTAAGCAAAATCAAGCTGAAGATACTTGAAGCTTGTAAAATAATTAATAATGTGCATTTTGATAGAACATACACAACAATTACAACAATGACCTGTCAAAAGAAAGCCAATTTTTACCATGCCCAGTTCAAACTCATACCTTATGATGCTGCATGATACAAGAGTGGCTTCTCATGCAAAGTTGTGGCCTCACAGCTCTACTGACATGAACAAGCAATGCCCAAAGATTTCCTCTAACTCCAAAGTACATCCTAAGGTTTAATCCCTTTCTCCATATGGGCTCTGTTCTCAGCCTTGATGCACAAGAGGAGGACTTTTTGTTGCTCAGGTTAAGCCACAACTGAGCCCCACTCTCCCCACAGAGCCCAAAAAGCTTCAGCTCTGTCATTTATCCAGTTTGGGAGAGATCCTGCCTGGGCTCTTCACCTCCCAAAGGCAGCTTCATCGGGGTGTATGAAAGCCAACTCCACCTCCCATGGCAAAACACTTAAGTCCTCTTGCTGCCAACCCCCATGAGTAGCAAGGCAGTGAAAACAAAGTGTCATTTTTGCCTAAAGTACAGGAGTATTTCGTATTATCCTCCTCTGTGGTTACTGAGCCAAACATGCATTAAACAAAAAAAAATTCTTTTTACTCTTGTTCTGTTTCCACGCAATGAAAATAATACATAATATTGGCTTGGCCTTAAAAATACTTCTTTTATGAAATACATTCCATTTGTACTGACTTTGTGGAAGGTGCGTGGGTGTGTCAGAAAGAAGAATTTAGTCCCAAACTCTTACATTTCCCTGTATACTGAACACAGAAACAATTCATACCTTGTTTGTTTAAAGGAACAAGTCCACGTACAGACAGTCTGTAGGACAACACAAAGAAAACACCTGAATCCCAAGCTCTCAAAACCTGGGCAAGCCAAATCCACCTTGCTCAGTTTGGCTGCTGCTTCAGCAAAGCACACAACTTAAATAAGACATGAAGCCCTGCTGAAGTATCTTTCAGTACTACCCCAGCAAAATTAATACAGTAAAATAAAGTTATCTCGTGTGGGGTGTCGGGACATTCATTATCTCCACACTTTTCCTTGGAAGTCTGGAGCAGAGCAGACGTTTGAGGCAGTGCAGGGAGTTTGGATGTTTGTGTCCGGGGGACCATTATGCCTCAGCGCCTTGCTAATCTTTCCCAGTTTTCCTTTCTTCCAGACTCCACAGCACCTTTGTTTCCTTCCATTTATCCTCCTCCTCCCCTCCCTCCCTTCCCCTCACTCTCTCCTGGTGGCCATTAACTACGCTGACAGTTTGACAGGCTGAAATAAGGAAATAAAACACTTAAACATTGTTTCCCGATGTATGCATTCATCTCCTCTGCCAAACACAGATATTGAGGAGATACTTCACTCCTCCTGTCAGCTCACTAAATTATAGCCCAGCTCTCACAGCAACACAACTCTCAGGTCCAGCATATTCAACTTGATCTATCAGAGGGGAAGGCCAGGCAAAGGCCATTTCCATGTCTTTACCGGGAGCTCCTTATGTTTATGCTCTTTAGTACCACATTTTCGTATGCCTGGGGTTGAATTTCTGTTACAAACAGAATCTCATGCTTCCTCTACTGAAAACGCTCACATTATCATGACAGCTCCACTTCTTGCTCGGATTACAGCGAGCCCACTTCAGGAATAAAATAAACTATATTGCATTAAACTTCGTGTCATTCTCACAACCCATTGCAGCAGCTGAGCAAACCAAAACCCAGCTTGGCTTTGACCAGGTTTATTAGGCTTTTTTATTTAAGCATTTTCTCCTGGTTGACAGGAAGCATGCTGCTGGAGACTAGAGGCATCCCACCCTTTATATAAAAACCACTGCTCCCAGCGTCAGCTTGCAGGAGCCAAGGCTGTGCAGCTCCCCAGGGGAAAGTTGCAGTGATACTGTCACTGCTCATTACCTCCAGTGGGTGTTGCTGTGAACAAGCCTATGGGAAAAATGCAGGGAGGAAAAAAAAAACCAAAGTATTACAGACACTCATAAGCATGTCCCATGTCTGGAAAGTCTGGCTGTTCCATGCAACCAAGAAAGAAAAGCTTGGTAAAAAGCTAAATAATTGTAATTCCTTGTTATTTATCACCGTTTTCCACTTAGATAAGCATTTTGTGTGTTATCTGCTGCAATGGAGCAAAATCACCTTTTTGTAGTTTTGGCAGCTCCTGAGGGCTGCGTGGCTGCATCTTCTGGGGATGCCTGAGGGCCAATATCCATCTGCCCCCTCACTGAGGAGCTGTGACAAGCAGGGCACTGAGATCCCAGACACTCCCGTGACTTTCCAGGAGGGAATGTCACATAACAAACACAAGTACATCCATGGCCCACAATACATTGTCCCTTTTTCCCCTGACTACTGGGAATGTTAAAGGTTAGCTCAGGTTTCAGTTTCCAGGTGGGAATGCAGCAGAAGCAGCTTGGCACATTTTGGACCTCTGAAATAAATAAACAAAAGTCCCTCTTTACACTCCAATGATATAAATCCCAGCAAAACTTTACTCTCTTATCTCCTGGTTTCTCACGATTTCAGGGATCTCTAATAACAGAAATAACCTTTGAATTAACTGTGTGATTCACTGACACATGGATTTAAGTGGAGGTAGGATGAAAAAAAACCTAAAAAACAACACATGGAAATGTCCATAAGGAAAAATCTGTGTAAGTGATGCTGTTGAGATTTCATTCTCTCTCTAAACATTTTTTTCTGTTTCTAAGAGTTGCTATTAAACAACAGAAAATACTCTAATTCATCAGGCAAGCAGAGCCTGAGTGGAAAAGTAAAAAATGTGTTCATCTAGAGACAGTGAAGGCTCAGCTACTGCTTTTCCATATTGACTGTCCAAGAGAGCACTATTTCAACTTGTTACACCCATTCCTTTTGTTACCCTCCAAAGACTATTAATAAAAGCAGCAGCCTGTTAGGTGCTGTTACTTACTGAGAAGGTTTGAATTTCATGAATGAAAATGAAAGAAAACATCAATAAAGCAAGAGGAAGCACAAGTTCCTCACCATTTCCTCCACACGAGCATACAAGAGTCGCTCAACCAAACCTAGCATTAACTCTTTACTGAAAATCTGCACAGAACTGCCCACAAATACCTCAGGTTTACTTGGGTTGCATCAATGGGAATTACAAAGAGCTATCAGCACATTGTTGGAAGGCACCAATCTTTTTCCACTGTCACCACTTCATACTGCCAGAGAAAAGAATCACAGGATCAGAGAATGGCCTGGGTTGGAAGGGACCTTAAAGATCATCTTGTTCCAACCCCTGTGCCATGGGCAGGGACACTTTCCACTAGATCAGGTTGCTCCTTGGAGATCCCACCCACGTGAGACCAATGAAAATCCCCTGGTATTTGCCAAGGAGGCATTTCCATCAGGAAGGCAGACTGTGCCTCAGGGCTGTGTCATAGGTGGGTGATGCTGGAAAATAATGAGTACAAACAAAACAAAGCCTCTTGCTCAGAAGGCTGTTTTATATGTTTACAAGTATTTAAATTAACATGACTGATGGAGTAATGAGAGCCAGGTAGAAGATGGCACTTCCCTCTGATGCTAGGATAATTCAAAGGGCAAGGTATTAACTAGCTTTGGAAAGAAAAAAAGTTATCTTGGTTGTTCTGGGGATTATGGTTCTGTCTTGATCCTACCTTCACTAATCACTGCATTTAGTCATTAGACACTTTGCCCATTCCCTGGAATCCACATCTGCTGATTACTGTTTGCTGATCTTCTCTACAGACAGGATTTGAAACACAGGGATAGTGCTAAAATGCCCTTTACAAAGGCCAGATAATGCCATTTCTGGTTTGTACTACAGGGAAGAAATTCTTTCAGAGATACTGGTGTCAGCTACATCCTCATCATCTTTTTACTAATGTGCTCCTCATGCACAGTGGAATCCTGCAGATCAAATGTTTTATTCATCAGTCAAATAATTATTTACTACTTTTTAAAAATACCTGAGGGGAAAAAAAAACCCAAGCATAACACCACCACCACCTCCCTCCCCTCCCAAAAATAATTCTGCATTAAACATTACATGATGGTTACAGATGCTGGCACAATGGATAGAAAGCACAAGTCACAGAATGATTATAGATGAAGCAAATAATATTAGTATACATCCATCCAGTTAATACATACCTTATTAACATACATTCATCTGAGATGAAGAACTATGTAAACATGCTATATTTTATGCAAATCACATGCAGATCTCAAAGCTTCTGGAAAATTGTCCTTACAGCCTTCAGTACTGCAAAACGTAGGTACTCCCTTTCATAGTCACTGCATGCAATAATGTTTCCAAAAGTAAGCTGTTGGAATAAATGAACTTAAAGAAGTGATGTACCTCACTCACAGCACATAAAAGCAATAGTGTGACAGGCCCCTGTGCTACAAATTCATCAGTGGTTATATATTCTACATAATGTAGCTGCTAGCAACAATGTCATTTGTGTCTTGTATTACTCTGCAAACAATCCAATTTATAAAATGCCTATTGTGTTTGCACACACAAAACTGTCATAAATTCTGGACACTAAACAGTGTCAGCACATGAAAGCCAACTTCCCCACAATATTTTGCACATTGGTCTTGATGTGTTTTTAAAGAAAAGGCAGTCACAAAAAAAGGCTCCTCTGAATTCAGCTGTTTACTCATGTTGGGGACTGATGACACCAGAAACTATGTAAGAAATTTGATCTTTCCTCATAATGAAAAGATATTATTAAACTAATCTGGAAGCATGGCCCCTGTCCATAAATTCTGCCATTTTTAGCATTACACTCCTTTATTAATTACAGAAGAACTAACAGGGAGGGAAATATCCCATGCTAGGGAGAATCCCATTGCATACAACTTCTCACCTGCCTTTTGCTCTACTGATAGGAAAGGTAGGTCAGTGATAAATACATCCTCATCCCTGTCTGTCACTCTGAGTTAACAGTTTTGAGGACCAAAGTCTCAGAAGCCAGGTGACTGCAAACATGCAGCTGATGCTGCCTGGAGTACCTGGATGCTGTTCTGCACAGCCAGCTCCTGCTCTCACCAAATTCACACACATCAGCTGCCTCCACTTCTATTCCACAGTGAGGCATCCAGAAGCCACCAAGTCATCCCAGTTTTAGAGGAAAACATGTTTAAAATATTTGGAACTCAGCCCACACTGATCTAATGATCAGGACCAGTCCACGCTTGGGAAAGCCACAATCCTGGGGGAGTGTTCCCAGAGAAGCAAAGGTCTGGTGGGAAGCCTGGCCAGAAGGAAATGCTTTGGGCACTCAACCTGCCATTGCTAGGGGCTGGAGTTACACAGATACCCATCTCCACGATGGCTGATTCCGGGTATTTTCTCATACAAAATCTTAGTACTTCTTTAGGGCCTGGTTCCATTCTTCTGAGCAGCTCAGGTCTGATGTGAGTAGCAGCAGAAACCCAAATTCACTGCTGGGCACAGATGCTTTCTGTTCCAAGACTTCCTGCAGAAAGCTGCCCATCCATTCCCATGGCTCACTCAACTATCACATCTTCTTAAAAGAGGAGAGCTTATCAGGACAAGCTCTCTCTCAGGAGATTTTAAATATTCTCTCTCTGTTTCCAGGGAACATTGCAAGACATATTGTTGTTGCCTCATGTTGTATGACAGCTGCTCTCTTGGCCAGCACACAGGGGACTTGCACCAGGGACCTCAAACTGAGCATGAGCAAATACAGCTCAGAGCAAAGAGCAGAGGATCTTTGGTAATTAATGCTACTGAAGATTTCTATGTGAGCTCACAAAACAAAATTGTTACTGAGGAAATGAAAATAAAAATAAAGATGTAGTCTGCTCACTAGACCAAATAGTGCCTGGTTCAGTACCAAAACAGCAGAGAGAACCCAAGAGCTCAGAAGTGTAAGATATTAGGTATACTGCAGTTTACCCCTAAAAGTACAGTATTCATCCACATAAACTTCATTTTATTAGTGTTTTGTATCTACACATATATCAAAGGGGCAGGGAAAAGAGTCTTCCTTGTTATTATAAAAGAAGAAACATGTCAAACGTTCAACTGTGCTTTGGTTGATGTGGCAACATCAAATATAATACAGCCCAAGGTGCTCATTGTGTCAATGATAAAACTGGTACAGGACACACCAATTTTTTATCTGTATAGTACAGAAAAGGTGTCTTAGTAATGAAATATCTTTTTAAAATATTATTTGTTAAGCAGTTATTACAGCATTAGTTTCAATATGCTTCCCTTAATCAATATAAAATGAGTTCATTCACTCATTCTACTCTTTTTCCAGTTGACTGATAAGCAAAGAGCACCTCCCCTTTAGCAATGCCTCTACAATTAATTTTTAGTCTTTGAGTGGCACAAAGCTGTCTCACCCCAGCCAACCCAAGGAGGAAGAATTCTGACTCACATATTTTGAGTTCTTCCCTGCTTTTCTCTCCCTGATAAGAAAAATGTTTTCTGCAGTTCTGAGCAAATGCAGCTTACTGTCCACTAATGTTGATGGTTCCAGGAGGAAAAAAAGAAGATTTGGTACCACTGTTTCCTCAGAAAAGCAGCAGCAGTCACTAACAAGGCCACAATTCTGTCCAGTCCACTCACATGAGACATCTGGAGGGTTCACAAGGAAGAGACAGAACCAGATAAAGCACAATACAACATCCAAACCCTGAATTCCTTTCTCAAGTGACTGAAAAACATTTTCCCAATAAGCTTAGCTGTTGCCCTTTGGGTCCTTAACCTGTAATTTGGGGAAGAAAGGCTCTGTCATGTACCACCCTTTAAATATCCCTACTGCCATTAATCCCTAGTGCTGCTTCCTAACTCCTGTGCTATCTGACTCCAAGGATCCTCACTCTGTGCTGTTATTCTTGCACTGGTATCACCAGTTGTCGTAACTGAGAAATCCAATTATCATCACGCTTCTGAAAATAAAGTTTAATTATAGGCAAGTGTGATGATTCTATAAATTATGATGATTATCAGAGTGAACTATAGCATAACCAATAGCATTAAGAATATAGCTGAAAATTCTCATAGGGCAGGGCCCAAATCTTTGAAGTTGGTGAAAAGATTTTCATTGATGTTAAAAGTCTTTGGACTGTAATTAGACACAATGACTTAAAGTAATTACTGCAATTCAAATAAATATTTTATCATTGTTGTTACAACTTCTATTAGCAATAATACAATTAGAGTGCATTAAGGATTCTTTGAATAAAGGTACTAAAGGCATGTAACAAGCATAATCTTAGAAATAATGTAACATGTTGATCTGGCATCATGATATTCTGCCAGTAATCTTTTGCAACACTAGAAAGTTGTCCCAGTTATTTATATAATATTTTTCTATCAGAAAAACTGCAGTAGCCAAGAAGTCAATAAAATATTTAAAGTCTAAAGAGTCATCTCTTTGTTTTAAAAACAAGACTGCTGAGCTAGAACAGCAGCTTTATTTTTATTTACTTGCTTGTTTTTGAGGGCTGACATTGTGCTCCCATGTTGCTATTGAAAACTTCTCCAGCTAAGGAAATTCAATGGAGATTTACTTCCACTTTATTTATGCCTTGACACATAACTGTGGTGTTTCCTGGACAATGAAAGAAACCCAAACACCACCATGTCCAAAGGAAGGATCTGTCTTCTTATCCATCCCATTTTAGTTAATGAGAAAATGCAACTGTGGCTCTACTGAGAGTAAATAATAAACTGTTGCAGATGGTAGGACTAATAGTGCATGGTCTCATAGCCATTATTTAGGCTATCTAGTAGGTAGTACATTATCTTTGGTTTTCTTTCTTTTCTTTCTCCAGGGCACAGTCATGTAGCTCTGCTCCTCATTATTCTTGGAAGCTGTAAATTTAAGTATAAACTCATTGCCTCTGCAGGGGTTGCAGGTGAGTAACGTGCAATGACATTTACTCCATATTTTTTTTCCTACTGAATTCTGTAGAACTCTATTTTTAAAAGGTTGTCCTCTGCCAAAATCATCCTCACTAACTCCAAAGTGTTTGGATGTGCTCTGTAACCCCTCTGATCTGGCCAGAAATGTCACTTTGCTGCATCCAAGGCACCCACATCTGGGTGGTCCCCAAAATGATGTGGGGCCACTACAGGATTTCATCATTTAAGTGAGGGTGCTCCTGGGCAGTGGTGGGACAGCAGCCAGGCAGCTTCAGGCACCAGCTGAATTTATTCCATGCACTTTTACTGGCAGCTGCTTCACGACTCCTGCAGTTCCTCAGTCACAGCCAGCAAGCCCACCTCAACAGCTAACGAGGGAGGCATGTTCTTTCCTGCTTGTGGGAGTTGCAAATACCTCAAAAAATGAAAATTGAGCCTTTTATTAATTCAGATGCTAACTCCACCTTAAGCCTGAAGCATCCACTTCCACTTCTTTGCTTGGTCTTATTATTCAATTAATTTTTGTGGGTAGCCAGCGGAGACCCACATTAAAATATGTACTAGGGAAGGAATTATGGCGTTTAAACACAAGATGCAAGAACATACAGGGTTTTATCATGTCTAGTGGCTTAGGAAGGACTTGGGATCATCTGATCTTTCCACATCCAAGCTGCACAAAAGAAAGCTGGGAGGAGACAAGCGATGCACTAAGGGCTGCTCATTTCTACCCAAGTTGGCAGAACAGAAGAGCGAAGAGATCCCAGTGCAACTGAGCAAATGTGAAGACAGATGTAAGCTACTAATTAATACAACCAAAAGTAATCAAAGATAAAAGGATGCAAGAAACTTCTGTGGAAGACAGAGCTGATGACTTGAAGGAGAGGAGGCCTCCTTTGGGAAGGAACCAAAACCTCTGACCTGCAACCACTGAAATGAGTAAAACAATCCTGATGAGTCCATGTAGAAACACTCTCCTCGTCAACACTACTGTATGAATGTGCTGCTTTGGAAAATTAAATTTGCAGTAAAAATATTTAAAACAGTAGTACCCTTGTTTGCTTTAAAAAAAATAATCAGGGCAGCATTAGTAGCAATTTTGATATGAATTCAAACAAGTATTAAGAGTGCTACTAAATAGACTGAATAAATGCTGTAAAGGCTGCAAAGCATCAGTGTCAACCAATTGGCATTAGGAAACACTCTTGTTAAAATGTAACTGATAGCAAATGACTTACCCTGTTATATTGTCAAGCTTTAATAGTCTTCTATATTTAGTCAAGTTGATACAGTATGCCTGGGAGAGCCTTATGTTTTGTAAATATTAGTCCTTCAGCGGATTCACTGGATTACCTGTATTTTATTATTCAGCACAGCCCAGCTGTGCTGCATTTGGCTGCAAACTGACATTGCTAGCAAGGAAGAGACATGTAGCAATGCTGACTTCTTACCTAATATTTTCCTTGCTTGGATTTACAGAAAGAAGAAAACAGCTGCAGGTCATTTCAACTGGACAGATTACTGTGGGCAACCAAGAACTCGTATCACAAAAACTGTCAATATAGCTTAGTCTCAAATTAGGTCCTCATAATCAACTGAATTCACAGTGCTAGGACTTTCTTAAAAGACTTCCAAATAATTAAATCACATTCTTGCCTGGGCTAAGATGTTCAAATTTAGGAACTAATTCCAAAGATAATTTCCAATTTTAACCAAATGTATCATAGCAGCACTTCTTAAACTTTGCATAATATTTTGGTGATTTCATATGTAAATCCAATCAATCAATAAGCCCTGTGAAGCTCTATACATGTATATACAAGTATAAGAATTAAATCTAAATCAGAACTCATTGATATTTCTGATATTTATAATGTATATTTATAATCTCAACCTGTTAATCTTTAGACTTTTATTTCCAGGATTTCACAATAAAAGTTATTATTGGCTATGTTAATATAACAGCTGTATTTTCTTCTTAGAAGTTTGCCATGTATAAAAAAGAAATTGATTACAAAAAGTTTATGGTCTTTAAACATTGCACTTCACAGCACCAGATGCAAGGAGGAATACAATACTTCAGGTTATGTACACAGTCAGACAGGCACTTCACAAACGCAAGGGATAAGATTTTGAAAGGACTCAAGAACTTGATTAACTTGAAGAAGCATGAGCTGAATCTGGTTTTCAGGGAGTGCTGAGTATCCCTCTGAAACACAATTTCAGTTCATGAGTTTTCTTCCCACCATCATCTTAATAAACAGAGATGGTTTTCCAAACCTGTTTGGACCTTGAAATACAGCAGGACTTACCAGGTCCCCAGCAGAAGACTCATGGCTGGATAGATATCACAGCATTGAAATTACAGCCTTTTTGTCATGATATATCAACAACCTTTCATGCAAAAAACATAGATCAAGTACAACATTAGCTAAATGAAATAACGCATACATCCACAACATCGGTAGCTCAGGCAATAAATTTTACAAGAAAAATAGATTACAAAGCATTTTTTTGCCCAAATCTATTGTTTACCAACAAGCCTGACATTCCTAAATTATTCCCAAGTCATTTTTGAAATGGGATTTGGGCTTATAAATCACATTGCATCTTGAAAAATGTTCTTGGTTCCTCCACCAAATAATTCATCATTTGATTGAAGCAAAACCAAACAGAAGCAAAAAAAAAAAAAAAAAAAAAAAAGGACAAGTGACTTGGGAGAATGAGGATCACTCTTTGTGAGCACACTACACCCCACAGGTGATTCAGAGTTGTGAATGTTCAATCTCAAGTATATTTTTATAGCTTTGCTAGCCTACAAGACTAGAGCTGCCTTAAGAAAACACAAGTATACACATTAATGTTATAGGGTCAATAGGCTTATACTGATGTGCCAAAACAGCCCACAAAAAACCCCAAACCTCAGCCAGAAGCAGCAATTCTCAAACAGGCATGGTGCAAGAACAGCTTGTCAAGGAAATGTGTCTTCTGCTGACAATAAGAGCTTAATGAATACATCAACATATCCCAGGACTACTACAGAATCACATACTGGAGTAGGAAAAATCATTGACATTTCCTGCATTTCACAGCAACAAAGGAAAAAAGGAAAAAAAAAAACCAAAGAGCAGACATGCAACCCCAAGGACACTCCTCCTTACTCCTGCCAACACATTCCAGTAGGAGATGGGGCAAAAGTCACAATCAGGAGAGCCACCACTCCAGGAGATAAACTAAGAACTAGGTTGGTTTAGCCCCTTTCTTGGTGGAGAATATTCCACCCTCACGAGCACTTCAGTGCACACAAGTCACAAGGCATTTTAGCATTCCCAGGAATAAGATAATTGGGAACTCGTGGTCTGACTCCCTCAGTTCTCATTGTTGCACCTGTCACAGTTAAAGGACAGGTGACCTGGTCTTGTTCAGCTGAATATTTTTTTTTTATCCACAAAGCATCAACTTGTAAGGATGTCAGTCAATTATGTTTTGGTTAACTTCTGGCATTTATACACCATCATTTAAGGGGAAAAAAAAGACAGAAAAAAAGCTATTTCCAACAACCTTTAATATATAACGATAAATTTTAATCCCTCCTTTGGATGAAATTTCTCTGTATTGTTCAGTTGCTGATCAAAAGCTGAACAGGGATCCTACCTGGATGGACAGACACACAAAATTCTTCTTCAGGGATAGGCCAGCTGAATGTCTACAAAGTTCATGCAGACACAATCACTGCTCTGCCTCCATCACTTTGCATCAAAAAGCTTCCAGCTCCTTTTACAGCCCCTCAGCCCCTGGTGCAAGTGCAGGAAAGGACAGCAGCCCTCTCCCTTGGCTCCCCTCTCCTTGCACTCTGCCCACACTGACCTACAAAGCACATCTCCATTTAGTGGCAGCACATTTCACCTCCTTTACTCAAAAATAGGCTTCAGAACGGAACATGGGTGAAATTCTTTGGTGGCTTCCTTGTATCTTCAGGGCGTAAATTAAAATCCCTCATTTCTCAAATATCTTGTAACATCTGTGCTTTGTTCTTCCAGGGGAAAACTCCTGCCCAAATCTGACCACATCAAAGACCACAGACTCGCTGCAAAGTTCACCAGAGCATTGCTCCTGCTAGCAGAGGAAGCTTTCCTTGCACAGCACTTATGGAAAGCTATCAGAAATTGGGATTGCAGACTTCTTACCCCAGCTCCATTTTCAAAATAGCTCTAGGAGAGAAAAGGAACAACCTCCATCAAAAATACCATGGTTTGAGTGCCACAGGACATTTCCAAGAACTGCAGCTGCAAGTACTCAATGTGCTTTGGTGTACAGAGGGTAAGGCAGGCCCCTATCTCAGAGGGCATGAGAGGCTTGACATAATGCCTGCAAGTGCTCCAAGGACCCTGGATGAAAAGTGCTCCAGAATGGCAAATCCTCTCTACTGCAAGTTCAACATCTGAGCGTGCTTCCGACCCCTTTTAATTGGGAATAATGCTTCTTTCCATTATCACTTTAGGTAACGGTTAAGAAGAAAACCTTTTTAAAAAAATACATATATGGCATAGAGAAAATTTGCAATTCAAATTGATATTTTTAATCTTAAATGTATTTTGGTGGAATGGAGTGAAAAATAGAAAGAAGAACAAGTCCCATAAATCTGTCACTCGCACAGCACATCACTCACAGCTTTCCCCAGCCCACTGAGAAGGAGAGCCATACAGCTTTAAAATGACTTCATTCCCATATTTACATATTTTTTAATAGGGCTATGATGAATCTCCTTCCGCTTGACTCCTATTTTGAGCTGTGATATTTTAATCTCCATTCTTGCTGCAACTTAGCAGATGAATGTGCAGTGTGACAGAGCTCAGAGGAAACAGTATAAATAAAGCAAAGTGGAGCTATGACATCTCACATTTTATAGCTTTTTTATTGTAGCCTAAGCATAAACAGAGCACAGCTGTGTTATCCATACTGCTGTGAGCACTCCCCCAGCTCCAGCCCCCCACTGCTTTTAAAGAGACACAGCCCCCACAGAGGATCCTCTGGGTACAACCACTGCTGCTCAAGGCATGGCTAACAGGAGCAAAAACACCCCCTCCACCCCTCCCTCTGCCTCCCTTCCTTTGTTTTTCCCTCTTCCTCCTTCTACTGGTTTGCCCCCTTGCCTTCCTCTCCCCTCGCCCAGGATGTGACCCCGTGGTCCCTGGTGTGCTCACCCAGCCAGCCCTGCACTGCTACCTACTGAAGGATGCCTTTCTTCCCTCCTTGCTCTAATTTGCTCTGTTTAAGTACACAGACACACATGCAGAGCACAGAAACCTGCAAAAACAGCGCTTTGATAAAAGACTTGTAACTGGCTGGAAGCACTCAAAGTACTGCCGTGTTTTACAGGAAGAGCTCTCCCATTTCTCATCACTTCTTGATGGGTTTTTTTTCCTCTTCACAGAAGTCAGTCAAAAAGAAAGAAGGAAAACATACTAACTTTACTCCTGCCTATTTGAAAACAAACTCATGATGAGTTCCTAGATAACAAAGCCTCTTTTTACCTCAGTAATTTATGAGATACCACAAAAGTTCTCAGCATAATCAGCACCACACATTCCACAGAAAAAGCTGCCATTTGAAGCCTTAGACAAGAAAATCACAATGAACATGGACACTTTCATGACTATGAAAACACGAGGGCAAACCCAATAACCAGCAATATCCCACACAATTTCCAAGAATGGTGTTTATCCTTGAGGTTTGTTGAGAAGTTTTATGGTTGGACTAGATTTTAAAGGCCTTTTTCAACCTCGATGATAGCATGAAAGTGCTTCTCCATCTCTAATTTTAATATTATAACCATTTAACATAAAATGTGTCCTGCTCTCCTTTTGTTCTTCCCTCCCATTAAAAAAAAAAAAGCAAAAACCAAACCCAACACATCATGGCATGGCAATGGTCACAGGGAGCCTGAGAACTGCATCCAGCTTGGCCAAATACAGGCCCAAAGGACACACAGGGAATCTCTTTGGCTGAGGAGATCCATGTTGCACATCTCATCTCACCAACTTGCTGCTCACCCTCTCCAACAGTGAAGGAACTTCCAGGTACCACCAATGGTCACTTATGAGCTACAGCCAAATTCTTCTGGCCGTCCTCTGCTCTCCCTCTACACCCTGCTGATTCTTGAGGGGATTTTCTACTTCACTGCTACCTCAAACATTTTCTGCAGCTTTTTTCCCCCTGTCTAGGGTCCCATATAGACCGGGATAAATCATCAAGCAATGCTCACACAAGCAAAAGAAAATCATTAAAAACAGCAAAATGAAACTATGTCAGATATTCATCAACAATTGCATTTAAATTTCTTTTTTAAAAAAGAGATAAATTAAAAGCCAGTCAGAAAGCCTGCTGAAATTGTTTACATGTGGGAAGCTGATTAAACTAACAAGTTTTCAAATCTGGGATCTTGGGATTCTCAGGTCTGCCCGAAGTCATCCCTTGACTCAACTCATGGATTACTAAGCCATGAGCCTCAAACAAAGTTCTGGTTAGAAAACTGCACTTCTTTTGGAGAAAATTAGCAGAATTCCTTTGTTTTGCAAGCAGATTACCACATCTTTAAAAAAACCCAAAACAAAACAGGTGTTATCTTATCCAGATTTATTTGTCTGTTCCCTGAATACCCCTTCCTTGAGCTGGAAAGGGAGCGGGAGGAACCAACCTCAGACGCAGAAGATCAATAGGGCCCAGCAAAGCCATCAAAAGGAGGTTTCTACAGGCTTCCCATCACCTCCATCCAGGCAGGGAGCAGATCTGCACTCCATGCTGACACTACAGTCATCACCAACATTTTCTCCCTCTGAATGAGTGAAGACTGAATGAGGAGGGCCATAAATTACTTTTACTGAGTGAGAAAATAGACAGGAGAAATGATTTAAGAAGAGATAAAAAAAAAAACATAGCCACAATATAATATATTTTCACTGTGTACCAACATCTACCTCCCGTTGAGTTTTTAACTATATTTTTTCCAATTCATATATGTCATCTTCAATAATAATAGTAGCACCAGCTTCAATTCCCTGAGGATTGTTCCTTGGTACTTTTCAAGTTTGCTGCAAAGCTCCAATACCTAAAGCAGTGGTCAGTGCCACTAAAAATCAGTACTAGAAGTATTAGAATGAAAATAAATGAGACATTGCAATGAAGCCTGGAAATTCAGATTTCCTTAGAGCCCTTTTTGGCTCCCTGAGCTCCACCTTGGAAAGATCCTGAAGATACTCACAACCACAATACTAAACACATTTTGAATGAGTGTGACAACATCGTGGCACAGATTTGATGACAGCAGTGGGAAATGACCCCTCAGGTACCAAACATCATCTCTGACAGGGACTCTCAGCTTTGAAAGCTTAATCCAAGTCAAATAATCTGCAGCTCCAAATCAGATCTCCCCCTTCAGGACTGGCTTAATGGGGAATTACAATCTGTATGAGATAAAACCTTCTTGGAGCTTCCAGTTAAAACTTCTGACCCCAAATTCCTTTGCATGAACTTCCTACCCTTTGCAGAACTGTTGGCTTGATCAGCACAATCTAAAATGTCTCACAGATTTAAAAAACAACAAAAACAACACAAAAAACCCCACCCCAACCAAAAATCATAAACAAACAAAAAATGAAAAAAACTAAAAAAAAAAAAGAAACCAAAGCCTTCAAAGTCATGGTACATTCAACATTCAACACTTCATCAACACAGGTGTGGCAATGTCAAAGCATCACCAACTCATTCCCAGGCTGGTGCAATACTGTGTAATGATGGTGTAGCTCTCACCTACTGATTTTGAAGGGTAAATACAACTACAACCCCAGTTTCTAAAGAAAACTTCTTAGACAATGAAAGGGATTTTCCTTCTAGGCCACAGCACCTCTCACCGAGAGCTTTCAGCCAAATCAGGTGGAAGAGGCTCCAGGCAGGAGCTGGGGGGTACCTGCTCTGACAAACAAAGAGACAGAGCAACGGGCTTTTTTTTTTTTTCCCCTCCTTCTTGTTTAGTTTTCAGTCACAACAAATGAATGAAATGAACCAAAGAAAAGAACTAAGCTGAGAAAAAACAAAGTAAAATTAGTAACAGGCTAACAGCATATACCCGCTGCCTGGGGCAACATACGGCTGATGGATGATGACAGCCAACAGACAAATCCTCATTCCCTGTCTACTAAACAAATTAGTAATCTCATCAATATCGTCACTACATCCACCTTCTGCAGCAGCTGCTGCTGCAACACAACTGCTGCTCAGCTTTAGGGGGAAAGCCTGCCTTTGTCTTGTAGTTTGCCAAATCCTGTGGGCATTTAGGGTTGCCACCCTTTGAAAAGCGCAATTAACCTGATAGCAAGATTTTTTTTTTGGTTGTTGTTTTGACCTTTACATTTTTTAAAAGCCTGCAGAGTTGTGTTTAAAGACAATGGCCACCTGCATGGCACACTCTGAAGTCCTAGGAGTCTGCAGGACTTGAACCTTCAGGGCCTTCCCAGCTGTCAGGGTGTTGCCAATTAAAGTCTGAGTTCAGAGACCTTAAGCTTGAAGAGGACAACAGGGCTTCTTCTCAGTCTGAGATCTGGCTCTAAACTCCCTTTTGCTCATTACTCCAAAAGTTTCTCTCTTAAAATGACTACAAGCAATGAGTTTCAAAAAATTAACTGACTTTTGGATATCCAACACATCTTGATTCCCCCCTGCCCCCAAACTTTTCTGAGCCCCATAAAGTACTGGCACTTGCAACATTGCCAAAAAAAAAGACAGCATCATTACCTTCACTTCCAAAACTCATCAGGACAATAATGTGATTCAAACATGTTCCAATCTGGAAAGATCAAATTTCAACAACACTCAACAAAAACCAGGGCAAAATGATTTGTTGTAAAATGTCTGGATTACAAAGCATCCCAGCAAACACCAATAGCTACAGCCAATTTGTAACTTCAATTTCACTTTAGCTGGAATTTGGGGGGAAAAGGGGGATTTATAGCATTTGGAAGAAAGGGAGACAACTCAGGAGGACTACAAGGTTATAATGACATTGAAGGTTTACAAACAGTAAAGCTGGCTACATTTTTAATGTCAGCAGTTACATTAACAAACTTACAAATAACTTGCATTATTGAATGTTTGCCATTTATTTCAAGTTATCACCTTCCACTTGAAAATATGCAATACATGGGACAACTTCTTTCTGAAGCAACCCACTGTATCTGTGTACAGAATCCTCAGAGAATGGCTGGAGTTGGAAGGGAGCCTAAAGATCATCCAGCTCCAACAAAACCCCACCCTGCCATGGACAGGGACACCACTCTCTAGAACAGGTTGCTCAAGGCCCAACCTGACCTTGAATACTTCCAGGGATGAGGAATCTACAACTTCTAAATCTTTCCTAGTTTAAAATCATTCCCCCTTGCCCTATCACTATCAGTCCACGTAAAAAAATCACTTTTTTTTGAAGGCATTGGAAGGCTGCTTTTTCCATCTCTCCTCCAGGCTGAACAGCCCCAATTCCCCCAGCCTCTCCTCACAGGAGAGAGGTGCTCCATCACTCTGATCATGGTGGCAGCCTCCTCAGGACCCATTCTAATGGTCCTTCCTGGGCTGGGACCCCAGAGCTGGATGCAGAACTGCAGGTGGGTCTCAGCAGAGCAGGGTACAGGGGCAGAATCCCCTTCCTCCCCTGCTGCCCATGGAGCTTTGCATGCAGCCCAGGATGCCATGGACTTTCTTGGGCTTGTCTAAAGTCTCCCTGGATGGCATCTCCTCCTTCTGTTGTGTCATCTGCAAACTTGCTGAGGGTGAGCTCAATCTCACTATGTCACCAATAAAGATATTAAAGAGCCCTGGGCCCAAAGCAGAGACCTGAGGGATCTGTGTTAATGCATTAATGCAGGAATTCACCAGATATTCACTATGAAAGCCTCGTCGTTGCATTACATTTTTTTCATCCACAAAAAGTCTAAAGGTGTCCACAGCAATGAGTGATGATGAATCCCACTGACTCAGCCTTTCTAATTGTTAACAGCTGAAATTTAAAGTGTATGTCAGGACCAGTGTCTTCTCTTGGGGTCAGCTAAACCAACAAAATATGTGTTTTCTCCTGCTTGCTTCCATAATTGACCCCATGAAAAATTCACAGCATTTCTTTGTGCTCTAGTGTAACATGCAGCTTCCTCCTGTGTCCTGTAGCAGTTGGCACAGTGTCCTGGTTTGACACTGACCAAACTCCAGGCACCCACGAAAAGTCACTCACTCACCTTCCCCTGCCATGGCTGGACAGAGGAGAGAAAAATTTAATGAAGGGTTCATGAGTTGAGAAAAGGACTGAGAGAAAACACTCCAAGGGCAAAACAGGCTCAGCTTAGAGGTGTAAAGTGAGTTTATTACTAACAAAATCGGAGGAGGATAATGAGAAGTAAAAATAAGCCTTTAAAACACCTTTCTCCCCAACCTGTCCCTCCTTCCCACCGACAGCACAAGGAAACATGAAACAGTACTTTCAAAAACTTATCACATAACAATAGAAATTAAAAATTTGCTACTACCAGTGATTTTCTCATTATATCTCCGTTTTTGTTTTTTGGTGGTTTTTTTTTTTTTTTTTTTTTTTTTTTGGTTTTGTGCTTTGGTTTTCTTTTTTTGGTGTTCTGTCACACGTGTCATTATCATGTCCCACCCCTAATTATTTAACCATATCATAGGCATATTCCCTTTAGCACTTAATCATACACAAAAATGTTCTATTGCTTCATAAACTCCATCACAATGAACATAATCCTTTAGTTAAGTGCCAATTAATTATTAAAAACATTCATTGAGGATTAACAATCATGAAATAGATACAGTTCTATTATGTAGTTGTTAATCCTCAATAAATCTACTTGTAATAGACAGCATTTTAGTAAGAGAGCTAGTCTGCTTAAACTAATGCTTTATATTTAATTAGATAATTATTGCATGTTAAAAAATACATTCATTAGTTTTATAACTATGTAATAAGCATATTTCTAATAGAGAGATTAGTAATCCTCAGAAATGAGATTTTTTTTTAGTAATCACTCATATTAGCATCCAAGAGCTACTCTCCAACATGAAGGCCACTGTGCTGCATCTTCCCTGCTTACACAAACACAGGCCAAGAAGGGGTTAATGCTCCTGATCCACACTTTTTTTGGGCCCCATGATGAGGACAGGGGAGTCTGAAGTTCACCTACCTACAAATCCTATATCACCTTGAAGCACCTGTGTCACACTGTCGGACACGAAAGAAATATGTAGACTTCTCAGCAGGTCAGGAACCACTCAGGCAGGACCAGAAAAGAGGACTTCTTTTCTTTATTCTCTCATTTTTATATCTTTCTTAAGACAATCGTGGATTGGTCAATGAGGTTACCACCTCTACAATTCCACAGGATAATGACACAGTCTATCATCTTTCTCCACCTTAGGAGAAAGGAATGAAAAATAACCTAGAAGTTCAAAACAATTTAGGCCGGTTAAGAAAACATGGACTACGTTTATAGAAAATGCATGAGAAACTCTACTACTGAAATAAAAACATAGAACACTGCAAAAACCAAAGCGACACACCTGAGATCACACCTCTCCAGAAGGGAGTCTGACCATCCCTACCATCAGGATATGACACAGCCAAACAGCAGCCTTGGTTTTAAGACAGAGGGCTTGGTTTGAAAAGGATAAGAGGATCCAACAAGATAAATCTCTCTAACAACAAAGAGCTCACAAGGACTTCCAGTTCCTTGGAATATGGCTAAATGCATATCCAGCTGTGAAGAGATGGATTTCTTGCCATTTTATTTCTCATACTTCTTTCAGTTTTGCCATCTTCTTTAAAAAAAAAAAAAAAAGAGATAGTGAGGCATATCCTGTTGTTCATCTGGTACCAAACTCCAGATAGGCACAATGCCTGTTTCTAGGACTGAAGCTAAGAGTGATCTATGGCATCAACAGCACTGAGTGGCCCTTTTAGGAAATAAGTTTAAGGTCCCTCCCAGCCCGAAACATTCTGTGATTCAATGATAAGGTGATCAGTAACTCCTCAGTTGTGAGGGCTGTCTCACAAAATAGTAAAAGTATAAATTTATATCCTGCACCTCTGGGAATCTATTCTCCCATCTGATGGTCAGTATCATTACCTGACAAAGGTGACTTGTGGGGTGGAGTTTCAGATGACCCTGATACTCCCCTATAGTCAAATTTGTCTTGCCTTTTTTCCCTTGTGCTTCAGTGATGAGCTGATTTTAGGAAATGCTCTCTTTGAAGAGGTGTTAGTTCTTGAACCAGAGCCAGTGCATTGCAGCTCAGCAATAGTAGACCTTGTTTTCTTATGGTGTAGGGAATACATCTGTAATTCTGTAAATCTGTGACTGCTTACACTCCCTTTTGGAACCAAAAGTGGAGAAAAAAGAAGACAGTAGTCAGACAGAATCAAAAAGCACAGATTTTGGCTACTATTTTAAGCTTTGTATTGACACTGTAAGTGATCTATGTTCCTTCTTTAAAGTGATGCTACAGCAGCTCAAAGTTAACTTCAGTATGTTTTTTAAAATGTCACACAAGTCCACTTAACTTGGCAAAAGTAATTAATCTTTAATATGAAGATGGAACTGCTCTGGATTTCAGCCACAGGGTTATAGTCACTGGACCGCTCATTTTGATGCAAATGTTAATTTTATACACTTCATAAATGTCCTAAATTTTAAGAGTAACATTCCATAGTATAGGACAGTAAACATTACATGATGTTACAAGTACCAGCATGTTCTGAATTTTCAGAACAGCAAATGCTGCAACAAGATTAGCAAGAATTCTTTCAGGATCAGTAGTTTTTTTGTAAATTCTGCTTTTAGCCCAACGATGGGAAAGAAACCTTTTCTTCTTCAGAAGACAATCCTTCCCCATTTCTCAGGCCTTCCCTATTTCTGCAGGGCCTGATTAAGACCTGGGTACCCTATTGTACCCTATTGTCCTGCTGAGCTCAACTGCCCAGTTATCCCACATTTGCTTTAATGTGCTTTAAGATAAACTTTTAATTTGAAGATGGCAAAAACAGGGGGGAAAACAAATCCTATAAAGTAACTAGTGAGCAATATCTGCTTGAGCAACTGTCTGCTTAACACAGCTGACAAGGAAAAGTGAATTTCCCAATACTACCCAAGGGAGAATGGATACCTTGTCCTGCTGTCCTGCTGGGAAAAAGCAGTTACCCCTTGGGAAAAGGTCAGGGCTGCACAGCACTCACACCAGGGAGGGAAGAAGTTGTGTTAGGTTCTCCTGGCTTACAGTACTACAAACTCTCTCTCACTCTGCCTTGCCTCCCAATAAATTATCTAGAATTTTCCTAACGAGGCAGCCTTCACCTTTTAAAAGTCTGACAACGCAGAGGAGGGAATAAATGCTTAAACTCCATGGCACTGGGAAAAAAAAATAGAAAAAAACCAAGAAAAATAAAGAAAAATAGAAGAAAAATAAAAAGAAAGATTGCAAGCCTGGGACACTGGTGGAATAAACAAAGTGGCCTTATGGTTACAGCAGAGTGAGAGAAGGGAGAAGCCAACCTTGTGACTCCACAGACCCCTGCTCTGGGCACAGCTTCCCCACGGAGCATGGACCAGAGGCATTTAATCCTGCAGAGAGCCAGTCCCCAGAGCCCAGGGGGAGAGTTTGGCTGTGCACACTGCTGTTGGTGCCCCATGGGGCAGCCAGAGCTCTGTCTGCTCCTCCAGCAGCAGCAGCAGCACAGCACCTCGGAGGAGCAGCCACAGCCTCTCCACAGAGCGTATGGCAGAGCCTGGTGGCACAGGGGCTCAGGCATGGGCCCCCTGCCTCTGCCCAGCAGCATCCCCTCTTTAGTGCCAAAAACAAGGACCTGCTTGGAGATGAGAGCACAAGGACAGGGTACATTTATCAGTTACAGCTGTTTGAGTGGCTGGTAATTGCAGCTGGGGGTCCGTCATCTCACGTCACACCGAGCAGGAAAATGGGTCAGATGTAACGGGTTTGGTTAAGTGTCTAAACTGAAAAGGTACTATTTTCTTTTAAATTATATAGTCTTTACTGGCAGTAAGGTTACTGGTGCAAGGCTTTCTAGCTTTAAAATGTAACAGGGGCATGCCCTCTGAGGGTCAGGCTTTCATTTGCTGATGTTAATTCTCAGCTGCCTGTTATTCGTCCTTCATTGTAGCCTCTGTCTTAGCTGGGCACGCTCCTGATTCCCTGCTAGATCCAGACGGTCCATGTAAATAGTGTTTATGTTAAGGAAGTCATGTTCTGTGTGACTGGAGCACATAGAAACTGATGTTGTTGTCACTTTAGATTAAGCTCTCATTTTAGCAAAGGAGGCAATTGGAGCAGGCAGCTGAGTGGCCGAATGAAATATTCAGCTCATTTCGTTTAAAGCTGCCCCCGTCTCCATTGTTCAGGCTGGCAGGGCTGATTAACCCTTGCTGGTGCTGTCACAACAATGCTCACTCTGTCTCCAGACCCAAACACTCAGGCAGGTTTCAAAGGTCAGCAAGGTGATGTTTGTCAGGGCTTTTTCCTCACAACTAATGAACTTAAAGGAAAAGGCAAATTAACCCTTCAGGCTTCCACCTCTCTGCAGAGAAGACAAATAAAACAGTACTTAGCAATGGTCAAGGATGTTCTCCATGCTCAAGGCAAGCAGAACACTGCTCCCCTTAACCACAGATTGGCACCTGACACCTGTGAACATCCTGCTAACCTTGAGCTAACCCCAAGGGCTTCATGAGCTCTTCCTCATGTAGAATTACATACTCAGGGTTTTGGGTTTTTTTTTTTCATAAACTGTTGACAGTAAATAATATGCCAAAATAAACTTAAGGTCCAGGCAAGACAAATCCCTGTCCAGCCCTGCTGTGAGTGTTCAGTCTGTGTCTGTCCAGAGCACGGCAGCCCAAGGCTTCCAGCACTGCTGCCATGGGGCTGCTTGCCTACAGCCATCCCAAAACCTCCTTTGGAAATGCCTCTGCCACAGCATTCCCACTGCACTGAACCAAGCACAGCCTTTCCTCCCAGGGAGCAATCTTGAGGAGCTTGCCAGGATGCAGTGGTTGCTACAGGAGAAGCAGTGAATGCTCAAATGTGCAACGCCTGATGTCGCAAAACCAGGAAAGAGAATTATTAAATGGTCTCCCTTCAGCCTGACTTGTTGCAAAGATTCTGTTTATGGAATGGCCTGATGCTGTTTCATGACAGGCACTTTCAGACCCAGCTCTGCTTGTGCCAGCATTGAGTGCTCTGTCACTTACTGCCTTGTGCTGAAGGGCGGATGCTTCAGAGAGCTCAGCAGTACCTGCTCACAGCACAGGGCTTGGGCTCCTTAGCTCAAGACAGAATTAGAAACAAGACACAGAATATTCTTGGCAAAAGTGTTAGTAGCAGCCCCAAATACTGCAAGGTAAGGCCATCATAAACTGCAGTATCAAGGGTAATAGCATTTTATTTTTAATGCGAGGTTTGGTATTTTAAGACAACATCTCAAACACAGGACGCAAATTTTCTTATAATCACACTGACAAGTATTGTACCAATATTTCCATTTAATCCGTATTTTTCACTAAATTTCCAAAAGAAAGAAAAAGTGTATCTATTAAAAATATCAGTAGTTATACTGACAGAAGGTAACCACAAAAGTAACTCTGTTGTGGAGCAGCTGAAATCATAACCTCCCCAAGACACTGAGCTGTACATATATACTCGTCTCTCTGTACTGCTGAGGCATTTCCCTAGGATACAGCAGAATTGGGTACCACTGATAAATGGATAAACCTCATAAAATAATACTTATACTACCTAAATTACTAATTTCCAATAGCCTTGCAGCTACATTTTACTGTGACATTTTACAGCATAGTTCATATGAGAATATCCTGCAAGAGCACTCACACTAATACTCTCTACTTGCATATATTGTATAATATTCCAGCTTTGCTGTAATGATTTCTACAGAGTCAAAATCTCATCAATTGCATGTTTGCTTTACTGGTTATCAAGATAAATATGCAGTTGTCTAGGAATGACTTGTGAATGCAGATAATAGTAAGTTAACAGGAGAATATAAACATTATACATGATATCTGAGGTGTAATTATTGTATACACAGTTTAACTACTAGCACTTCTTTTTTTCCATTTGGTACATTGGAGAGTATATTACCTGATTCCAATACTCTCTATATATCTGCTTAAAATTTAGGGTCCAACTCAAGAAGATCCTTCAAAGCTGTTTAAATACATAATTGTCCTAATACCACCAAATAAAATATACATCTGTCATAGTGAAACAAAGAAATGTTACATGTTATAATGAGACCTATTTCTTCAAAGACTAACCTCTTAAACCTCACAAGCAATGACTGAAAATGCCTTTTAGTAATCCCTTTTGATACTTTCCTGAACAAGAAGTCATGCAAGAAGTACACAGACGTAGCTAAGCTCCTATAATCAGTCTAAATATGAGTGGTTGTAAAACCAAGTTTATGTTATGCATGAACATATTTTAGACCTATGCACTGGGAACAGTGAAGTGCTTGACATCTGGAGTTAGACAGTGGTGAATTGTAGCATGCACACATCACTCTCATCTGCATAAATATCTATTTTCAGCACCACCATGGCTCAAACACCCCCAGCTTTGCAGTAATTTAAAAGCATCATTCATTTGAAATGTTAGGATGAAGCCCAAAAAGGTAGCTTGCCCACCAAAATTCAGCTTTGACAGTATTGTGGTTTCATATTCCCCCCTCTCACCACATTTTAATAAAAAACCCAGACACAAACAAAACCCACACACAAAAACACACCCTGCTGCCCTGACACCTGACCACCTGCATCTCAGGATGGCAAGAATGGAGACGGACAGCCTCTACAGAGGGGAGGCAATAAACCACAAAACACCAGAGAGGTCCTGCAGAAAACACGGCTAATTCCAGAGGCAGAGCTGTCCCCTGCACGAGCCAGCCAGCATTCCAGCCCCAGCATTCCAGCACGGAGCTGGGGGAGCCTGCAGCCAGAGGTGTTGTTTCAGCAGGAGAGTCTCAGGGGTCCCGAGGGCCGCGGTCATTAAAAGCGCGGCACCTTTTGAAGGAATCGAGTTATTAACCTCCCTGACCCCAGGCAAATTTAAACCCGACTAACTGCAGATTCCTCTGAGGAATCAAGGCACGTGTTTGTAAATTGCTTGGATATTCAGCATGATGAAAGATGCTACATAAATGACAGTTATTAATATAATAGTGGCGAATGGGTCAGGAGGAAGGTTTCGGTACTGATTTAGGCTGTTGTTTCTAGCCGACATCAAATATTGGTCAAGTTTGGATACCGATGTCTTAAAAGAATAAATATGATAGTCACCTCTTTGAAACTACAAATCCATTTGAAATTACAAATTGTTTCTCTAGGTTGAGGGAAATCTTGGAATAGACTCCTTAAAGAAAAGGTTCAAACCAAAATGGTAATAATTCCTTTTATTTGGTACGGTCTAGGATTAAAGATTTGAGTTCGGATTTTAATATTTTAGTCATCTACTGATTACAGCCAAAGAAATCCCCCAGTAACATTCATAAAGCAAATTTTCCCAAAGCAAAGAGGAAAAGGCATGGTATCCCCACTGCCCAGGAAGATCTTGTAACGACATAAATTAAACTAACATTTTTCAGAAAGAAAACAAATAAATAAAAGCAACCTGAAACATACAACACAAACAAAGTTTCTTTTGCAATCCAACTAGAGATCTTGTGTCCCTACAGAACATTCCTCTGGCAGGGATGGAGGTGCAGAAGGTTCAAGATCCAAATTCACCAAAGATCCTATCCCTGGTGTTGTTAGCTTCATTAGGACTGCTGCCTGGCCAAGTTCCACAACCATACGTAAACAAAAATATGTGAACATATCCATCCACAGACGCCAGCTTCCCTGCAATTCCAAGCACCCCACAATCATTTACAGATCATGGACATCTCTCCCAACCCTGTTCCAAAGTAGAAGCAACGGCACCACTCACTTCACAAAAAAGAAATGAAGTGGATTTGCTCCCAGATACCAAAAGTTAAGAGCATGTCATTACCCAAATGGCAAATTGCCAAAGCAGGAACTGCCTGAGCCAGCGCCTCCCAATTCAGAGGTGGAGGCCTTGACCACTGGGGTGAGAAGCCTAACCAAAAGTAAATCAGAGAAGTTGGGCTCACAGACCAAAATCTGACTCCTGGGCCTGTCAACAGGGGAACACTCTGGCAGCTGGTCCAGGGTAAAGGTCTGGCTCTTGGTGGATACAGGGAGTTTTACATAGTTTGAGAAATAAGGCACTAACACAGAGAGAGTGCATCTTCGTTCCACGTTTCTCATGGAATGGTTACACAAAAGCAGCAGCAGTCTGGTTACAACTGACTTTTTTGGTGGAAAATGGGGTAAGGAAGATGTCAGCAGTCAAATACTGCTCATCAAATGATAAACATTAACTCCCAGGAGAGTATAGTATTTTCAATATAAAAATGAACTCCCAGGAGATTATGTTACTGTTAATGCTATTAACCCCTTCAAGAGGTTCCCCACAAGGTAAAAAAGAATAAAAAATGCACAAAAATCTCACATACCCAGGCTCGAATCTGAGGTGATTCAGAGGGACATTGGAGAAGAACCTGCACTTAGCATCCTTCCTGTCACAGGAACATGATGAGGGGTGTTTTCTGCTAATTGTATTCCTATCAAACCATGCAAGAAAGAAAGAGGCACTTCAGAGTGATTGTTCAGGCCAGCTTCAGCAATTTTCTAGGTCAATCAAAAAACCTTATCCCCCAAAAGTCATCCAAGGTACCATAGAGAAGTTCCAGAATTTTGTGACTATACTTCAGCCTCAAAGCTGTATATCAGGATATATGGAAGGCCCAGGAATCCAGATTTACAGAACATTTAGTAAGGCTTCAGAAACTTTTTGGTGCAACCAGGCCTATGACAGAGTGAGCCTGGTCAAGTTATGGGTTTTGGTGGAAACTATGCAAAATGTGGTGGTGGTTTCAGTTGAGTTTCACTCTAGGGTTTGGGTTTTATTCAAAGGCTGAACTCTAAGGGAAACTAAAGGGACATGAAACCATGCAACATGAAACTGAAATGAGGTTTGCATGAGCACTGAAAAGAAGATTTCATGAAGTGGGGGAAAGGGCAAAAGCCCCAAGGCCTGGGGCTTCAAATTCACCATATGTATAGTGCTAATTCCAATCCTCACTATTGCTGTCTCTGAGAAGTCATTCATCCTCATAATTCACACCCAACTGAGAAATTCAAGGTCAAAAGAAATTACTTTCATTCATGAAGGTTTCCAGATTTTTAGTTGGGAGGACATGGCTCCACAATACCCATTTTCAGTCAAGAGTTAAGATTAAAATAACAGCATTTTATTTATTCAGGTTTACACTTATAAACATTTATACCTCCACATCCATCTTTCTTTTGAGATATACCCAGTATCATCATCCTCAACTACGAGTGAAAACAATGCATCATGAATCTATAATAACCTCTTCATTTGGTTTGCAACATGGATTTTTGTCTGGTTAAATGTCTCAATTACTCCCACTTACAGGTTATCCACATATGGACTGAAAGCTGAACCCATTTGAGAATTAGCTTTTAACAGCTGACCTGGTGCCTCAGCAAGTGTTTTGCACAGTCTCCTGGGAAAAAGCACATTCATGAGCAAGCCTGGAATCACAAACCTTATCCCAGGAAAGGCAAAGCACGTCACTGCTTATCACACAGAGAATTCAACTACCCTACTGCCACAATGCTGCTCAGTGGCCAAGTGACAGAACAGCATTAAATATTATTTGCAGAGAGAGCCATCTGCCTGCCATCACAAAGGAGGGTGAAATTGCCTACCAGCAAGTGAGAATGGAAAGAGATGACAGAGTTTAACATGAGAAATACAAAGGGAGAGGAAAGATGAAAGCCAGCAAAACCAGCAAAAAGTAAAACAAAAATTAATTATTTAGAGCTTAGCATCTGAGCTTGCTATTGGATCTATTAACATCATATCCCTAATAATTATAGGGTTTCCCACTACCCTCACGCTAACTGCTACTGCATTTTTTTTAAATTGCTATGTTACATAAAACACGGTGTATTTTCAATGTCCCTCTAGTATCTGAGCAATTATATGCATTATAGTTCTGTATTTTCACATCATTGAGGAATGATGGCTCCAATTCACCACCTCTGTGCTGATGACTCCCACATCTCGCTCCCAACCAATCTTGTTCTATCTAAACACATATTTCAGCCAGTTTTGCTTCAACTTACAACTGTTAAAATCTTTTTCTCTGTCTGCTACTGAAGACTCAACAGCAGTGACTTCAAGCATGCTGATGGGACAGAACTTTTTTTCTTTCTTTATATTTGCCTTTAAAAAGAAAAAGACTATGAAATATCTAATGGATATCTATAGTTAAAGTCAAAAGCATTAGAAAATATCAGAGTGCTTCTAGGCTTGGTATATAAACTACTCAATAAATTATTTTTTAAAAAATCATCACTATGGGTTTTAACAGATAAGAACAATGAACCCCCACTCCTTCCATCTGGCTGGTAAAACTATGTACCAACAAGTTCAGCTCATTAGAGACCATGACCACATTTACACCTCCTGCCCAGCAATGGCTATCAAAGACTCTAACAGCTTTAAGAGACCAACAGTAAAATAAACCTAGAGAAGAAACAATAAATTTAAGTATCTATACAGGTCCTGCTGCTATCCACACTCCCCTCCACGCCCTCAGTGCATGCCCATGGAGAGAGCACGCCTGCGCCAGAGCCAGAGTCAGATTTTAAGTGCTCCCTTCAGCTCAGCTAAATCAGCCTTTAGCTAAATCAGTAATTAGTAACTGCAGCCCTTGCTGCTCTGATTTCCCCCAGACTTGCAGAGGCAGCCACGGAGAGAAAGGTGGTGTTTAGCAAAGGACCTTTGGAAGAGGTGGAGTTAAGAGAGGTGAAGGTACAGGCAGCTGTTGAGGCATGTGAAGCTGGAAGAACCTGGAAATCAAAATGGGTGGGTTTCATTTCTCCTATTGCTCTGATCTGCCCCCAGCATAGAAAATCATGGTCAGTCAGTAAAGAGGAAATGCAACCTTGGTGTAGCAGTTCTTATTTCATCAATTAATTAATGCCACTGTGGGATCCCCATCATTCTATCAGGTACGCTGATGCTCCAAGGATGTTTCATACGGGTCATGGCAGAGACAGGAGATGTTCTTGCCTAGCTAGTAATCCCACAGGTTTTCCACACTGGGGGATATAGCAGCAAAACAGGGTAAGTAGCTGCTCAAATTTCAGTTCCTGCCTAAGGAATGCTTATGTTGTTCCCTCATCAATTCCACCATGCACAGCTTGCTAAGGAGTTCACCCTGTTCTCAACCTGGAACTGTGAGGAAAGAACAGACTCAATAAAGGCTCAGAGGTTTTGTTCAAATGGGTGTCGAGAGAGAATTTAAGCTTCACACATCCTATCTAAACGGTCCAAAAAGAGAGAAAGAAATCTAAAACTCTCTGGACTTGCACACAATTTTTCCAGCTCTCCCGTCTGTTACACAGACTAGACATTTTGCAGATTTCTTGGAGAACTTCCTGGCAACCACAAGCAATCACCAGGGCAGGATGCATATGTGTTAAACTGAAATCTTAAACAAAATCATCTTTTTGAGCTTCAAACATTTTTTTTTTTTTTTTTTAACTGCAAGTTCTGGAAAATGGCTTAGCATTATTTTATTTCACTGCAGCTCGTTCAGCCTTTCCTCCCATCACAGAAAGAACTGCAAAAGCTTAGGGGTCACCAATGGTGTTTTACATGGCCCTTCTAGGAAGAAATTGCACAGGTCTTTTTTTCTGGACATCTTATTTCTATTATGGTGATTTTTCTTTGACTCTTTGCTGTTGTGGTTCAGATCCAAATGAAGATTACAACTCGCTTTTTTCAGGCACACCCACCTAAACAGACAGACTCTTCCTGATTATTGAATCAAACAACCTGGGGTCCACAAGGTCAATGGCTCAGTTTGTTCCAGAGCTGTTAATCAAGCAAGAATTAATACACTGAGCATAGGAGAAGTTGTCAGTTAAGAGTCAATAAAAGGACTTCACCTCTTTGTGAATCCCTAACAGGTTAACAGCTTTCTCTTGGATGGATGGTGGGTACCATGAAACACGTTAAGTGTGACCCCACATCACTGGTAATGTGTAGTTTGTTGTTTTTATGTTCAAGGACATCGTGGAAGTTCACAGCTTTCACCAAGCTTTCATTTTTTCACCATCCACTTCCAGAGTGGAATGGATTGGGAATACCTTTTATATAATATAAACACCCTCCCCTGTCACAGGCAGCACCTCACAACTGCTGCCACAAGAAATAAGAAATAATTCACAGCGCTGAAAAATCCAGGGCATTATCAAAGTACATTTTGCAAAATTACTCAGCATCATTAATAAACTTTTTATTAATTCATGAAACAAATCACCTTAAAAGCCCTGATGAATTAATGGGTTTTAACCAATAAATGTGTTCTGAGTATGCTGTTATTTACCCCATTTTATAAGCAGGTAAAGAGTGAGAGAATATCCTTTAACTACCCATAGGCTTGATGAATTTCATATACTTTCATCCCACTTGCACTAAAGAAAATGAGGAGAGATTAAGCTGCTTGCAGAAAGCAACACAGAGAAAGCTGCTGCCTGTGATGGGATAAGACCTCAAGTGGTAATTCTGTGCCCACTCTGGCTCTCTATAGCTCTCCACTTGTCTTGGGAGTTGTGCATTTTTAAAAAAAAAGGGGGTAAAAATTATCTGAAAGTGTTAAAACCAAATGTAATTGGAACCAGCCTTCAACAGAGACTGGGAGAGCAGTGAACCAAAAAGGGAGAAAGTGAGAGTCACCCTGCAATCACTCGACAAAAAGACCAAAGGAGGAGCACCTTTTGTCCCACAAACAAAATTTCTACAAATATGTGTGTCACAAAGGACTTACCCTGAAATGAGGAAATTCCCATTGGCAGCCCAGTCTTAAATATTACCTCTAAAAATCAAGGACAAAGCAAAATGCCAGAAGGCCTCTGGTGGATCCAGTAAAAGCTACCAAGATCCCAAACTAAAAAATACAAATGCTGGGCTCTCCTCAATTCCTCTCCAAGGCCAGTAACTGGACAGTAAGTATACTTGAATAACTAATGGAAATCAGGAAATCTGTAATGAGCTGCTCAATAATTCTTTGCTAAAGGGAAAGAAGAGATAAAATAATTTATGTATATTCTCGGTGATCCCGCTGTAAAAATCTCAGGCAAAATACACAAATCATTATTTTATTTAAAAGAAAGAGGGAACAAAAAGGTAATAATCATAGTTATTAGATCTAATTATTCCTAAAGGAATCCATAAGAGACTAGAAAATGTTTAAAAACCACCAATCCTGATCTGCTACCTGGGGAGAATAAAAAACATCCTAGAAGGGAACACAGGTGAAAAAATAATGAAATTAGCATCTCCAAATTGTTTAAAAAAGGATCTTCAGCCTAAAGAGAATCGACAGCATAGCTTTAAGGACAGATAAATGGCTGCCTCAAGGATCTGTCTTACCTCCTCTTTTTTTTTAAGTAATACCTTAATTTGCATAGTAATAACCCAATTATTGTAAGATTAAGTGACAGAAATCTCATTATTACCGTTCCTACAAAACAGTCGATATTCCATTCAGTACCTTTTAATGTTACACACCTTAAAACATAATTATTCCAATATACGCTCATTCATCTTTAATGCAATTTCTTTAATAATAATAAAAAAGGCTCTTCTGTAATTGTTAGGGGTTTTTTGGTTGAATATATTATTGTTAAAACATGATTTTCCTCCTTCAGGCTGCTATAGAAACAAGCAAAGCCAACCAACTGCTTAGGGGCACGCTCCCTCCCCTCTTCCCAAGAGGGAGTCCACCAAGAGGCCTAAAGCACATATGTTAAAATATGTTGCAACAACTCTCTCTCTCCATCTCCCCACTCCCTGCTTCTTCCCACGCTGAGAGCTGGTCATAAGACAAGCTTGCAAACAAAATCAAATATATAGCAGCACCAGGCTTCTGAGAGTTATTTGTGTTCAGGGATTGCTGCTACGGGGAGAGGGGGAAGGGTTGTGGAAGGAGGAATCAGAGGCACGGGGCTCACCTGCTACAGGCATTCTCAGTTCCAATTACAGAGATAATAAATGGGGTAAGTGGTCAGTTACCAGATTAACAGCAGAAAGGAAATGGGGGAAGGAGATAGGGCTGGCTCCATCAGAAGGACACAGCCCCACACATGTTCTGCTTCAAAAACATGTCATGAGCACTTAGGAGAGGAGAAATAGCAGCCACCACCTCGCCAGTCCCATCTGGCTCAAGGTAAGGTTGGGGAGCTTTTCACAGGCAAATCTGCCCCACTACTTCTTCAAATCCTAGGCAGGCTGGAAACAACTGAGGGTTGGTGGCACTGGGTGTCTGTCGGGAGCCTGTACCAATACAGTCACTGCTCCAAATCCAGTGCTCAGAGGCCAGTGCCTTCCACACTCACTTATAGGGGCTGGGAAGGAAAGGATTGTAAACAACCACTCTTTTATAGACAGTCCCCCTCCTAAAATACCCACAGCAGCTCTCCAGGAGAAGTTGTTGGGAGACATTCTTCGTAAAAACACACAAATCCAGCTCGCTTGGCGCTCCCTCGATCGCTTATCCCACCACCACTAAAAGCAGTAAATACAAGATGCAATTTCACAGGAGTTATTTACTGTTTAATTTTTGTGAAAGCCTTCTGTCAAAATGGCATGAAGGAGAAGTAATTTGGCTGAGTTCCGATTCTCAAAGTCCTTTACAATCACCGAGACACTGCAGGTCCGATTAAAAAGGGAAAGTGTGCGTTGCTGGAAACCATCCCCGGGTGGAAGGATTCCAGGGTTTTTCACTGTTGGGAACACAGCTCGCTGATCCTGGAGGTGAGGCAGCCCACCTCCCACCTACAATCCCTGTGGGGCTCCACGGGATTGAGAACTGCAGGGCTGCCTCTTGACTCTGCCCTGGATTTCACAGAAGGGGAAAACACCCGCATGGCAGCGCCAAGCCGGCAGAGAAACGACCATCCCTGGCACTGCCCACAGCCCTGCAGGCAGGACAAGCTCCAGGGCACAACTGCTGGACCCTTGCTCTGAAGATTTTGACCACTTCCCTAATGGTTCTGGTTATGAAAAGTTTCCAATTATACCATATTCCACAGAAAGCAAATTAAAATGACTGCCTTTACTTGAAAATAAAATAAAGCAGTGAATATGCTAATGATTTTTTTTCTTACATTCTTATCTCATTTCATGCCTTTAAACAGAAAACCTTGTGAATCTTACTATGAAAATTATCAACAAAGACTAAACAGCCTTCCATCTTACACCAAAACTTGGAGGGCTGAGTTTATACCATCCTGACCCAATCTGACTGAAATTGAAAACTTTTCCTCTTCCATTAATAGCTTTTCCAATTCAGCAGTTCAAAGCCGCAATCCCTCACAGCCTATGCAAGGATTTGGGATCATTTTATAAATCTGTGTGGCAAATGAACATGAAAGAGAAACTCTCCTTATGGCTGGGAACTATCCTTTGGGGGGAAAAATGTTATTAGCTTTTTAGAGAGCATTTGCAAGGGTAATTTGCACTACAGCATTTCTTTTTATTGGCCTTGCAAGCAAGTGTTGAAACAATTTGTCTTATCATATATATTCACTTTGAATAGGGACCTCATGTGAAATGCTCCTCTTGAAACAAGGAACAATGGGCTCGAAAACCAACACTAAAAATGGTTGAGTGTGGCAATAATTTATTTCATCAAAAATATTCAAAGGGAAAAAGGAGAGCAAGAAGGAAAGGATAAATGAATGAGGGAAGGAAAAGCTTCTGATTTAGTCTGTCATAACTTAAGGCAGCTATGCCAAAGCTCCCAGTTTGGTCCAGCAATTTCACAGGTATTATAACAGGAGGGTAAATCGCTACTCCTGGACATCATTTGTATTTTATTACTTCTTAAGAGCCCTCAACCAAAACCAGGGCCTCAGCATGTGAGACTGCACAAACAAACAGCACAGAAACACCTTTACCACCCACAGCCAATTCCCAACAGAATCAGTAACTCCCAACAGTAAATCAGGATTTCCATGAGCTCTAATGGGCAGCAGCTGAGGATGCAGAATTTGACACAAAGAGTACAGAAGCCACTGAAAATCCTTCCCCTCTTTCAGTGTGCTTTGATGCATGGAAGGAGCAGAGCAGCAGATTGCTCCTGAAAAAGTAAAACTGAAACCTCTGAGTCACCTCACCCTGCTCTGTGGGACAGTTCTTCAATACAGAACACTCAGAGCAAAGAAAATTGATCTCTTTTATGCTCTGGTACAACAAAATGCAGACTGCAGATCTCCAGCTCTGAAAGTGGCATTTCATTCCACCAGGGCCAATAACTTCCATGCAAAGGAAGGAAAGAACTACTCACAACAAGGAAACAATACCACATTTGCAGTGAAGTTACACATCATTTCAACTGCAAGTACTTTCTTCCACATAAAATCAGTACAAAAAAGACCAATGGAAGTATAGTAAGAAATAATAAAATCAAAGGTCAGCAGTTACATATGTTTCTAGTGCTGATTCATCCCTACAGCAAGAATTCAATTTGCAGATGACAGCCCCAAAAGGCAGTTTGCTGGAGCAGCTCCCTTCCCCTTCTTCTGGAGCTCAAGGGGTTCCCAAGGGGTGGCAAGAGTCTGTTGCTCACAGGCTAAAACAATTTATTTGTTCTGTTGCTGCAACTCTTCTGACTCCCTTCTCAGTGGTGTACTGGGTACAGTAACCAAAATTCAGGTAGCAACACTGAATTTTCAATTAAACACATTTTAATTGAAAAAGAAAAATTAATGGAACCTTGCTCGATTCAATAGCAAAGTTCTCAAGCCCAGAATAATCGAGTTGGAAAAAAAAACCACAGAAAAACCCCCAAAACCCAAAACACTCCACAGGCCTGGATGGATGCTCACCCAAGCTGTGAGTTCAAAGCCTTGCTTCAGATGAGAGACCACAATTCCACGTGTCTTGTGGGAGAATGTTAACCCCTGGGCTATGAACTGCTCCAAAGTGGTGTCTTTCTCTCAAGGTTAGATTTGACTTCTGGGAGGATGAGCTTTTTGGGTTTTTTTCTTTAAGTGAAGATTCCTGAAAGCTTTCTTTTCATTCTGATTCAGAAAAAGACAAGAACAGAGGGGATTTTTGGAGGTTATTGAAAAGTACAACAGGCCAATACTTTCAACTTTCACAAATAAACACAGCGGCATTTAAATCAGTATAACCCCCTTGATTTAACTATTTTTCAGCTTAACCCAGCAGAAACAGAAATTATTTGGGCTTATGTTCAATGAAAACCAAGAACTGAAGCTGCCCAGCAAAAGAGAGCAATTAATTTTTCAAAAATTCTCCTGGGATAAGAAGACAAAAATCCCCCAAAAACGTCCACATGCAATTCATTAAAACATTTGTCCATGTCCTTAAGTCCCACGTCCTCAGCTGAATTCTCACAGGCTCCTGAGAGATGCCTGGGATAGCTTTTCCCCACCTTCAAGGACGTTTCACTGCATCATCACTGCACACGTAGAAAAGGCCAAATTCTGCTTCACCTGCTCATGACAGAATTGCCACTTCTTCACTTGCAGGAGGAAGGAGAGGCTACTTGGGCTCATGTCATCAGTTTGGAAGCAATTTATTTTTTACATTGACATCCTCATGGATATTAACCTCAGAGACAGAAATTGTCTCTCATTCCTCATTTAGGAATATATGAAATAAAGAAAAGTGCACACATCTAGGAGTATGGGAAAAGACAGATTTAGTAAAACGAATGAATGAACCCTCAAACCACTGTTACACATTTTTTTTGTTGATGCTTTGGGAAGTACCATCATAAACTGAAAAAAGAATTTCTGGGAGCTCTGACCAGATATTTAAATCCAAGGCCTACTTAAAATTAATGTGAAAAGTCAAACTGAAGCATGGCCACACTTTTACCCAAGCCTGGGCTACACTGCTCCAACTGCACGAGCTGTTTCTTCCCACTTGTCACGGCCACCATCAGTATTTGGCTGCTCTGCTCTGTGTGCCCAGATGAAGATGCATGTGATGATATAGATGTAGCTACCATACATGAGTCCATCTGCTCGCTGCCAACATAACACACTTGTTAAATATTGCATTAGTATTTAGCTGTGACACAAACAGGCCCCTCTTCGGCAAGTCTCGGGTTTTAAACATTCCAGTGAACGCTTATTGAAGTCCTTAAAGTTAGCCAGGTGTTTAAATACTCTGCTGAATCAGGGCCAAAGTCAAAGTGTTGACATGGTATGATGTAAAAGCTTAATAGCAAAGGAATAATGATAGCAGCACAAAGCTCATTCAGCTGAGTTTCACTGTCATTAAGCTACACACATACATATAATTTCTGGAGACATCTGATCTAATGGAACCCTAAGGTCAAGCAGACTGTTCCCATCTATTTCCATGTGAAAACAAAATTACTGCTTTGTGACTGCTGAAGTTCTCTCAAGAGTAAAGCTGTTTGAGACAGACTTGTCCACATGTACAAGGACTTAAATGTTTATCTAAAAATCTGAACAAAAAAAATTACCTATGACCCTGACAGATATGTGATAAAAAATGTAGATGAATTAAAATCTTACATAACACTTCATTTAAATCTGCAAATGACTTGATAAAAACCTACCTTTCTGTATCTCCCTTCTCAGATGATTTGATTACAAAAAGTAAGACAAAATCCCTCATCATTAAATGTCTCAAAGCAAACTGAAGATCTGCTAGAGAAACCTGAGCTCTGACTGTTCTGAATATCCATGGTATTTGTACCTGTTGTAATATTAACACTCTTTAACCACTCACATGTGGCTGAAACACTTAGGTTTGAATCACACAAAGAGCAAGTTTTGATGCAGCGTATATATTCTTACTGGTGCACAGCTCACATGATGATCTGGGGAGTTCAGCATCACACAACGTGTCACTTTCTATAAAATAAAATCTGGGAATTATTGAAGCCATTGTCATTTCACATGACAAAAATATCAATGTTAAATGTGCCTCTAAAACATTCATCAGTCACGTGTGTCAAGAAGCAAGGGACGAGGAATATTTCATGTGAGTCAAATGCAGATAAGTTAACTTGACAAGAACATGTATTCACTTAAGAACGGGCTATGTCCCTCTTGGCATGGACATCATACTGTGCAGAGTCTCCAAGAATTTAATTAGAGCTGTAATATAGCAATTAACCACTGTATATTGAAACCTTTTGTAATTTTTTTAAATCTTTTTTTTTTTTTTTTAATAGTGGGTGAAGAAAGAGATATTCTCGTGATGAATTAAACCAAACCAACAGCTCAGAGAAATACAAGCTACTGTAAATCCACAGGCATTAAAAGGTGTCTGGTGGGCTTTGTCATCTCTTTGTTCCTTCACTGACCTCACCCTGGCCCCAACTACTTATGGCACCTTCTCTGAGCTACAAACATGATATAATAAAGTCTAACTTATTTTTGACAGTTCTCCATAAATAATTTCACTTTAAAGGAAATACCCCTGCTTCCCAAAATCAATGGGGTAAATTCTCCCAGACTCTAAATAAGTATATTCCACAACTTCTCAACCATAAGTCATAAGTATTGCTGAGTTTATACAGATAATAAAAATAATTCCAAACCTGTGTCCAAACACAAAAACCAGGGACTTGAAAGCACTGAAAACACTTTCTTTTACAAGGCACCTGTCTCTTTAGGCCTTTGTTTGGCTTCCACAAACACCAATACAGAGTCTTGTGGAGATTCTCTAAATAATCTAGATAAAATGAGGCAGTGGGGCTGAGCCTAACCTGAGCCAAACCTGAGATCCCTTTTCTCCTATTCATGCCAAAAGCATGAGAAAGGGAGACACTGTTCAACCACACATTGCATATGCTCCATGAATCTGCAAGTTCACGTTGAGTCCAGGGGATCTTTATATTCAGCTCTGATCCCCCAAACAACAAGAAAATCCTGGACTTAATCCTTTCCTCAGAACTCTTCAAAATTTCATGCTTATGAAAACACTATCAGTATAATGGATCCACAGGAAAAACAGAGACATGTATTATTCCAACTTGATCCTTATTTGGGTGGGTGATCTTAACCACTTCTGGTGTAATTTCTCCACCCACCAAACAGGAATAACAGTAACTTACCTCTTTTGGTGAGTAAAAAGCACCATGAAAGGGCTGAATTCCATTACTAAGTTCTATGATAGTCTAAGTGACATTTGGCAAAAATAAAGAGAATATAAAAGCATCCATGCTCTGATTTATTGTAACTTAGTCCCTGGGGGTATTCCTTTGGACTGCCTTTGCCTTCTTCACCCAGCAGTACAAAGCACAAACACGACCTTACAGAGAATGAATGTTAATATGTTCAGATAAATGCACCTGTGAAACATTTGCAGACGTGTCACACACCACAGAGGAATGGGCTACCACGTGTCAGCTGAGCTGTGTGGATCATTCTGTGTGGATGTTCCCAGCCTGCTGAAACTGCCTCTGAAAAATCTTTCAAACTGTGATCACTCAATCACTTTGAAAAAGTAGCTCCTGCATGAAGTTTTCAAAGCCAGAATCCTCACTGACTGTGGAGTCTTAATTAATAACTCGTCTGCTGGGATGGATGTGCTCCAGCCCTTACTTGGAATGCCAGACAACAGACTTAGTGTTGGTTGGTGAAGCAGGGGCAGAGCTAGAAACAAAAAAAACCTGTCCAGTTTCCCCTGATGATTCCCATTACTCTTTTTATGTTTCCTTGAGATCAGATTTCCCAGGACAAGAAAAATAAGTGACCATCAACAGAAGGAAGGACATTCCCTGCCACCACACAGGGAGTTTGAGGCTTGCTCAAGGGACTCCCCAACCAGCAGGAGCCCCAAGGGGGATGGACAGAACCCCACAGAGACAGACTTCTGAAGGATGCTAAGGGAGATATTTTCAGTGTGCAGGGACACCTGAACTGCCTCTGGGCCATTATGGGGTCAAGGCTGTTTGCTCTGGGCCCGAACTGTGTCACCATGCCTTGTTCAACACGGTGAAGGGACAGACAGCAGCCCAGGATCATGGAAAGGGAATCACCCCTATGACCCATCCCTCCTGAATCCCCACTGCTCATCCCCTCAGTACCCCTCTCCATCTTCCCCTCCCACTTCTGCCTCCCCCTAATCCAGCTGTTCTCCACCTTGAAAACAAAAAAAAAATCCAAATGAAAATTCCCACCCCTCATACACAAAACAGGATGCACAGGGAAGTAAAGCATTTCTGATTTCCTTCTCAGGGGATCAGCACCAGGGCTGTTCCCTTGACTTTACATCAAAAGCTAATCCTCCCACCTCCTCCTCATAGACAGGCAAGTTCTCCAGACTCTTCCTCATTACATAAGGCACATGCATAATCCTTCCCCTCCCACAGAGCATCTCAAGAAGCACAATCCTCCGCCTCCCCCTCAATCACACCAAGTCTAATCCCAACACTTCTGACATTCCCAGCTAAATAGCCATCAGTGCAGTGAGAGCAAATGGAATGAAGCACAAACTCTGCACATGGTTTAAGCCACAGCCTCACAACTGGTTCTCCCAGTTTTCTGCTCAGCCTTCATGTTCTGCTTCACACTTGGAATTTAAAATTATTTTTCTACATAAATTCTGTCTTGTCTTTTACTTTTTCTCCGTAGTTTCTTTTGCGAGGGATGAGAGGGAGACAGGGTGTTTTTTATTAGTGAATAGCAGATTTTGTTTTGTTGGTGGCATTTTATGGCCATGTTTTAGAAACAAGTTCACAGTAAGTTCAGAGGAAAGGAATTTTCAAAGAAAATCTAGCACAAAGCATTGTGGGGAATGATATGGAAAGTTGACAAAATTATGATAAACAATGAAAAAAACAATTAAGTGTGGGGAAACACTGCATCAATATTTATCACATTGTTAACTTTTCTTATGGAAAATGCTTTGTTGTCTGCAGTTTCTGAAAGAGATCTTAACCCTGGCTATGGAAGCAGAATGCTGCATATATAATGGGTTTGAAACATATTTTTTTATATATATGGGAAAAAAAAGAAAATGGCAAATATGTCTGTATGAGATAAGGCTTTCAGAACAAAATATAATACATGGAAATCCTTTCTTGAAGTGCTTTGTGGTCTTAAGGAGGTAGGAAACTTGAAACAGTTACAGTAAACACAAGTCTAAACAAGGTGTGAAAAATTGGGGCAGAGGCAGAAACAAAACCTGAAGTAAGCAGTTAAAAGAAGTAAGAGAAGCGATGTCTTACATGGTCATGGCTAATCTATTTACAGTTACTTTAAAATCCATTTAAGAACTCAGTTGCAAATAAATAGAGAACGTCTACGCCCAGCATTTAGCAAAAGTAGTTAGAAAATGAAGAATAAGTGGAGAGAGGGGCACTCAGAACTGCTAGCTCTAATTCCAGGCTCCCTATATTGAATTGGCTGAGCTGTACCACCCCTTAGACCAGTTCCTTCCCTGAATAATGGGGTGAGAGCATTTTCCTCTCCAGCATGCTATCAAGATGAATTAACTAAATTATATTAACTAAGGCTCCCTCATTGTCCTCCTGCAAATCTTCTCTCAAGGCTCCGTACTTGCCTTGAAGTCTGCAAAGGCTATCTTGACTGCTGGGCAGCTGGTGTATTAAGATACCTGCCTATTATTACTGTATCTGCATTAGAGAACAATTTGGTGCAAGAGAGGCAGAGCACAAGATCATTGCAGTTGATACCAGGGCACCTCCATCTATATTATCTGGGCTCAGGTTTACTACTGACTAGATTCAGCCTTGTGTGCTGCACTGAACCTCGTGTGTAGCTCGTTTTTGTTTCGAGGGACCAGCCCTGGTTTAGATCCTTGTATTTCTCTCGGTGCTCAGAGTATCTGTGGTGTGTTTCAGCACAGGAAGTTCTGCTTTGTTTTCCTCCAGAGTAATCTACTTCAACACAAACCAAAACCATTCTTCAAACCAAGCTGACATATGCTAAGTAAAAAAGACCAGGGAGATTTTCTTCAAAACCACAGGAGTGGTCCCAAGCAAAATGCTAAGACCAAAATGCTGCTAACCAATGCTGACTACTATAATTTTTCTTTATGCATTCCCTCTATCTCCTTATCCATATCCTGGTTGTTTTCTTTGTTAGTCTTCAAGATACATGAAGGTTTTACACCATGTAGGGTTTCGGTGGTGAAGCCACGCTATGAAAATTGCTCCTGGCTGCAGTTTGCAAGGACTCCCAAGCAGCTGCAAAGGCACGAGGTGAAATGCAAATAATTGATGTGCAAAGGCAGAAAGAAACATCTGTTTATAAACTAGTTTCTCAACTGTACTGTGGTTTAAGACAGTAAACTTTTGGGATGCAGTCAGATGCTGTGTTGAAGAATTATTTGGCTTATTATCTGTACTATTAAATTAAGTTTCCAAACAATAATGCATTTAAATATTAGTGTTAATAATTTGTCTTCTTCCTTTGCTATTATGTTTTATCTTCCAACTTATTAACTTTCTGAGAGGATAGTTTACCTATGGATACAAACCCTGTTGCAGGGTTTTTCCCATCTGTTGAAGGAACAGATAACAAATACAACTGTTAAGAGTATTGTTAGCTATGTTCTATTTTATATATGAAACAATTACTTGGAGAGTGACTGTATAAAACACATTTGATAGTGAGAGCGCAGAGAGTTTTTAGTAAGTACAGAAAAAGGACAACTCCTTGATACAGGCCAACTAACATTTTAAGTAGCAAGACTTCCATTTTGTTGTTACTGTGCTTTTAATTGCAAGAGGTGTCGACTTCTCTTCTTGTGGAGAAATCAGTCAGGAATCGACAATAATGAGGAGTATATTCAGAAAGGTTACTTCAAGCACCAGGAAGCTAATCTTCTTTGGTTATTCATAACTACTAAAGAGATAAAAGCTTATTCACAGCATAATTCAGAGCACCTAAGCTAAACACTGTCTCTGAACCACCTTCCACCCACATCCTTCCCCACTGAGAGAGGAACAGATGAAAGCCAGCCTTAAGTTGGTCTTTTGGAATAACCCCTGTTTGTGAACAGCATTTCCATATACTTCATCTCTTTAATCAGAGGGTTTAAAACACATTGTTTTATTTTGAACTGCAAGTGCTTCAATTTTGTCAGTCAAATCCCCCTGAAATATTCTCCAATTTTAACACTTCATTTGGCCTTGCCATTAAAAATGCTACAATAAGTCTGGAAAGTAGAAGTGTTTCAGCTTTGAGAGGTATTCATTTGTGTCCACTTGCAGAATAATATTATTTACCTATATTTTTATGGGCTCCTGCTACTGATATTCAGCCAAGGTCCTTATATATTTCAGCTTAAGGTAAATCAGAATTGACCTGAGGTTATTACAGCCAGATTTCAGAGATACTTTGCTGTTATTACCTTGTAGTCAGTCCCTGTAGATTGGCATTCATATAATAAGTTATAATATGCTTAAAGAGTGTCTTAATGCCTTAAAAATGTTCTAATGCCCTAGACAAATGTTGTTCTAATATGTTATACCTACAAGGTAGATACAGGGAAGAGTAAAATCTTGGAGATGCTTGTGGTGGGAGCACTGTGCAAAAGATGAGTGGCTCTGTGTTAACAGGGATCATCCAGCAAATTCAGTGATAAGCAGTCAGCAATAATGTACCTTTAAGTCTTGGAAATCCTATTTTTCAGTTTGTTTCAAATTTTGGATCAAGTTATTTTTGTAAATAAGAATAAATTATCATATTTAAAGTAAGTATTAAATTAACCACTATTAATCTCCTAGGGACCTAAGAAGACTTAAAAAGCAGAGGAATTTTAAAAAGTCTTTTACTTTCATGTTTCTAATCATTATTGTCTTTCTTGCTTCTAAAATCAAACCAGTTTTGCTCATCTTTTCTTGGGAACTCAGAACAAAATATTTGCAGAGACCAAAATCCTTGTGTGACCCAGAAACATCAGTACTTTCCAAAAATACAATGACATGCTAACCTATTAATGCAAACCTGATGCTTTACCTACTTCTCACTAAATCACACCAAAATGGTCCATTGTGGCAATCTCATTGAATGTGTTGCCAAACTTCCTTTATTAGAGACATTCACAAGAACAAAACCTTCAATTAGTTAAGTATTAACTAATCATCTCACTGTCTAATGAGATGCTTTGTACTACTTTAAATAGTTATTCGATCTGTAAGGCATGGTTTTTTCCTGTTTATTTTTAATTTATTTTTATATTATTTTTATTTATTTTTACTTTATATTTTCCATAAGTAATACAAGTTCCATTTGACTTCCAAGTCTTCTGGGAGACTCAGTACAATACAGATTTGGTAAATGTGAGGATAGAAAAATCTGACCCAAGGTGTCCATCTCTGTGCTTCTCCCACAATGTATCAAACTTTCCCTCCTTTGAATTAATGTCAGAGCTGAGCTTTTAATGCATGGCCTTGGCTTGATTTATGAGTACATTTAAGGAATTTGAGGTCACTCAAGCTAGCAAACCAGCTGGCCTCCATGCAAGAGTACAACAAAAACTTTAGGGAAAAAAATATCCCTGGACTTAGTTCAAACAATGTATAAAATAAATCTTTTCAATTTTACTTTAAAACACATAACTATTGTCACGTTTGAAAATGCAGACCTATTTTAAATGGTAGCCACAGATGCACCAGACAAAATGGGATTTTTCCCAGTTTTGTCCTTACACAGCAGTGCCCACAGTCATGGCTACTTTATTACCAATCTGAAAACAAATATCTAAGGGAAAGAGACTCCCTTTAAACTAAAAATGAATCAAACATTGTCAATTCTGTGATATAACACAGAATTTGGGATGGAGGACAAAAAGCCTTTGCAATAGAATACACCAAGTTGTAAATGCTGCTGTCTGCCAGGCTTTAGTCAGGTGAATGTTGTACAGAGACTGAAGAGACATCCACCAGCTCCCATCCATCATTTCACCAGCAGTTTGGGAAAAACCAGGGTTAATCTATAAAGACCACAGGGCAGACTAGAGGAAGTCAGTATTTATGGGCTCCTCTGCACTCAGTGAAGAAAAAGACACACAGTATGAAGACAGCATCACTTTTCTACCTTCTTCAATTTGCAGATTTACTTGAAGTATTCCAGTGAAGTGCAGAAACCTTGCAGTAAATTTGCCTCGATTTTTGCAACACCCTCCTATGACAACAGTCAGAGTCTGCCAGTTTCCTGATAAATCAGCCATACGTGGTCAGCCACTCTGGAGCTATACATTGCCATTCAGGGAGACAGCAGAGGAGGTCTAGACAACCCTGCTTCTCCAGGGACAAAGCACTGCAAAGAACATGCATATTTACACAGACCTAGTGTTGTCAAATATTGTGATTTTGCCATGAGATTCATAGCAGGCACTTCTCTTGCAGTTCTGCTCTGCTTATTGGAGAATATCAGCTCCAATTTAACAAAGAAATGGAGCTACAAGCTGTGATGCTTAAAAAAACCCACCCTTGAAAGTGTGAACCCTGACAACTCCAATGCAAGAAAAATATAGAAGAGGATTGGGGTTTTTTTTATATCATACAATTTCTAAATGATTCTGTAGCCCGCTTCAACTGGCAATATTCACACAGATGGGTTAAATGTTGTTTTGCACTCTGAATTAAATTCCCTAAAATCTGTTCTCCAAGCCTTGTCACTCACCTGAGTAATCCTCCTGGTTTTAAATGGGCCTCCACAAGTGACCAGACTAGTTTACTTCTGCACGCTGATGAGCGTTACGTAGGAGGTGCCGATACTCCCACATCCCTTTAAAAAGAAGATTAGGCACTAAGATAAGTGAAAACTTCTGTTCAAATTGGCTCAAATCCTTCTCCTATTTAAATTGGTGGCAGAACTCCCACTTACTTCAAAGGTCCAGGACAGGCACACTGTATTAATTAGGACAGTGCAAAAACTCTCATTACAAAACCGAAGCATGTGACGCTCACCTGATTTAAAACAAAACAAAACAAAAAAAAACCCCAGCCTTGGATTTGCATCTCCGAGAACTCTGGGCACTAAGACTTGGGTAGAGAAGTCCCAGGCATTTTGGATTTTGAACTAAAACTATGTAAGAATGAGATACGTTTATTCATTACTCATTTGTTATAAGCTCGAAAGTAAGGCCCTTTTACAGCAGGTCTAAATTTGCTGGAATTCATGTAAATGAGAATAAAACCTGACCAAACAGAAGGTCATCCTTGCCACAGCTCTACTTACACCGAAGAGGGCTGGAGCTTTTTAATTTTAAAGAAACTTAAGGCTTTGCTCACTGTCTGCAAAAGGAAAGAGCCCCCTTAGCAGGATGTGAGCTGCAATTCCAGTGCTGCCTCATCAGGATCTTCCGATAGTGAATCCCCGAGTACAATTCATTTCATTTCTCCTCCTGGCTCATCCCCACTCCTAGAAGATGGCGACATCAGGCTGGTGCATCTGAAAATATCCTCTCTGCCACATCAATTAAACCTGAGAACTGCACTTGGCAGGGCAGCAGCAATTCTTGCTCAGTCCTGACAGTGCAGGGGCTGAGCCCCAACTGCTGCTCCCCGACCAAGCGGCGACACATCCAATTCTGCCTCTTTTTGAAGGGATCATGGAGCAAGCAGGCTAATGTCAGGCTGAATATTTTTAATATTTATAATGAATAAAATTATATGCTTGGAATGCAACATTCAGCATAACAGCATTAAAAGCTAAATTTTTATTTGGATTATATTCATGGTAATAATAAGGAATGTAGGGGTTTTTTTGTGACATAGGTTAAAGAGTCTGTAACCTCTAATTTGACAGGAACTCTATTATCACTCTCTGGAAAATTAGACAAGATAGAGTATTAAGACATCCAAAAACTGACACAAATAGAAAACTAGGTCTCTCACTTGCTCCTCTTTCTTTAAACAAGGAAGATGATTATATGCTGTTTGACATTCCATTTTCAGGGCAACTAAAGAGATGCCGGGAGTCACACTTCATTTATTCTTCCAAATGCCACCACTGAAAAAAAAAATGTGTTGGTATTTGAAGGCACCATACTCCCACAAACAGCGGCCAGAATTAACCTTGTCTTCCTGATGGATTCATTTGTGAAGTCCCTCAGTTTAGTTTCTCAAGATGAAATTAAAAATACCCTCATGGCTGAGTGTGAGCACTTAAAGCACACACACTGCATGGTGGGCCAAAACTCCCCAGGGTGTAGCCTGGCTGAACTCATTGTATTAGACAAGTCAAGGGGAAATATGTTCTTGTAGAGATTTTCAGCCTCAAGATATTTGGATTTGCTTAAGGTTAGCATCTGAACTTTTACATAACTATTCCAACTGAACCTCACAAAATTTTGAGGTTCACAACCAGCTCTGAAACTAAGAGCAAAAAAAAAAAATTACTTTTACAACTCTTTCATGATTCCCAGTAAGATGTTTTGCTTTACAGTTTGAATAAAACAATGTTGTTTTATATCTTGTCATCCCAGTGAACAAAGGCATAATGTTGAACACATTTCTGTAAACAAACAAACAAACAAACAACCCCCCCCATGTTTTTGTTGGAATTTTATCAATCCAAAATAGGCAAAAATAAAATTCAATTTTTGAAAATCTACTCAAAGCTGACACAAAAAATTAGAATCATTAGTGAGTTTTTAGTCTGTTCTTACTCAGGCAAAAGTCCCATTGAAATGGAGCCAACATTACTTCAAAATCTGAATACTGTTTCATTCAGCTTTTCAGCACCAAGATGAAGCTTTAGTTACAACCATCTGTCATGGGTATAATCTCATAGCACTGATACCCATTTCTCTTAAATATAACCTTTCTTCATAAACTCTTTATCTACCTCTGGGGTATATACAAAGCTCAGAAAATACAAACGAAAAATCACTATTTGCACTATTATTGTACATGAACAATAACAGTACCTTGCAGTGTAATAAAAATGCATCCCAGATAGCTTATCTAGGCTGAAACACACACTACAATACAGGATCTTGAAGACAGAGATTAAGACTTGTTTTGGCACATCTTGAAAGAACGTATGAACCAGAGGGATGGTGGAGAAGAAGACAATGTTGTATTTTTAGATTTCAACACGTTGTGAGGTCTCTCAAATGGCAGTTCCTCCATTAACATTAAAAATCCACTATGTATGCATTATTGACTGTTAGTAAGATGAAGTTACAATGTACTTCCAATGGGAGAAACCACAGAGACATGGAAAAACATTATTAGAATTGTGTCCAATTATAAAGCACAATCATCCTTGAGAGCTTGCATTCCTCAATATCCAAATATTTCACACTGGTCTTGCTAATGTGTGACAAAAAGCTCAGAACTCTGGACAAAACAGAGAAATAGGTGTTGATGGTGACTGAAATGAGGAAACAGCACAGGCACTGAACTGGGTGTCAGCCCAGTTGGGGCTGCATTTCTAACTGGGCTACTGAGACACTTTTCTCTCAGTGGGTCATGCCAAACTCAACCATCCAAATGCCTGTGCAGTTCAAGGTGTGGACAGAGACATTTATTTGCCCCCTTGACCAGTCTGGCTGGAATCCATCCTGGTCCATACAGCCACATTAGCAGGATGCTCTGTCCACCTGCAGTGCTGGGACACACTAATTTAGTTCGTTACTTCCAGACTAGTCTGAGCCTGCCCTTCCCTGCAGACATGCCCCTTACTGAAAAATAACAGGTCAAGGTCAGACCAGAAATTTCAAGTAGTGTTGTATTAAGTGCTATATTGATTGGTTGTTTTTATTTTCACACATAAAATCCTAAATAATGTATTATCTTTCAACGTACCAAAATCTGAAAGTCATCACCAACTACCCAGAACAGAAAACAGGATGAAGAGTTGTTCAGAGAAAAGAAGACTCCTGATTTTTGACATGTCTAAAATTTTTGACTCAAACCAGATTTTTTACATCAGCCATGATTTTTGGAGATGTGGAATGACTGTACTGTTAATGATAATTTTTGAAACCTGAAGGCCTGGTTTTCATCTTCAGTGACAACACAATACTAAGGTTGGTTTGGGATTTTTTGCAAGGAACATCATTTAGAAACAGATATTTCCAACTCCTCAAGATAAGCAGTTGCAAAAACACAGTGCTTCAATTTTAGAAATCCGTATCAGACATTATACACTTCCTGAGGATTCTGGGAAGTGTAGTCTCCTAGCTGAGTTTTCTCCTAAAATGTAATAAATTTAAGACAACCCATCCAAGTATTTTTGTTGGTAAAAACAAGTCAAATATTGCCCCCTGAAATCATCTTCACAACTGAAGGGAAGAAAACCAATCGAGCCTATTCCTCTGGTGTAAACAGATTATCCTCTTGTTTAAAGTGATGAAGTTGTCTCTTCCTGCTGCACAAATACATAAAACAATATATCTGATCTATTTGCCAGGATACTGGGTAATATCTCCAGGGCTGGCCATCAGCTGGTTTAATTGTAAGACAGTTTTACATCAGGCAAAGGGAGAGGGGGAATTTGGTAAGCACCGAGGAGAGGGCAGGAGGAGAAAATAGGTCAGATAGCTTAGAAACATGCCAGAAACAGAGACTAATAGTTCTACTTTTTATTCTATAATAAAATTAATGTTGCCCCAGCAGCATGCTATTTGGTGCATCAATCTAATCTATTAAACAAACAAGAAGACAAAGGATTAGCTGAAGATAGTACTCCTGTGTATTTGTGAACTAGTTTCTCGTAATTAACAAAATTGATGATAAATATAATTTTGTTTTTACTTTCTCTTCATTTTCACATACAAACATGCAATATTATATCAACTAGAATAAAACCTGCTAAACTGATTATGAAACCACAAATCTATGATTTATTTATATGTTTAGTAACAGCATTTTCCCTTTTGCTGGTTCCTTCACGTACGAAGAAGAAAGGGCAAGACAGGAGGAGATATGCACAATTTCACCCACCAGAATTTCACATTAAACCCCACAATGTGCACACAGCAAAGCAAACAGTGCAAAAAAACATGAAAGGGGAGAAAACGCTGGACAACTCTGAACAAAAGCAATCTCAAGTACAAAGACTTGAGATCTTTTTAAGATCTTTGCAAGCAGAGAGGAAAATAAGTGCTTCAAAATGGGGGCAAAGTGAAGAGGGTTCTTTATAAACACTGACTCGAAGCCTTCAGACATTAAAGACTCACATTATAGACTAACACTGTAAACTCCCCCAAACCTCATCTCTCTAAATGCTTGAATTAATTTTTCTCTTGTCACTGGGAATTAACTTTACTTGGTCAAACAAAACTGTCTGATTCTCTGCAAGAATTTCCAGCTTTCAGTACTTTCAGTTTGTAAGCAGCTCTGCAGAACAGGCCCTTTGAAACTATAAAAGAAGACAGAGGTAAATGGCACTACTGCAGCAGGGAGAGTCCTGCAGAGAGGAAATCCAACAAAAGATGCATTATGCTATTAATAATAAGAAAACAGCTCTATGATTTCCTCTTATTTCTAGTATTTATATTGGCTTGATGCCCCCCAAAACACCCAGTAAGTCCTCCTGCAACTCAAAATCTGAATGGAGTTTACAGACAAAATTTAAAGACTACAGGTAAATTATTTTTTTCTCTAAAAATACTATTGCTGGCATTTGAAAAATTCTCTTTTCCCTTCTTGCCTCACAGGCACAGTGGACAAGTGTGTTCAGTTTAAGATTCCCAAATTTATCATATCTGCTGCAATGACAGCATACTCACATGATGACAGTAGCCAAGATATCAGTGCTGATTCATATCTGCATGAAACTCACTCTTCGGTTCATAAAATTCTTCTTATCTTTTTGCTAAGTTTGAGGTCTGCTGGAATCTAAAAGCTCAAAGTGAAAAACAGCCTGTGTCTATTCTGGGGCTGAGCTGGAAGAAAAAACTCAGTTCCACAGCTTTCCCCCAAAACAGTAACACATTCAGTTTTATTTATAACTCTCACCTATTTTGGAAATTTTTGTGAACCTGGCCTGACATTCAAATTGGTAATTCAGCTTAAAACTAGGGAAGGCTCCTCTCCTTTTATGCCTCCATACAATTGCTTTGAGAAGGTTAATAAACAACAAAGATATTAATAGCATACCATGACATGACCTATGAATGTCACAACGTAATTATTACAGTCTAAAAACCAGAGGTAAATAGACAAAATCTACTATGAATTGCTCCTGTTAAGCAGCAAACAGAAGAAGGAAAAGATAGTGTCTGTATGTTGGAGATCATAAAAAGGCTCTGAAAACTGCAGTGTGACTTTGGCATGGGTGACACAGAGTTGCAAATATTTTCAAGGAGGTCCCATCAGACCTTGGAGCTAACGATCCTCTTTCAAATCTGTCTGCTTCTTCCTTTTAATCTTCCTTTTTCTGTTGTTTTTGCTTGAGAGAAAACAACAAGGCATGATGCTGTGGGAGAGATGCCAATACTCAGCTCCTGCTGAGAAGTGGAAAAAAAAAAAAAAAAAAGATGTGTTGGAGCTGGAGCTGCTGAATCCTGCTCACTTTGTGCAGAGGAATTAAACAGCGTCTCCCTTCACTGCCTAAATAGGGCAAATTTGGTTTACCTGGGTGAGAGAATGTCTTTCACTGAGGGTGAGGAGTAAAATGATGTGTGCTTTAGGTAGCAATGGATGTGCCAGTTCCACTCTGGTTTTGCCATGAGCAGCATCCCAGGAAGAAGGGAATTGCTCTGCTCCAGGTGTCCCTCCAGGTGTCCCTGCCTGGACCAGGAGATGCAGCAGCTCCTCCATGGTGGAGCATCTCGAGTGCTCAGATCGTGAGTCACAGACACACTTTTGATGACAGGAGGAGAAATTGTGCATGGACAAAAAACAAACCAAACCACACGAAAAATCCATTTTGTCTCATTTTGGAGCTAAGATTTGGGATACTGTATAAAATGGAATTTTCATAATTCAGCTTTTGACTTTCTCCACCTGCTTTGGTTTTTTTATACAGCGTTTTTAACTGAGAGGATGACACAGGACACAGGAGACATCTGAACAAAGCTGTTTGCTGTTCTGTCTCCATCACAGGGTGTGGCTGGGAGTTTGGAAAACTGGAATTTCTACCACATGGCACAACTGCCACGAAGAACAAGCACCACATTCACTATTTAGTCTTAAACACTATTTTTCTAAAAAGAACCTCTTCATAAACTACAACAAAAATTAGCAATACTGGCATCAATCATGTACTCTGAAGGCCTCAAATTGTTTTTACATAGGAAACCAAACACCATGATCCATATAAAAAAATAGAGTGCACAGAGAAGTCAAGTATTTTCTCCTAATCTGATGTTTTTTCCATGGTCCCACAGTTTCTTCATCTCCAGACACCGACTCAGACTGTAAGTAATTATGAATTTGGGAGTTTTTGAAACATTATTGCAGAAGGACTCACCTTCTGTGGAAGTCCACAGCATCTGCATTTACATTCTGAGAATATTAACATTATTCTGTTCCAAAGGAGCACTGATCACCTTGCTCTAAAACTGGGTCCTTTCCAACCAGAGAAAAGCAGAAAAAGTGATTGTGATGCCCAGTCAGAAACACACACACAGAGCTCAGAACTAACATCTCCTTTTACAAATCCAGGCTTAGACAATAGAGTACATCCAAAGCCATGAGCAGCATCCTGATTTCTGGGGCACCTCCATGGGCCAGTGTCCAGGCTCAAGCAATGCCAAACTCCTCCTCCCCCTCCACAGGCATGGTGACAATTTGCATGGATAAGCAAAAGTATTCAGCAGCTGCTGGATTTCACATCCAACTTTTCCACTTCCCCCCCCAGTCCCGAGGCAAGGCCACGGCAGAAAAGCAAACGAGTCAGACAGCACCATCCCACAGGCCACCAGCTGGACTGCTCAGAGTTATTCCAGCTTCAAGAGGGATTTTTCATCTTACTGTTTGTGTAGGGAGTTACATCCTTCTCTCTCTCTCTCCTCTCCTTCTTTCTCCTGCCAGTTATTCATTTAAGTTTTTGGAAGCAAACAGAAAAGGGAGGCAGCACTTGCAGGAAGAGCACCCACCATGGGGATTCTGTCCTCCCTCTGACAGCCACCCCAGCAGCAGTGCAGAGCTCAGGTAACACAGCCACAGCTCCCAGCCAGCCTCTGTCACCTGGATTGCCACTGAGCTCTGAGCTTCAAGGCTGACAGCTGAAGTCACACCCCTCCTGTGTGTGACAGGGACACAGGAAAAAGGATTTTCCCTCTGAAGACCTCTCCCCAGTTCAAGCCCTCCCCACTGTGGGAGCAAGGATGTGAATCCCCAGGGATTTGCACCCCTCCACGCCCAGCCCTAACCATCCTTGATGGGATGATGTCTCTGTGAGGGGGTGGCCCTGACACCAGATGCTCCGTGTCATAGAGATGGGAGCAGAGATCAGAAAAAGAAGTTAAATACATTCCCTCTTTCTCATTCATGTGCGAGTTATTTCTCCACAGCAGCCAATACACAGGCTCCAGAACTGCAGTTTTCTTCACACTAGTTCAGCCCTCCTTTCCAAAGGAGAAAGAGGCTTAATTTGAAGCTCAGTTCAGTCAGGAAAGAAAAGCAGTCCCTCAGCTGCAAAGATTCTCAAGCCATATGTAGTACTTTGGGGTTTCAGTTTGTCCTTGCATCATTTACCCTGTGCCTGGTCAAACATTTTTTCTCCCTTGACTTTTCCAGGCCTCTTCCTCACCAGCCCACCAGTTTGTACTCACATGCCTGTTTTAATGAGCCTTCCTTATATCCCTCCCTTCAGACCAAGCTGTTTTAATATTTCTGGTTTATTCATTTATTTTTAAATTCTAAGCAACTCAACAAACTTTAAAAGCAATTATTTGCAGGACTGGTAAGAAGAAGTGAAGTTTCTCAATGTTTTCAAAATGAGCATCTGATCCATTTAACAAAAAACAAAACAACACATAACTGTAAGACTTACCTTAAGTTTTGACCAAGCTATGCAGGAGAAATCTTAACTTCAGTTATCATGCAATATGCAAATTTCAAGATGATATTTTAGCTGATGTTTAGCTGAAGCATGTGGCAGAAAACCTGGCTCACAGCAAAAAGCCAGTCTGCCAGTGAGGCTCGTGTGCCTGCTGATACAGAGATGCAGACAAAAGAGGTACCCGAGGTTCTGCAAAACCTAAATGAACAGACCTAATTTATCTAAGTCCTTGACAGCCCACAGAGTACAAAGCAGAGGTCTTAGGGCAGCAAGAGGGGGAAGTCTTTACAAATACAGCACAATTTTTTGCACCTTTGTATTCTGCAGATGGGCCGTATTGCTTACAAAGGTTGAATGCTCTTCACTAGGAATGAAGAATACCACAGCAGTGATTTTAATTTGTTTGCCATTAATAAAACTGCTTAAAGCAACCCTTGCTTTTGCCTGGTTCTCCTTTGGAGCCTCCCATCCCAACACGCTGCCATTCACTATTTTACACTTGTTGCATAATCTGAAAATACCAAACTAACCAGAAAGAGCCTGGGCAAAAGGGTACTCTGCACACAGTTCCCAGTGATTCCCTCCCTGCCTCCTGGAAGCTGCCAGGCACTTCTACACCCTAGGGACAGCAGAGATTCTGAAAAAAGAGGTGGCTGTCCTCCCTCCAATATGATTGCTAGTATTGGAGGGTACATTCGATTTATTTATCTGGGGGGTGAGCATATGTCAGGAAGAAAAAGAGAAATGAATTCCTATTTTTTAAAGTGCTGCAAAATTGTCTGAGGAAGCTGCAGGTTAGCACCACTTCAAACTTCTGCTGCATTAGTTTTGCTTTTACTGTGGAACACCATGGGGTAAAACCTTAGTCTTCCTCTGGAAAAAAAAAAAACAAAACAAACCTATACTGGTATCAGAAAAGGGTGGGGGGAGAAAAATGACAGCCACTGGCCTGCCCTTTAACCTTTCTAACAGAGCTGGTGGCCGCAATGAAGCTTAATCAATGCAATGGAAGTGACATTTCACAGTCAAATCAAATTAAATGGAAATGAAAGGAAAATCTGAGGTCCAACCTAAAGGCTGTTCCCTCTTGCACCGAGGTCATTGCCATGGCAACTAAATGCTACAAATGTGTAGAGTAAATCCTTAACAAATCTGTAGAAAGCATGTCCAATTGAATATGATAGTTTCTGTCACTGTACTTTGTACCTTTCAGAAGAAAGGGAGACAATAAAACAAAGCACATCTCAGAGCCCATGTAGCAGAAAAGAAGTTCTGCCAGCAAGTACAGAGCACAGCAATGCACTTAATCTTCCTCTTATGCTCAGACATGGAGAAACCAAGCAGCTTTACTGTAAGACAGCAAGTGGGGAGCTATGGACAGAGGCCATATAAAGTGGATTAGGGCATGGTGTGTTACATTTTTCAGTCTTGCTTCAACTGCAGGGCTGATGAAAACTTCCTTGTATCATTGCGAACGCATTTAATCGTGGCTGAGAGCAATTCCCACTGCAGAGTGCCCACGGCTTCCAGCATCCCACCCAGCTCACCCCTGAGCCCCTGCCTGACGTGAGCAGGCTGCTTTCTCACAGGGCTTGGGATGGTGAAGGGCTGATCAGGAAAAAATCAGCAGCTGCTGGAAAAAATCAGGGATGCTCCCACCTCTTTGCTGGCAGCCCTTTCTGTGTCCAGCTCCAAGGCAGTGGGGCTGGAGCAGCTCCCCCTGACCTGCCCACGGCACTCCCTGGGCATAAAGGCTGCTGGAAAAGGGGACATGAACCCATTTCAGCCCCTGCACACTCCAGCATCACAGGCAGCCCTCAGCCCTGTTCTCTCTGCGTCAGCTCTGACTGACACATGGGCAAACTCCACACCTCTGCGTGCCCCTGTGGAGAATTAAAGGTAATTACCAATTCCTACTGCCACTCAAGGCGTGTATTTCACTCCTCAGCCTAACAGCTTCTGACAATGAAGGGCAATTTAAGAACCACATCAAAATACAACAGTCGCACTCACTCTGCTATTTCATTTCAACATTTCCACCTGTGTAAGCAAAGAGATGAGGAGCAGGGAAGGCACCACACAGGATATGGGATTTTTCCTTTCCTTGCAAGACGTGGAGGACTTTTCACACGGAGCTGTGACCTTCCCCAAACTTGTCATTTATCTGAGCTGCATAAGGTGGCAACCATTATCATGTTCTTGAGCAGAGTGAAGTTCTGAATGTGCTGCAGTGATGCAGTCACTGTGCATTACGGGAGATCTCCAGAGATTCCATGCCCTGGGCCAGCACGGGCTGAGAGTATTGCAAATCTGATCCGAGGTGACATCTCCTACTCAAACACAGACAGCCCCGGGACACCACACACCTTCCTGCATGAATAGCAATACACACTAATGAACTAATTTCTGGGGGGGAATTGTTACTTCCTGAGTGGGTGGGGGAGGAGACTTCGCTGATGCTTCAACCACAGAAGGATTCTAGTTTTCTTGTCATCTTCTGATGTTTTTTTCAGCTTTTACAAGCAGTGCTGCTTCACGTGGCTACACACAGCATCTTCAGGCCAGGTCATGGGCTCAGGATCTCTGTGTGATGCATCCCACAGTGTGTCCATGAAATCACACACACCCCTCTGCAAAGAACAACACAGAGTACCCACATGCCCCACCATGCTCACAGGAGAGTCTCAATTATACACAAGGAAATAAATGTACTCTGAATTCATTCTGGTATTATATTCACTCAGTATTGCTGGATATTCTAATTTAGCCTAGCCAAGCCCTCTTCTTTTATCACACATAACAGTGATATTTACAGACCATTTCACATTTCTTTTACCCTTTAAGTGCTGCTGGATGCTTGTGGTCATTTATTCGTGCTCACATGAGTTGTAAATGCACTCAAAAAATTTGGCTGGCAGACCAGGCAGGATGGTTAAGCTGGAAGAGTAGAAGTGACAATTTGCTATAAAATATACGTCAGCTCTGACTCAGAGACACAAAAGGCCAAGGAAAATTGCCTTTCTATTACCACTATTATGGGGTTTTTTTGAGCTTCCATGGAAAAATAAACTGAAAAAGTACTTCAGAGGACCAGGTAGATCAGGAAAGCAGTAAATGAATGTATGGAGAGGGGAGATACAAGTACAAAGCTGCAGGCACAAGCACTTGATGCTGAGACCAGTGTTTTACCCACACAAGTGGTTTCTTAAACTTGTCAATAGAAATTGTTAGCACCAACACTAAATTTCAGAGGATTTATAATCTAGAAACCTACCCACTCTCACAGCAAGTCTCTGTGAAATGCAGCTGGACTGGCAGTCAGGTGAGCACCATCACTCAGAACATTCCACCAGAGGAAAATACAGCGTTTAACCCTGAGGTCCTTAATCTTTGCTTTGGGTTAAAGGAAATGAAGAGGGTTTGCCACACAATGGAATATTACAGAACAGACCCAGGGAAAAAAAAGAGCAAGGAAAAGTGAAAGACACTGAATACATCAAGAGATGAAATGCTGGGAAGAGACCCCCACTCCTATCAGATCAACACTCCTTGCACCCAGCTGTTCCTACTAAGAAAGAGCTAACAGCTAGAGAATGATCTACTCAGAGCTTTAGAATTGTATGAAAGGAAACGATTTCATAAAATCTCACCTTGCTTACAGAATTCAGTGTTAATAACAAGCACAATTTTTTTTAAAGTTCCTGAATTTTTACATGAATATCTATGGGATCTTCCTTAATACACCCTGGTCTTGCCCTCATAAAAGAAAGGAGTGTCATAAAAAGCAGAATCTGCAACGTGATGGACACTGAGAAGCAAATAAGGATTCTGAAACAATTTTTATGGATTTTTTCGGTACTGTTTGATAGATATTTTCTCATGTTATTTCTTTTATATTATTTTTGAGATCTAACAACTGCTTTTAATAAGCAACTGTTATTGCAAACATATAATTATACTAGGCCACAATCCAACAAAGCACTTAAAAGCACAGATTAAAGACACTGAAAACAATGGGATTATTTATGTGCTTAAGGTTAAGCATCTGCTGAAGGACTCAGATGGATCAAAGCCCCATTTCTATTACATCTACAGACAAAATATTATATATGTTAATTAAACGTAAAATATATGTAAATTAACCAGCACATGAAAAATAGCACTTGCATAAATGTTTTTAACCCTAAATAATTTGTAATCATAGAATATTTCAGTTAGTCAAGATGAAAAATAACTGCTAATATCAACCATTTCATCACAGAGTGACAAATTCCTGGAACTGAACAACTACAAAATAACTTGCCATGAGAGGCTTCTCCTCATAAACCATCTCCTGAGTAAGTACTTCACGTTCTGAGACAAGAAGGAGAAAATAAAGAGACAGAAAGCACATCTCATTCACCTTCAAACTTCAGTAATTCATGTAAGAGCTTGATTTGTTAAATTTTTTTTTTTAATCAGAGTAGTTTTATTAGGAAGATCCACAAGTTATTTGCAGGTAGGGCCTAATAATCCCATTTTATCAAAATATCTTCCTTGGTTTTTTCATTGAACAATTCCTTGTTCTTGAATTAAGGATGAAACGGAGCACAGTTCTTAACTTTCATTCTCTCCAGAATTATTTATTTTGTTTAACTGTACACCATTTCTTATTCTTTTATTCACTAATAAAAAACCCACCTTGACAAAAAAAAACTTGCAAATAATTATTTCCACTGTAAATTACTGTGTCTTTTATACTGACCACTTTAAACAAATAAAGTGATTTTTATGATATTTCAATTTGAAAAACCTAGAAAAGGCCGCTTGATAAACTTGAAAATTTTCCATTTTAATGATTAGCCTTAAAAAGCTCTATTTGATATACAAAGACAAATTACCATCTGAAAATTACTTTCACCTGATGTTTCTTTTTGATTTTTACAGTGTTAACATAGCAAAGGCCCTTATTTTATTTCAGTACAGGGTTGTGACAGATGAAACCAAAAAATCTTTCCAAAAATGGTTCTCCACTGGAAATCCCAAATGCATTTCATTTCTCCTTAATTTGGAAATTACAAGTACAACAGTTTAAAAAAATGTGATTCAATCAGAGTAACACTAAAACTTGCAGTACTTTCAATTTGTTTTCATATTCACTTGTTCTGGTCTTTCTGTTTTGGGTTTTTTTTCCCCCCCCTTGGAGCAAATATAATATTATTACTACCTTAATCTTCCATAATAGCAAGTACATCTCCTTCAATATTTTAATACGAAATTGTCTGTGGTTTAATACTGAAATATAACCACAGGAAAAAGTATTAATTGTCTTATGTCTTTAAATTCAACATGTACTTGGAGAATTAGAGCCAAGAATTACACTCAGTGCAAAATTTTAAATGACAGTAAAACCCATAAAATGGCCTGATCACACCTTCTTTTAATCAAATTTATGCCAGCTCACTGACTTTGCTTATGACTTGACTTCAATTTTGATTTTCTCCATGCAAATAAGGATTTCACTTGAATCCTTCAATAATGACCAACAGATAAAAAAGCGGAGAAATAATGACATACCTGAATAATCAGCTACTCCTGGAAATATTGGGTCAATTAGGCCTTGTATCAGCACAGAGAAGAATTTAACATAAAAATATCTATCTAAGGATTCAGGGAAACTTCAATGATGGGGGTATGTGCATTCCTAGGAAAGTGAATTCTGGAAACCTCCCTGCAGTTCCCAGCTCCCCAGTGCTGACAAGAATAGATGGTCTTCTGATTAATTCCAACTCTACATTTTCTACATTCCAGTTCCAGTAGCTGTTTCAAAAGCCATCAGAAGTTACCACACCAAATACAAAAACCAGACCTTTGGAATTTCTGAAATGAGCACCTGCCCTGCAAAAGTAATACTCATGGTAATAAAAAAGAAAGCACACAGAATTTTCACTTATTAGTTGAAATGTCTTTTGGTTTTTTAACATGTTTTTTTCATTTAGAAGGACACACTGTCATTCACTCAAGATGGCAAGTCCACAGATGGGAATCATGCTATCACAGCTTCATCACCAATAGTCTTAACTTTTTCTTCCCAAAACAAAGCAAGGCTACACCAATGGATTGTTGTGGGCACCTTTTTCCCAGACATTACGAAGAAATATCAGGCAGGGATGGAGGCAAGGAAAAACCTGAGAAACTCTCTTTATTCTGCTTTGAAGGGATGACAGAATATCATAGTGCTCTCACAGCATTATGGAGTTAGTGCTGAAACATCTGAATGCAACTAGAGAAGTGCATCTCAACTGTTTTGTGTACCACAGACGTACTGTTTAATTAAGCCATCAAAAAAAAAAAAGAAAAAAAGAAAAATGGAAACAAGGGGATACAAAAGCGAGGGAAACTTCTTCAGCAAGTTAAAGCACTCTTAATAAGTAACAACATGACATTAGTCATTAAGAAACAAGAACTCTAAATAATGCATCCCGAACCTATAGATCTAAACCAGAAGATAACAAAGCCTCATAAATCTGTTTGTTCATTAAGTTAAAAAAAGGCAGACTTTGTGTTGCTATCATGTCAGCTGGCACCAAACTGTACGCAATTTAGTGCAACTACAAAGTGAAGCCCATAGTCTACAATGGCAGGGTTTTTGATCACGCTAATTAACAGCCATTTTGTTTAAAATAAACAGATACGACTCTAATTGCCTTTTTTACATAAGAAAGGGAAGATCTTAAAAGTGAAAGCATGCAAAAGGAAAGATCAGACAGTCGCCTTTCAGGCTGATAAGCAAACTCTGTGTGAAATGAGCGCAAATGAAGTTTGAGACACTCTGGATTGACAGCAGGGAGACGGCAAAGCAAGAGCAGGAATGGCTTCCCAAGCTGGAAATGCACGGCCACAGTGCCTTCCACAGGGAAATGCTCTGTTTCTGATCCTTCGTTTCTCTGGTGTCCCCATCTTCTGAGCACCTGCCAGCAGGGAGTTTCCTCCTTGGCAGGGCTGGGTCTGCACCGGCGGTCCCTGATCTTGTGGAACCACCAGAAGACACAAGAAGCCTGGTTGGGATGCCTGCACAGACTCTGACAGGACAGGGGAATGCTGCAGGAAAGGAAGGAAAGAAACATGGAAAAGGCACGGCAATCTCTGTGCCTGGCACCAGGAAAGAGGCCAGGCAGTGACTGCTCCGAGTGCCAGCTTCAGGGATGCACAGAAAAACAACTCAGGTCCCTGGAAAGTCCTGGTAAGGGACAAGCAGGGCAAGTGCTGGGACACAATCCAGCATTCTAACTTCAGTGAGCCTGCACTGCAGCCTGGAGTTCCAGTGGAGATTTAGGGTTTTTTTTTCCTTTTCTGCCTCAATGTTGGTTACTTCTACTAGATGAATTATATTTATTGCCTTTCAAACCTAAATTCAAAGATGTTTTTTAAATTATAATATTATAACATTTAGCGTTATAACATTGCAGAGTAAGGCAATGAAGTAAAAATTACTTAAGTAACAAAGTTCCCTCGCCTTTCTCCCCACCAATAAAATTCAAACTCCCCTTGCCAAAAAAAACCCCCACTCTGGTAGGTTTTAGGATGCAAGCAAAGAATAAACCTATTCAAAAATGCCTCCCTATACTTTAAGAGTGTGATGTCCCCACACTCCCCTTAATAACAAACCCTCTGTTACAGCAACCTGCAGCATCCCTCCTCAGCAGCACAAATTCCTGCGTGTAACAGCACATTCTGACTCAATTCCACAGTGCTTCAGAGATAAGAGCAAGGTCCTTATTTTCAGGACACCACATGGACTGCGTGTTTTCAGCATATTCAAAATACCACTGAAAGTTCCAAAATCACAGCAAATTGCTCTCCTTAGGCACAGCAGGCTTTTGTGCCATTGTGCTAATGGTACAGCAGGAGACAGAGTTTTTGCAGGACCTGGTCAAAGACGTGGCAGCAGCTCTCACTGGAATAAGGGTCTGTGAAAAACCTCATCATTTCCCATTGCATCTGATGGGTGAACTTCTACTTGCTTTCCTTACTGCCTCACACCACAATTTTTGCATTTAAAACAACAAAGAAAGCCCCATTTGAAAAGGATCTGAGGATTTTCCCTCGGATGGAACAGAGAGAAGAGTGTCACACGTTGGCCACGTTAATGAACATGCTGCTGTAAGGAATTTAGATACAACAGGGAGAACCTGACAGCTCCTCACACATTGTTAGTCCCTCTTCTTGCTGGGACTACAGGAGTGACTCTGGGATGCACAAGGAGAACTCAACACACAGATCTGCAGGGTGCAGCTGACCTAAAATTCCCATGAGGCACCACAACACCACTCACATACAAATATTTTTCTGCTTTCAGCTGAAACTGGGAAGTAAAAATTATCCTACATACATTTCTCAGCACTCAGCTTTCCAAACCCAGTTTTAAACCGAACATTTCCAGCCAGCTTTAATGATAACAACATCAGAGAAGAATTTCATCACAAGAGCAATCTCCCTGGCCTTCAAATACTTTGTTAATCTAACTCTGAACATCAGACATATTCCCTATCAAAAACAAGCATCAGTATATACTGTAGGGGAATTTCATTACTACTGGAACAGTACAATGTATTGTACTGCTGGCTGGGAATCTCAGACTGAATGACTTCAGCTTTCAGATCAGCAGCCAGAACTGACTACAGCTGGGCTAATTTGATTTAGTCGAGGCCATGTTGTTGCTTTTCAAACATTAAAACCCCACGGAGTCATAAAAGACCAGTGGTGGTGTTGCCCGAGAAAGGACAGGCAGGAAGATGCAGCAGCTTTCCAAGCACAAACCAAGGTTGCCAAAACACTCCTGCAAGAAATACACCGTGGGAAATAAGACATTAAAAGAGAAACAAGTCAGAAAACAAGGCGGATTTTAGCATTAACCTACCACTAGCATCAGGTCAGAAATCATGTTGGAGAGGCATGAGTGACACGTGTGCAGCTGGTTCATCATCTCACCATGGCCAAAGTGGTACTTTCAAATACAGACCATGTTTATGTATCAGCAGGTTCTACCCCCAATGTTAAAGGCAGTAATTACTGCAGTACCATTCCTGGTAAAATCTGTCCTAATTTTTTGTACCAAAGGATTATGCTCACAAGGAAAAAATAATTTGGCTGAAATTACGACCACAGCTCCTCGATGATCCTTGTGGGTCCCTTCCCCCTCAGGGCATTCTATGGTTCTTCATTTTCAACGTATCCATTTGACTTTTGAATCTAGAACCTACTAACTTTTCAATTTGACTTCAGTTCCTCCAGCCCAAGTCACGTGATGAAAAAAAAGAAAAAATTCCTTACTTAAAAGGACAATTTTAGCAAACAGAACTGAAGGCCATAAAATAAACACAAAATAAGCACACAACCTTTCACATTCTCTCCTCTACGGGTGTGTCTGTGTCCACTCTTCTCTCTTGTAGGAGATACTTTGAGGGAAAATTCTGCTTTAAAATCAGATGTTAAACTCTAACTAACCACTAGTATCAGCTGCACTTGTAAGAAGGCTTTCAGCAGCAATTTTACACAGCACAACATAAACCATTTGCCTCCAAAGATCTGAGTGCCCTTCTTAACTATCATATTTCTTCAAAGTAAAACATAAAAATAACCCATCATAACAAGTAAATGCCTAAAAATTAAGTTCTGAAAAAAAAGTGTGGCAAATGTGGGCATTAAAAAATTTGAAATAAAAACTTTATTAGTAGAATTGGGATTGTAGTCTCAAGTAAGTAGTACACTTTACTGCAATTCTGTGTTATGACTTCTTGTTAAAATCAAATGCATAATTGACCTTACCAAGAAGTATGGCAATAACTGGGAATATAACCACAAGTAGAGTAAGAGTAAAACAAACTACAGGTAATTAATAAATAATAATGTACACTGCAGTTCAGGATTGTTTTTGTAGAAAAAAATCTTTTCAAAGAATTCTTCCCATGGCAGAAGAAACACTCCATGGTTACTTAAAAAAAAAAGACATAACATATGTTTGGAACTTTGCAGAAATTCTGTATCCTAGAATTTGAAAGTTCTATAGAGTATCACTGAATTTTTCATATTTAATGTTTTCCATTGGAAAAACCTTTGGGTTTAGTGTTCATTCAAACCCCAAAAGCAGTAAGTCATGTTTTCATTTCAATACCTAAATAAGTAAGAGGATTTTACTGAATGCAGAACAGTAAATGCGATTTTATGAAGTTACATTCAGTACAGTGTCATCTCTTTCAGGTTTTACATCAACACTGGAGAGACTGTGCCTATTTCTGTAATGGCCATTTTCATACTGTGCTTGAATAAATCCATCTGGGTGACACACCAATCATGGTACAGTTTCAGAAAGTGGAATAAAACCAAGTTAGTGCAGTTATTTCTGTCATGAGAAAACCCTATTTTCATCTCAGCACTGTGGCTGGATCCTCACTGAGCCACGACCATCAGTAATATGTAAATTGTTGGTGTGAAGGGACAAGTGAAGGAAGGACATCCCCCACCTATCCAGTTCAAATATCCTGTGTTCTGAACTCATTAAGAACAAGAAAACACTCATGGCACCAAGCCAAGCCATGCACTGTCACTAGTTAGGGCTTTACAGAAGAGTTTAACACTGCACAGATTTTTTTAAAAAGGCCAAGTCATCACTGCTGGGCTGTGTGAGTCCCACACAGTTCTATCACACAAGCATCAAACCAAAGTGGACCTTCCCATAGCTCTTATTATCTCCTGCAGCACTGCATTGCCACTTGTGCTAGGGGAAGTTTACATTATCCTGCTGGTGGTATTTGCTGTCATAAACATGTTTTCTTCAGTTACACCATTCAGGCTGTATTTTCCACAGAACACGAGTTTTTGGCATAGGACAAAAGGAAAAGCAGCAGTGAGCTTCGAGTGTACATACCAAACTCTCTCATGACAACAGTGGCAGGATCAGCAACAGAAGCAGCAGGTTTCATTTGCAAACCAAGACAGTCAGATAAGCAAGTCATGGAAAAAGGAATTTCACTGTAAATCGTTTACTGGCGTTGTATTTCAGCTCACAACTATTGCTTAGTGAGCAGTTTGGGGGTTTTTTTGGAAGGGGTATTTCCAAAGCGAGTCTTTGAAAATGGAGATGCTGTCTTACACGGGGGACCAGTGTCCTATCAAAACCTCACAAAAGCTTTCATAGACAATTTAAGGAAAAGGGAAAGCACAGGCCATTCCTGACAGCTGGATTCAGGAAGTGTACAGCTGAATCAAACCCAAACTCCATAGCTTAAAGTAAATTTAATCACTTGCAATTCATCTTCACCTTCAGTGTTCATAATCTCTAGTATCAGATTCCCCTCCAGTCGTTCCTCTCTATTGAGATTGCTGTAAAATGCAGCACTGCAGCCACTTTTGCTCTCAGTGTCCTCTCCACTTTACAGCTCTCTCCAGCAGCCAGAGTTACTCAAACATACACCCTGATTGGCCTCCTGCTCTTCTGGAGATGCAGCTCCTAGTAAATCCAATCCAGCCTGGAATTATTGCTCTCATCACTCAGCCACGTGAAAAAAATATATTATGAAAACAGAATTTCTCCTGTAAGCCATTATTTTGTGAAGGAAAACAGGCAGGAAAAAAAAAAAAAAAAAAGAAGAAGAAAAAAAAAATAATCAAATGAATAGTCAAGGAAATGCTTTTTTTCATGAATACATCTTTGGAGTCTCTTCTGGGTGGCTGGGCATGCGTCACAGGTGGCTTCAGCAGATACTCTGGAAGCAAAACTATTTATTGTGAAGTATAACAGATTTAATTCTGGGTTTTTTGGTTTTTTTTTTCTTTAATCTTTTCTTAAATGAAAAAAATACTTATCCCTCTTACTCATATCATTTGGATTAGAATGCCTAAACATTTTGGCACTTCAGATATTTTTCATATGGTTTAAAACAACTTAAATATGAACATGTGAGAAGATTCATAGCCTTAGACCACACCTTCATGCAACAAAATTAGCTTCAGTAGAACTGCAGTCTCTGCCTCTCATAGAATATCAGAAATATGGCAAATACCAAAATAATACATCTCCATCACTGTGTGTATATATATACACACAAAAATATATATATGCTCTCACATGTATATACACACAGGTTTCTTGCACATTCTTCCATGAGATGCTCACAAACTTCAGAATCTGATTTGCATTTTAAAGATTTATTAAAATAGGCTTAATCACAGTGATCCAGAGCTCACCTGAACAGCACTTAAACAGGCAAACTGAAAAGTCATTCTTTAAGCACTTCAGCAGCACCTCAGAGGTCTCAGGAAAGGTTCTTCTACAGATCTCAAAAAGAACCTGAGCATGTAATACGGGAGAGCTTTGCAACATGTAAAGTCGAATATTAGTAAGAATGTTAATTTTGTTTCCATACCTTCAGTGTAATAAAAAGGCTGATACATTTTAATGCCACGCTGTGGCATAAGCATAAGCATTGTCTCTTAATGCAATTCTGGTTACATAGAAACATTTCTCACTCAAAACTGTGAGATTTTTACATACTCATCTCTCTCCTGAGCTCATCTTAAGGTTCTTAGGTTTGAAAGATTTAAGATTTAGCCAAATGAAAATATAGATTAAAATTACATATTCATGTTCCAGGTTGCACGAATTTCATAGTATCTCGTCCCTCAAAATGCAGCCACTTCCAGAGAGAAATCCAGGAGCTGATCAACAGCACACAATACTGCTGCAGCACAGTTCACAGCAAGAAATTAACACATTAGATGTAATTTAAAAATATTACCAACTGACTGAAGAGACTTTAGGTCCTCATCACTAAAAACACACGGTTCTTTAAAAGTAAGCATCCTGAGGAAAATAAAAATTTGGCCTACTTCACCACACGTGGCTCTATGCCAACAACTCTATGTGACCTCTGTTTAGCCTCCAAGAGCATTTACATGAACCTAAAAATGCTGGTCCATGTTGTGCCCTTGAATGTGGGCACGCAGCTCCCCTGAAGTCAATGGCAGCTGTGTCTGTACAGCTGAGGGCAGAACTCAACCACGTTATCAACAGGGGAGAGATGAAGGCAGCTCTTCTGGAAAGGCAACGAGGCTTGAATGCACCCAAAAAATGTTCTACCCCAGAAAGAGACTCCCCAGCAAAAGGCACAACACTGTGTTTTGGTCATTTTAGTGGTGCTTCTGCAGGAGGGAGAAAATTCCAAGGGAAGGTGCTGTGCTTGGATGGTTCACACTCAGAGAGGATTGTCTGCAGTGCCGTGCCTTATACATGAACACATCTCTGTGTATGTGTATTTTTCTGAGTGGGAGAGGCTGCATTACAGATGTAGCCAAAGTCTCAACTCTGGAATTACTGACAACAGCTCCCTCAGATCCTATTCACCTACAAGCACCAGTCATCCTAGGCAACATTAAAATAGAGCAGCCATTTCCTTTCCCATTCAAAATACTGATTAAGACCTACAGATCTTCTTTCTGACTTCTCTTTCTCACTGCATTTATTTATCCTGCAATTATTTATTGATTCATTTGGATGGTAACCTCTTATCACTCACGCAAGGACAAACAAAACCTGCAGGGCAAACCAGGTGCAGAAAACAGATGTTGTGGTACCCTCGTGTGAGGGTATTTCAGCCCACAGGAGACAGGAATGTGAAGCTTTATGTGGTGAGGACAGGATGTGCATCTGGCTCTGTCCTTCTGCTCCCTGATCACCAGCCCACACCTCCCACCTTCAAAGCCACGCTCTCTGCCTCTCCAGGAAGCCACGTGCAGCTCTGCCTGGGAAACTGGGAGAGGGGAAACAGGCAAGAATCCACAGCCCTGGAATGGGGTGCCCAGCAAAGCTCCCCCTGCACCAACACAGACCTTCCCAGCTGGGGCTCTGCTCTGGGTACAGCCCTTGGCATGCAGGGAGGGGGTGAGTGACCTGATGTGACACCTGCTCCCCTTGCAGAGCCACCTTTCTCCTGCGAGGAGCAGTGCTGCTGCAGGGAGACACTTTGGGATTATTTCCAGTACTGTTATTTGGAGCACCAGGTGGCCACAGGTATTACCAAACACTGCTGTGGCTTGTAGATGCTGTGCAAGTCCAGAATCACCTCGTCACTTCTCTTCAAACACAAACCATAGCTCACCATAGCACACAGGATGTGCAGTTACTGAATGGAGCTCCACTCATATCGCTGCAATTAATATGATTTATGCTGGCTACGGGTCTGGCTTTTTTATTTTCAATCATTAGAAAATGATGTTGGAGCTGTCAGCACGATGATAACTAATGCTAATACATCCTGCTTCTTAGGACTAAGTGGTGGCCTGTTGTCTGGATATTAACATGACAACACACAAATAACACCTTTTTTACTGCAAGTTTTGACTGCATTTTAAAGGTTTTCCACTTACACAGGTAATCAGCATATTCATTTCTGTCTGCAGTTTCTTGGAAGGGCCCCATGTTCAATGGAGAGCTATGAGAAGGCTGTTCCTGATCTCCAGCATCAGTAATGCATTTCTCTGATGTGTAATCCCCACTGAAAACTTCCAGTAGCTCAACAGCCAAGTTCAGGAAACTGCAAAACCTGACATTGGCCCAGGGCTTTTAGTGCTCAACACCCACATTTGTACCTGGGCAATTCCTGTGCCTTCCCCTCTAGCTCTTTTTTGAGAGGAGGCTGTGTCACTTCTGTTCCTTAATGACATCTATTTCTGGATTTAAGACAGCAGTCTTCTCCTGCTCTGCCCCTCCAGTTATTTCTTGAAACAAGGACACTTGTTTCCAGTAAGGGTGAAGCCAGAGGGACGTGTGAGCCCAGCATTTGGGGCAGACTCTGCACAGCTATTCTGGGACCGCTGGAGCCACGCAGCAGAAGAGCATCAAACATTCAGGGGAATCCCCTTCTGTCACTTTTATTATTATCACCAAAAAAAGGAGTGATGATGTGTCTTCTTAGACACGGTCCTGGGCAGAGGGTGTTCTTTATTTTAAGTAAAGGCAGGAAATGAGTAATAGATTTCCTCTGCAGTCAAACTGGGGCTAGGGACTGATTGGTTGAGTGAGCTTTAGCCTCTCAATATTTCAACTTTGTGCTAAATAGGGAAAATAGTTACAATCCTAACTACTTTTATCATTTTTGGACATTTCAAGTTCAAAAATATTGACTACCTGTGAGCCTCATCCTGTTACTCTGTAAGGAATATTCTGATCTCATCAGCTGGGAAATTGAGGCAAAGTGTGGTCTGCAGGCACACATGGAGAGTTTGGGAAGCCACTGTTCCCTCACACAGCACTAACACATTTTCCATATAACTTCCCAGTAATATTAACAGGAGTTCTGTTCCTCCAGTGGTAGAAGTGATGGGGTTGCTCATTTACATATGGATAGATAGATAGATAAGATAGATAGATTAGATAGATGTAAACCCATTACATATATAAAAATATAAATTTTGTTCAGAACATGTCCAGATGCCCTTGCAACAAAATCCCCACACACAGCCACCTGTGCCTTGTTTACACTTGGCCTCCTCCTACCATTACTCCCACTGATGAAACCACACAACTTTTAATAAAGTTTGAGAGGGGGAAGATGTTTTTCCACGCAAAGCAGCTGTTAGCTCACAGCACCAGCTCGTATTTAAGACTCCTTTCTACCTGGATGAGAGCAGCCCCATCTCTGCGTGTTTAAACTTCCTGCAATATTGACAGTGATGGCCTCTTGCCTCACAGGACTAAAGAGCCACACCAGACAACTTCTGTGTGTAGAAAACCAAGCAAAAGGAAAGAATTAAAGCTTAAGAAGCAATCAATGAAAAGAGACTGCACAACTTAATTATTAGCATGCTAAAGAGAATCAGATGAACAGGAGAATGAATTTGCAAAGAAATCTGGGGGAAAAAGAAGTTGTTTCCATTTCAGAGGAATCTGAAATGTTTCCTGAACTAGTATATTAATTCTGTTTGGGCAACGACTGCTGAAACCCAAAAGGCAGCAAGATTCTACATCAGAGCAGCAGTTAATTTTGACAGTGTGGATTTTCCACTGTGTCTCTACTTAAACTGCAATTCCACTCTCCTACATGGACTGAAAGGTCACTGGGAAGGCTCTGCAGCTCCTGCCATACACTTCTGGTTTTTTGGAGTCCTCAGTGCTCATCATGTTAGTGCTGACTGCTTTGACACCAGGTTTACACTTCAGACATTCACTACTATTCACTACCATTGTGCTACTTGCTTACAATTTTGCCACTTATTCAAACAAACACACAGACAAATGAGTTTTCTCCTGAAGTTATGCAAAATACAGAATTTGGGAAACACATTTGGCTGATTAATATTTTGACTGACTTCCTCTCAGAAGAGCAGTCTCACCTCCAAGGTGGCAGCCCCATTTTCTACCCTCATTCTGCTTCATTCTTCTCTTCTTGCTCAGCCAAACTGGGTCTGTGGGGACTGGCTTTGTCCCATTTTCCTCAGAAGGTCACTCACTGCATGCTGGAGAACAAAGCTTCAGCTTCTCCTGAGCATTTGCACTGGATATTCTTTCCTGTCATTGGCACCCCTTTCCACAAAAGCAAAATTTTAACACATTCCCAGTATTTCTACTAATCAAGTGTTACCAGCTTTCAGCTTCTTCCCATGACCAAGCAGACATCTTTTTTTCTGGATTTTTGTCCATAAATCAAGTTTATAAATACTTCCATCATATTTTCACCCAAGGTTTCTCAATTTCTTACTCCTGAAGGAAAATTATTTTTAATATACGAACTTAAACTCCACTTAAAACTTCCACAAACTTTTCAAAAACCAAAATTAATACTGTTTTTACTTCAGTTATCATCATTACCATCTAACATCGACGTCTAAAAGTAACTCAATAATGACCTATAAGAAAATCAGGAATTTCAGACTTTTAAGTAAAATACCAGAGATGGAAAGCTGAACTTAAATTAAGATATTCAAATGCATAAATAATATGTGCAGTATAAAAAAACCCAATTCCTAAGAACAAGAACACATGGCATGGAGACCATGAACAGCCTCACAACCATTTATGTGCTTTGTGCTGTCCAGGCAAGAGCAGAGCCACAAAACAACCTGTGAGATATCTGACACAATGCCCAATTACAAACTGCCCCCTGGCACCAGCAACGTGGGGTAAGGGTTGTGACACAAAATGTCATTAAAGAAACAACACACCAGCATGGCAGCACTGACCTAACGTGGGCTTAGGAAGAGCATGGAATGGTGTTCCCTGCACAGGGAACTTCAGTGTGGCTTCCCTCTAGCTCAGGTGCAGTTGGACCATGGAAATATTGACCAATAACCACGTTCTTCTCTGGGTACACCATGGTGAGGGAAGGGAGAACGACTGAGGAGGGGATTGAGAGTAAGAATAATTTTAATTTTCCCTCGTATTTTTTCTTGTAAAAAACAAAATTGCATAGCCTTGTGTCTACTTCAAAGAGCTCATTTGAAAATCCACATCTAAAAGCCCTTTAAAGAGAAAGTTAGAAATCACCAGCGAAGCAGAAATCCTCAGTCTCACCACCATGCTGGTGTCATTTCCCTGTTTGTACTGCTGACCCAGGTCTTTTTTTTTTTCTCTCCTTCCCCCTTCTCACACCATGAGTGCTTCAGTGAGGCTGCTAGTCAAACATATCCTCAAAGCTCCCAGTGTTGTTCTATAAAAGGATGAATAATCAAAAGAGAGAGATCAGCAAAACCTGCCTCAGGGGTTCTGGGAGGGCCAGTAAGAGGAGTATGTCTTTTTAACTGATTAGTTTTAAGTAAAATTTTTTTTTAAAGTGAGACTGAGGAATTAACAGAAGGTATTTTTCACTTTTCAGTAATCTTGTCTGCTACATAAATGCAAGCCAGGCTCCCCAAGCTGGGAACCAGGCACAACAGTTGCAATGTCTGAAGAAAAATCACTCCAAAAAACCTTTTAAGGGTAAATTCTCTCCTGGAACTAAAGCCCGGCATGAAAAAGGCCACCCAACCTTTGGGATTTCTTATCACAAGTCTAGCAAGACTGAGTCCTTTTCTCAAGTCCTTGGATTCTGAAGCCACCTAATTGCACAGGAAGATCAGTAGCCATTAAAAGTAAAAAAACCACCAGCCAATGACATGTGAGTGTTTGCAGGATTATGCCTGTAACATTCACATGAAATTTAAGGAATATGGGTGTGATGCTGTCCCTCTAGAACTACAATGGCCTGAAAGTTTAGGTATTACTAAGTTTCTGTTTTTCAAAAGTACTTTCTTCAGTTCCTCTAACTTTTACATTGTTGTGTTTTCCTTTTTTTCACTGGGTAACTACAAACTCATAAGCAGCCAGGAACACCAGTAATTCCTAAAAATAGCCATCCTATCCTTCCTTCCAAATTTAGAAATATATGGCATTTCTCATGAAAATGGAGAAATAAAGCATTCACTAAAGGTGGAGTGTCCTATTTTTGGCTTTTTAGTCAGCTTTTTTTCCCCCTCAACTCCCCTTTCCATTTTCCTATCACTAATCATTATTTCCTTGCTCCTCTTTTTACTCTGGGGAGTAACTATCACCATTACTCATATTGTCCATCTCTTTCCAGTTTCCTCCTCATTTTCAGTTCATTCTCCCTTGCTTCCTTCCACTTCAAGCCTTTCTCCCCAGCTCAGCTTTTCCCCAGTAAAACTGCCTTGGAGCAGCACACTTCTCCAGCTCTATTTAAGTCCCACTTCAATGATCATAAAAGGGCATAAACATATAGCTGGGGAAAAAAAAAGAAGACTGTTACAGCTGATTAACAAGAAATCAGATGATGAATTTAAGTATAAAATAAGGTCAGGCTCAGTTGGCAGTCTGATGCAAAAAAAGAAACAAACATTTCTGGAGATGTAGAAGGGCTATTTAAACGTGAAGTATTTAAATTTTTCATTTCCAGAGGCTTTGCTTAAATATTCTTTATAAGCACGCTGTCAGTGAGGTTCCGAAGTATTCACAATCCTAAACTCAAAAGACAGCTTTCATTTTTGGTTCTGTAAAGTAATTTCTGTTCAGCTGAAACAAAAGATCACCCCCACGTCGAAGAATAAAAAACACCTTCTCCAAAATGTTTTTATTTGATGTGAAATAACTGTAATGCTCAAACCAATCAGCAAATTGAAAGATCTACTCTTGTGTAAAGTGTTCTGGATCCCTTTGGGATGAAGAGCACTGTATCAGCCCTAGAAATAATTAACCAACATTTATGGAATGTCAAATGAGCCTCTGCATTATGCATTAGATCTTCCTACCTTCCAAACACTATTAATGTTAAGGAAAGTGTATCTGTGACTCCAATGGATGACAAATCACTTTCCTCTTTCTAAATATTTTCTTGTTGCTGTGCCATCCCTTGATCTACTCTCTTTCCATCACCAACGCCCTCTCCCTTCTTCCAGGCACTTATTGCTCATGTGACATCTTTTCTGTCACCCCCTTGACAAAAGTTTACCCAGATCTCTGGAAGCATCTCAATGTCCACCTTCCTTCTCCACTTTTTTAGGAAAGACAGCATGGAGGAGAGCTGGTGCTTCCCCTACCCCTTGTTCTCCTCCTCTTTTCCCTTCAGGTGACCTACACCAGCACACTGCAGATTTGCCTTTCTTCCACCACCTTGTGAGGCTGAGATCAGCAGCTGGACAAGCCACCATTTGAGCATGCCCAGCAGAAATGCTGGTGTTTCCACACTCACACAACCAGGGATGCATTTCAGGTCCTCCAAAGAGTTCTTGGCAGCAAGCTACATAACAAACCTTCACTGAAATAAAGATAAAAACGAGCACGGAGAAGAGTGGCAGCCCTTCATTTCCCCAAACAGAAGTCAGCATGCCAAGGTCCACACCTCCTGCCTTCACTGATGTAAATTGAAATAATTTCACCTTTAATTTTCAGTCTCATTTCTGACTTCACAAGCTAAAATAGGTCTGCCAAACAAAAAATATACTCACCAGCACCGGCTCTGTACTGTTTGTCCCTTTGACTCCCTTTCCTCTGCCCTTGCAGCAGACGTGGCTGGTGATGCTTGTTAACTATCCCCTCCTTCCCTCACAGATCCCCTCCATCCAGACCATTCTGAGTAGATGAGCACAAAATGCTGTCCCTGAACAGAAGGAAATTTACGGTGTAGCCAGTAATTGTCAGTGAATATTACCAATCCCACCGAGGACGAGGAAATCTCTGTTACAAAATCAAAGTATGGAAGTGCAGTCCTTTGTGTAAAAGGGAGAGGGAAAAGTAACATTTCTAATTGAAAATTAAAGCAAGAAGCACGATACTAGCAAAGTACATTTATTGTGTTAACGTACCATTTGTCTTCTGGGCAAGTTACTAAAGGTCATTTGTTCTTCATAGCAAGTGTTGAAAATAGTTTATGTTGTGGGTCTAACTTAAAGGAACAATGTCAAAACCCTCAGGCCCAAAATGACCTTTTTATGCCAACACAGAGATCTAAATCTCTTACTGAGGACAGTGGTGATGTTTGCATTTCACTCTCTCCCCCTCCCTTCTCCTTGTAACCTCCCCCCGCTTTCACATGAGATACCTCACCACAGAAGACAGCACAGACTGCAGAGTTAACATGCCCACTCCACACCTCGTGCTGCTCATCCCTTGCTCTGCCCATCCTGCCAGACACCCAAGACAAGCTGCTTGCTGATGTGCCTGGCTCCCAACCTGCCCTCAACCAAGTGAGAGAGGGAAGAGGGAGGGGAAGGGACCAGACCTGCCCTTGCTTGCTGGAGTACACGCTGCCATGTGCTCTAAAAGGCAGAATATGGTTACATGGGCAGTTCTTCTTTCAAAACCCCATGAAAATGCTGTCTTCCTGCCTAAACAGAGCCTCTAGCTGGTTGTCTCAGAAGGGCCTGGCTGTAAAAGAGGGAGGATCAGGGATGCTGAGGTGCTGCTGATGAAATAGTAAAATAATAAAATACATGCGTGTAGGACATACACGCAGAGAGGCAGACACATTTACAGAGGGATTTGAATATAAAGGCTCTGAATGGCTGCAGACTGGCAAAACACCTGGAGCCTCATGTGATTCATTTAAAAAACAGCCCATCTTTACTGCTTGCACAGATGCTCTCCCTCAAGTGTTAGTGTAAGATCGACGTGGTGGCCTTGTCCTCCTGCTCGGTGCTGTCACATTATCCTCAACTCTAATCTGAGCATATTGTGAGCACCTGCAGATGTGGGGCACAAAGAGACACTAAGCAGCACTTTAGAGGAAAGAACAATCATAAAATGCACCATGGAACTGTAAACACCTTTTCACTTCCAAGGAAAAGTGCACTGGGTGGGCTGCACCCCTGCTTCCTGCACGGCTGCCGCTCTCTTCTGCGGGCGGAGAGAGATTTTCTGTCTCCAGAGCCGTCCTTCCCACGCTTCTGAGCCACACCTGGGACTTCTGACGTATCATACATCACATACATGAGACATATGAGAGCACAGGCAGCATGTCATGCTCTCCTACCCCACGCAGATCCCACAGGGCTCCATCTAGGAGACGCGTCTTTTCCAGGCTGAATCCCGCAAGGTGAACACCTCCCCTGAACTAACGCTGAGCAGGCTTAGCATAACCTTTCAGAAGGCACTCAGCACTTTGCAGGATTTAAATGCAAAAGCCTCAAAAAGGCAAAGCTCATTTTCCTGAATTCCCAGCTCTGGCTGCCATTTGTGACAGACTTCACACATTTATGTGCTGCCCTGTCACATTTGGGTGGCAAAAAAATGGCAAAGTATAGATGCCGTGACAAGTAGATGAGACATGTTTTTCCTCTTTAGTGTTCTTAGGCTCAGATTTCCCTTCAACACATAGAGGAAGAGAAAAAACCCTTGGGGCAGACAGAAACAGTTTAAGAGTTTAGTTACTCGGTTATTGTGGAGAGGATTTTTAAAAAATTAAAAATTCAAACATTATGAAATATAGAGCAGTGTTGGACTCTCTGAAATTCTAAGTGGGGACTTTTGTACATGTAGACTAATGTTGTAAATAAAAATATGCACAGGCATATACTCTAATGCATATTTTTATAGAGAAATCTAATGAGTGAATTTCTATATTAGATGCAAGAACTACATATACGAGTTTCCTCTTTTTTTTCAGCTGGTTGGAAAGACATGTAGAGAAAAATATAGGAACAATTCAGACAAGAATTGACATAAAAAGTTCCTTTTTATGGTTCCCACCAAATCCAATATTTATTTCCATTAATTTAAGAATCCAAGACCAAACTACTTACCGAGCTACCTAATAGGTTCTCTTTGAAGTATATTTATATCAAAGTATATTTAATATTATATTTATTTGAGGTATATTTAATACCAGACACACACTCAAAAAAAAAAAAAATTAAATTAAATTTAAAAAAAATAAAAACCAAGGTGCAATTTTTGAGTGTGGGAGATATAAGCAGGATATCATATCTGCATCTAGCTCCTAAATAGCCATGATTCTTGCTTTGATTTTGCACTTGATTGTGGCCATTAGTGTTACAAGAGAAATGCTCAGCTCACAGATGGAAAATCTCCCCACAAGGGCTCTGCCAGAACAGTCACCATCAGACTTCTCAGGGTTCACTGGCTGGCTCACAAGAGTATGAAATATTGCCCCATAAAATATATATAAATAAATAAACCTATAGTTAGGTTTAACCACGCTGTTTGTGTCCTTTTTGCACCGAGTACATGCACTTTTATTAGACAAAAGCAAGTGTTGACACACATCAAGATTCAAAGTCAGAGTTATCACTTGGATGGTATCCCCCTGACTCAGACATGTCACAGGATTTCCTTTCATGGGCAAATTACAAACTTGAGTGAATTGTCTCCTCCACAGGCACAGTGAACACCAAGTATCCAGTAGTAACTCTGACCTTAATCAAATTTCAATATGGAAATTTTATTTCACCCCAATCTCCCATGTCTGTTTTAAAGCAAAATGTCCAAGTCAAACCCAAGGACTGAAAGTAGGTTATTTTTAATTGTGAGATATTAAAAATTCTAGCTGAAATCCTGGCTCCTTTGAATACCACAGCAAATATCCCATTCACTTCAATACTGCCAAGATTTTTACCATGGAGAATGGCCTGGAATTCAGTTTGTAAAGGTGAAGCAATAAAGAGTCTGAATCAAGTCTCACTGAAGCCCGTGGACAGACTCCTATTCATAGCAATGGAGTGGATCAGACTCTGTCTTGGCACAGTTAGGAGCTGTACCCTCACAGATAGTGAAAGAATTGTTGTAAATGCCAGACAGAATTAGGAAGTACAAGAACACCCAGTACTTTATACGGCATTTTACAACAAGTTCAAAGTTCTGAACTGGACATAAAGTTAAACAAATTGCAATTAGATAAAGAATCAGTCATTTCAATGTATTAAAAAAAACAAGGTAAGTTTTCCTTTAATACTTGAAGTAGGCAGTGCAGAATAACAATTTACTTAAATGTAAAAGTAAACCTGTAAGAGAGAGACAAAGATAAAAACAGAATAATCTCAGGGGAGGGATGGGGAATAAAACCTTAAATTAAAGCAGTAACTCTAGCCTTCACTGATGGCTCTACAATTTCAACTATGTTTTTGGCTTCTATGTCCATTATAGTGAACAATGCTGTATTGAAAGGTGAAAAATGGTCATGTCTGGATTAGGAAAAAAATATTCATAATTGACACTGCCATGAGGAATGTTTGCAACTCAGAACTGGGTTTCCAACCTTAGTCTATTTATTTAATCTAAAAGATAGAAACAGCTATCAAGAGTATTTCATAATGAGTGGCTTTGCTTGCAAGGGCTTCCCTGTGGCAAAGCAGACTCTGCTGCTGTGCTATTTTGTGTTTCATATTGGTAGGACTGCACTGAAACCTGCCCAAGCAAGTGGCCACATGCTTGGAATTTGTTTAATCCTCTTTATCCTCCTCTCCGTAACAAGTTTATTGCTTTGAAACAATGCATTATGGACAGCAATGGCTGCAGCGTGCAGCTGACACACGACAGCAAAGAAAAGAAAGGAAAAAGAACGTGGAAAGAGGATGGACTGAAGAAAGGCAGAGGGGCAAAACACTGTGAGCACCAAGCCTATCATTTGTATCTTATTAGGAAATAACATGATCCCTATGAAGATCTAACATGTATGTGCAAAGAATCCTTCTAGTGGAACACGCTGTAAACAGCAAGTAAACTCTTCCAGCTGGGATCAGCGTGGCAGTTAATGACCACAGAGGGACCATAAACTCGAAGCAGCCTGCAGGATGGGAAAAGCAGAGATCCCACTCCCTGTGTCTGCATGGAGCAGCAGATGATCCACACAGAGAACTCTGCAGAAGGAGCAGTGAGAGGTGATCCCATCTGATGTGGAGGCAGAGAAAAGATGTAGCACAAGTTAATTGTTCAGGGCTGTGGTTTGGGTGAGGGTTAGTCTGCCATGCCTCGCACCAGCTTGGGAACTGTCCATAGGATCACAGAACACCTCAAGTTGGAAGAGACCTGTAAGGATTAGTGAGTGCAGCTCCCTGCTCCTTGCAGGGTTACCTTCACTAAACCATGGACTCACAGCATCATACAGACATTCCTTGGACTCTGACACACTGAGTGCCATGGCCACTGCTCTGGGGAACCAGGGACTGACCACCCTCTAAGAGAAGAACTTTTTCCTAATGTCCAACCTGAACTCCCCCTGGCACATTGCAATGAAAGAGGAGGCTGTGAATACAATCCCAAAATCACAGAAACACAGAAAGCCCTGGCTTGGAAGGCACCCTAAAGACCATCTCATTCTAACCCCTCCTCAATGGGCAGAGACATCTTCCACTCAGACCCCCATCCAGCCTGGCCTTGGACACTGCCAGGGATGGGGCAGCCACAGCTTCTCTGGGCATCCTGTGCCAGGGCCTTACCACCCTCCCAGGGAAGAATTTTTTCCTAATATCCAATCTAAACCCACTCTCTGTCAGTGTGAAGCCATTCCCCTTGTCCAGACACTCCAAGTCCTTGTCAATAATCTCTCTCCATCTTTCTTGTAGGCCCCTTTCAGGCACTGGAAGGCCACAAAAAATCGAGAGGTTTATTTTATTCTTTCACCCTTTTTCTGGCAGCCTGGTTTCCAGTTTCATAATCAGGAACATTATCCATTGCTCTTTAGACTGAAAGGAGATGTTCTTCCCTTTAAGCCCATTCAGAGTTTAAAGTGTTGGATTTAGGCACCTTCACCCTCCTCAAAGGTGTGACGTGCACACAGAAGCAACAGCGCACACAAAACTTCTGGTAGCCTGAAGCACACAGCAAGTGTAGAACCCCAGGCACACAGTTCAACATCCAAACAAATGCCCAGCACTGTCATGGACCACAATACACAAAGAAGTCTCCTCTGGGCAGCTTGCAGCAGAGCCCTGGTTATGGCAAGGGACAGCTCTGTACCTTGATCCCCCCTGCTCACTCCCCAGGGGAAGAAGTACACAAGCCCAGTTTCCCATGACAGAGATGACAGCACACACTGGTACCCTGAGTGAAGCAGCCAAAAATCCCATCTGAATAATCCACTGAAGGATAAAAACTGAAAAATGTACAACTCCATAAAAGGAATGTACCACGCTAACAAAGTCAACCAGAAAGGGCATAGGGGAAATTGAGACAGCTACGAAGGAATCTGAAATGTACATGTTTGGAGAGGTTAAAAAAGGAAAGAAAAAGGATAGGCCAGTCTTCTATTAGATATAAATATTGAAAACATTTCCTTTCCCCAGTGGCAAAACAATTTTCAAGGAACATGTTTGTCTAACAATTTCAAATTTAAAAAAAAAAGGCAAGAGGAAAAAGGTAAACTTAATTCAAAATGTAAGCGAAACTTTCAATTACAATTATTTGAAATTCCAACCTCTGGACCTGAAAGAGGGTCCAAATGCATTTTGTGGCCATTTTTCAGAACACTGATATCCAGGGAAGGCAAGGAAGGGTACTCTCTCATCTGCTAAGTGCACTTGGCAAAAACAAATGAAGACATAAAAGAAAACAGAAAACTCCTCCCTGTGCATAATGGACCAGGAAATGGTAAAGGAATAAGCTGTTTATTTGGGGACCTGCATCTTCTGAGCAGCTGTTGCACTCACTGCTTATATTTGAGACTAACCTCTACCATGGCAGTTGTGGATTGCATGTGGGGCTCATCACTGGACTTCTGGGCTGGGGATTTCCAGGCATTCAGCAAAGTTCATCCTCCTCTGAGGTAAACAAGAGCTTTAGCATTTCATCCCACAGCAGCAGAGAGAAAGCATGAGTGCTTTTAAATCACCAGCCCCTACTACAAAACAAGACCAGGAACAGCCTCTGATAACTGCTCTAAAAAACTTCAGAAAAAAAAAGTCAGGATAAAACCACCCAGGGGGACTGGCCCAGGGTTCTGACTATTTGTTTGCTCAAATGGATGCCTAATCTGTCTTCAACAGCTCTGGGAGGGCATTTCTACAGACCTTCCAGACTTCCAGCACTATCTGCAGTGGGATCTGATTATCAGACATGGCTGGGAGAAATTAAAACGACAAAAAAAAATTAAATGCAATAGAAAGGAAATAAACCTGAGCTACACAGGCTCTCCCCACATGTAGCCACTACATATTATTTAGACTTGAAATAGGCCAAATTACTGGCTCCATGGACATATGGACTGAGCAGCTGCTGAGCTGCCAATGATATACCTGGAAAAAAGATTTACCTGAAGATGCTGATTTTAAATTGTATTGGCCAACTCTGCTGCTTTTACATATAGGGAAGGGAAAAGGGAAGAGGAGGACTGTGCTTTACACCAGCAACCCATCATACAAAATTGTATTCTTAGCTCAAAACCAAAAGGAAATGAGGATGGATTTCAGCACTGATACCCAGCATGAATCTATAATTTTTTTAATCGTTCCTATTTTCAAAACATACTTTTTCCATAATTAATGAGGGCTGAATGTCTTTTACTTAATTAGGGGTAAGAAAGCAAATCCTAGGATGATTTATCAAGAACAGTCACAGCCAATTTAGCTTTGCTGGCATGGAGGTCAATGGGGATTTCAACACTGCAGACACAGGGAAGTCAAGTACTGGCAAGGAGTTTGGAATGGTAAATGAAATACTTTTAAGAGCACCCACCCTCCTCCATGAGCTGACAGCAAAGTAGGGTGCTACTCTGTCTGTATTTCCATTCTGAGTAAATAATACTAAACAATAATTCTTGGTTAAGAATTCATTATACAGAAGGTTCCAAATAAAAAAGGAAAGAGAAATAAGTCTCTCAAACCTGGCCATTTACAGTTGTGCAGCATTAAAACCACACCTAGTAAAGCTGCATGCATTAAGGCAAATAATAATAATAAACTGAATTAAACTAAATAAAACTTGTCAGAACGGAAAGAAAACAAATCCCAAGCTTTGACATCAACATAAAACCAGAATTCTGCCCATTCCCTTCATAATGGCTTTTCTGTTGTGCTTTGTTCTGACCTTTTATTACTTTCCCAACACTGAAGAATATTGCTTTTCAAAACTCTTCATGTCTTTGCTACCCCTGCCATTATTTCCACTCCTATTGTTGAGAGCTGTTAGTTACTTTTGTTCCAAGGTGCACAGCAGCACTGTACCTTAAAAAAAGAGGAAAGAATATATGTACTTTATGAGGGGAAAAAAATTCAAGTGTTTTCCACTCTTTCTTCTAAAGACCAAAGCCAAAATTTGTTATAAAATTGAATAATAAAGTAACTAAATGAATAAATAATAGTTTAATAAATATACAGGGAGATTGAAAAGCATGAAATCAATTTCCTGCTGGTAAGGAGGGGAAAAAAACACTTTTATATAACTTGACTGGACTTAAATAGACATTGTCCTGATCCTGTGATTGTTCCGTGCTCAGAACATCCATTGAACTCAATGTGAGCTCCAAAACCAGATCAATTAGAGGATCAGAGTTGTTTGGGAAAGGCCTGCCCATCACTTGGAGAAAACAAACCAGACAGACATTGAGGAAGAATGTAAGCCCATAACTAGTCTACAAGATTAAACAAACGGGGCTATGCAAATCCCACAGCCCACAGAGCAGCACACACCATCCCAGTGAAGCCACTTAAAACCAGGTCCTGCTCACACAGGAGCGGGGCTTTGTCACCAACTTCTGTGTATGAACTTAAAAATGAGTAAGACCAGGCTTTAGGAGGAAAAGCTGAAGTGTTGACACTGAGTTAGGGATACTAACTTAATTTGCACTGTATGTTTAAAACCTCCTTGAAGAGCACACAGCCCCTTTTGCAGCTTTTTGCACCACCAGAAGGCCTGGCAGGACAATTCTGTCCTTAAGCAGCAGCAAAACTCTGGCTCCAGTCCAGAGCAACTGAGACTAACACACAAACAAAGTCTGCTTCCAGGCCTGCAGCTGGATCCTGGGGGACAAACCCCTGTGCTGTTCTGGAGCCCTGCTCATTCTAGCCCTGCAAAACCAGAGACTTCCCTGCAAAATCTAGACCCTTGATTCCTAGAAAATACTGTAAGCTCATTTAGAATGGAGAACATAAAGGTAAATTTTAAAAAATATATTAGTTTAGCTTTTTTTTGTCCTGTTGTTTACAAACTCAGTGCACAGTCATCAATCCCTTATCAGTATTTCCCTGCTTCACGGTCAGTTTTGTGGATCAGTTTTACACAGTAGGAGAATCTTAAAAAGCCTGACCTTGGTTTCATTAAGGTCTCAGAGGAGCAGTACTCATACCTGAGCACACTTGAGTACAACAGCAAGCAGCCTGATGTAGGACATTCAGTCTTTAGCCCATTTTAATGGGCTCTGACTCAAGCAGTCAAGTTCTTTATAATGACAGCTGATTCTGCAAACATAAGTCTAATAATAAAAGATAACAATGGCATTTAGTATACTGGGTTCTTCTTTTTAAACAGCAGCACACGTCATCGAGTAGTTCAAAGCTATTTCAACTTCAAGGAGGAAATTCTCACCACGAAGAGCATCAGCAGTTCAGCTACACTCAATTCTCACAACCATATAAAGCAGATTCCAGAAGAACTTCAAGGGGTTGTACAAAAAGTCATACACAGTCAGAAAAAAATCCCATCCATTCCCTTCTCTGGCAATAATTGGGAACATACACCCAGAGAGAGACTGTGGAAGGGAGTCAGAGAGTGATTCTTCCTTGGGTGTATCTTCCTTGAAACCTGTAGTTCACAGACTTCCTAAGTACTCCAAGGCTTTGTCTACATCTTTGTATTCACCATCCCTGATGGACCTTCCATCCATCCATCCATCCATCCACGTGTCTGTTTGCTTTCTAACACAGTTATTCTTTAGACCATCCATAACCTCTTGTGACAAAGTTCCACAATTTATAAAAAATACCAGTGTGTGCTCAGCCCCAAAGTGGATCCAACTATATCTGTACATTCAAGACAGGATAAAGCCCCACAATGAGGCTCCCCCAAAGGTTTTTCTCATGTCTTAATGCAAAGCAGTGAATTCACAGCTCCTGCTGGGCAGCTCCAGACACCAGCACTAGCTACAGATTTCATATATTCCCCAAATACCACCAAGCTGCAACAAGGGCAGAGATGCAGCACTCTTGAAGCCAGTTCATGATGCAGGATGGCTTGCTTCTCTGAGAAGGAAATTCTACAAGCAGAATGCATGGGGTTTTTTTATTCATCTGACTGCTAAATTCCCTCCTCCAGCTACTTTGGACATTGCAGTTGGAAAAAACAAAGCAAAACAAAAACAAAACAACAAAAAGTCCAAACTGAGACAGATCTTTAAAAAAGATGCTGCAGTTCCAAAATTGCTTCTGTAGGATCACAGAAAAACAGGTTCTGAGCAACGTCAGCTGATGCTTATGTGCCAGGGTGTGAGGGTGTGTCATTAAAAATCTCACTCAACATTAGTTTGCAGCCAGATCAGTCCCTTGCTCTGGCTCCTCACACAAGTGCCAAGCCCTAGAAAGGATGAGTGACTGCTCTGTATTGTGACATCCCATTCTGGGACCCCTTTAAAGTGCTTATGCAGGTGCAGTTTGCATCTTTCAGACCATTGATTCTAAAACAGATTGCTAGCTAGCAAAATGTGCGATGACCTTCGTTACTTGGTAGAAATCTCAAAACTTCCCAGTAAAATCTCAGTCCCCTGGGCAAGTCCAAGCCTATTCAGAACCCCTTGCTTTTCCCAGCCACTATTCACAGGCACTTTGAAGGACTCCACAATCATTCCCCATTTGTTAAAAGGCTGGAAAAAGGACTCCTGTACCATGATTGTACCTTGCTGAAATAAAAGAATTGGCAGGACTTCCCTGTGTGGACTGAGCCCCCTGTTTTAGAAACAATGTTTGCCAGTGGTGCTAGTTCTGATTGTTCTGTCTTAAAATGGACAAATTGGAAAGAAACTCTTTCCTCTCATTCCCATACTTGGCAGCGTGGGTATATTTACATGACATCCTGAAAAAAAAGCAGTTCACAGAGGGCATTAATGCAGAATGGTATATGGTGCAGAGATCATTTGCTCGTATTTAGTCCTTTTCTTAACACCAGACACACAGTTAAACATCACACAATGCATTTAAAATTAAAACACTTTTTCAAGAACTATAAAAAGACCCAGAAACTCTGTAACGTGTAATTAAATGGAGAAAGTAGCTCAGAGAGCTTGGCAGGGCTCAGAGAGATTAATGAATGTGTGGATGAAAATAATCCATATCTGCATTCAAAATAAAGTAAGTTAGACCACCCATTTCAGCTGTGGACTCCACAAAGACACTGCAGGTATAATCTTAGGAAATGTTCACAGGAATTCACAGATTTCTTACACATAACACAGGAGAGACAGCAACAGATCACCTGAGCCAGCTTTGTAACTCTTACAAGCAAGCAGCATTCACTGAAAAGTAAAATCCAATGACTTTTATTATTTAAATATGCATTTCCAGCACAAAAAGAGAAGAGCAAATTTCAATTAAAAAAAAACACATTTGGGGTTTCATTTCTCTGAGTTTGTATCCACCTTGATGAGTGGATTACAAACCCAAGCAAACTGAGCCTAAAGTTAACCAAAATGCAGTTTAAGTGCAATACAGCCACTAGTGCTCCTCTCACTTCTTTCATTCAGCACTGCAGATAGGATTAAGTGCAGATGACAAAAGAGGAAAAAACCAAAACCCCTGACTATTTAAAGTCTTAATTTCCAGCACAGCAACTTCCAGATTATACGTGCTCCTGAGGATGATTTCTATCACCACCAGCAAGAGGGAGGATAAAAGAGAAGGGGGAAGAAACAAATGGAAGCAGAGTATCAGATGTAAAAATCTGACATGCAATTGGGTCATCTCTATTGGTAATCAAGTACTCTAGAATTTATGAGAAATTATTAATATTTATTGCTCACATTTCTGAGGAGAGGAAAAAAAAGCACATAAAAATAATTTCTCACAGTATTAGCTCAGGTCAATAGCTGCATACTACCTGTAGCAGACTAGACTGCAGCTGAAAGATCAGAATGAGGAAAACCCAAGGTGTATGAGGCACAAAAAGGGGACACCACAAGAGAGGTGTAGACTGGTGAAGTGAGGAGGTTGATGAAACAAAATAGGTGTGATAGAAATTCATACATAATGTCAGCAATGGTCTAGGGAAGTTTTTCCAGCCCTGACCAAAGTAACGCTCACATTTCTTAAAAAATCGGATCCTTCATTCCTTTCTTTGAAGAGATGCTACAAAATTTAAATTATCTGTCATTATCTCTAAGTAAATAAGGTAGGATATTTAGAAAGCACACCTGACCTCGGGCTATTTTTACAAGTGCTTTCCTTTAATTTGCCTCACAAATTGGGCCCTTGGCCTAAGCCCATATTGAGCTCATCTGAACATAGTGGCACCCCCTGTAAAACAGGAGGTGCTTTTGGAAAAGCAGAAGAACAATCTGGCTAAAACACTGAGCACTCCTCTTCTGCCCAGGCTTCACCACTGCCCACCTCCAACCTATTCCCCTTATTCCACGTCCGTGAAGCTCCACATGAGGCTCACAGCTCAAGTCCTCCCAGGATTACAAAGATGAGACAAAAAAAAGCTGTGAGGAGAAGGCAACAACTCCTGCAAGCCCCTTGGTTTTCTCAAACATGAGATACCCCCATCATTTGCTGCTCTGACATGAGTCCCACACGTGCTGCTGGTGCCCAACCTCTCTGCTCTTGTGACCACCACAGCCAGCACTGGGCATCCTCTGGCACCTCCCAGAGACACCAGTGTGAGGGACAAGACTAAAAATTATCCCAATATTTAATTCTGAGGCAGACATCACTTTTCTTTCAAGCCAGGTAACAGTTCTTTTTAGTGCAGGTCAGATTATTGTTCCCTGGTGAAGCAACACAAGGATTTGCGTGCAGGTTTCCACCCCTCAAACATTTTGGCAATTTTGGGTCCAGCCCAATCCTGCCGACACAAAACACAGCATTTTCCTGTATGAACAAAAGGAGCATGGGCCTTTGAAAGCAGTCATTAGATTATCAGACTTCAAATAAATAGGAAAGGCATTGCTTTTTTTCCACTTGTGATTTACCATTAAATAATCTGAGTTGTCACGTCCTTCCAGAGTACAGTATCATGAAATATTGTGCATGGTGCAAAGAGAGAGGGTCAACAGGGTTCAGAAAGATACGTAAATCCATACCCCAGGAGCTGTCCCATGGTTTCAAAGATGATTCTGTACATACTGAAAGTTGGCTGTCTGCTGTCAGTGTCAAAAACCCAGTGAAACCTGGTACAGGGAAACCTACCCTGTGCTGTGCTGAAACCATATCTGGTCAAGAATCATTTGAAACTACTAAATTCCAGTGAAATATAATATGCACTCTTAGTATTTCATCCTCTTTCAAAAATAAATTCTTTTTTGCTCTTCCTTGTTTAGTAACAATCACTGCTTATGCCAGATATGTCAGACCAGAAAAACAGACTATTAGCCAAAATTGACTTTGAATGGTAAACTTACTGACTTGAAAATTTCAAAAAAGCCTGAGCTGCAGAAACGTGCCTCATTTTTGCTTTGGTTTTTCTGCTACCTTTCAAATGATACAACTTTTCCCTTTTTTTTTTTTTATAAGGCTCATTAAATCATTATGAAATATAATTACACAGTACCAAAAAGCTCTTTACCTGCCATAAGGTATCCACAGTGGTGCTGAATTTTTTATCTTATTGTCAGCTTACTATAAAAAGATATTAACCTTTAGCTGATCTATGCTCACATTTGATTTCTGTCCACTGTGGTGCATCACAGGGGGCCAGGGTTTCACTGAGCTTTACTTTCCAAACAAGGTTCTTGTGACTCCACCTTAGCTCCTCCACTGTTTCCAGTGAAATGGATGTGTGAAACTGTCCCAAAAGTCTCTGAAGTCAACAGCCAACACAGAGGAATGTGAGGCTCATCACTTTAAGGCTTTAATGCCAAGATGTTTAGTACCTTTTTTTTTTCTCCTGTTCTAATTGGGCATTTTGGTTTAAATCCTACTTTCTGACTGATGAATTTTTCGATTAATGCAACTCATTTTCAGCTTGGTATTTTGCCTAGTTCCCTTCAAATTGAAGCAATTATAGAAAAAATTAAGTGCTCCAATAATTTTAAACCTCTCCACACTCTGCAATATTATCAGTGTACTTCACTTTTTTTTTTAAAGGTGCAAGCTCTTCAGGAGTGCTTACCATTCAAGCACACAGTCTATGAACTGATTAAACACTATCAGATAATTTAAAATCTTTACAAGAGCTTTGGCTTTCCAACATTGAAAGCAAATGCTGTGCTAAACTTGGAAGATGCTAGGACATGGTACGCTCCAAACACAAGAAATACCAACATTCTTTCTGAACAAAGACAATCTCAGGCTTTATAAATGCAACAGCAGAAAAAAAAAAACCCAGCCTCCTCATGAACTCTTTCTTCTGAGATCACGAGCCAGAGGAGTTGGGTGAAGTCCTGCCAGACCTCAGGACTGGCTGCATGCAAAGCCTCCTCCACTTCCATGCTGCTACAGAAGTGTCCACAAAGGTTTTCCTCTTGCAAAACAACTTGCACAACTGGGCATTCAACGTCTCACTTTGAAGGAAAACCCACCCCAGGTAGACAGAAACTCTCACCTGAGGGGCTGCTGAGGTTTGAGTGACTGCAGACGCTTTTCTTGTGTCAGGGGTTCATGGGTATGATTTTAAATGAGCTCTGGAGCAGGAAGTTATCTCATCTTGCACACTTAAATGCTGCCTTAAAGAGTCCACTTTTACAAATCTACAGCACTTAATCATAATTTTAGTGCTCTTTTCATGTAAGGTTTTGAGAGTAGATATAAAGATTATATACCTACACACAGAAACCTTATTATTTCTTTATACTAAAAAACAACACTGAGGCAAAGAGAGAGGGGCTCTTTTCTTGACTAGTATTGTTAAAAGACTATAACACAAGGAAATATACAAAACACAGATACATGAAAACAACGTTTTCAGTGCAAAGCTTGGCTTCTTCATATATGTTACACAGAATTTATAAGTTAAAAAATACTGAATTACTTATGATGGCACATGACTACTGAAAAGCAGGCTTATTGCAGCCTCTAACATAGCAATACTAAGACTATCCCTCACACAATTTTTAAACCACTCAATTAAAAACAGTAACGTAACTACAACATGATGTACTCCTGCCAGAGTCAAATATCTATTATTCATTCCTTAAAGAGAGGCAAAAAAAGCAAAAGCAACACAGGTTAACTCCTTTTTTTTTTTCATTCTTGTTAAATGCCAAAAGAGCAGTTTGTAGGATCAAGGGTGATTTGGGTTGCTTAACAAATGCCATTCCATTCCACACAGATTTCTCCTGATTGCCCTAAAAAGCAATCCCCCTGGAGATGCAGCAAAGGCTGATCAGCCTAATCACTTTTTTGTCCCACATACCACATTCTTTTCCTCATGTACCATGAGAACACCAATGCATTGCAGCAAATGAGAATACTTGCTGTAAGGGAGGAACTCCTGACCTCACCCCCAAACACTTGGTGAATACCAATTCGCCAAATTTAAATCCACCACCTAACTGCCTGATCCAAAATCAGCAATTCAACTGTTAAACAAATGCTTTTTACCATGTATTTCAATAAATACTTAATGAACAACCTGCAGTAGTGAGAGAGAAAGGGGTGGCAAGAAAGAAGGGAGAGATTACAAATCAGCATTTACAGCAGCAGAGTTTGTTCTCCCTGTATCTGTTTTCAAACCTGTCTTCCCTTTCTCTGCTCTTTGGAGTCATTTTTCAACCCTGACCTTAGCAGAGTGAAGAGATTAGCTTCAGTGCTATGGTAAGCAAGGCTTGGCTCTGAACAGCCCTTCCACACACACCCATCTCAGCCATCCATGTTAGGGGATGTCAGACACGGATCAAGGGAGAGTAGACATCACACTCTAAAGGTCTCACCATGGATCAGCCTGTCAGATTGCTGCAAGGAAATATGAATTCTTTCTACATCCTGAGCCAGATGCATGAGCACAGCAGCGGTGTCAGGCTTCAGCTGGCCAATACAAGCTGGAATCCAAAGGGCTGAGCTCTTCTCACTTGCAGCAAATCATGAGCTCATCAGAAGAACTGCTCTGGGTTTTCTTGTTTGAGACAGGGTGGGCTCTACTGATGATGTCCTCTGGGAAGGAAAGGTGCTCAAAGTAGTAGTGTGACATTGAAACCTACTCCAACATTAAATAACAGCACTCATAAGCCCCACAGCTGCCCCCCAGAGCCTCTCTCACAGTTCTGGGGTTTCACAATCAAAACTTGTCTTTCTTGAGTACTGTTTTCTCCTTCTTGATCTATGTAACACCCACAAAAATATCAGGGAAAACAATGAAACCGACTGCACACTAGGGACAGGGTTATTAAAAAAAGCATTTAACATCAGCCTCATTCTGCTCCCATTGACGTCAGTTATAAAATTCCCATTGCCTTCCTGGAAGCCAAGAGATGCCACTGCAGATCACTTTTGAAAACAGCAATCCAAGAGCAGTCAAATGCAAAGAGATAGCAGTCTGCTATCTTTTCCCTCCTGTTGCTACTAATTATAGCTTTATTTCACTGTACCCCATCATCTACATGCTGCTTCAGGGAGGGGGTCCCCAGGACCAAATGGAGAGGTCAAGGCCCTTTGCAGGTCTGCTGAAATTGATGCTGCCTCTCCAACCCAGCTTTCTCATTTCTCATGGAAGAGTGAATGTGTGCACACGATTTATTTGGTTCGTTTCATATTTTACTCCTGTACTGAGGTGCCCTGATTGTCCACACTGAAGAAAAATCATCTAGTTTTCTCCCTGTTCCTTTGTGGAACAACCTGTGAGGACACTCCAAGGGGAAACAGTCTGACAGGAGAGTTTACCCCAGCATTCATGGAATGCCAAGTTTGGCTCGTTCAACCTTTCTGGCAGACCTCTCATCCCTCAACACCCAAAAACCAACAAATCAGGACATGAAACACAAAGCTCAACATTTTGTAGAAAAGTCACACCCTCCTCCTCCCCTCTCTGCCAGTCCATCTGCCCAGTAGTTCAGGCGTTTTGAATTGCCAGAATTCCAAATGTGTCACAAAACCATCACAGGGACACCACAAGAACCAAGAAAAATACAGACCCAGGCTTTGAAATATGGATGTGGCCCAAAGCATAATAGACCTAGGCCAAGCTAGGAAGGCTTTGTAAAGCCAGAGAGCTTTACAAATGAAGCTGTTTCACAGTATTTTTACCAGACATCACATCCTCTTCATGAGTCGTCAGCTACATCAAACAAATGGCAGTCCTAAGACACCAACAGTCTGGAAACATAATGACACAGACACACACTCTTAACCTATGGAATAGCACTTCAAAAAGGAAGGAATTGCTGGGTGAGAGGGAAGTTATATTTTAAAAGGCCACACTCAAGCCCAGACTGTATCCAGTTATGAAGAAGAGATATGGGTGACAAAGAAACAAATGCAAGAACTTCAAACAAGAATGGAGTAGAGGAAATTAAGTCTGAAATCTGGGTCTCCACCATCCCAGAGCTCTGCAGCACTTGAGTTCAGCCAGGACCACAGTAGTGCTCAGTAATGAAGGACAGAAATGTGCCAGTGTCAATGGCTGCTTTCTTAAATAAACAAGTCAAATCCCAGGGGTCAGGGAATCCATAGATAATATTCACATTCATTTACTTGCATTGCTTAAACCACACACCTGCTTTGGCAAGACAAAGATGCTTCTTTCCCACCAGTAACACAAGCAGCCAAGGGCACACCTGATTTGGGAAGCTTTTTGAGTATAATTAACAGCAGACATTAAGAACTAACATCTAAGTCAGCTCTTAGTGGTGACTTTTTAATTTACTGTCATAAAGCTCCCTTAGACAAGACAAAGGTTTCTTCCTTAGTTCAGATGTATGCACCAACAGGAAAAGGCAGAGACTTAGAATTCTCTGTAACAGGAGAGATCCTGTGGAAGCTGACAGCAATGTGAAATGGCGCAGGCAGGACTGCCACTACTGTCATGTTCTAATCTCTGGAATTAGCCAACTGATCAGAGCATCCTTCACACTGCCCTGCAGTTTGTAGGGGCTTCTTTCTCATGCCCACCATAAAAACATGGGTAAGAAAAGCCAGGACTAACTTTTATCCAGACCAAATCTTTTCCCATACTGACAGCTCAAACTTGTTTTATTCATCACTAGACCACTGAACTCCAAAACAAACCAAGGGCTGAAAAAATCTTAGTAGTAAGTACTTTTGGAATAGACTTCCCTTCTTCTCTTTCTCACTCTTCCTTTCCCTTAAAAACAGGTAGAAGAATGCTTGGAGAAATCACACATTATTTACATGCAGTATTATTTTATGGAATTTTTCAAGGTGTTAATTGAAAGTTTTAATGAATGTTAATCATCTGTCATTTTCATTGGCAATCTCCTCTCTGCCATATGCTTAACTTTTACACCTGTACAGATTTTGCAATCAGTTCTTTCAAATTGTTTTACTTTTACAGTGTAGTATTAGTATTAATATTTAGGAAACAAGCCAGCTGCAACCAAGACTGCCATTGTCTGCAGTTTATTTACTACACATAATGCCTAGTCCTAAGTGGAATAGAGAAATACGTTGTACTGTAGTGGCACAAGTTTGGAAATATTTGTATTAATCTTATTTGTGTTAATCAGTACTTAAAGGAGATGCTGAACTGACACCTGTGAAGACCAAAGTTCTGCAAGGCAGGGCAGGCACAGCATTCACAACATCTGCTTAAGCCTCCCTATAAATTGTCCCTACTTTTGTCCCTTGCCTTTCACCCCACTCTCACTCTACACCAACAGGCAATTGATGCAAACTCCAACAGCCATGTTTCAGTTCTTCTCTTTTGCTCTTTTTAAGTAACATGGAGATTTGTTTCTGAAGAGATTGGGCTGAGGAAGCACAAGCATGCAAGTTATGAGTTCTATTTTTGACTGACTGCAAATATTCTGTGTGAACCAAGTCACCCTCAGCACACATGGCACACATTTAAAATGGACATACCTACCAGGCTCTTCAGCTTTTACCCTTTTCAACAGGGCTGTCATCCCCTCTCCTCAGTAAAGAACTCTGATCTTCAAAACAGGACTTTTCTCTTGCAAGTTTTAATCAGTAGTAATATAACAATAATATTTATCCTTGGGATTTAGCATTAAAATAACAAAGAGATGAATGAATGTAGCTTTAAACACGTCTTTGCTTTTTCATCCATCACTACAAAATGGTCTAAGAGCTGAAACAAATCACTAAGATCAGAGCAGTGCCACTGCTGCAAAACCGGCAAAAGTAAGAAAATGGTGAATAGCAAGTTTAGGTTTTTAAACTCAGGAATAAATAACAGGCAGGCTACTGTACATCTTGCTAATTGTCTGAGAATGAGATGCAAGAGAGGTGAAGGAACAGCCTGGCAAGGACTGCAAGCCCCAACACGACTTCAAGCAATCTTGTAGCAATCACCAGAAAAGGGGTGGAGGATTTTTGGTGCAATTCCTGGGAGAAATTTGTATGCACACAGAAAGTGTTACAGAAAAAACAACAGAGAGAAAACTGTTTCAGAATAGACTCACATCAGAGACCTCAGGATTTAAGTAATAAAACCCAGAATATTGACAATGCCTTGTCCACTGGGAGGTGAAGTGTCCTGCTGGCTGAGCATGGCTGATTTCTGCAGCTCTTGTGAGAAGGAAACAGGGAGGCAGGAGGGAAGGTTCTCTGCCCTGCCCTCCTGATGATACAAGCAAACACCAGTGGAAGGGGCAGATTTAGAGGGGAATACTCCTTCAAAGGCACAGCTCTTCAGAGTCTGTCAAAGAGTCTGAGCAATTCACAGTACAGAAATACGTGCAAATTCCTACCTCTCCTTCAATTAAACTTTGGGGAATTCAATTCAAATAGAATTTTGAGAAAATTATTCTTCGGATACAGTTGTGTAAGCAGAATGAAGAGAATTGTCACCTCCATTAAATGCTGTTCACCATCCTCAGCATCCCTCTGTTCCCAAATCTACTGTATGGAGAATGGGGATATGAGAGGGGCTGTCTCCATTTTTTCCTTTGGAAATCACACACCCCATGAAGCACCACAAGGTGAAAGGTTCTCTTTGTGGGTGGAACACAAAACCTGAGAGTCTTTGTGGCCCCTTTTAATGCTGTGTTCCAGGAAGTTCCAGGGTTGCAAACACCCATGAACTTTTTGTATTGTCTTGGAATACCTGGTGATTTCCTTAAAGCCTCAATGCTTGTGATACTATGAAAATCTCAGTTACTTTTTTTATAGTGCTGAATTTTACTGTTGAGAGTTAAAGAGCCGGAACTATAAAGACTGAGAGCTAGGGCTAATAAAAAGGAAATGAGAATCTATTACTTTTAAAACCCCACGATGCATAAGGGTTCTGACTTTTTAACACCAGGGATGGACAGAAACACCATGCAGATGATTTTGGACAAAGGACAGAAAGAACACCTAGAGAACAAAGTGTACAACAATCTCAGCTAACTGCAAAGTCTGAATTTCCTGTGATAAACTGAACCAGGAGTAAAATCCTATAACCTTTCCAAGTGTAAAATGGAATAACAATACAGCAGGTAACCCAGTGAAATCCTTTAAAATCTACCCATTCAAAGCACTGCTTCTGTAGTGTAATTATTAATAATGACAACCCAGTGCCTGAGAAGCCTTGAATTGAAACCTGGTGTAGAGGTGCTCTTTTAGGCCAGATACTACCATGGAGGCACAGAAATTACTTCTCTTACCATCCCTTGTGAGTCCAGCTAATGCACATTTTCTGTGTACCCTAGTTCCTATTTATACAGCTGTTCATTGAAGAAAAACTGTTTAAAATCATTTAGAAAGATAAAGATACCTATTTCAAATATTAAATAAAGCTGCTAGGAGCTTCCTAGAAATTTTGCTAAACAGTAGGAAGCAAGTTCTTTATTTTCCACATCATAAGCTTAATAACACTAACAAAACCCCTGCTCTTGCACTGCTGCAAATTTTACAATATGAATTTAGATTGCTGAAAAGAAAAACAGATGGAGCAGAACTGCCAAACGCTCTGAAAATCCCAGGGTTGTACACGCAGCACTGGGGCCTGAACTGGGATGCACTAAAGGGCACATTCTACTTTCCAAAAGCAGCTTCCAGAGCATCAAAAGTGGAAATGAATTTGCATTTGCTCAAATGTAAATGATATTCATGAGAATAAAAGGAAATCTCAGAAGTTAGGCTTATATATATAGCATATTCATGAATCTGAAAGGGGTATTTAGATGTCTTGATTTTTTGAGCTTTGTTTATACTCCTGTTCTGTTGATTTGTAATGGCAAAAATATGTTCTCACTGGCCCCAAATGTTGATGTCCAACCAGTGAGATTGACCAACACTGCATCATAACCATGTGGCAGAGACCAAGCTAATAATCTCTGATTATTTTGGGGTTTATGTTGGAGCTTTCAGGGCACAGCAAGGAGGAAAGGGTACAGCAGAGCTGCAACAAGAGCTGGGGAGGAGGAATATGGGAGGGCAAGGAAGGAAAGCTCAAGATTCAAGGAAGATAATAAGAAAAACTTAAGAGCTTAAGAAAAACTTAAGAGCTGAGGGAAAACCTGGATCTCAGCCTGATATCTTCTGTCTTTCTTTCCTGTCCCCTGTCCCAGGTATGCAGCAGCCAAGATGGAAAGGCAGCTTTGCTCCACAGGACATAAAATCACCTGGCAATGCATCCAGTAACATTTGCTCTCAGAGATTATATTCCCTCTACAATGATTACTCTTGCTTCACATTATTACACTCAGCACACACTATTTCTGCACACAGAGATGAGTACTCCACTGCATCACATCTTACCTAGAAGCAATAATAAATATTTTGTTTCTATGCATCAGACTCAAAAATCATGAACTGTTAATTGCAGTGTAAGCAAAAGGAACGAGTAACAGCAATGGCATGCTGCAAAATCCATGTATTTACAAATGTACAATTCTCAGTTGACTTATTAAAAAATTCACATGAAAAGCTGGTCATCTCTTTTGAACAGTAAGGCAGTAAAATGTCTGTGTTTTAGGTCTTACTCTCCTGAGAGCTCAAGAGACAGTTCTGAACCAAAGGACAGCACGTTACCACTTTGCCCGGGCCACAGCAAAATCCTTGCTAACTCTCTACTGTATCCTCAGGGCATGTGTGTATGAATGCTGCCTTAAGGTAGCATTGAAGACCTAGTGGAAAAAAAGTAAATATAAACAATCCTTAGGATTTTAAATTCATTTTATATCAACTATTTTCCTCCCAACTGTACTTTGCCAAAACATTCTCCTGTGGTAAGTCTACGATGGGAAAAAAAACATTTCAATCTTGTGTGATATCAAGACTTTTTAAAGTGTTCTGATAAGCACTGGCTTTTAATCAAGTATTACAACATTTGCAAAGAACATTACGTAGAAAGTCACTTATAGCCTTTGTGTGTACAGTGTGTATTGGAACAGCCTTGTAGCACTGCCCTGAAAAATGAAATAAAGTCTGACATTCCCCATGGCTTCCTGAACACACAGAGGGGCTGCTCCCCAAGTGAAATGGCCCTGCAAAGGATGCCACAGAATCCTGGATTTTGCCTCTCTGGTGTTTTCATGTGCAAGCTCTGACAACTAGAAATATTATCATGGTGCCCAAAATGGAAAACACTTCACAAAAGCAATCCCTTGACCAATTCTGCCCAGGGCAGATAATCCTCACACCTCCCTGTCTTCCCTCTACTGCAATTTGGCCCCAAAAGAAATCCCATTTTCTTGCAAGAGCAGCATTTCCAGCAGGAATATTCTCTGCTGGCCATGGCAGGGTGCTGAAGGAGTAAATCCAGACAGACAGCTCCCACAGAGGAATTTAAGGAGCATCATTTCCCATGGGGAAACCAAGGCAGAGGTGTACAAGGAACACGTCTGGGCCACTCTGTGGATCAGTGCAAAGCCGAGATCAGACCCATCACCATGATGTACTGGCAGCTGAGAAAAAGAAAACAGAGGAGCTTCAATGCTTTGGATGACAGGAAGAGAATTAATTTTCTGATGTGGTGTTTTGTTGATTCTTTCGTCTTGTCATGTACAGCAGAAATAATGTTCGTAGGATTAGAGTAAACTCACAGCAAAAGACTCTTATGATTATAAGCATCTCAGCTTCAATTTGATGCTTTATCACCTGCCAACCCTGCACATCAAAAATGATTTTTGTGTGTATTTGAAACACAAAATTTACAAAATATCAGCCCAGAATTTAAAACACTTCTTAAACATGTTAGGAAAGTAAGTTTAAAATGTCACTGAAGCTCCAAAGAGGAGAAAGCCCATCCATTGCTCTTATGCAATAATTAATTTCCATCAGGGTCCTTATTATGCATTAGTTTTTATAGAGCAACAAAACATAACTGCATGCTATTGTTTAAACACATTTGCTGCATACGCCAGAGCAGTAAAGGCTGGAAATAAGTGTAAAGGATAATACACAAAATGTAGCTAAATGTATTCTATATTATGGATCCATAATACAGAATGCAAATGATTCTGACTAAGCATTCACAGGAGACAGTCTTTAGGGTGCATGCTGTGAATGTATATTATGAATAATGCATAAAACTTGGCTAAATCTTAATGAGTCCATTGACATCCTATGGGGTCCACAGGAGCCTCAGATCCCAAAGCATGTCAGTGGCATATTACTCTCCTCCCCCACTTCATTTAAAAAATACTTTCTTAAAACAAAGGAAATTAAAACACAAAAGAAAAAGCCCTTAGCTCTGATTTAACTCCCATACGATGGCAAATGCAGAGTCACAAACTCTGGCTTCCTTCACTCTCTTGTGCCCCGATGTTCCCCATTAAAGCAGGGCACTGTATGGCCTTTCTGTAGGGCTGCATCAGGTGTGGGACAGAAGTTACTCCTAATTCCCAAATCAATACACTCAAGGGCTTCTCCACACACAAAAGAAAGAGGATAAAAGCTGATAAGCACCCCTATTGTGATTTTTTCTCCATTCTCCTTTCCTAATTCCCAGATTCTTTAAGCCAAATATTTAATGTAGAAGGAGATGGCAGGAAATATGGGGGGAAAAGACATCCCATTTACAAATTAGAGCTGCTCCAAAGAAGCAAGTTCACATGCTGAAGGACATTGGCAATGGGTGCAGTCGTGAGGACAAAGAACTTGACCGAAGAGAAGCGCCTGGTATTTACAGTTTCCAAGCACAAAAACACAGCAAGAAAAAAAATTTCCATCTCCTGAGTGAAACCGTAAGGTTGTACCATTGGATCTGAGTGTACGAGTATACCATATTCTCCAGGAAAAAAAAAAAAACCTTGGCATCAAGCCCCAGTTCCACTCAGAAGTGTGAAGATAGTTTTTTGTATGTCATGTGCTTGGAAATAAATGAGTGGGTTTTTTTTCCTATAGCATAAATACAAAGAAAAATAACTGATTAAGGCCTTGTTTATTTAGGGTTACGAATCCTCGACGAGTCCAGTCGAAATGGTAATTAATTAATTCTTGCAAAACCCATGAGTGATGGTTAAGTCTGTATGTCCTTAAACACAAGAAAACCGAGGAACAAAAGGTCAAGAGGCTTCCCCAGCAGGGCAGAGCATGGCAGAGGCAAAGTGGGGCTGTGCTCCTGCTCTCTGTGCCCTGCCCCACACTCACCCCTGCACTTGGGTGGGCCAGTGCTGCTGTGTTTAAGGACCACTTGGGTGCTCAGCCAGGGAATGTGGGCAGAGCCAAGACAACAATGCCTGTGCAGGGCTCAAACCAGTGGAACAGATCCCACCCAGCCTGGCCTGCCTCTGCCCTCTCTGTTCCCACAGCACTGAAGCCAGCACACACACAAACACACACACACACACACACACACTCATGCACACCCCAAACACTCACTGCACATCCAGCCTGGGCAGCCTGGGCACTGCCCAGCACACCTGCACCCAGGACTGGGCAGGACTCTTGTTCTCTCCCTCATGCCCACCTAGACACCCCACCAGACACCCCAGGTGTCTGCACCCAGATCAGGTGAGCACTTCTCACCCCATCCACACTTCAGCAACTGAACCTGCCAGACCACAGCAACAACAACCCTGGGAATTCCTCCCCTCCATAGATAGAATGGCTTCTGCCACAGGAATTGCCCAAAGCAGGGATCAGGGAGAGGGGAAGGAGGCACGGTTTGGGACAAATTTGACAAAACCAAGTTTTGCAAAACAAGAGAAGGAAAAATAGCAACTGCCAGGAAATTCAGAAACACGAGTGTTTTGTAGGCTTTGTTAAAATCTTCCTTCTCCTCCCACATGTGCTTCCAATGGAAAATCAATACCAGGGAGAGAGAAACTATCTGAGTGTTCAGCAAGCATTTTTTACCTCAAAAAAAATTTAATCCAGCTTTTGTTTTCCTTGTTTCAGCTTCTTACAACAACAACAAAATATCGAAACACGATTTTTTTACGTGAAAACATACAACAGACAGATCCTTGAGGAAAGCAAGTGAAGGGAACAGTTCCACTGGATCCACAGCAGAATATGGCATGAAACATGCACAGAGAGAGCAGGGACACACGTGTGCTGATCTTTGAGTGTAGCTGCCTGGGTATTTAAATATGAATACCCAATCTCATTTTACACCACAGAAATATCCTTTCCTTTGATGAATTTTTGTGCAGTTATAAAATAAACCCAACTTTCTCCTTTCCAAGATGTAAATTTGGCCCCTATATTAAAACACATTTATTTGCACACACACATATTCTAACCAAGAGCAAGGGCCAGACTTTGACACGAACAATGCTATCAAAGCATTTTACCTTTGCAACCCATCCTGCTACTATTTATACTTACTGCTAACAGATTTCAGCAATTGTTTCCTTGCCTCCTCACCCCTCCTGGACACCATGGGAATAACAGAGAGCAGAGTCTCTTGGTAGCACTTTCATTCCCAGCAGGAAGCTCAAGCGTTTGTGATATCCATTTTGATACAAAACCTAAATTAGGCCTCTGGAAATAGGTAATGCATAAAAAGAAGCATTTTTGTGCCACAAGATTATTATTATAGGTTACTGTTAACCCTTGGGAGATGGAGGTGAGTCCTGCAGCTCCCCACTGGGCTGAATATTTGCTGAGAAATCACAAGCACTAGCTAAGCAGATATTTCAGGTGTGCCTCATGCTAAAGAGAAGGATCCTGTTGACCCATCATATTCTGATAGCCAGTTTGAGAGCAAAGCATTGTGAGTTAAACAAAAAGGATCAGCACAGCATGCACATGCTGCAACTCTCCTGCACTAAGAGAAGATTTAAAAGGGGCTGGATACAAGGACAACTGTGGAGTTACAAATGCAGAGATCAAACAAACAAAAAAATACTGCATTTGGGAACTACCCAAAACACGTTTTGCCTCTTGGCTCCCTAAAATTCTTCCTTATGGCAAAGTTTCCACTGGGTCACAATCTAGTGAAAAGAAACACATCATTCAAAAAGGAAAATATAAATCTGAACCTTTAAATACTTTGCAGTTTTCAAGTTTCAAATCACTGCAGATTAAAGTGCCAGGGCTGGAAGTCTGGGTGGTTTATAAACTTCCAGTTTATTCACAACTACAAATCACAAAGCCATACAAATCATAAATTAACTTTTTTTTCTTCAGAACCACCACCATCCCTGAAGTTTGGAGAACTGGTCAATAATTGGGATTCAGTGAGCCAGGCTATTTTACACTAAAGCTACACCACCTCCTGTTGTGATCCACGTTGGCCTAGCATTACTCATTGCTTGACTTACTCCCTTAGCAAAATGAGCCACACAGGAAATTCAATCTGTATCTGCCTACACGATTAATTCAAGTTCAGCTTATCCCAAGCATTTCTCTTTCCTTCAGACATGCAGACTTCAAAGGGCTGTAAACTGTGATCTTAAACGCAAAACCAACTGCGCGTCAGTAAGTTTTCACTAAATATAAATAAATATTTTAGTAAACTACGGTTGCTGCTTGTTAAGCCTGGGAAAAATGGAGCCTTGCTGTAACCTGGAAGACAAATTGGATCTCAGAGCCTCACACATCCTCCCATTCAAATCCCCGTGCCTTGTGTACCTGCAGGAATAACACAGGAGAAGCATTCCAATAACTTCATGTAGTGCCAAGGCAGGCTGCGGTTCTCCTAATAAATTCAGCCTTTATTGCTCCTTCACTCCAAAAGCCACATTCTCAGCGATTCCTACACACTGAAGTCCTGTGGAAGCAGTGTTATTTCACAGACCATTCTGACTATTGCACTGGTGACCAGAGCACACAAATCTTTGCACCTCTGTGTGGGTAAACATTCATAAAAATACCCTCCTATCAACAGAAGAGCTCGCGTGAGCTACAACTCACCACGAACAACAACGAGCTTTCTGTTTGGCCTGGAGATTTTCCTACGGCCATGGAAAGGCACGGGGAGGAAGCCAGAAGTCCTAGCTGCTCCTTTTCCACTCCACCATGAGGTTTGGCATAGCTTTTCCTAGACAGCCCTCTTTGCTCTAGCAGCTCTGACATCTGCGCATTGCATTTGCCCTGTTGTGCAAGCAGGGCTATTTCCTCAGAGATAAACAGAGATCACCAAGCCCACAGTGCCTGACACAAACAGAGCTCAGATCCAAGCTTCCTTGGGTAGCCCAGACCCATCCTTTTTGCTCGCAAATGTAAAGCAAACTTGGCAAGACCCAAAGGGGAAAAGAAGGAAATTATCTTAATAAAGGAATGGGAACGAAAAATCTCCCTCCCTCTCGCAAGCAGGCTTTCTTGAACAGCTATTTGAGTCATCCCTGCTTATAGGCAGTCCCACTTCTTCAGCAATGGAAAAGCAATACAAGAGTCCTGTCATTTGATCCCCCCAAACATTCTGTATTTAACAGGAGCAGGCTCCTCGCTGGGCTCTCAGGCAGAACTTTGCCCACATGCCTTTTAAAGTACGTACCTGATTTTGCATTTGTCTGCTACGCTCCTTTTGCAGCTGCATTCCCAGGAAAATGTTCCTATCCCACTTTCCCCTGTCGTTTCTACAGTCTGCTCAGAGATGGATTCATTGCTGGCTTTCGGCAGTTGCTACACTTCTTCCTCAATTGATGCTTCCTTTTATTTATTCTGAAGTTTCCAATGTAAAACAAACAGGAATACCACCTTTCTAAAATTACTACTATCCCACTGTCCTCCACTGCAACATTAACAAGAGGCAATATTCTCCAAAGCTATGAAGCATATACTGCCCTAAATTACATTGCAGTTGCTGCCCTGAGCTTACACATTTTTGAATACGAAGGCTCCCAGGGATCTCTCTCTCTGTTCTGACTGCATTTACTGCTTTAAAATATTTTTAACCCAGACACTGAAGTGCCAGCCTAGCAGCCCTTCATGCTAATCCTAGCCTGGGTGGCTGTTCTTAAGGGAAAGCATTCAAAAAATTGTAGCAGTGCATCAACTTTGACCCTTTTCACTTAAAACATGAGACTTCTTTTTTTTTTTTTAGGGAAAAAAAATTAGATTCCAGAGGGAATCACTGAACTCTGACCTGCTTAAAATTAGTTTTGTTTTAGTGCCTGTGTGGTGACTCAACAGGCCAATTTTCCAGACACTTAAGACTTCTCTGCTCCTGAAGATTCCAGTTCAAGTCCTGGACTCACTGCCTGGGGTCGGAGCAGAACACTTTGTTCCAAGGCTTCAAGCAGTGAATTCCCAGATTGCCGTACCCTTGCCAGATGCTGGCATGCTTGGTAATAAGTAGGGCTGCAACCAAGCTAATTATATTTTTTTTTTTTTAAAAAAAATCTGTGAAGAGTTTTGCTCGCAATACATATGTTAGACCAAAAGAATTTCCCTTCAAAATTCAGCAGTCAAGAAATGTTTATATGGCTCTGATAAACATTTCATGATAAGCTGGATTCTTTCAGGGGGGAGGGGGAAGATGTGTACTTTGGTCTTAACAGTGCAGCAAATAATTCTCAAATAGGGTCTGGCTGAGTGTATCCATCTCACTGGGAATAACTGATTTCATTTTTTTTAATCTGTCACAGGCATTACAAACACTAAATGAGTCACCATAGACTCCTATGCTGCAAAAAATAGCATCACAACACTTCATTTGCTCTTCAACAGGACTTCAAGTGTAGTGCCTGGTATCAAAAAGCCTTGTCAGTCAACAAATTTAAAAATCCCAGGAAATGACACCCCAACACAATCTCAGAAAAAATTACTTCCTGCAGAAGTTTAACACCACCCAGGAAAAGCAAAATCCATCTAGGAGCAGTAATTTTCCTCAATCTCAGGAGAATTTTTCAATTCAATCTTATCATTAATGCTCTAGCATATACTGCCTACCTTTCATCAAAAGATCTCAAATGATTTACCATACAGCCTGAGAAACCTCCTGTAAAGCGAGTGAGCACTATCATCTCCATTTGTAAGTACTGAGGAATTAAAGCAAAAAAGATGCTAAGAAACTTTGGCCACGAGGCAAGAAGAGCCAGACCCAGAGACAGAACCTAGGTGCAGGTCCATATTAAATGGCATCTGCTACATTTCCATCCCTGTTTCACAGTGATTATGGGAAGAAAAGCTATGCCAACGCCTGTAATCACTTATTTGACAGCTGCTAACCCCACGAACACGAAGGCAATTTATACACCGTGCCCTAATCTGCCTGGATTTGATCACGTATGAACACAGCACTAGAACTTGCTCCACTGTAATTCTGTGTTTTTCCAAGCAAGAATGTAGCTTTCTTCCTTTTTCGGGAAGAAAGCAAGGCACTAAAAGACAGAGTTTTAACACGCAGTCATCAATATGCTCTTCTCACAAATACAAATGTAAAACAGTAATAACACAAACAGTGATGCACACTGTGTTGTATCAACAGCATCACTCTTTCTTCTGCCCAGAAAGCCCTCCTTCAACCCAGACAAGGCACCTCCCAGGACAGACAGACAGCCTTACACCCCAGGAGACACTGTCAGGGCAGCCAAAGGGAAGGGAAATTCTGTGACAGCAGACAGGGACTCTGTGAGCATCCTCCACGTATCTAACCTCAAGATCTGCCTGCCCCTGGTGATCGCAACTGGTGACCACAGGACCTTAAAAATACCCAGTGAGGGTAAAAGTTTTGAACCTTCTCCACTAGAAGCCAAGCTGCTGAGCCATGGCAAACAGCAGTGTGTGATGTGAAGTAACTCGTGCATGGTGGCCCCTGTCGATGGCCAAGTCGTGGTTTCTCTGCCTCCCAAAGAACCACCACAGCATCCCCACCGAAGAACCCAGTCTCACAAATTCCCACCATGCCTCCTCCGAGGAGAACTGTCACTGGATTGAATCAATGTGAGCTAACTAGGTTATTCATCACCTGCAAAGAAACGATGCTGCTCAGAGCTTTTTGGATACAATGGTGAAGTGAAGAAGGCTTTCTTCACCGCCTACGCAGCCTGGGCTCAACTCTGCAAAACAAATTTGAGCCGCAGTCAGACTCAATGTCAGACTTTTGCCAGCTGAGCTCCCTCTCACTTCCTCAGTTTCAGGTCATCTGAATACCTTGACAACCTGTGAGGATAAATCAAGCACAGAAGGTGTTTAGGAACTAAACACACATGTCAGGTGTTTCTACAAAACCTACACAAAGTTATATCGAAGCATCCCAAATTCCAAATCCTTAACAAATTTATCACACATTTTGGAAACGGTGGGCTGGGACTTGAAACACAGCCTCACTGGTTATAAAAAATGAAAGGAGACAGAGTAAAGCTGGGAGGAAAGCAGGAGAGAATGCACATTTTTTTGCTCTGGAGGACAGAGCAGTTGCATGAAGCTTATCTTCACTGGAGTCGACTCTTTGAACAGCTCTAATCTTAAAGCATATTAAACAACACATTAACACAGGCAGCCACTGATCTGTTGATCCCCAGGCCAGAAAAGGACTGCTGGGACTCACTGGTTGGGCCTCCTGCCTGATGGAAGGACCTCACCCAGCAATTCCCTCTAACCTCTGGTACAGCAAAAACCAGGCACAGACTCTGCTGGTCCTCACCTTGCATGGAGAGCATTAGAAACTGAATATTCTCACTTCCTGACTGCCACACCAGCTCGGGACCAACATGCCCACAGACCATGATCATAAACCATTCCCACATCTGGTTCTGTCACCAGATCCATCCCACTGCACCTTACACGAAAACTGTTCATGTCATCTTCCCCAGCTCCAGTAAAATTAAAGCTCCCATTCAGCAAAGGGCTCAAAGCATTTGCCAGATTTGAAGCACTGAAGGAGACCTGCTGGCTACAGTGGGACTGAAGTGCTCAAAGCCAGGCACATTCGGAACCACGTCAGGGCCAAAATCCCTGCGCAGCCATTCCAAACGCATCCAAGGCTTGCGCTTTGCTTCTGGAAACTTTATTCTCACTTTACATATAGTCAAAACCTGACAAGAGCTCACTGTCGGATTATGCAGGAAATCTGCAAGTTTCACCAAGGTGTGATCTTATGCTTTTTCACACATTATTGTATCATGCTGCGCCAGAACACTAACGTATGCACAGTTCTAAAATAACTTGCATTATTACAGCCCAGCCCGGCAAACGGCTGAGAAGCCAACACACAGACCTCCAGAGACTTGCTCCTCAGTGACTTGCAAACTGATAAGGGGTCACAATTCCTTTCTTATGGAGGGGGGGAGGAATTTTAAAAAAGAAAAAAAGGATAAACAATCCAAACCACACTGAGCGTTTCAAAACCTTTTCCCCCATTTCTCTCTCTTTCAAATGAAACTGTCAATTTTCAGATTTGTCTTTGGTCATGTCAGGGTGGGAAAATGGGATTTAATAACATTTAACTGACTTGCTATCAAGAAGGAAACATATTTTTCTTCTCTCAAATTTGAAACCGACACTTTCTCTTTTTTTTTTTTCTGTTGGCCTACTTTCTTTTAAGTTGCTTTTCAATTATTTATGAAAATGCAATAATGCATTACTTTGCTGTGCAAATGTTTAGAAGAAGGAGATAGTGTCTTTCAAGTGAAAAAACCCCATACATGGCCATAGAGAGGTTTATTTAGAAGCGCATTGCAGGTGACACTTTATAAAAAACAATACGCTTTCATTTGCCTCCCAACACACATCCCCATTTTCTTTAAACTGTGTGTTTGAGCCAATACAAAGAAGTCCCCAGCTCCACAGAAACACCCCACTCATTGCTCTCCTGAGCTGGAGCTGGAACAAACAAAAGCTCTACACGGGAAGCTGTACAAGGGGCTGAACCAAAGCCTATTAGGACACTGAAAAGGCTCCACGCTTCCTGAACAGCCTAGGAGAGGGCAAATCCTTTTCCCACTAAATAAAGGAAACTAATAGCAAAACTCTCAATGGTTCAGTCAGATTGGTTCTTTTAGTATTTTGCTACTTTTTTCCTTGAAACAGCTGGATTTGGACACAGCTGTGTTCCAAGCCCATAGAACACCACTGAACACCGACTGCTGAACTGCTTTCTGCAATTTTCGAAATCCCATGTGGATGTACACTCAAGTGGCTAACCACAGCCTCACCACCTCAAGGCTTTAGCATCAACTGACTAAAACAAACAGCAAAGTCTGTCCTGACGGCAGCAGGGACAAAGCCAGGCCCATAATGCTCCCCTCCCATCTCTCAGGCTCTGCTCTCACATGCACAATTTTGGCCCCGTAAGGTGACTTGTCCCCATCACTGCCAATGGGAAGATGGAAGCTCTTTCCCTGCAACACTTTTTGCAGGAAAGTCCTCTCCACTAACAGAGGGAGCCATGAGGATCAGCTTCACGAAGATTCTACTGCTCTGGTATATCAAACCAGGAAAAAAAGACCAGAAAACATTACAAAATGAACACAGATGTTCTTCATAAGAACATAACACAAACTGGAATATAATCAGAGAAATACAACCTACCAAAACAACCCTAACAAACCCTAAAACAACCCTCAATAACTCTAAAAAAACCTCCATCCTGAAGGTTTTCAAGCCTCAACCATACAAAACCATGACTGTCCCAGCCTGCTGCTGGCACTGACCCTGCCCCATGCAGATGCCCTCCCCTGGTCCCACCTGATCAACATCCCCAGTGATACGAAAGAAAACAAAACTGTAGGAGGACTTGGAGAACCCAATCTCTGCTACTGTTATTAATTTACAATGTCCTCAGTATCACTCCTTAAAACTGGAATCCATGTAAATCCTGCAGTCACTGGAGGCCCTGGAAGACACCTCTCACTCACTTGTGGCAGGTTTTCAGAATGATGTTTGACAACACAGGTAACTTAGGAAATGAACTTTTTTCTTTACCCTTTTGTTAGAATGACTTGGGCACCTAAATCACCCTGGAGGTCAGTGGGGCACCGTTTGCACAGTCTTCAAAAATGGGACTTAACTGCATTGAAATCTCATTTATCTAACTAACATTGCACTTGTATAAACTCATATTTTGCTGAATTTAAATGAATTAAGCCACATTTCTAAAGCTAAGTCTATACTTTAATATTGCTTTTTAACAGGGCCATAAAGCACACCTCTACAACTCACACTCAGGCACTGAAATAAAAATAATTACAGAAAACTGTACAGTTACACAAGCACATATTTTCCTTTTTCTTATATGTAAAACTACTTAAATTAGAATTTAAAACTAAGCAAGGTAAGAAGAAAAATCTTGCATCCTTAAAACCTTTTACTATTGTACAACAGCGTTTTCCTTCCATTTTGCCTCTTACAGCTACTTCTTCATGCTGTGTTTGCATGCATGGCAGAGATGCTTGGGTGTGCAACTACTGCTGCTGTTCACACCACGGGACCCAAGCCTTTACCTCCAATACACTTTAAGCATTAGAATCTGTTGCTTTCTCCATTTTCTACCCCATTTCAGCTTGTTACTTCTCACTGGGAGCCACTTTCCGTGCCAGCGCAGCGCATGAGTTATTAAAAGAACAGTGGGGCATCTGTGGAAGGTGCAAGAAGGTGCTTCCATTTTTCCTCATAAAAACACACATTGCTCTCATTTAAAGACCATGTCTTACACAGAGTGAGATTTTGGTTTAATGGCATCTTGTGCCTGGGGTAGGAGGCGAGCACCCACGTGAAGCACCCAAGTACATGTTTTAAATATGCTTGGCATCTACTGGACGTTTGCTTGGAGAATCCCCTCCACACATTTTACTGAGAGGGCTTCAAGTGGGTGCAGACCTGACCCCATCCCCACCCCTGCTTTAGGGGCTGCCCATAGAACACATCCCTGGGGATCACCACACACTCTTCCTGGGCTGCTTTCCTCCACAGCACTTTCCTGGCAAAGAGAGGCCTTCAGCTTCCAGAACTGTCAATTGCCTTTCAGAAGCACTAAACTCACACATACACATTTGTACATATTCATCAGCATTTACTCATTTGTAGCCTCTCATGAGAATTAATATTATTCCTCTACAGTGGCAAAACTTCCATCATCCTCTGCAAACTGCTACTTACCTACGGCAACCCTGTTTATGGGAATGCCTCATTATATATAATTCCAGGTTTCAATTGGAAACTGTTTTACAGAAGTGACAAGCACTTCACTATTTCCATCCCAGCTCTGTCTTTTCTGTCTACAGGAGGCTCAAAACGGATCTCGGCAACAAGTTCCACCAAGAACTCAGTGCTCACCCTACTTGTGCACACACTGAGTGAGTAATCTGTGTGTGACTCCCAAACCTGAACTAATTAATTGTCCTGTATTTGTAAATCTCAGCCACAGCACGCTTAATGCACCGTGGTGCCACTGAACAAACCCGCGCTCCCGGGAATCGGAACAAATCGCTCAGCTTCCTCACAATCCTTCTGTCCTGCTCCTGGCAGCTGCCTGCATACAATTACAGATATAAAATCAATCTGAAGAACAGAAAAGAGCACAGTATCTCCTACTGAACGCACTCTTCTTCCAGATTTGAATTTGCAAAGCAGGATATTGCATTAACACATTCCTTTTCCTGTGACTTATTACGCTTCTTATGTATTTTGCATATCTTCCTGGGAGGTGTGTTCAATTTGTTATTAAACAGAAGGGTAATTGAAACACACATTGCATTTCTTGGTATTATTTATGCATTTGTCTATATATCAACATGAGTAGCATGGTCTTTAATGCCATGGCATAAGGAGCAAGGTCAACTCAGTGAAAAGACAGTTTTGTGTTCCTGGATGCCACGCAAGGACACAGAGTGCCACAACAGCTGCTTTTCCCTGGGTACCTCAGTGTCCCCAGGCTCCTTCCAGAGTCAGTGGAGAAGACTCCACCAGAGTGTGATTTGGTGGAATAATCACTGCTACAGAATAGGTACTTCCTCTGTTTCAGTAAAAAATTCTTTAAATCAGAAGTCAGTATGTGGCTTTAATTCAATCTGCTCTGCGATCACTCAGAAACCATTCATTTTCTATCATTTTCTAATTCTCTTCACTAATGGTTTCTGAATCTTTTTCAGTATAAACCTGGTCTATTAGGACCAATCTCCTGCTAGAAGGTTGCCTGTGACGTTAAAATGGTGTTCCCAGCTAGGAAAAGCAACTTTTTAAATCACTGACTAAAGGCACTGACTTAGCCATACAATGGGTATTTTGCTTTCATTTTTAAAAAATGGACTGTAAAATTAACTTCTAGATCCTCATTAAGTAAATATTTAATTGGTTAGCTGAGGATCACAACTGTGTCCCCCAGCCTTTTTCATTTCACTGAAAGCTTACTCATACACAAGGATTTTATAGCAGTGTAAAAGGTAGACTCCATAGTCCTAGTTTAGAAATCGAACAAGTTTAATTAAATGTATCTTTAGACTGACTGCTACAAACCACAATATGGCACTCAGTTGAATTTAAACCTGTTTTGTTCACTTACTCCCTATAGAAACTGAAGATACTGCAAGCCATATTTACATCTGTTTCAAAGATTCTGAGCCGAGCAAGCTTAACTGAATTTTTCTGCTGTCCTCCAAAACATGGGCAAAACTGCTTAAAGGAGGAGGAGCTCAGCTATGAACTGGTAATTTCACCCTATCCCATCAGCTCTTTGCTGTCCTAGCCATTCTAACCTGCTTAACCCAAAAGCCAGTGCTGAGAATCTGGGTTTAAATTAAATTAAATTAAATTAAATTAAATTAAATTAAATGCATCAACATCACTGCCACTAAGAGCAGTAGTAAGACCTTAAATACAATTTTAGTAATACTCCAGCTATACCTTACACATCCCACTAGGCTTGGACTGGCAAAGCCAACTTCTGTGTACATAGGGCAAATCTAAGCTTGCTGAATTAGGCACAAGCATCCCTAAGACCTTCCAGACTCATTTCAGATAAAACCTGGATTGCTTTTCTAGGCACCAGGAGACAATGAAAATCACTCCTCTACGAGATGTGGTCTTATTTGGCTCCTCTTCTGTAAAACTCTGCTCCTTGCAGAAGCTACAAAATGTCATCAAATTGCACTGGTCATTTGTGCCTGCTCAGTTTCTCTCAGAACGTGCTCACAAACCAAAATAGATTGGTCTGAGTGTTCAGTGTCCTTTCTCAGACTATACAGTATTAATACAGTACTGACTTTCCCATGCATTTTAACTATAATCATTCAAAGGGATCTAGTACATAAATATATAATTTAAATAGTGTGAGGCTTTTTCCTTGAGATTTTGCAGTAGTGAAGAAAACTATCCTTGTAAAATAACTCTGACCTGCAGATTTCAGGCAATTAATTTCCTTGAAATACTGACAAATACTTCATTCTTCAAACAATAATCACAGAATACACTTTAGCTTTGTCACCAGGATTTCTTTTTATTTAAAAGAACAACAGGAAATGGGGAGGGAGGGGAAAGACTTCTATTAAAGGACAATTTGCTGAAAGGTCTTTTAGCTGGCAATTGTCAGCACAGCTCAGGGCCAATGGATCAAATTTAACTCTCAAAAGTGCTGATGGTTGTATGAGTCTTCACAGTAGGGGCTGGCGCTCTGGGCCACTCAAGTTCAATTTTTGGTGTTACCACGGGATGTAGGAACTGGGATCTTGGTGAGCAAAGATTTGCTCCGTATTTGATGCACTGGGTAAAGTGGTGTTCTTAAAATCACTAGCCTCCCAAGCAGCCAGTAAGCCAGCAGGAGGTTAGTAGGAAGAGAAAGTAATTGTCCTTTGTGCCTCCGAAAATAGCCAATATTAAAGGATCCTCTTATGTATTACCTGCGTTTCAATCTACGCTCGCAGCTCAAAGGAAAAGAAAGAGGCTGGAGGAGACAGAAAATAAAGCTGTCAGAAATATTATAGGAGACCCTCCTCAGGCTGTCATGAAGTGTATGGTCTCCTCACCTAGAAACCTGTGCAGCCAGAAAGGATGAGTGCTCTGCAAGCAATAAAAAACTTGTTCAGGCAATGCACTTTACATACACAGAGTGTACTGTGCATGGCCCTGTGCATTCACCTGTGCCGGAAGAGGCCACAGACCTGGGGAAAGGCACTGCAAGAATGATCCTCAGGCACTTATCCAGGATGTCCATGGTGCAGCCAGCACCATGTGGACTCCACTGTACAGAACTCATTGGAAATCCACTTTCCTGCTCTCCACGCAGTGCCCAAAGAAGGTGGAAGTGCAGCACGACCAGCAGCAGAATGCAAGCCTAATGCTCTGATCTTGACCTAAATGTTGTTATCTGTTTGCAAATTTCCCAAAATGAAACAGATTTGGCTGCTGATTTCCCTAGTCCTACTAGGGACTAGTCAGTTTGCTCACAAAACTGAAAGGAAATTTACTTTGGGTCTGGTCACAACATGAAAAAGAAAGAAAACTCTCCAAAGCCCCCAGTGCTTCAGTGCTGCTGTGAAGAAGCTCACTCTTGTTTCACGCTTCAATCCAAATGCTGTCTAAACCAAATTTGGGTCTGAACTTGACTACATAATATATCCTAAGTGATTAACTGAACTATATCTGACATCTTGAAGATATGGAGAATCAGCAAAACAGATTACAAAACCCCCTGAACTTACAGTACAGGAGACTTAAAGGCTTTACGAGGGCCATTCCAGTAGGGTCCAGCTGCCCACTTCCTCACCAGCAACATTCCCACTGCCTTCTGTGCGAGCACAGCTCTGCCTGTTCAGGGAACATGTGAGGATCCTCATGTTGAAAACAGGAAAAAGAAAACTTCTTTGCTAATAGGAAAAAAATCCTTGTAATAATACTAATCTATTTATAATGGTCAAAAAACATGACAGCTTACAACAGCGTCAGAGCAGTGCTTTGGCAATATTTTAGCATACTGCTGTATTTTTAGAAGGACTGTTCATTTACTTTCCCCTAAATGCTGCAGTTCTTATTTTTCAACAAACGATCTGGTTTTTTTTTTTTCGGTGTATCATATGCCAACATCAGAGTGTTTTATCTCAGGGTAAGTAGGAACTGCAGGCAAAAACAAAGCTCCTGCACACACGCTGCTGTACAGCAGCACTGCCGGGGATGCCAAATCCCCGTCTCCTCCCGTGCTTTATGCAGTGAGAGCTCCACCACTTACAAACCTTCCTGGAACGTGGCGCTGCGCTTTTACCATAAGCAACAGAAAACTGCTGGGTTTCTTCATCCTGAGCATTGAGGAACTATCCCATTGTAAACAATAGGGCTGACAGTTTAATGATATTGCTCAACCTAACTGATTCTGGCAAGCAGCAGGGACGATAAGAGTGGAGGAAGATGTGCTGAAGCACTTTGACGTTTTCCCAGCACAGGGTACCTTACCATTTCAAAATTCATCTGCAAGCTACCTGTGAACTTCAGTCCAAAACTGTTAAACTCTCTGTTAAGCCTCACCTGGGCCTAGAAGATTACGACAACAGGATGATAACAGTCCCTAAGAGCCTCTACAGCTGTAGCTCCAAGACCTATAGACAAAATCCACAGGCTCTTATTTTCTTTCTAAAAAGCACATACGAGCTTCCATTGCTTACAAAAACTTGTACTAGGCTAAATTAAATACATGTGCACCCACATGTTAACTGAATTAACTTGAAACCATCAATACATCTCAAATGTCCATCTGTTTACACAAGCCACTTGCAGCTTTCAAGTCTTGTACTCCTTATAGTGTAACTTTCAACCAAAACAGTCTAAGTGCAAGCAGAAAGCTCTGCTGTGAGATTTCCATGCATAATGACCATGTGTTTATTGGGTTTTCATGTTCAAATCATGTCAGAATAGACATGCTATCCATTTGCAAGATGCAACACATCCGTGCCAGCCTCTCCCTCTTCAGCTGCAGAAGCCCTGGAAAACAAAGCTGGCTCTAACCTGGACAGATATTATTGCTAAATTTAAAAAAGTCTCCCTTTGCAATTCCAGTTTGATAGCTGTAAATGGTATAGCTTGCAGGACAAAGAATTAATTACTGAGGCAATACTGTATCTTCCAGGTCTGGGAAGGAAGAAGAGCAGCAGATACAAGTAGCTGTTTTCAGGTAAGTTTCAGGTGATGAAATAGTCCGATGAAAAACTTTGTACTAGCTCTTCATAAGAAAAACTTTGTACTGGCTCATCATAAGAAGCTGCCTTTTTATCTGAGAGGCTCACTTCAGCAAGGCTGTGCACAGCTAGCTGGATTTAAACTGGAAGGATGAAAGCCAGGACACGTTATCCTACAGTTCTACAGGTGGAACCGAACTTCCTTTCCTTATCTGAACTGAACTGAATATTTCACTCTTTGACAGAGATGGAGGGAAATGGAGCTCTATTAAAAATAAAAAAATCAGCCAAAAACATTTTCTCTCTTATTTTAGGATATTGCTGGCTTTCGTTTCAGAAGAGGTCAATGTTAGCAAGGATAGCAAAAGCTACCTGTGCCAGCATGTGACACCAGCCTCTCAGAGAAAACAGTTCTCATCAGACACCATCCTCCTGGACGTCCCTACTGTACTGCTCTTGTTGATGATGATGATTGTGATGCTGAACGCCTACAAATCTCCCACGTGCCTATTTCGTTGGCCTGTTTTGTTTAAAAAAAAAAAAAAAAAAAAAAAAAAAAAAAAAAAAAGCTCGAGGCCATTATTCATGAGCAGTAAGAAAACAAATCACTCTTAGACCTACTCCTCTTGCAGATTCCCACACTTATTACCCAAAATCCCACAGCTCGCTATTGGTTCTACCCTTGACCAAAGTACAGGGCTGAGGCAGCATGCCATCCCCTGGGAAAAGCCGATCACGTTCCTCCCGGCAAGCGGCTCCGGTTATTCTAGGATCGCAGTCGGGCTGGAATAAAGTCCCCTAACTTTTCAGAGAAGGCTGCGCTCACTCCCAACGCCAGTGCCTGGGGACCCGCGGGACGAGCGTGGCCGCGCTCCGCACCCTGACAGGGAAGCCGCTGTTCCCCCCTGACCCGTTTTTTGAGGGGAAAAGAGCCGAAACGAGCGAACCGAGAGCATTCAGCACCCTTGCAAAGAGCCACCCTCCTGCTCGGGCGGAAGCGAGGAAGGTGCCTCGCAGAAATACGTAAAGATGCTCATGCCGGCGCCCCCCATCCCGGTGCCGGTGCGGTGCCCGACGAACCCCCCGCTCGCCCCTGCGCGCTCCCCGGCAGCGGCGCGGCGGCCGCCGCCGCTCGGCACTCACGCACGGAGAGGCAATTACAATAATTTAAAGCTTCCTGTCCGCCGGCTCCGCCGGGATCCCGAGGGCTGAGCCATGCCCGGGCAGGGCGCGGAGCAGCCGCTGCCCCGCCACACACGCGCGGGCACCGCGGCCGGACCGCCCCCGCCCGCCCCCAGCCCCGGCGGCGGCAGGAGCAGGAGCAGGAGCAGGAGGAGGAGGAGGAGGAGGAGGAGGAGGAAAGGGGGGGGCGTGACAAGTTGTGCCAAACTTCGGGAGGTGTGCGAGCGCCCGGGAGGAAGCCGGCCGAGCTGGGCTGACAGCCGGCCCCGCCGCCTCCCCCGCCCCGCCGGCGGCGCCCACCCCGCCCGCCCCCGGAGCCCCGCGGGGCGCCGAGCGCCGAACGCCCCCGGGGAGCGGCCCGGCGAGGAACAAAGTTAAAACGGCGGCAGTCGCGCACCTACCCGCTGTCTGTCATATCTCCTCCGGGCGCGGGGTGCTAAGTGAGACACTGGCGGGGTGGGGAGAGCCAGAGGTGCGGGGAGGGACCGGGAGATGGGTGTTTGGTGAGCTCTTCCTTTCTCTCCCCCCTTCTTCCCACCCCTTTCCCCTTCTCGCTCTCTGTTTCTCAAGGACGAGGTGAAATCCCTTGGCTGGTCATGAGGCGGCTTCAGAGACAAACAACACAATGCGAGTGCAAATAACAAAAGGAAAAAAAAAAAAAAAAAAAAAAAAAGGAGAGGGAGAGGGAGACCGGGAACAATGGGGGAGGAGAGGCTCGCCGCGCCGCGCCTGGCCGCCGCCGGCACCCCGGCAGGCAGGAGGAGGAGGAGGAGGCGGAGGAGGAAGGCGATACGGTGACAGCGGGGAGGGGGCTGTGCTGGGAGTCCCCCCGGCGCGGCGGGGCTGCCTCAGACCATCCCCGACCTCCTCCCCGCCGCCCGCCCCGCCGCGCACCGGGGCGGCCCTGCGTGGCGGCCACCGGTAAGTGACGCGCCCGCCGCCCCCGCGAACGGCCATCGCCGCCACCGCCATCCTCATCCTCACTGTCCGCGCAGGGAGCGGGGGCGGCGGCTGCCCGCCCGTACAGCCAGCGGGGTGCGGCACCGAGCCCTTCCCGCCTTCCCCCCCGCTCCGCCCGGGAACTTCTTCACCGAGCGGGGCTGTCGCGGGTCCCGGGGACACCGCTCCCGAGTCCCTTCCCGAGGAGCCGTTCCCCCTCCCGCCCTTTTGCTGAGAGTAAACACGCCGAGAGTTGCGTGTCCGTGGGCGTGTGCGTGTCCGCTGGAACCTCCCGCACCGACAGACAGACCCTGTGACAGCGCTGCGATCCCGCACATGCCCGGCCGCCCGTGGGGACGCCCGCTGCATCCCCTCTCTCAGCTCCCACTTCACTCCCAGCACCCCCGGCCGGCCGCAGGAACCCGAGAGACAGGCAGAAGTTTGGGGTCCCACCGCGCCCTTCCCCTGCGCGCTCTCCCGCGGGGGCCGAAGATGAGGGGGGGTTCGAAGCCCAGCGGTGCCCCCGCAGCCCCAGGGGTACCTCGGCAGCCTGCGGGGGCCGGCAGGACCGCGGCTCTGCGCGCTGCTGGAGCCCGTGCCCGCGGCGGAGGGGCCGGGGCAGCCCCCGCCGTGTCAGCGCTCCCCCGGGCAGGCGGGGAGCGAGCGCTCGTCTCTGCAATCCTCCTCTGCCCCGGACCCCGCCGTTACCTCCTGCTCCTCCCGCTCCGCTCTGCAGCCCCGCCGCTGCTCGGGGCAGCGCAGCCGTGTCCCGGGCTGGCCCCGCCAGCCCGTGGGGACCCAGCCGGCCGCTGCCGGGGCTCCGCGTGTGGGTGGGTGGGGGTACGCGCCAGTGGGTGTGGGGGAGTTGTGTTTTCCTCCCGGCAGCAGCCGCCGGTTCTGTCCGTGCCCAGCGCGGCTGCTCGGAGCCGGTCCCGGTGCTGCCGGGGGACGGCGGGCGCAGCCCGGCTCTGGGAGGGGTGGCGGGTACCCCGCCGCTAATAAAGTCACGCTCTCCGAGTACCAGGTCTGCTCGCTCTCTCTCTTGTTTACTTACGGGGTCTTTTATTTTTAATGGAGCAGTTTGTACACGTGCTTTTCCGAAGCGCCGAAGCCGGCTGGACGGGGTTCGAGCCTGAGAGTGGGAAACGCAGAAATCTGCACCCTGAGCCAAATTGCTCAAAGAAGAGCAAGTTCGGTTATTATTCATCTCCACGAGGGAAGTCTTATCTTCTACAAATATTTGATGCTGGGACAAGTCCAATAATTAACAAGAACAATCAAACAATTTCACTGCCTTCTTGGGGATTTAAAAAGTCATCATCTGGAATTCATGAACATTACAACCTTTTTTTTTTCCCCCGTGCTTGGATATGTTACTGTATATGATCTTTTCAGTGTGTGTGTGTGTCCCTAAGTGATTTTACCCTTTCATGCAAAAAGATGCAAACCATTAACAGCACAGATAATATTCACAACTGCTGATTCAGTGAGACTTCAGACCTCTCCGTAGGAGTGGTGCAAGAGGGTGGTAACTCTGACGGGAAAAGGAGGAAAAAAATAAAAGAGCTGCAGGAATGTTTCTTTCTTGGCTTCCTCCCTACCTCTGTGGCAGGAACTCCCACGGGAGTCCTGTGGGTGGGATGGGAGCAGGGCAGATGGGAGTTTGGCCAGCTCTGCATAGGTGCAAGCATCAGCTCTGCCAGCCAGCCCCATAACTCCTCATACCAGAGAAAAAGCCAGGCTGGGAGAGGAGTGGGGCTCCTGAGCTCTGCAGCAGCACTTTGGGCACGGCACAGACCTGGGGTGCCAGGCAGGCAGCGTGGCTTTTGGGACCTGCAGTGAGCTAAGGAGGACAGACAGAGAGTGGGCCATGGCCCAATTGTATCCAAAAACCCCAAGCACTAAGTCAACCCGAAACTTGCCTCTTCTGAATTAAATTCAGGCTTTTGAGAAAGGTGGCCACACGCTAAGTGGTGCTGCTTCACCCTGCCCTGTCCCAGTCACCAGATTCTGGCACTGGCTGTCACAGTCACACATCCTCAGCCCTCAGCTGCTCATGCAAATCCTGCTTCTGATGGCTGCTGACCCTCAGTGCTGCAGAGGCAGTGAAACAGCTCGGGCATGGAGCTCTGCTCTATCCCAGCTCATCTCAAACCTGAGGACCTGCAGCCAGACTGCCATGGGCCGGGCTGACAGCTCTGTGTGTCCTCCCCACATCTTTCAGAACTCTTTTCTATCCATACCCTTCCCACATATTTTTTTTTCTTTGCATAAGCACTGCCTCCCCCTTTACTACTTGCTTTGTGCCAACTCCTCCTTACAATCATGATAAAGTTCCTTGCAGTTCAACACAAGAAAGGAATAAGGGTGGCTGGGTCCAAAACTAATCTGGTGCAAAGAGAAAAAGCCAAATGCGGGTGCATTTTATTTAAGATCAAAAGCACAATGGTGTGAGATTGTATTATGCTCTCCACAGGAGCTGTATTTTTCTAGTTCTACAATAGGATTAAGGTGTTCAGTGGAAAAGAGAATTACCAAAAAAAAAAAGAAAGAAGGGAAAAAAAAGCCCCATTGGACTGCTAGTAGCTGCATTTGAGTTCGTCTTGAATAATGAGGATAATTCATTCCTCAAAGACTCCAGCATCCTATTTCCAAATACTTTTTAAAACAATTGTGAACGCCAGTAATAATTTAATTTTTTACTATTTATTACGAAGAATTCATTCTGGGGGGTTTATTTGTTTATTTAAGGAAGGATGTTGCCATTTCTGCATTGACTCATTTCAACATTTTCAGTCAACCAAATGCTTTTTAGTAGAACCTAAAGACATCTCCTTATTTAGCCCTGCATATCTGAGTGCACAGGATGTTGAATGTTAGCACACACGGGCTGGACACAGCTGGGAGCACAGCTTCAAGCCACTTTTCCACCCTGAATAACTAAAGAAAGCACAAAAGAAAATTTTCAGTGCAACTTACCCAGTGAAATGTAGGCTACTGTGTAAAAATTGCTAGCTATTTTAAATTTGAAATTTGCTAAGCTCTGCCTAACTCTCAGCTTCCCAGCACCAGGGAAGCATGGCCTGAGCCTGGTTCTGTTCTAGTGTTCATGGAACATGACTGTGTTGAAATTAAAGGTATCACACACCTTTACTGTGGGCAGTGTGCACCTAGAAATCAGTTTGTGAAGGTGTTTTATGCACAGCTCTACATTGGTTTCCCCCACCCACCCCAGAACCCTCAAGTTCACCAATTAAAGTTTTATGTGTCATTCTGAGGGGAAAAAAGGTCCAGATAGGTCTCTCTGCTCACACAGAGCTAATCTGTCTTTAGCTCTCCCTGACTTTGTCCCTTCACTACCACTCTTCACAATCTGCTTCTTGCCTCATGCTCCTAGAAAATTAATAGCTCCAGTTTTCTACTCCATTGAGTCTTGGCACACTCATTTTCACAAGAGCTGCTGTAAAATGCCACCTTTCTCACATGGAAATGGTTTGTGGCTACCTCTCAGGGGTATAAATGACAGCATTGAACAACAGAGCCCGAGTCCTATAAAACAACATTATCTTTGTGCCAGAGTAATCCAATTATTGAGGTATTGAGATAACCTTAAAGCCATATCAAAATGAAGAAACCACTTAGGAACTTACAAACATCTGTTTTAGTATCAGGGAGCATCAGCACAAGAACACCCTTACGTGGTCCTAAATCAGCCCAAGCACCGCTCTCATCTCTTACATTCAGCATGGCTTATCTGCTCCTCCATAATAAAATCAGGGTGATGCTTGCACTGATTTCTGCTGCTAGGAAAAGCTTCTGTTGCTTAAATTAAAGCAATGTGGTTCTATGCAGGTCTTGCCTCCATTCTCCCAGAGGCAACAGAGAATCCCATCTATGATATTTCAAAAAGACATTAAAATAGCTTCCCAGGGAACATAAAACATGCTGCTGTTGCATCCCTGAATAGGGCGCTCTCTCCAGTTTCTTGTTAGCTGATTGCTGAAATTAAATGATAGAATCATGTTCCAGCAGAGCAACTGGCAGTTTGGATCCCACGTTTAGGTCCTATTAACTAAATAAGGAATGTATTTATTTTTAGTAGAAGGTGCGTACAAAATCTAAAAGAAACAGGAAATGTTGATTAAATTAAATGTCAGTGTGGCGTTCTATAATTTAAACTACTGCAGGCACATGGAATGATAAAGAGAAAAGGAAGCCAGCTGAAAAAGTTAAGATGCTTGCTTTGAGTTGTCCATGCTGGGCAAAAAATTAAGTATTACAAGAATCTGTAAACAGCTTTCAGCTTCAATAATGGATTAAAGGCACGAGCCACAATCATCTATCATGCTACCAGTAGATTTCAATGAGATTACTCGTATATACAAAAATAATCATAATCTATCAGGACATGCAGATGAATACAGACAGTCACAAGGATGGATTTAAGAAGCAGGCTGGAACTTCATTAACACAATATTTTCACATGTCAAACAGTTAAGTGGGCCCAGTTCAGGGATTACAAAGCTACAGTTTAGCGCAGATCTTCCCTAATCTCTCTTTTACAATGAGCTCACATCTGAAGCCCACCCCTCAACCCTTCCCCAAGAAAAAGGAGGAGAACCTAAACCCCACAGAACTTCATTTAGGTTTGCTTCTTTCCTAGGCACCAATTCAGTTGCAAAGTTGCAGGGCTTTTTTTAACTTTCAGCCTTATTCCACACTGAACATGATCAAAAGCTTTCCATCAATTCCAACAGATGAATAAATACGTATATTCTCAAATATTCCCTTTCCAAATCCAACTTTTTGGCTCAACCCTGACTCTGTGGTGCTACAAAGGCCATCAAAACATTTAAGCCTCTCCAACTCTGCCCTAGCAGCAGAACATGCCTTTCTTGATACCAGAATTCCCAATCTGGAGACAGCAAGATCACGGATTTTCCACTGTGATACAGGAGAGGATTAAGACCCAAACCTTAACTTCACTTTTGTGCCTGCCAGAAGTGAGAGGATCCACTCAGGATCACAGCTGGAGGTCTCATGCATATATTCTGGCTGTCCCCTTTCCTTCGTGGCTGTTTACCCCACCCCTGGGTTAATTAACAGTGCTTTCCATGGAGCCTCCACTGGAGGCAGAGGAAGCACTCGCAGGATGAGGAACCATGTGGTGATGCTTGCACACATGTGGACACCACCAGGAATGTGCCTTGCATGGCTCAGTGGGGGTCACTCAGGACTAATTAATGAGGGCAGACCATTAGGACAGTGCAGACAAGGAACTTCCAGACCATCAGGTAATGCAGGTATGTCTGCATGGGTCACCCTTGTGCAAGCGTGCACTTCAAACCCCAACCAAGGCTGCACCAAAGTTTTCAGAGTGATTTCCAAGAGTTTCAGGCACTCTACAAGTTGACAAAAATTGTGGCATAGAGCTTTCCAAAAGCAGGTGTCTTTCATTTTTTTTTTTTACATCTAGCCACATTTTCTAAAACTGGTGATTGACTGAAAAAGGGAGGTAATCAAAATGATCTGCACCTTCTGAAAATAGAGGCCAGTTCCTGTGAGTAAGTTTTAGCAGGACTGAACAGTTAGTGCCTTATCAGTAGCACAGGAACAGGGATTTGTATATACTGTTTTATTAAGATTATTATCTCTACAGTGCTCCTTAAATGAAAACAAAAGAAGAAAAAAAATTGCCGTAAAATGGCAGAAAAAATGACTCACTTTCCCGTCACTGCCAAAAGTCTCCAATTTTCAATATAATCAGCCTTTGTGCCACCAGATACAGCTTTTTTGTTTGTTTGTTTAATATATATTTAGGTGCAGTAATTTATATTAAAGTAAATGTGGAAAAAAATGGTGTGACCTTGTTTAAAATTTAGCACGTTGCTGTAGGATTATTCTCCAGCGTGTATGCAATAAATGGTACCCTCAAGAAAAACAAGCACGTAACAAAACCAGCAGAATTAAATTAATAAATGGCCAAATCTCAAACCAAAAAATATTCTGTCTTACTACAAATCTGGTTCTCTAAATTTGTGATTGTTTGAAAAATCAGAGTCCACATACAATTTTTGCTACAGCATTTCTCATGCAAAGCTGTTTTCTTGCACTACCATCTTTTGTGGAGTAACACAGCCCCTAATATCCTTAAATTACTATCATAAAAACAAAAAGGAGAGGAGGTTGCACTGCAATGAGATGTTGTTTGTGTTTGTAACAGGGCAATCATTGATTTAAAATTGGCATTGGAGCTCCTTTTGTGAAATGATTGCTGGGTTAGGAAAACAACCCTTTAAACTGGCAACATCTGAATTTCTAAGGAAAGACTCAGGTTTAGCACTTGTTCTGCTCTGTGTTGACTATTAGACCTGCACATATTTCTGTGTGTGCATATTCTGTTGCTCTGGAAGCATCCTATAGGAATGCTCATAAGATCCCTGTCTGGAAGGCTCAAACAGCTTTATATTTTACCCTTAAAGAAATCAAAACAATGGCATGTAAATAAAATTCTCATAGGAACTCGGAGCCTGTTTTACCTCACTCACCTGCTCCCGTGGCCACAGGTATGCAGTGAGGGATAAGCAGTGCAAAACCTTTTATATTCTGCTTTTTCAGTGTGTGGGCATTCAGGCTGCTCACTACAAACGACTGCACAAGGTGAGAGGCACCGAGAATCAGGCCCCAAAGATTTTCTATACTGGATCAGATCACTGGTGCATTAAGTGTGTCACCTCACAGCTGGATGCTCCAAAATGAACCCAGCTATCTGTGTAGTGCTGTGGGAACTGCTCTGGCAGTCAGGTTGCATCCAGGAGAGGAGAGTGGGTTTTGCTTTTTATTTTCTCAGTGTGTCTAGTCAGAACTGCCCTTACTTGGGATCAAACTGTTCAGACTTCCTTAACAGTTAAACAGGAGTGTCTGACTCTTCTTGTGAAACAGGATGCAAGACATGGCATTAGAAATTATAAATAATAGCACGACAGAAAACAAACCAACACAACAAGCATTACTTTCTCACTGTTTTCGTGTGCTTCCGTGGTATAGGAAAATAATCTGCAATATAAGAAACACATAAGAATTCCATGATTTTCATCAGAGCTTTTTAGCAGAGCTAATTTGTGGAACTTTACAGTTTTATATAATTGATTCATTTAAGTCAGAAATGTGATTTGATATTACATGGACAATAGGTATGTGCAATATTGGGAATTTCCAGATATCAGCAACATGAAGCAGCACAAATCTATCAACACACAAAGCTGTGTAAAGCTTCCAGAGGTTTCATATGCTGAACCCAGTGAGAATCAAATCTCAGCACATCAAGTCATAGGCACAAATATTCCTAAAACAGTTCAACATGCTGATTTCAGCATCCAAAAAACCCAAAGCAGACGAGCAAAACTTAGCACACATTACATACATTGATCCCAGTTGTCACATATTCAAAACTATTCAAAAGCAATTACATACCTGCTGTCTGACTGAAAGTCAATAGCACTCCTATGTGCCCCTAAATTGCTTCTCTGGAGCTCAGTTTCAGCCACCAAAAAAGCCCCAACAAAACCCACAAAGAAAATTTATGTGCCAACACTCACAAAAAAAAACCCCAAATTAAAAACACACCCAAAACCAAACAAAATACCCAGCCAAAAACCCAAACAGTTATGCTGCAGGCTTGCATACTATTTTTTAAAAGAGTTCCATTTCAATAATATTTTTAAACATATGCTGTGTGACTGGTGATCCAGCTTCCCCAGTTCACATAGCAGAACGTAAAAGCTTTCAAGGAGAACAGGTGTCCCACCATCCATTCACTCTTAGTCATTCTGAAACATAAGCCTTGACTGCAAATCTTTTGCCAAAAAATTAAGGTCATTCAGGAAAATATTTTTTAGTCCTTTTTTTTTTTTTTGTATTTTGATAGAACTGCTTCTCTTCAGACAAAATAAAATAAGAGATGAGTAAACCAACGATCGATTTCTGCAAATGTTTATGTGAAGAGCTGTTATTGATAAAGTTGAAGTTTCACTGGTAAAAAAAACTTTTGAGTTGGATCGGTTTAAATGGGCTCATTTTCTTTCCTCACCACCCCTGTTGTGACCTTCTGCTGTGGGTGAAGAACCCACAGTCTGTGGTTGAGCACCAGACAGTCCCAGGATGTGCTGGAATTTAGGGTGAGCTCCTGGGAAGGAAAACCTGAGGTTATCCTGCTGCTGGCACCAGGTTCAGGGCCCTGGCAGAAGAGTCAAAGCAGGAGAGAAGGCCAGCAGAGAAGATGTCAGGCCACGAGGATGAAATCAAAATAGAAACAAGAAGTCAAGTGGCACTCTGGGACCTGCAGAAAATTATCTATTAGACAAATCAAAATAAACTCACTCAGAACCTGTCAGACCAATTAGAGGTCTCTGAATTTGTGTGTGTGTGGTGGGGGGTGTTTGCATTTTGTCTTTCAACTGACTTCAAAACAAACTGAAAAGTTTGGAAAAAACAGAAGGTCTCTAGTATGGATTTCTGTTCAGAAAGAAATCTGCAATAAAACCCTATTGTATTCATCCTCCAAGCCAGAAGCAGGGCTGGTATTTGTAAACCCAGGGCAGGGATTAGAAGCCAGGCTTGCACACAAAGAGCAAATCCAAGAGTTCACAGCAAGGACTCTCCACTATAATATTCCTGAAGTCCCTCTCACCCAGACACCAGCTGTTTAGATCTGGAATTTTCTCTTTCACAGATTCAAATGGATACTTTCACAGTGAAGGCCTTCATGCAGCTGATTAATTAAATTTCCTTTTTGAGTAAGGAGGTTTTAAAAAAGAAAAGTGACTGTGAGATAACCAGTATCCACAAGGAAGCAGACACTGAATGCTGAGGGGGAAGGAGGGAAAAGGGTCAAAAACAGGCATGGGACAAGAGGAAGAGGCACCAAGGAAGACACAAAGGAGCCCTGAAGAGCATCAATCATCAAGTAGTGAGTTTTAACACTGCTTACAGTAGCTAGGCTGCTCCCAGACTTTTGGGACTTTTCAAGGCTTTCAGAAAAATTAAATATCAGCCTTTGTTTTATAGCAGGTAAGGAAGTTTTTACTCAGGAGCATTCAGCATCTCTTGAAGCACTCCAGACCTGCAAAAGCTATCTTTGCCTATTTCAGCTCTCTCTGTTCACAGCTATAATCTATTTAGTGGCTGAATAGTTGGAATGGCATTGAAAACTAATCACCTTCCTACTCTCATGTTACCTTGCCCTACAACCTGTTTGCCCTCCTTGCCTGCTGTTTTCCTAAAAAGCAGCTTGCTGACAAGTGGCAGGATTACCATTTCCGTGGTGACACAGCCCATCAGAGAACAATGCAGAGATGAACGTCATTTCTAAAGGAAAAGGAAGGGCTTTTTTTTGGATACATTTATTCCACAGGGGTGGCAAACTCAATCTTGCTTGTTACTGTAATTCACAAGCTCATCTTCACCCCTCTTGGTGTAATCAATTCCCTGTGATCGGTGCTCAGCCGGTGCTTGTGTGTGTGTGTGTGAACGAGTGTGCAATAGAGCTCAGGTTCACCCTGGTCCATGAAGCATGTGAGCATCCTGTGACTGAAAATATGCTCCCATGCATAATCCTGAGATTAGCAAACTTCTAGTAAAGGATGTCAGACAGAAAAGGGAGGAGGAAAAATGCTTAAGGTAAATACAGAGGAAAACCCAGCCTAAGAAATAACTAACAGGATTCCTGCTTCATCTCTGTCATTGATGCCTGGGTGAACTGGGGTGAGGTATGGCAGCTCCTCTGGCTTTAAAATCCCTTCTCTTAGGAACAGCTGAAGTAGGTGAAGCTATTTTAAAGACCCTTGGCTGTTTAGAGGATGAGTTGTGCCAGTGCCAGTTGATCATAACCAACTTCTGACAGATAGAGGAGGGGAGGTTAACAGATCACAAAACATGTCCTGCTCAAACTGTGACATTCATGAAAAATGCCACTGGCTGAAAGTGATTATCATCCTGGCAGCTGTGTTTGGTGGGATCTGGGACTGCACAGACAAACAGCTGAAAGGTGCTAACTGGCCTTCCTCAGGTGTGTTCCTGGCTTCTGGCATTTGTAATGCTCAAAGGGGAGGTTTTTTCCAGACATGTCCCTGTAGGAAGGTGCCGTGGGCATTTTAAGAGTTGCAATTCCACAAGCAGGGTGACAGCTGGAGTTCCCTCTGTGCTGCTTCTGTGTCTAAGAACTCATCCCACAGGCTTTGTACAACTGGGAGACTTCTAGACAGGATGGACAATGTCTTCCACTGACAGAGGACATGGATAAATTACACTGCTATAAAGTGAATCTGTATGCCAAATCCTTGTATTGCAGACTTGGGGCCAAAATTGAGGTTTTTTGTTTGGGATTTTACAATGAAATCTGTTACCAAAACTGTCATAGCAGCCTCCAGTATGTCTAAAAGAGGAAGCAACATCTTACAGAATTTCAGGTGAGTATTTGAATTGAGTATCAAACCTGAACAGAGCTCTATGGGTCGCAGGGTTCTCCTGTTGATTTTATTTCTGCAGACAAGGCAGTTCACCCCTAGAGGTTCTTCTGCTTGTATAAAGAGAGAAAATAATCTCTACTCAGATCATCTATCTGTCTGTAACCCACAGAGTTTGCACCAGCAGTCCTTTCATTTGTGGAGAACCCTATTTTTGGTTGGGAGCAGAGGGGAGAGAGGCAAGCAAGCAACCAAGAAAAGACTTAAGTGAAAGTCTCAGCTCAAGCACACAGAAGCGTTTTCCAGATGGGATGTCCCCTTTGCTGTCCCCAACCCTATTGCACTGCCAATACCCTCCTCAGGCTCCCCCCAGGACTCGGGGAGCTGTGGCTGCCTGGCATCTGTGGGGACAGCTGGGTACCTGCCCGGGGCTCGCTGCAGCTGCACCAGCTCTGGGCACCCTCCCCTGCACACCTGGCAACGCACCAAAAACCCATTCGAGTCTTTAGCAAAGACATTTCCCTCCCTCGTGGTGTTCTGAATCCTTTCTTCGAGCCTTTGTTAGCCGTGGTTGGAAGGGCTCCAGGCAGCCCAGAAAGACAAAACAATGCAAACTTCAAACCCCGCAGTTCACTCGTGTGTCAGGGCGGGTTCTCGCACGTACTCGCCCTGAGCAGGTACGAGCTCCTTTCTTTCCGAGATCACTTCCCTCCCATCCCTGCCTTGTTGCTTTGCAGCAAGGTGGAACCGAGCAGATCATCCGCCGAGGTGATGTAAAACCCAGTGTTCCTGAATTCATTGTTAGCTGAGAAAGGAACAGAGTCAAAAAGTCAAGAAAGGAATTTGTGTGTGTACCTACTGGAGGCTCCAACCCACCCTTTGTATGTGGGTAAAGAGCACTGCATGTTTACAGACAAAAGTAACAAAATCTACGAGGTTGTTTAAACTTTGTCTTCTAACAGTCCTAATTCTAGTTTCTTCACAAGCTGAAGTATTTATGGTTTGAAATCCACTTTATCACAACTGCCTTGGTCCCAGTGGTCCCCTTCCCGAAGCAAGTTACTTGTTGCAGAAGAAAATTACTCCGTATCATTTTCTTAGAAGATTATTAAAAGAATTTCTCATAGCATTCGGGGTGCCAGTTTGAACTGGGTGGCAAACAAGAGGTGGCAAACTAATTAACACCTCGGAAATATAACAGATTAAAAGTGAGTATTTCTGTCTCGTTTTGAACCCACTCAAACACAATGGATCTGTAAATTCAGCTCAGAAGCTGTTGGGGGTGAATTCTGCTCAGAAGAAATTATGTTCAGAGAAGACAGAGAAAGCATTGCCATGAAAAATAAAGCACACAGACCAGAAATCTGATAGGATGAAATATCTAAAAGATTACATGGAAACTAAGCAGAAATAGAAATACTTTTATTAAAAGAAAAGCAACCATACAACAACAAAAAAAAAAGAAAACCCCAACTTTACAGCAGCCCAAACTGCTGGAAGTTCTATTTCTATACATGCCATAAGGTTTAGTTTTCCTAGAAAATGAGCTACTCCAATTGTCATTGCATAAAGGAGAGGCTTTACTTTCCCAAGCAAGAAGTGACAGGCCACGTGAATCCCTCTCCCCCAGTAAGTAATTCACAAAGGGTCTGATTCTGCAAAGCAGTTATCTGGGTGCTATTACTGCTACACAAAGTGCCAAAGAGATGGTGAGGGCCCATATGTCTGCAGATCCCCCCAACCCAGGCACATCCACAAGACGTGGGAGGTGGAAAAAGCAAAGCTGAGTGCAGTCCACACCAGCACCCTTAAATCTTGGAGCCACAAGTGTTTATACATCTGCTAGTGAAGCTTAGACTGTCCAGATCATTAAAATTCACTACATAAGTGGAAATACTTAAAATACAAAAGAAAAAACTTTATATAGCAATCCCCCCCCCTCCTCCCTCTGAGCTGGTTTCCCTGTCAGTGTAACTCTGCCAGCTTTAATGCCTGTTATTTTTAATTTGCTGTATGAGAGGAAAGGCAATCAGGGAAGTTCATGTGCTCACACACGCTCACACACATGCGTGCGTCGATAGATATCATACATAATTTCTCAAAGCAAATATGTAGTGATTAATTTAATAAAAGAAATAATTGCAAACAGCATACTGGGTCATGGGTGACAAATCTAATCATTTACTGAGAGTAATATATGCAGAAATAAACAAGATATAGCTTACAAGCAATGTGTGGGAAGTTAGCTATGATTCAGGCAAGCCTTTGGATTTCTTGTTTGTGGACAGAAGGTTGCAGATTTAACCACTTAACAGACACCTCTCTAATTTCCTGGTAATTAATGATTTTTGTAATGGTTATTAAGGCCTCCAGCCCTAGTACTGTCAGCTCATTATTGTATTTGTGAATTAACTGTAGCAGTTAAAAATATAGGTGGACAAGAAGCCACTCCATCTTATCCTGGGCTGTTGCAGCACTCTGAACTAGAACGTGTAACCCCTCTAGTGGAAACTGGGAAAAGTGGAAAAGTGGCTCTAAAGAATTGCCCACGGTAAGACATGGGCATCCTCAGTTCCTCCAAGATCAATAAATGAAGATTTCCTTGGTCGTGCATCCCTTCAAATGCCCTGTGCTCAGAAAAATGCAGCATCACTGATATTTTACTTCAGGATGCAGGAAAAGTGCTTGGAATAGAACGGAGTGAAATGAAGGAAATAAGGTTTGGGCCAAGCATCCTGTTTCACTCCAATGAGAACACAATTAAGCTGAGCCACCCTGAGAAGTTTCCTCTCAATAAACAGCCACGTCAGTTCCGAAGTCCTTTAGAATCTGGGTGCTGAAACAGTGAAAAAAAGGACAGGTGTAAACTCAGGGTGCCTTTATTTCCTCTGACACACCTTTTAATTGGATGCATTCCCACTCCAGAGAAAGGGATTGTTGAGGTGTTTGAATGGTCTCATTTTCCTCCACAAATGGGAATGAACTGAATCTTGCTATTGTTGCACAGGGCTGTGGTTGCATGGTCTGAACACAGAGCTCTGAGCCTCACAGTCCTGAGCCAGCCAGGACTTCCGGCCTCATTCCAGCCATTGCCTTTCTCCCATCGCAGCTTCCCCACTTTCAAACTAGTGAAAATACTTAACCCTGAGTTCCTCAAAGCTGAAATGTGTACTCAGCAGCAAAGAAAAGTCACTAAGTCTATATACACAGCACGAGTGTGTGAGCACGCTGCACTGGCCACCTGGCTTCCAAAAATCCCCATTTTTACACACAGACGAAAACTGCCCTGGATACACTGAGCAATGGCATTATTGTGTGCTCCTCATCCTCGTCAGGAACTCTTACATTGCCAAGACAGCCACTCTTTCATCCCTACATCACCTCCATATCTAAATGAAAAGAGTCAGTAACTCTTTAGACGTACTACTGAAAGGTCACTGACCTGAGGTCATCTGTGTTGGGGTGAGAGCAGAACATATTTTTGTTCATTAAGCACAATGATAACTGTGAAAGAAAAGCTTTATTAAAAGTCTTTTCTGTAAAGTAAGGTTAATCATGTTGTGCCTGTGCACAACTCAAGTGAAATTAGAATTAGGTGGTGGACAGGGAATGCCACAAATTTGTCTCAACAGGACAACAACTTTCCTTCTTAAATAACTGTCCTTCAGGAGGAAACTGAAGCCCCCTCACTGCCAGGTTCAAGTCTCCATAAAGTTCTTGAAGCTCTCCCTATTCCCTTTGCACAGCAGTCTGGACTTGCTGAATTTTAGAGTGGGATGATGGCTCCATAGTGCAAATGCAAACAGCAATGTGCTGTGTTGCCCTAGTGTGGGACAGCTGCTGACAGGAGGAGCAGTGACCTGTCCTTGTCCACTTTTGTGAAATTTAGGAGAAGCAGAAAACAATTACTTCTGTGAATCTCTCTTGAGCCCTTTTTCACCCCCTTTCTTCCCGTGAAAACTGATGGCTTTTTCTCATGTTTCTCATCTTAGACGATTAATATCAACCATCAAGATAGCAGTTAAATGTATATAATTATCTATTTTTTCACTCAGTATATAACCTCAAAACTCTCTATTGATTTACAGACTTCTCAAGTGCTGCTTGCACACGTATCACCATCCTGTGATACAGGAGTTTCTATCACATACTTTCTTTCATTTAAATGTTAATGTGTACAGGTAATTCTCCAGTATGCAGAAAATGTGGTAAAAGTGTTGAACACTCCTAAGATGCTAGAAAGTGTCATGGCAGATTCTAAAAAAGCTTCTCGGAACCAGCACAGCTGGTCAGGAAATACCCCTGCCTGCAATCCAGGCTTGGTTAGCTTTTTTAAAAAGGGGGCTTTTAAGAGGGTGTCATTTTAATATTTAAATGCCAGCAGATTGTGGTGCCTTACAGTAATCAATCCCTAAAACTGATTAATTCCGAGGATGCGCTAAAGGGTGTGCTGCTATATAAAAAGAAAAGGGGATTTTACACGTTTGTTATTTGCATAATGATTGAGGACTCCCCTCATTTGAGTGCTGGCTAATTTGCAAGACAAAAACTGAATGCTCACTTTCAACGTGCACCTAGTTCAGTCCTGGTGGAAACCCAGACCGAGACTTCTTCTTGCACGTTTGCATACAGCTGAACCCGCACCTTCAGAGCATTAAAGTGCGAGTGCGGAGATTTTCAAAGCAGCCTGTGAAATTTAACGGGATTTTCACAAGCGAACCTCTGCTCTATTTTGAGAAATTGAGAGCAAGTGCAGGTGCAAAGATGCTAATGTAAGTTCTAACTCAAAGTTTAAGGACCAATATAAAATAGTTAGAAGTCATAAATCAGATACGTGTTATCTAGAGTTTTCACGTTAGCAAAAAGGAGAACTGCAGGACTCCCCAAGTAACTTAAACAGCGCACGCGAGGACAACGCTATTCCTTGCCTGCATTTAAAGGAAACTAATCACATAGGAAATGACCACTTGATCCTAATAGCAGATCGCTGCTCGGTGCTCTGTGAAAGATCTAAACAGCGAGGCGGTGCTTAGTCCCCTCTCAAGGAATTCCTCTGGGACTCAGAGCTGGCACCTGCCTGCAGAAAATCCCGGGGTTAAACACCCGGCGCCGCTCCGCCTCAGGCATCATCCCGCGAATTCACGGCACAAGCCGGGTTTGGATCCAGACGCGTTTTTAGCACGATCAGGCTTCCCCTGTTTCCCACCACTGTTGCTTTAACTGGATCTTCCCGTGCTTGGAAGCTCGAACTCCTTGGCAGGCTTTACAAATAGAAGTGCGGCTTTTGACCTCCGGGCATCATCCGTGTCCGCAGCGCGCATTTATCAGCCTGGCTGTGGTGCTGGGTTTATGAACGTTTCCGCTAGCAGTTCATGACAGTTTCTAGTCTGCCCGGTTCTCCTTTCCGAACTCGTGAGCACCTGTTAATCTCAGGGCTGAGCAGCCCACATTAACCCTTCAGGCTCTGGCGCAGCCTCCGAGGTCGCTGCTGGCAGCACTCTCGTGTCTGGGATTAAAACACACCTGGTCAAAACAAGGCCAGCATGACTTATCTTTAGCACACAACACAGAGGAACTCTGGTGCTGAAGGTTTTGCAACAGTTCTGTACGATCTGGCCCTTGATCTATCTTTAAAGCCCGAAAAATCTGTTTGCCTGCCTAAGTGTCACACTGCAAGAAGTTACCTGCTCGATTAGCACTGCCCTGCTCCATCCAAGAGCAATAGTTAACCCACTGCTTCCCTCATTGCACACGCACAGATTTGATTGAAAATACAGAAATGTAAATTTAACACCTTCCCCACATCATTGTTGCAGTGTTTTGGAATGGCCTCCTTGTTCACACAGCATGCATTGCTGTCGTGGCCACAGCTCTACAGGGTTTTGATGCCTTAAGTTTTAGCTTTTGTATTTTCCAGATCAGTATTCTCCAGGCATCAGTTTGATCAGGACATCCATGGTGTTATTTGCTCCAGATGAACAGGACACTTTGCTCTGAGCTGAGGTCCCTGGACGTTGGGAAGTTTGCTGGGTTTGAGTTAACTTAAGAATTAACTGCTAGTGTTAATTTTCTTCATAGTAGCTGGTGTGGGACTGTGTTTTGGAACTGTGCTGGAAGCAGTGTTGGTAACACAGGGATGTTTTAGCTCTTGCTGGGCAGGGCTCACACAGAGCCAGGGCCTTTTCTGCTCCTCACCCACCCCAGCAGTGGGGGACTGGGGGTGCTCAGGGAGCTGGGGGGGGACACAGCCAGGACAGCTGACCCCAACTGACCAAAGGGATGGCCCAGGCCATATGGATCATGCTCAGCATATAAAGATGGGGAAGAAGGAGAAAAGGGGGATGTTTGGAGTGATGGTGTTTGTCTTCCCAATTCACTGTCTCATGTGATGGAGCCCTGCTGTCCTGGAGATGGCTGAACACCTGCCTGTCCATGGAAAGCAGGGAATTAATTCCTTGTTTTGCTTCGCTTGTGTGCACAGCTTTTGCTTTACCTATTCAACTGTTTCTATCCAAACTTAGGAGTTTTCTCACTTTTACCCTTCCCATTTTCTTCCTCGTCCCTCAGAGGACAGTGAGTGAGTGGCTGTAGAACTTAGTTGCCATCTGGGGTTAAACCACGACAGCAAGTGAAACATTTCACTTTACTACATGGGATAATGTCTCTCTCTAGTGGCTAGGTACAGTCACTATAGCTGCATGCTTGACTTACATTTTGGATGGCATTTCTAGTTAAACAATCACTGCCATAATCAAATTCTGGGCTAAAGGTCCCAGGTTAAAAGAGTTTATTGAGCACATCATCAACATGCACTCCTGACTTCACTAAATCCAATTAGAAAATGTTCATTTTGCAGGGATTGCTAGCTGTCTACTTTCACAGAAAGAATATGGCTCAGAAAGAGGCAAAAATTGGTGAAAATATCCAAGGCTTGGGAATTTGTTTCTGGCTAAGTATTTCTCAACCAAACTAAAGCTTTTGACACTGTTCATCTCAGGACACTTCTGAAATCCCAAGGATATATAATATTTAGAGAGAGGTGAGAATAACCTTTTCCCTCAGCTCCTCATGTATTTCAAATTCTTGTTCTCCTAAAAACCAACAGAACACTTAAGTGGGGGAAATTCTAACAAAAAAGGGTGATGTTTGAGTGTTAAAAGGCTGCTAACTTGATAAGGTTCTCCCTTCCTCTCCACTTGCTCACGAGCAATAATCCAGTTCAAGTGATCAGTGACCAAAGGCCAGATTTTTAGAAGTAATTAGATGCAAAAAAGAGAATAACTGTGCACCTAGAAGGGATTTCTGAAATGTTCCATTGTGCATATGGGGAAAATCCCATTGAATGCCTGCCCTGTTTTAGATCCAGTTTTCTCTAGACAATAACTGACTTTCACTCTCACTGATGTGCAATAGCTGTTTGGTAAAAATAAAGTAGGAATTTCAGTCCAGCCTTTCGTGTCCAACCACCACCAGGGTCGCTGATGTTGACTGGGGTAGGAATTTGTTACAGCAGGACACCAAGGGGAGAAAGAAATCCTGGATCAGGAGGGGATGTGTTCCAGTGCTAGCAAAAATACCCTGCTTTTGCATATGGCTAAACCAAGAAGGGAAACTTGGGGATGGGAAACAGCAGGGAAAGCACTTCCACCAGATTATAAACAAGACATTAATTGGGGCTGGGGAAATAATATCCTCATATTCTCCCAGGGCTGCAGTCAAATCAGTGGCAGAAAAACAAGATCTGAGATTTCTTTCCAGTTTTCCAGTCCCATTCTGCATTTTCTAGACCATGCTATTTTCTATTTAGGACAAAATAGACCAAACAAAAAGCCCCAAACAAACAAGAACCTCATCAGAGATGAGCTCTGGGACTGAATTTTAATATTAACACATAGCTTGCTGCATCCTGCAGGCTCTGGCACTGCATTTATCTGGGGCAGACAAAGGTTTTGCCTATAAGCCCAGTGAAATGGCAGAATTTGAACTTCTGCAACTTGCCTAAAGCCTCATCACACGCAAGGCTGTTTGCTGGCCCTTCTCACAGGACCAGGACCAGGTGATAAAGCAGCTCTGCCACAAGAAGAAGCAGGCTGTCCTCTCCTGTGGCAGGACAGTAGATGCACCTCGAGGACAGCCAGGAATTCCTGCCTGGCACTCACAGGGCTCTGTCCCACTCCGGGTCGAGCCCTGCAGCAGCTGATGGCACATTTCAGCAGGGAACAAGGCCTGTGAATTGCAGCTGTGCATGAATATTGATAATAGCAGCCAAACGCTCTGCTTTCCATCTCCCCTCCCAGGAGGGGTGAAGTGCTTTCTCAGCAAGGGTGAGACAGAGCTTCCAGGGAGGCAGGAAGGGAAAATTGTCTCCCGTTTCTGCTGCCTTAGGGCTCGCTATTGCTTATACAAAAACAAGTGGTGAAGCTGCCATTTACTTGGGAGGAGGCAGGATCAGACCCTCATTTCTCTGCCAGACAACACACCCTCATAATTATGTATTCACACCATATTTTGATAATGGTTCCTTACAGACTAATTAATATGAATGTTTAAGAAGTCTAGTTTTAATATGTTAGTACTGAAGGAGAGGCTGCAGTCCTGTGGGAGGTTATACATATTTCCCACTGATGAGTACCTTAAATCTTAATGTGTATGGAGAGGGGGGAGCATTTGAATCCACAGAGTCAGATACAAACGCTTCTTTCACAGGATGGATTTTATACAATTAAAAATCAGTTTTCTCGGGAGCAGCGGCGATGATTATTTTTAGTTTCTAATAGATGTGTCTCTGTTTGAGGTCTAATATAACATGCAAGCTCCGAAGCTTTTCCTGCCATCTAGAGGTGTGGATTCTCTGGTGACTCACAGAGTGAGTTGCCTTTGTGGCATGTCTCTCACCACAGCACTAACAGGGGCTTTTTCTTCTATCCAGCCAGCTGTTTCCATGAACATTGCAGGGACTTATCAGCTTTGAAAATGCTACCTTTTCTTGATGGTGAACACAAAAGTTTCTAGGAAGGGATGGGCAAACAGAGATCAATTACCATGTAAGACCTATTTCCTTAGGAAAGTGGTTTAAAAACAGTTGTAAAATGAAAATATCATCCCCTTTCTTAAAACAAACAAACAAATAAACAAACAGCAGCAAGAGCAATGGAAATGGAAATCAGTGCTAATGATCTGACTCACAGGGGTCTCATCATCAACAGGAACTGACTCACTGCATTTCCTAGGAATTGCCATGATGCTGTTTTATCTGCCCTTTGTGTCTTGGGAGCAGAGTGGACAGAAGCAGCTTTACCCCATGCATAGCTCATGGTGGCAGCTCTGGCTGGACCAGAGGCTGGATTTGGCTTTTTGCATGCCTGATGTAGAATTGTCCCTGCACTGGAGACAGATTGCCACAAGAGATAAAGCACATTGTAAATGCTGGGGGTTACCACCAGTACTTTGGTCAGTTCAAGGAGAGTTGTGACCAGCTGAACTGTTCAGATCAGTGTTTCTGCTTCCTGCCACAGGGGAAACAAAAACTGTCCCTCAGGTTTTATGGTTTTCACCATGTGGGTCTGGGTCTGCAGGGCGCATCTGAGCTGTGTGATGAGCTATAGATCCATGGTGTACAATTCTAGCACTGCTTCCCTCCTTCCAGGCAAGCCACAGCACAAGGACCAGCCCCATCCAGTGCCAAGCAGGTACACAACCAGAATCACAGTGCCAAAAGTTGGCCAAAAGTTTGCAAAAAGCTGGATCCTGGAGTGGAGGACAGCATTGTTTCTGATCCCTCTTACTCCTAGTGCAGCTCAAGTCATGCTTAGTCATTTTTTTTCTAGTCCATTTTGCCATCTGCTGTTGTGTCCTTTGCAACAGCTGACAACAGTGCAAGGACACGAGAGCTTCCATGTGATGGTTGTTTAAAAACAAACACACATTGTGCTCTGTTGCCAAATATTTGTATTCCTGAAAAAGACAGAAGCCTTGGCTATGGCTGAGAATCTATTGTTTGAGGTGTGATAGGAGCAGAACAAAAGGATGGCGTCTAATTAATAATAAAACAAAAGCCTAAATATAACTCCAAAGACAAAAGATGAAGGAGTAAAACAGCACAAGAAGGCAACATATTTAGCTTTATAAACAATGCAGAAGTCACCTAAGCTGAGCTAAATCTCTTTGTAGGCACCACCACAAAGAATGGTTTTAATCTAGAGCTGGAGGAAGATAACTTGCAAGACTGTGTAAAGAATATTGTCTGGGAACTCAAGAGAAAAGAAAAGGTAAAGAAGGTGGCATCATGGGCTGACCAGAGCAGAAAGTCCACCTCTCTGGTTGTATGGTAGCTACACTGAAACCAAGGAAAATCCCTGAATCCCTCATCTGACAGCCTGGGAAGTCAGGCAGCACCCAGAGAAGCACAAGTTCTGGTATTGCATTCAGCTCACCTAGGCAGGCAGTGGGCACTAACTCAGCAGCCCCTAGAGAAAGCAGAAGTGTCAAGTGAAAGTAGAAAATTAACTGCTTTTCCCACCTTTCAAGGTAATCCTGGCAGATCAAAGCTGAAGCACAACAGAAGGCAGCTCGAGGAAATTTAAACTCCTTTACTACTTATCCTTTACTTCTGCAACTGAGATCTGGGTGGCTGGCAGAGAATCCCCATGAACACCACTTCCCTTTGAAATGTGGTGCCCTTAGTTAATCTGAGGGAGTCCAGATCTGCAGACATTCTTAAAAGGTCCATCTTTTGAAGGGATATCTTTAGAAGGGCAATGCTGCCTGAAAAAAAAAAAAAATGAAAGTTAATACAGAAATAAACCTTCCTTCAGGTTTTGCTGAGTGATCTTCTAACTAACACGAGCTGTCCAATTTCCAGCTCTACCACCAATTTGCCACATGCTTTAAGCCAAGCTTAATTTTTGTTCATATGTTCCATTATGTATATAATCTATATTAAATTATTTACCTGTGTTGCATTTATAAGACGTGTTTTATCCAGCTCACGTATTTCATATATACATTATACTACATTCATCTCACCCATGGTCCTATCTATGCAGCCCATAATTTCAAAAGGGTGGATTTCATAAAGAAGCCCTTACCATTACAGGTTATTAATTTAGTTTGCCACTAAAAATGACAGCAGGTGCTCGTGGCTCTGTGCTGTGACATGCCTCAAATCCCACCCTATCTGTAGCTGTAACACAGAACATTTCATCTCTGTGAGCTGTGTAGTGAAGAAGAGGAATCCCTGACTAATTCTACTTCCCCTTTTCCCCAAAACAGAGTTTACCTCCACAAAACTGACCTACTCACCCTTTAACCCACAGCTATACTGCCAGGATTAGCCTGTCCATAAGGAGGTCCAAACAGCAGAATTTGGAGCCACTGTGTGACACAGGAGTACAAATGCCAGGTTATTCATTTTATCTCACCCAAAAACCTGCCTGCCTCCAGACAGGTAACTGTGCAAATGAGCAGCTGCCAGACCCCAAGCCAGTGGGTATAAAAATGGTTGGGATTCTGTGGTTTTCCATTTGCTCTTGTAGATTTTATGCATGCCTAGGAGCAATAAGCATGTATGAGGTACCCATTTGGGGTTGATGAGGTAAAGAAAATTCAATCATAAATAAAGCAAGTTTTTTTCCAAAATGTCCAATATTTTTGGGTGCATTTCAATGGTCTAGCTAAAGGTTACACAAAACCCATTATTTTGAAAACTGCCATGAGGGACCAGGATGGAAGAAACTTCCCAAAGCCTTCAAGGTGAGGATGGAGTTCATCCTAATGCAGCACCCAAAGAGCTTCAGAGAGTGCATTCACAGGGAATAATCCTGCCACAATATATTAGTTAGGATGTGGAAGTTCCCAAGGCCAGCATGGATGGGATAAACCTGATGTGGTGGGTGGGGTCCCTGCCCATGGCAGGGGGTTGGAACTATAAAATCTTTAAATTCCCTTCCAATCCAAACCATCCTATGATAAACTGAAGTTTATAGATAAATAATCTCCCATTATACTTCATTAAAAAATAAAAGGGACCAAGTGGACACTTTCAGGGAGAAATTTCAGTGTCTGAGGAAAGAGAGAAAGGGAGTTGTTCAAGCCTTTGTTTTCCTGCCCATGGGGTAACACCAGAGACTGGGAAAATGCTACTACAAAGAAAATAAATCCTCTTTTTCCATTTATGGACAGACAGATATTTTGCTTTTTGGTGTATAGGTAAGATTTACCTCCACTGCTTGAAAATTTTGGTTTCTTTTTTGTGGTAGATCTACAGATATATGGATTGCAAGGCTGTGACATCACAGAAATGATAAACCAGTAAAAAAAAAGCAAATAAAGAAAAAAAAAACAAACAAAAAACACCTTCCAAACACTGTAACACAGAAGACTAAATTTCTTTTTATGGAATAAGGTGGAGTGAATGTGGTTTTTGCTTCATTCAGCTTGCATCTACTTTTTGTGGCAACATTTCTGTCAGTTAGCTATAACCATCACGGTTGTGTGTCCACCTAACCAACAAATCAAATAAGACCAGTGCAGCTGTCCTACACCTAACACACAAATCAATTTGAGAATCAAATCAAGTAAGAATTCTGTGGGACACACACCCGAGTGTCACACTAAATAATTAATTCTGTCTATAGCTATGTTTAAGGATGGGCTACATTTTAGGTAAATGCTGATCTAAGTATCTTAAAAGCCTGTAATCTCAAGTTGTATAAATATTTTTTATTCTGATGGATTTTTTTTTCTTCTAGTAGGCAGCCTTATTTAAAGTGCTTTTTTGTTTCAGAGCTCAGAATTTATATTTTCATTTCAGCTGCACTTGTACCTTGTGTACAGGCACTTTGCTGTCTCTGTGTTTATCTCACTTGCTAAAACCTTCCCTTTGACATCTCAAACAATGTGATGTCCTCTCAGTCCCACAAAATTAACAAACATCTCCTCCTGATGTTGAGGATGTGGGGAATGAGGCATGTAAAATTGAAGGCCTTTCTTTCTGGATGTGTTGGATCTGTACTCCTTGCACATCTTGGAGCTGCCACTGGAGTGAGGTGAGTCACCCACAAAGCATGAGCTTCAGCAGCCTGCAAGATGAAACTTGTGTGAGGACATGAGGAAAATAAGTGTCAGTATGGGGAATGGATTTCATTTTTTCCTGCTTTAATCATCCGTGACATTTTCTGAATGCTCCTTTGTTCTGTGCAATGTAAATAATGACACAGCCATTTTTCAGATATGCTGGATAATGTGACCAACTCCTTAAAATACTGGATACGGTGCCTTAGTATCCATTACATCTCCTGGGCAAGGGATTCAAGAACAGATGCACAACTTTCTTTGTGTCTGCAGAATCTCTGTTTACATCTGCATCTTTTTTTCTCAAACAACTTCAGTGAAATTAAATTGAAAAAAAAAAGTTAAATGTTAAACTTTTTTACTGTTAATGAGCACTAAAATTTTAAAGTACAAGTCTGAACTTGGAGGAAAATAAATTCATGGAAAAGCAGATTTCAGATTTAAATGTCCAAAATAATGCATTATTAAAGATGAATACAATTCTTTCTTTTTCTTCTTTTTCTTTTACAGTTTGAATTACTATTCTCTTCTTGGCTGCAAAGACACTGTGCTGTGACCAATACCTTCCCCTTGAGAGATGCACAGTCAGATCTCTGGATACACAAACCAATTCATTCTTTTTAATGTCTCCAAGTGCTAATTCTTCAGGTTCAGTGTAATTGTGAGTACTCAGACATTTCTTTGAAGCTCTTGTCGTGGCCTGAATTGTTTGGAACAAGCAAGAATTGGTTCCCTGGTCCAGCCTGGAGGAGAACCTCACGAATCCTCTGCCAGCTCTTTGTGCAAGCCCCTGTTTTGAAAACTATTGACAAACACTTTGGGCAGTGTTCTGTCCTGCAATCATCCCATGAATTCCTGAGCTTCTGCTGAACATGATGTGCTTTGGAAAAAAAAACTTTGCATCCTGGAGGACAGAAGCACAGTTCCAGCAGGCAGCACCGACCTTGGCATCACATGGCACTGACTACTGTGGCATTTCTATGTAATTCTTTAACATGGAGCTATGGAAAATGGTTGCTGATATCAAATTTCGTGTTACTTTGCCACTGACCATGCTTGTGAAGTCTAAATGTCATGCAACCTTTGCACCAAATCTTATGTATTACAAAATAACCGTAGCAGTGATCCACAGACATGTAAGTGGAATTTCTTCATTCATCGTGTCTAAAGAGGAGCCCCAGCACCCTTGGACAACAGGCTGAAATTTAGCTGGCTGTTATTCACCCTTTAAATCTTTAAATTTTAACACATCCCTTGCAAACCCAGTGGGGATCCCTCCCTGGTAAACATGCTTACATGGGATTTTCATAAATCATAGTTTAGTTTTGTTCACTTATACCATATTCACTGTATTATGCACAGTGATATATATAATACTTTATACCCACTTATACTATACACCATCAAAAGGCCTTTCCTGTAACAGTCTCTTCAGAAATTATTTGCCAGCTCTGTCGTGCTGAACACACATATGCACACTCCTAAATCAACCAGCCTCTTTGATTTTGGGAACAGATTTCTCTCTCCATGGGGTTACAGTCCCAGATAAAAAGGTCTGGAGAGATATGTAGGGATATAATGGAAGCAAAATGCAGTCCATCAACTTGCTCGAGAGAAGATCAATATGAAAAGATTAGGAAGCTGGATTTTTCCAATACTGTCACTACAAAGCAAACTTGTATCCCTTTGGTTGCTCTAATATGGGAAAAGGAGCACGTGCTGGTAGAAGAATATTTACATGCTGCTAATGTTGAGCAGGAGGGAAGCTGGGGAGTGCAACAGTCACTTTTTCATTTGGAAAAAGCATTAAAAGCAAATGAGACAGGGAGTGAAGCAGCAGAAAAAATAGGGACCACTATCACTCCCAGCTCCTTAGGCACACAAATGTAGGAACAGCAAGTGAACCATATGGCTTCAAGGGTTTCCCTGAGGAGAGATGCAGCAAATGCTGGAACTGGGGCAGTGGTGGGTGCCCCGAGGACATAAAGAATGTGAACATTCTCTTCAGGTAAATAGAAGTTGTGACAAAACACAGAGCTTCCAGCTTTTCCTGTCTTCCCTTCCTAATCCAGGCTGTAATCTTAGATGTGATCAGTGCATTTCACATGCAATGATACCCCTGCTTTAAAAAGTTGTGCAGTGTGTGCAGTTGTCTTTTGAAACATGCTGGGCACATGAGACCACAGTGACCACGGCATGCAGATTCCTGAGGGGACACAGGGAGCCAGGGGAAGAGGCAGGCGTGACACCGTGCCAGTGGCACCAACCCTCCCTCCCGTGTGTCACACGATGGCCTGGGTTCAAAGAGACTTTAAAAACCACCTCGTTCCAACCCCCTGCCATGGGCAGGGACACCTGCCACTATCCCAGGCTGCTCAGAGCCCCATCCAACCTGGTCTCGGACTCTTCCAGGGATGGAGCAGCCACAGATTCTCTGGGCAGCCTGTGCCAGGGCCTCACCACCCTCACAGTAAAGAATTTCTCCCTAATATTTAATTTAAACCCACTTTCTAAGTCTGAAGGCATTCCCCCTTGTCCTGTCACTCCAGACCCCTTTAAAGGATCTCTCTCCATCTTTCTTGAAGGCTCCCTTCAGGTCCTGGAAGGCCACAATGAGGTCGCCCCAGGCAGAACAATCCCACTTCCCTCAGCCTTTCCTCCCAGCAGAGCTGCTCCATCCCTCTGATCCCCTTGGTGTCCCTGCTCTGGGCTGGCTCCAGCAGCTCCCTGTCCTTGCTGTGCTGTGCCCCCAGGGCTGGGGGAGCTCTGCAGGTGGGGTCCAGCAGAGCAGGGCAGAGGGGCACCATCCCCTCCCTGTGGGCTGTGGATGAGCCCCTGCTCCCCTGCACACCACCACGATTTACAGCAGCCTGCACTGTTGCACTGGACAAGTTTTCTTGTTCCCAACACCCAATCTCAAAGGCAGAGCTGGGATCACTCACTTTTTATTCTCTAGTGTCACTTTTTCACTTTTTATTCTCTAGGTCTTGCAGGTGCATCTGGGCTAATAAACTGCTAATAAATTCAGAGGAGCTGTGCTGAGGAAAGGGCCATCTTCCAATAGCATTTGCACAAATATTGAGGAGTAAGCCTTTATCTCTGGCTAAGGCTCCCAGTAGCATCACACTACTAAGTAAGCTACTCCAGGAAGGAATGCCTTTAAAAATAAATTCATTGTAACTGCAATGCACTTGCACTTTCGATTCTTCAAGATTAGCAGGTGTGACTAAAGACTGCAAAATTTTTCCTACTTCATCCCATTAAGAAGTCCTCACATTTGACTCAATGCTGCTATATATTCTCAATGCCAGTGCTTTCTTCCAAGGGACACAAACCTAAAAATATGAACATTTTCTTAACAAGCCCTACTGGTTTCTATATTCATAAACTGAAGCACGAAGTATGTCTAGTAATATCTTACGCAATTATTTTACTTATGTCGTTAATTCCACGGCATAAATACTGCAAAATAGAGACAGCTACTGCTAAAGAGGAAAAATTAAAAATAATACAGTGATATTCAATTTTATAGTATGATGTCACTGTGGATAAGCTTGCCTTTTTGTATAACATTTCTGTGTATCTCTACTTACGGCATCTTCTCAGAGAATATAAAGCTTTTTGAAAGAGGCAAACATCATCATCAAGAAACACATTTATATATATATATATATATATATGTATATATATATGTATATATATGAGTTTCCTCTTAGCTATAGGAATAACTATAGTATCTCTTGTTAGTAAAAGCTGCAATCCCTTTTCTCCTGATTTAAGGAGGAGACTGCAGCTTTGAGCAGTGCTCTACCAGTTTTCCAGGCTCTGAGCTGCTGGGATTGCTGGGCAATTGTTATCCCAGACAATCAATTTGCATGGCCAGCGGTCATATCATGACTGACCTACTGTAAACTTGATGGATGTTTTGTGAAAATGGTATGTTTGTACTCACTGATCAGGAATGTAAACCCCTCATTGTGGACAAGTCGTATGGGGGCATGAGGCAGGAAATAATAAAAGAAATTTTAAAAGCCCCCAAAAAAATCCAACCAGAATCCACAGGTATTTTTGCAAACCAAACAAACACAGCTCTTAAACATGTCCAGAAGCATTCAGATCCCTGCCTGGAGATATTTGGGGAAAAGAGATTGCTGTTTATAAACCTTTTTGTGTGCTAACCCTAAGAGCTCTTGCTGGTCCTCATTCATTTCTTTCTGTCTGTATCACTTCCATTTTCATCCTCCAAGCCTCGCACAATGGTCAATTTGCTGGATCAGACATGCTGCTCATAATTTCCCACCAGAACAATTCTTTTCACCTCCTTGCCTCCATAAACCTGGTATTTATCCCTACTGCTCCCCCAGGATTCACAGCCCAGCAGGAGGGCGGCATGGATCAATTGCCAGCAGCAAGGCTGCAGAGAGCAGGGCAAAGGAAGTGGTCATTCCCCTCTCCTTGGGATTTGTGAGAGTGGATTTGGATTCCAGCAAACAGGAAAGAATCAGCAGAGAGGCACTGTGACAGTCAGGGGCTGCAGCACCTGCCCTGTGGGGAAAGGCTGAGGTTCAGCCCAGGGAAGAGAGAGTTTTGGGGGTCCTGCAGGGGGGTTATGAAGAAAAGGGAGCCAGACTCGTCCCAGAGATGCACAGAGAAAGACCAAGAAACAATGAAAAACAAAGTGCTTGCAAGGAAACTCTAACTGGACCAAATGAGAAAAAAATCATCTCCTTCTGAGGCTGGTGCAGAACTGGGAGAAGTGCAGAGGTGCTGCAGGAGATTTTCAAAACTTAAATCCAGCCCTGAAATACTGATCAAGATGGCCTTGAATTAAGCAGGAGGTCAGATTAAACAACCTTTACAAGTCTTTACGACCTGAATTGTTCAGGTTCTCTGACTCTAATCTGTTCCAGTTTTCACTCCCCTCAGCATGTAACAATTTCTACATCCTGGGCACTGCCTCTTTCTGTGTTACTGGGACATGGCATATGAATGATACCAAATGAACTGTGACATCTCTAGAAATTACAAGGCACTTGCCACAGCATTATTAGTTCTATTTCAGAGCCATTGCACCTTCATGCATGGAAACATAATTCCCAGGTTCCTCTAAGTTGATTTTAATCTTCATTCAGAATAAAATTGCTGGGTATGGTGGAAGACAGGAATAGGAAACTGGAGATTCTCTTTCCAGGTGACTGCAGGTGAAGATGCCTCTGCCTTAAATAACTCTGTGATGGATTGCTGAAGTGTCTAAGCACAAGGGGTACTCAAATGTAGATTCAGCCACCAGTTATTCCAACCTGAATCAAACTAAAAGGGAGTCACAAATGGCCATTGGATTTCTGGAAATTAAGGAAATGTCCTTCATTTCCTTGTACATGTTTAGTTCCTTAGTGCATAGACAGGGGAAAAGCCAGTCTTGATTGAGTCAAGTCAATTTTGCTTTTACAAATACAAAGAGTCAATTGAAGAGAAAGGATGACCTTTGTTTGGTGAAAAAATCTTTGATACATGTTATTCAGTAACAGCAGGTGTCTTGATGCTAGCTTTTAAAACAGGAACCTTATTGTCATTTCTATTTGCTTTAATGATGACATTTTGCTTAGTCCTGGGCATTGAAAGTTCAGTACCTCCCCAGAATTTCATACTTTGCCTTTTCTTCTAGGCCCTCATTGCAAGAAGGCAATATTTTACTGCAAAAGGAGGAAAAAGCCAAAGGCCTAATTTGCTAAATGCACAAATTAGAACAAATGCAACATCTTTAAATGTAACAGCCTTGGGTTTGAGTTTGTGTGTAGCTTTAATTCTGAAAGCCTGACTGACTGTAAATTATGACCACTCTTATTCAAGTAAGGTCTCTGCTGCTGCTGCTGTACTGGACACAGCATATTGAGCACAGCAGACCTTTTCACTGGAGGAGGGATATCCAGTTTGGGTTTTACAGTCCTCTGTTACAAATTAGGCCACAGCAGATGGAGTGCTTTCCTACCTCGACTGAGTTGCAGCATTTGTGCACTACAGTATCCATGCATGGTGTGACACAGAATGATCCTGCAGGCTTGCTGATCACCAAATAATGCACAAAAATACCTTCTCTGTGTCCCTTTTACCCCAGGATGCTTGGCAACCCTGACAGCTGCTTCTGCTTTGGCTGGAGTGTGGCAGGGATGTGACACACTCTGGTTCTGCTGGTACTACAAACAGCAGATTCCTGACAGGAAAATTGAGTTACATTATCTGTAATTACAGTCTCTGGAATTCCATGCCAGGCAAATGAGCTCTCAATGAGACCTTCTGCTCTTGCATGTGAGGGATCTGCTTCCCAGTCACCCAAACAGGAGTCACACACCACGAGGTTTCTCCAGTGCTTGTAAACAAGCAAATACCTAACTCGACTCAAGGACAGCAAGGCAGTCAATGTGTCATGGTCCTCCTTTGTTTTGTGGCTTGGAATTTATTGCAGAAATCTCCTAGGCTTGTGGTTGTGATCCCTAATGCTTCATCTCTTCTGTAAGTCTGCACAGACAGTTTTGCATAAATATCCATCATCAGTGTGATTTCTGCATTTGCTTTGGAATGCATCAGGCTTCATCTCTTCATCTTCATCATCTTTTGGTCCTTCCTACAAAGCACCATTGTGCTGTCCACTCTTCACTGCCAAATTTTCATGCACCTACTCGAGCCCTTTGTTCATTTGTAGACACCCTGTTTTATGTGGTTGAAGTCCAGGGATTCCCCACTCTCATGGTATAAATCTTCCATAAATAAAACAATAAAACCTCATTTGTTAGTCTATTAAGGATCCTGGAAGAATACATCTCAGCATCTACTGACCATTTCCAGCAAGGGCTGGCAAATTCACTGTCTTACACTCTGCAGGTCCTACAAACAATGACAGCTTCTTACCTTTGCATAGTTCAGATATTCCAACAGAACCCTGACAATACACAGAGTTTGAAATCTTGACGACTTGTGTTTGCCACCATCCAAGCAGTCAAAATCAATGCCTGGAAAAGTTAAATAGGTTTGCTGTTCCAGAACAATTTTAGTGTCTTGTAGAAAATATCACAAAATTAACTGCTGTAGATGTATTGCCCTGTTATAATGTTCCTGCTGTTAGCATCATAACAAAAATTTACCACTCTTTTATGGACACTGCAAAATAGTTTCTTCTTGTGGACTTTGGATACCAGCTACCACTTAGATTTCCTGGGCTGTGAAGGCATTTAGAGACCTGGAAGAAAGAAACTCTGCTGCAGCACTGAAGTGAACACATAAAAACACTGCAAATTCAGGTCATGGCAGAGATCATGGACAGAAAAAGTTTGTGAGGTCCAGGATGAATGAAGAGTAAATACAGGTTTAAGCCTGGCAAATCCAAAATTGTTTGAACATTCTCAAGAACTGGACAAGACATCTGTGAGGCTTTTAAAGTATTCAAAACACCAGCAAATAGAAGGGTGGGAGGTAGGGTTTGGGTTTGGTGTGGGGATTTTTTTGAAGCCACTTAAGTAACTTCAAATAACTTCTATTGACTGCACTTACTGGGCATGTCCTTGTCATGAGCTTTCCTCCTTGCTTGCTTCATTTGTGGTGTACTTATCCCAGAGATAAAATACCTTTAGTACAAGTATTTTAGCTACCATGAGCTTGACAGATCAGGGAACAAGCTGAGGAGCTTCTGCATTAAAAACAAGACCTGCTACAACTTAATGGAAAAAACCCTGTCCTGAGCTAGGGCTGCAACAGCTCCACTGGATTACGTGAGTTGGATTACATGAGGCTGTTGTGGTGAACACCACTGTCATTGTCAGCAAACTTTCTGCACAGAGACATTTTTCAGCAATGTTCGTGCTCAGCTCCTTCAGCATTTCACTTCAGAGAAGTTTTGCTCCTGAAGAATGTAGCAGTGTAAATAGGACTGTCTGAGTACAGATGGGAATTTAGAAGATCATGGGGGGGGGAAAAAAAAATGTGTTTCCTTTAAATGAGTCTTACCTGCCAGGAATCTTTAGTGAATAAATTAAAGGAAACCTTTATTCTGTAAATCTTGCTCTCTCCCGCACCATTTTGAAGGAACTGATTTTATTTTCTACCCAAAAAAAAAAAGAAAAAAAAAGAAAAAAGAAAAAAGGCCAGTTTGTAAAACAGCTTACTAATAATGTAAAAATGTAAAGATTGATATTTACAGCTAGTTCATATCATTATTTAAACCACAGCCTATCTCTAATCAAGTCTACGGAGTGGGATTTCTTCTATAAATAACCCCTTTGCACATTTTCATTTTCCCTCTTTACAAGAAAATTTCATTTTGTCTGATGACTGTATCGATTTCACTTCAGATTTGGCTTTCAAATGCCCAAACCCTTTAAAAAACAACTATCACGATCTTGTTATTTTTTCCTTTCTAGGGATGACAGGTTGAAACTGGTGCTGATGGTGTGAGTTGCACTGCTCATCACTTGCAAATGTTTTGAGTCCTATTTTGATGAATGTTGAGGAAATGGTGCAGTTCAATTTTACATTATAACTGAATAATTGTTTTGCAGTTCTTTCAGTCCATACAGCTTGAGAATGGACAACGAAATTTTTAGAGTTTTGGGTGAGTATGGTTCTTATATTTATCTTATTTCAACACTATTTCTACACACATATTCAAGAGCACCCTATCCTAAATTATTTTGGAGAGGTATTTTGGGAAATGTTCTCAAGGTGACTGACTTTACTTTCCAAGTATGATGCACTGAAGCAATTGTATATTTGCTTACCCATGGTCTAACACTTCAAATATATTTCTCTCTGGAATGCAGCCTGTATTTTCCCTCAGAAGCAGCTAGTTAAATCCTATCTGTAGTTTTTTTAATAGAATAAAGTGAAGGAGCATGTTGTGACAACACAGTTCAGGACTTTGCTGGAATCTCCTTCCCATTTGTAACTCAATGAATTTGTTCAAATAGGCTGCATTTTGTGCTGTGCAAAGACTCAGGTTCCACAATGATAGGCAATGGGAATTCATCAGTCAAGGGCTCTGATCAACTGCTAAATAACAAGATGAAAACTCTCTTGTTGAAACTGTCCAAGGAAATAAAGGACAATGAAAGTCTTTATCAGAGTTTCTTCCTGTACAATATCTGCTGCAATCACCAAGCAAATAAATTTTAAAATTTTTTTTTAAATCCCCAATCTTCCAAGATTACTTTAAATCTGATAATGTCTGCATGTGGAAAACAGTGAATTAAGGGAATCTGAATATTGCATTTTACTTCTACTTACAAATGTAGTGACAGGACAAGGGATAATAGCTTCAAACTGACAGTAGGTTTACATTGGGTATTAGAAAAAAATTCTTCCCTGTGAGGGTGGTGAGGCCCTGGCACAGGCTGCCCAGAGCAGCTTGGAGGTGTCCAAGGCCAGGTTGGATGGGGCTCTGAGCAGCCTGGGATAGTGGCAGGTGTCCCTGCCCATGGCAGGGGGTTGGAACAAGATGAGCTTTAAGTTCCCTTCCAACCCAAATCATTCTGTGGTTCTGTGTATTAGAACAAGGTACAAAACAGGAGAAGTAACATATGAGTCTATAAATAATCCAGGGTTTAGAGAAGATCTGGCCACCATCAACATATTGTCCAGATAACATTCATGTGGTCTATTCAGTCGTGTTTATGGAAAATCCAAAGTACTGAGAGAAGAGACCTGGATAGAAAGACATGCAAAGCTCTCAGCTGGGATTTAAAAAGAAAAGGGAAGCAAGATGAGGACTGGGGAAGGACAGTGCCACACACAGCTGAACACTTCAGAGCTACTGCCACAAGGTAAGACACTGCCTGGCATTTGCACCTGCAAGGGCTTGTCCTTTGCAGTTGTGAATGAATGATGCTCCACCACTTTTGCCACAGCCAGGACACAAAGGTGACACACAGGGCTCTTCTAAACTCTTCATATGAGCAATCATTAAAACACCAACTTACTCTTTGCTAAAATTTCAACTTGCAAGCAAATGGGCTGCTCAGTCATCTCACACTGAAGCATAAGCCAGTTGCACATCATGAGATGGAAAAGCTGGCTGGCAGAAAGGTAGAAAGTGGCAAAACTCAGAGCTTGCAGGTACAACCCTGTCCTCATCATTTTTATGGGAGAAGGTGGAAGAGAAATAACTTGCAATACTGCTAAGGGAGGAGGTGTTAAATCCAAACGTGTTAAACATTCAACAAGGTGCACTTATTAGAGGAACCTAAAAATAATAAATAGATGCTGGAGTCAGACTGCTAATTCCTGGAAGGAAGAGTAAAAGCAATGAACCATCCTGCAACTCAGGTTGTTGGGAAAGACTGAGACTAAAAAGAAGAGCTGGATGTGTTCATAGTGAGGAATGATAGAGGAAATAGGAAGAACCGAGGAGGTAAATTCCCTGAAGTTCACAGTGGGGGAAAAAATGAAGCCTTTCACATGTGTGTAGGCCCAAAAATTATATAAATATGTTTTAAGAAAAGGGAACATTTTTTACTACCTACAAGGGTAAAAGTTTTTGAACAGCTGTCCAGTGCCAAATATTTTCCTATGCTGAAAATGTCAGCAAGGTTCTGGCAGGTGCCTTGGAAAACAGAGCCCACTTTTATGCACTGTCAGCATCCCCTCTGGGAGACTCCATTTCCACAGGCTGCACTGAGGTTGTGTTTGGCACCTGAGGTATTTCACAGGAAACAACAACAACTTTTTGGTGGTATAGAGGGTACCACAGTCTGAAGAAATGTTTTAGTATTATAGGGGTAGAGGGGAGTGTGTGTGGTAGAAGAGCCTCTATGCAGGTTCAGGAAGAGCCACAGACCTACTAGTCCAACCCTAAAATTAAAAAAAAAAAAAATCCATGTAAATAATTGGCAGGTGAGAAATAAAAATTAGAATATGCATCATGTGCAGGACCAGCAAGACTGAAGCCCTCATCAACAGGTCTGCCCCAAACAGAAAAGGCAGTAAAACAATATCATCAGTCATGATGAGCTACTGCAGAACATTTGTGTCTTCTGCAGTTTGACAAATCCTTTAGAGGTCCCAGCCCTGTGTGACAATAAGTGCAAAAGAAAAGAAGGGAGGAGAGGCAACTGTTTAAGCAGGGCAGGCATCCCAGAAAGAACAGAAAGAGAAACCTTGGCTTCTTATCACTGCCTAGACAGGAATTCCTCTATAATCAGTTATGACTCATTTACCCCATCCTAATGCTAAAATATTTCCCTAGCATGTAAATATAGCCTGTATAAAACTATAAATTCTACTGCTATCAACTCAATTAATTTACTCTCAGGGAAGAAATGGACTGGCAAATTACAACCTACCGTACTGGCATTTTCCAAATGAGTAGGTAGAGGTGCTTCTTGGAACATTTCCAAAGAGGAGCAATGCTGCTACAATGCATAAAAAGTGGACAAATTAGACAAGTCAAAAGAAGTCTGTGCAGTGACAAGCATAGGAAAAACTTTGTTAAAGTGAATATGTGATTGTAAGCAGGAGAGATGGATGTTGAAATGGGGCAGATACAGCTGGGCCCCTGAGAAAGCAGGACTGTGTGTCTGGAGCTGAGGGGACAACCAGAGATTAAATCAGGACAGAGGCCTAGAACCTGGCTGGCACCAAAAGTTTCATGGTGGCTCTGCTCTTCAATATAGTCCTTTTTGGACAAGGGGTTCTCTGGAGTTTTCAGGACTACAAGAACATGTCTGAAAATCTTCCAGGTATCTTTGCAGATTAGCAGTCCTAGGTTTAAAAGTTACAATAAAACATGTCTAAGAATATTGAAAAGTAGAGATTACATGTGGCAAACTGACCAATGGCACATAACCCTGTGTGATTTATCTTTTCAGTGTTTCCTGGTCAGACTAAATAGAATTGTTTTTATCCTATGTCTATGGAGGTAGTTGGATGCAGCTGAGCACATCATCCCAGATCAGTGCGGCTGATGTTAGTTAAAGCAATCCTCTTCTGTAGATATTCAGCTGAATATTCAGATCTTCCTGAAGTTGAGACACATCCTTCCTCCTCCTCTGGAGAAATCCCACCTGCACCCATACCTACCAATACTGTGATGTGTGCACCTGTGTGGATTCCCTTACAAACCACTCATTAACTCAAAAGTATTTGAGATCATTTATTTGTGATATTTAAGACAGAGGTTCTGAAATATCTTCATTTTTGCAGTTTGGTAACTTTGACCCATTGCTATCTCTGTTTTGTGCTGTATATGTAAAATTGGTGGCTCTGTGTGATTTTTTCCCTCTCAGTCTGCTCCAACAGAAGGTAGTAAGAGAGTTTTCCCTTGACAGCAGTGGGTGCAGAATCAAATCCTTCAGTGCACCATGCAGGAAAGATGATATTCAGCTCCTGCTCCTGAATTCATACTTTCCAAGCTTCAATAAAGACTGATTGACAATTGCACATGGCCACCACAACCATACCATGACCACCCTTGACCTCTGCTTCTCTGGAAGGTCAAACCTTGCACCAAATCTTAGTTTTAAGCTTGTAATTTGTTATTATTGCATTGTGGGACTATTTGTGTGTTGAGCAGAGAGAAGAGACTGGAGAAGTGATGGGACTCCTCGATGGGACAATGCTCCCTGGCTACAACTCTGCTAGCAAATTCAGCAGTGCCTGGGAACTTCCCTGAGCCTGGGAACGTGATCATCTCCACTGTGAATCCAAAAGAGGGGTGGTTTTGGCCCATGCCAGCTGGCATCCCCCCAGACAATTCCTGGCCATGGTCTGTGAGCCAGCATGGACATGGACCATTCCCAGTGGGCATTTTGCATACAGAAACCTTATTTTTGGAAGCCAAGGGAAGCGCAGACAGAATCCATTATCTGCCAGGGGGTCTCAGTGCCCAAGAACTAACAGACAAATGCAACTTAGAATTGCAGACATTGGTTTTATGTCCTTAGGGACCACTTCAACGTGAAGAGATAAATACAAATTTGTAACACTGTTCCGAGTTCTAATGATTTAAAATGCATTTCCATACGAATTTGCTGTAACTCAGAATCATTATTAGCTTCTCATTCTTCTTCTTTATTCGTTTATTATTTTAAAAAAGGAACCCAAAACTAAGCACATCATCTACTTTTATTGGCTTAAGTGAGTAATTTTTCAGCTTCGAGTTAAAATCAAGGGGAGAATCAATATGGGCATCGCTGTAATTGAAAACCAGTGGGTGATAATTCTGTACTGAAAACAAGATAATAAGTATAGAGATGAAACACTGGCAGGGGAAAAGAAGAAAAGATTAAAGATACGATCTCAATTAAATATCAACTATTATTAACATTATATTAAAAACTTCCCTGTGTTCTTTTCATATGCTGTATATTTTTTTTCTCTTTTCCTCTAATGGATGTTAAAGGAAAGAATAAATGAAATTATGTGAAATTATTATAAAACAAATTCAGACAGAATCAATCAAGTGTGTCCTTAGCCGGTAATTTATTCCTAATATCATTGAATAGCCCCCAAAACATGAATATTTAAATCCAAATCTTCTTTCTCACCACTCTCTTTGCATAGCCTTCCCTTCTACCTCCAGCTAGCAAATCTAGCAAGGAGGAATTATCTCTCCATTGCTCACAATGAAAGGAAAAAATGGAGAGAATTCACCTTTACTCCTTATTTCTAACAGACCTGCTGGTTCCAGCTCTGGACTTTAATACTAAGGAGAAAGGAGAATTAATTCTCTATCAGGCCAACAAAACTACTTTGTCTCTGGTCTAAACTGTATTTCAAACAACACAGTGATAAGAGTTTGAGAGAGAATCCATTTTGCTTTCAGACCTTTCACATGCAAAGTCAAAGTGGGGAGCTTCTGAAAGCTCACTGAGAACAGATGATGAGGAGGCCTGAAAATTAGTTTGATTCAAATAACTTTTTAAAAAATTAAATTAAAATAAAATAATCTGTCTCCACAATGAAAAGTATCATTCAACTTTTCACACGCCAGCTTGGCAAGAAAGAAGTCCTATCTTTCTCACTACTGCTACTAAGTGCAGCAATATAAGGGGAAGGCAAAGAAAATTCTAATTCCATTATTTATTAAATAAACAATAAAATATTTTTTATTTAACAATAAACAGTGGATGACAGAAGGAAGACTCAGTCCCACGCCTTTTCTTGCTGCCATCTTCACACAAAATGTTAGTCATGACAAGATGTGCCCAAAAATTAACATTAATAATAGAATAAGGGTAAACATCAGACTAGGGGAGAAAGAGCTAAAAGAATAAGTAAATGAAAGGTGTTTAAGCCAGTTCCCCAGGTGAAGTTTGTTGTGATACACCTGAAGATCTTCCTGTGGCAGTGTCTGCCTTAGAGAGAGCGTGGAGGATGGGAAGAAGGAGAGGATCCCAGGTGACTGATAAAGCCCAGCCCCTTCCCTCTTTCCATTTCCTAAACCCCAAAACCTTTAAGGAGAGGCTAATCCTCGGTTCTCCTGCATACAGAACTCCCAGTGAAATCACCAAAAGCTTATTAACAGCACTGTTAAATTTACACTGTTGTACAAATGGTCCATAAATCCTCCTGAAGGGCACAGATTTTGGTTATAAAGTGCCTTTCATCCAGTCCAGGTGTGTCAGGCACAGCTCAGTGTAACAACACCAGCAGAGCCTGCTCTTGCAAGAGCAGTTTGTCATTCAGACCCAAGCACGAGAACAATTCCCCAAATCCCTGTCTAGCCACACTGCCTACCCAGATATTGTATGGGTTGCAGTGGAAAATGCAGATATTGTTCTCTCCTTTTGTGCCTTTGCACATGAATGGAGACTGAGAGGAATTTGCTCAGGCCCTGCTTGCCAGGGGAGCCGTAGACAGGCAGGGGGAAGTAAACTGCACCTTTTTTATGGTTTTTTTCTGGCCTGAGAGAGCAGAATGGGACAGCATTGTGTCCCAGACACGTTCCTTTGTCAGCCTCACTCCTGGGACAGCACAATGGTCTCTCATCCCACAGGCAGGGCTCAGCCAAGCCTGCCTCCAGCAGGAATGGTCATTAAATAAGACAATGGTGTGGTATCAATATATCTGAATGTGTTCTTAAGTGCTGTATAAAGAAAATAATCCCTCAAATAGAGTTCAGGGCTTTAAAATGCACCGTACATATTGCTGATTTTAATTATAGATCCTTTGAAGCCTCTTTCAGTCACTTCAGGTAATCTGTGCTTTTAGAATACGAGAGACTTTCTGATTTGAGTATTACTGCTATTAAAAGTACAATCAGCTTTTAATTTTCACGAGTTGTGTCAAAGTGGTTCAAGCATATTTGAAGTTATGAGGGTGGCCTTTACACAACTGTGCCACAAAGTCAGGTGTCACATTGTTACCACAGGAAAAAAATGACCGAGCCAGCATGAAAACAGCAAGGAATAGGTACAGAAAACCCATGTAAATGTTCTGAGCATGCCTGAAAAGACAAAATACCTGTGGTAACTTGGTTGAACACTACACTTGCCCCTCTAGGGTCTGTTAAATGGTATTAAGTGCAGAGTAGTTGTGGCCACGATGGTCCAAGAACTCATCAAGATGCAGTTTGCAGGATGAGATGCCTTTTCAGAACAACTTGTGCCACTTTCAAGTCTTTTTGTTCAGCCAGGAGTACATCACAGCTGGAACTCATCACAAGATCCTCTTTTTTGTATTTCTGCACAAGAAAACGGTCATGCAGAGCTGAAAAGATGAATATTCCCTCCCATGCACAGAATCCTAGAATCAAGAGCCCATCAAAGCTCAGAGATACATTTTCAATTCCATCTGAGCTCTTTGCTAATGGCTGAGGGTGCACTGAGCACTGCAGAGATTTCTGGTTTAGATTATCCCACCTCCTCCACTGCTGCCCTCTGCAGCTACAGCACAAGAGATTCATTCCTTCAGATGAAACTCTCCTCGTTTTTCTTGTCACATACATGACCTACCCAAACACACTTCTTCCATTAAAAGCAATGCTTTCACCTGCTGGAAATCCTTTTTCAGTTGTCTGCAGTGAAATATTTATTTATCGACGCGAAACTCTCCTCCGAACAACTTCTGGTGCAATTTACATGAAAAGCATCCTCATAAATAATTCGCTAAAGGGTGTTTTAATAATCAATTGCTGGATAATTACTGGTTCCAGCAGGACAATTGCTGTAAATCACAGGCACAAGGAGCCAATCTCTAACACCTCCCAGTAGTTTCTGCCCATGCTAATGATGTCTGACTATGTTAGCCCTTTCTTAACCATTTATAAACATACATAAATATTACATTACAGACTACAAATTTTATGCTGACAGAGTAGTGGGGAATGAAGGTGCAATGTTTTAGAGCTTTTGCTGGTAGAGGGGTCTCGTTAGGAGGGATACAATTATACCTGCACAAAGACACTTTCTTTGATGCAGTTTTCTCCAACAGATTTCCTTTATGAAAACAAGAATAAGCAATATAAGCAGTAAGGTCTTTGGCTGATGGGAGCTCTCCTCTGTGCCACGTGGCAATCTGGGCATGGCAGCATCTTTTCCATTTAAAACTAACCTTCACATGTACTAAGAAAAGAGGCAAGGTACAGCCACGTCTGAAATATCACCCGTGGCCCACAGAATTGTGGTGCACTGCAATGTCCCCAGAAATTAATTTCACTCAGATGCTTTGGTGTCAGGCAGATCATTACGGACTCATACCCTCAGGAAAATAAAGCAAATGGAAACTTATTTCAATAATCTTACCTTGCACACACCCTTCACTCTCTCTCTCTCTCTCTTTCTCTCTTTTTAAATTTATTTATTTTAATTGGAAGGTTTTAAAGTGATATTGGTTGCTTTTAAATGCCTAATTATCTTTATATAAATTGCACGATATCATCCTCCATCCTTGAAGTGCTGTGCTTGGTGCCCTGTGCTGTTTATTATTTTGCATGACAATTATGCAAAGCACAGAAGGTGACTTTAAGCAGCTCATTTGAAGTGCTCTTTTCCTAAAGACAATGTCTTTTTGAGGCTATTTACATAGATGTTTATCTCCTCATTTTAAGAAAAATCTGCTCAATTATAACTACACAAAAGTTTTTATTACAGGTTTAAACCTGAAATGTAAATGGGACATTGTAAAATCCATGCTGAAATGTTCATCTGTGTTTTCATTTGTGTCTGTGGATTAACAAACCATCCTGCACCGAAATTAATTAAACAGATACACAAAATATTAACTGATGGGAGAGTACATGTGGCAAAACAGCTCAGCAGTTTGAAGAACTGGAATCTCTTTGGTTCTGTAGATCATGGCTGCTGAAATGTGTGCCTGCTGCCCAAATGGAGAAACAAACAACAAAACAAAAAAACCAATCTTGTGCAGTGGATATGTATTCCATTTAATGTTGCTTTCTGTTGCCATGGCTATGATAGCCTTAATATTGTAGGCTCACAGCAAGGTTGCAATTAGTATTTGGATTTAGAAGAGGGAAGATAATGATTTCATATCAAAACTTCTCACTTAATACTCTTCTGGACATAAAACTGCTTGTGGGTTTCAAACCAGCTATTGCCATGCTAAAACCAAATGGAAGGAAAGCATCTGTGTTATTTGGCTTTGCACCTGACAATTCATGAAGCTTTTTGGCCTGGCCTCTTCAGAACTACAGCTCAGTTCACCTGGACATCTGTGTATATATCCATATAAATGGACATGCACACTTAACCTCACATGAGGAGAGTTTAGAGCTACTCATTTGCCTTGCCATAATTCTGACATGAACCACTTGACACTCTGGGAAGTGTCTTTGCCTGGTTCCTCCTAATCACTCCTCTTAAAGAATAGTGCACTTATCATTCTGAAGTATTCTGGGTCAAGGTGCTGGAGTTTGAAGATTATTCCTCCAAACCACAAGCCCCTGTCTCCCACGCCAGAGTGGACTCAGGTGACTCAGATGGATAACTCCAGTCCTGTGTTGCTGGAAGACTGATGTACAAGCTGAGAACAAACTCTGATGGAGAAGAAAAAGCCAAATCCTTCTAATGGAAACCTTAAGTTGACCCTTTGGATAAAGGGTAAAAGTTTTACTTTATTCTTTAAACATCCATGACCAGTTACTCCTCATGGCTGGGAACTTTTGTTTTCCAATGCTCACTGCAAAGTGCTGTTTCCAAGCATTAAATGATTTTTTACAGCAGTGCTACTTCTGCTGTCTTTGACAGGAATTGTGCTTTAAAGCTTCAGAGGAAAGGGCAAAGCAACCCTTGTGGACAATTACAGAAAGATTCACCCAAAAAAGAAACATCTGCCAGTTCCTGTCAATTTGTGCTTAGATTTCATCTTCACGATGCTGAGTGCAACTCTCTGTGGTTCTGTTTTAAATCTTTTAATCTTCCCAAGCCTTTAAATATGCCCACTTCTCTTTTTCAAATCCATTAAAATTCAGGGCTCATAGTTATCCCACAGCAATGACTGCCATCACTTGACTGTATTATGTTAAAACCAGACTTTCCTCTTCTCCTTTTTAACATACTTAAAAAGTTGTAGTAGATTTGCTGAGAATATTACAGAGAAAAGTCATCTGTTAATCATCCCAAATCATTCTGAATCTTTGTCATCTTGCAACTTGCTTATTGTCCTTCCAGACTGAACACAGAGAGAAGGGATTTGTGACTTCTGAGTGGTCTTGCAGCCCAATTGCCTTTGCCTCTACTATTACTGTAGGAGTTGTGCTTGGCTGTCATTGGAAGTTGGGCTTGATTCACATCAAGATCCCCATAAAGGAGGGATTTTTTTCCTTGGCCCTCCTTTGTTGTTGATGTGTTTATAAAACCACCACAGCTCCCACCAGCCTTCCTCTGTTCATGGGCAGCAGGTCCAGCAGGGCACCACCCCTGCAGGGCTCATTCACCACTCGTGGTGGGAAGTTCTCCTCCACACATTCCAGGAACTTCCCAGGCTGCTTCCTCTCTGCTGTGTTGAGTTTCCAGCAGACACCCAGCAAGCTCAAGTCTCACACAAGAACAAGAGCTGGAAATCACAAAAACAACAGCCAGGCACTTATAAAATACTTCATCTGCCTCTTCATCCTGGTTTGTAACACTCTCACCAGGACAGCTGCCTAGTGCCCTGCTCAGCTCTGTCATCAGTGTTTTGGCTGGCTGTAGAAGCCTCTTGTCACTGCTCCTGCACCAACTTGCACACATTTTACACTTTTTAGAAGTCATCTTGGAGGGAAAGTCACAGGTAGATGAATTTGAGTGGGAGGGAAAGAATGGAAGAAAGAACAAGTCTTTCTGGACTTTGTAAACGCTTTTTGTGGAGTACAGAAATAAACTCAGGCTTTCCCTGAACTGACTAAACAGATGCTGCCAGCAGAATGGATGCAGCAACACAGAGCATGGGGGGTTGAAAAACTCACCTGACACTCAGGGTAGGTACCTGGTAGACATCAGATTCCTGTTCCTGAAAAGCAAGACATGAAATCTGTCTGCCTGAACAGTCCCTTATTTCAGCACAATCTTACAAAGACCTTGTTCCTGGAAAAAAATTGTAAAAGCAACTGCTTGTGTATTTCTGTCAGCTGTCATCAGCAGAAGCTTCTGGCAAGTCCTGCCCAAAGCTGTGGATGTCTTCTTTCCCTTGTGAATGACTTTGAATCTCCTTTCTAGACACCAGATTTTTCCACTGACTGCACAGTAATCCTATTTGCTTTTACTTTAGCTTGGTCCAGCTTGAAACAGTGTGTAGTGTGTGCCTTGATCAGAGAAACAGCTGGATTGCTCCTGCTGGATGGGAGCAGGGCCACCTCTTTAACTCCTGTGGTAAAAGAAGTGTGCTTGTCCTCTCCATTGGTCATTTTCCAGGGATCACCAAATTTGGATTCTCTGTCCACTGTAATCTTTTATCTCTGGATGTCTCCAGAAATATAATAGCACCAGTTTAGGGATAGCTGCCCACACTGGGGATGCTAATGGTGACCCTGCTGCATTAGCAAAATTTTAATTCTTCTTATGTGGCCTCCTCCTATTCAGACAATCCCATTTCTAATAGCCTTTCCCTCCACATTTTCTGCAAATGTCATCTGGCCTGTGATTCCTGGGAAACAGACTCTCTCATCTGACCCATGGGACACCCATGCACAGTCGGAACTTGGGCCGCTTCCAATTCACATTTTTTTCCCTCCTAATCCACATCACTAGCAATTGTTTTGTTTTTTTTTAAATACTGCATCTGGTACAAAGGAGTCAACCAGAGGCTGGGAACGAACAGCTGATGCTTGTCAAAAAGATGCAGAGTCTGATCCACAGGTTATCACTATCTTTGATTCCATCAGCTGTGCCTGTCTCCAAAGATGATTCTTCCCATGGCTTGCACCAGGCACAGGTCCTTATCTGCCTCTACCAGGGCCAAGTTTAGATTTGGCATAGCAGATTCTCCCTCACTTGAGCTATGTCCAAGGTACATGATGGAATGAAAGCCTTCATAAACAGTCTCCTCAAGGCTGTTCCTCCCCCCCACTACCATCTGATTTGCTATTTTTGCCATTATTTTAAGAGGGCAAATCTTCCCTCTGTCTCCTTAGGAATGGCTATGAAAATAAAACACACGCACAGGCACACGTTGTGTGCAACATTAAAAAGAATAATCATTTTAAATATACTTATTTATTTTTTTTTTTTTAAGTGCCTGTAAAACATGAAATCTGCAGTGGAAAATTTGTGGCAAAGATGCTTTGCTCTGCAGCTGACAGGCACCACCAAATACCAATATTTTCTTATCAGTTTGGCCAATTACAGAGAGAGAAGTGCTCAGAGCCCATCCACTGCCCCCAGATTCCAGGTCTTTTCTGTGCAGCTAGTAACTCTTTCCTCCACCAAACAAGCTTCTGCCATTTTAAATCTACTTCTACCAGCTGAAGCACTTGTCTGTGGATTTCAGAGAGTGATTGAAACGTTGCAAATAACAAATGCCATTTCCTTCTCTAACTTTGTTAGACAGAATGCAAGAGATCCATGACAAGACATATAACAGGAATATATTCTTGGGGAGAAGCAAATTTGTGCTGCTCCATGCACATTACAAGGTGCATGCCTAATAACATCATTCTCAGGAAAACATCTGGATTTAGGGAGGCAAATATTGCAGATATGTGTACAACATCTTATTTCTAGTCCTTTTAGCTCTAAAATAGAAATTGAAGTGTAATTAGTATGTGATTATCTGTTCTCTTCCTACTTCAAGAGCAGTCGTGTCCTCTACTGGCTCTTCAAGTGAGCTGTGGCCAAAAATTATTGGAGAGGAGCTCAAAAAACCCAAACAACCCATAATAACCTTCCTTTTTGTCTCTACCAGCATTGTAAAGGTATTAGGCACCCATGACAATTTCTCACACAAATAATGCTTCACTTTCAGCACGAAGGAATATTTATTGCAATTATTTGGCAAAATAACTTTGCAAAAACAAATAGCTGAAAGAAAGCTTTGATATATTTGCAGATATTTTATGAAACAAAAGGAAACGTAAATTCTTTGATTTAATCATCCCCAATGAATTATTCATCCAGCCCTTTTCTGTGTTAATCAGTTAACACAAGGTGAGAACATGACTTCAGAAAAAATGAAAACAAAACCCAAAGATTTGTAAGGAGGTAAGCATTATCTGAAATAGGAACCAGAAGAGAGTATCTATAATGAGATAACGAAGGTTCCTTTTAAGACAGGGGTAAAGAGGCAAAGCCAGCACACCTTCTGAAAAAGGAACAACAAATCCATCTTTCATGACCTTCATTATGTTGATTCCAAAGGAGAAAGAGTTTGCTGAGGACATGCAAAAAGCCTAATCCAGCTGCAGTTACCTGACAGTTCTACCTGCACTGTGCTCTCTGCTACTGCAAAAGAGCCTGGGCTCAGCTCTTGGACCCTGCCCCTTGGAAGAAGGGTTCAGTTCTGAGACTGGAAATGGGAAAATAAACCCCCAGTTTCATGGTCTGACTAACACAGTCAGAGCAAAATGTCTCACCTGCCTTACTGGAAAGTGGATTTGGACTGAAAAAGTAAGAATCACAGAGGTTCTGATGCTCCAGCATGCAGTCCCGTACTCTTGGGGCAAAATCTGTGCCCCATTTTGATCAAGGCTGCATCTGCTCCTGGTCAGGGCAAGAATTGGTTCTCACAGGACTCTGGAGGGGTTCTGTTTGGGAAGCCCAAAGCAGCACAGCCCAGTGGGAGCCCTCTCCACCAGCCACTGGCTCCCTTTCAGAGCCAGCCCTTGCTGCTGAGCAGTGACAGGAGCTCTGCTCCAGAGACACAACTCCCTGCAAGGTTCATTTCACCACAGTGCAATGCCCATCACATCAGCATAACTTCCTTCTCAGAAAAACCCATATTCATCAACATATCCATTGCTAATTTTCTATATTTAATTGAAATTTTGCATACTAGAAGTACCAACAAAATCTCAAGGTAAATGTAAATTTTTCTTGGTTTATCATCACACAAAAAGCTCTCCATATGGATTTAGCACTTCATGTATACATATTTCTTTAAAAAAAAAAAAAACAAGCCATACTTTCATGGAATTTACCATATTGGTGAATATTTATCAAGAATGTTTTGTGATTTTTCCAGACTTCTTTTCCCTTGACCCCTAAACGTCTCAGCTTGAACCTGCATGAAATATATGCATACAAAAATATAAAGAGACTCCAAAGACAGAAAGAGAAGTGGCACTTGGAATTCCAGCCTGCTGAGAAATATTTACTCTTACCCCACTTGACTTGAAAGTAGCTGAAGGGAGTTACTCTGAACAGTAATTTTATGCCTTGTAAAAGCTATCAAAGCTGCACACAGATGCATTTTACAGAGACTCCAAGGAATGCTCACACTTTTTGGCAGGTGAGTTAAGCCTGTGGCACTGTCTGGAGACAAGGTTGCAAGGGTGAATCAAGCAGTCCTGAAGATCCAAATCATTACATGAATTTAAACATTTTCTCAGCATCCGTATTCCCCAAGCCACAAGTGTGCTTTTGTTGGTTAAACCTCTCAAAATGCTAATGCCCTCTGAATGGCTGCAGCTCTAAATCCTGTGGTGCCCAAAGCAGCTCCAACACAGGCCAGCCAGCATCCTAATAATGGTCCTGCTCGTGGACTGAGCAAAGGCAGGTGATTCCTCCAGTACAGAATTAGCCCATTATTATATTTATTTCTGGAGACAGAAAATTTGCTAAAGAGCTGCACCTACTTTCAAAAAAAATACCAAACAAACGGCAACAAAATGTACAGTCCTTTAAATAAGGTGGCAGCAGGTGCTAAGTTAAACTCCTACAGGCTGCAAATACAAATTTCTGTATTGATGCAAACACAGCACAGAGCAGTGAAGGTGCAAGCCTTGGAAATATTGCAGGAGCCGTGCTCTTTTGTAAGCAGACTATTTTAATCTGTTTTCACTTTAAAGTCCTACCTCCTGTTACTGCTAATCCCCCTCATCCATAAGAAGCAGCTGTGAGTTGCTAGAAATGTATTTGGATGCACTTACTGTGAGAAGCCATGAATATCACCACCAGAAATTATGCACTGTGCCTTCTTCCCTGCCACCTTTGCCCTGAGATGCTTTGGTTTCTCAGCTTACAGAGCAATAGTTTCTTTTATCTGATGCATTATTTTGTGCTTTTTTTCGCCGAGTTCCAGAGGTCAAAATTAACCTGTAGCAAGAGAAATGAAATAAATATAGGTCAATCTATTAATTGGATGACCTACTAAGAACTTTACAGTAAAATCTGAAGGCCAAGATTTTTCAAAACCAGATGGAAATGGGATTTTTTTGCTGGGATACTAGTTATGCTAAGAAATCACCATTCTAGTGCCTGCAGTCAGTTCTAACCTTGAGTTTACTTTAGAAATAAATAACAAACAGCAAGGCCAACAATAAAACCTGCACGAATGTCTCTAATATAAAATAGTCCCTTCTAAGAGGTGGGTGGACAGCAGTAAATTTGTAGGGAGGCAGAATTGAAAAATAAAACTCTTGAAACTTGTGATTCCAACTATCATTGTGTAAGAGAATCAAATGGGTCACTGAAGGCCCTTCATAATTAGATGTCTGACTCCCAGTAATATCCACAGGAATTCCAGGACCAACTGGCAGCATGAATTAATAGGAAATGTTTCTCCAAAATCCCCTTTTCATTTTCTAAGGTGTCAGCCAGGCATTGCTATGCCCAGCTGTATTGCAGCCAGTTTGGTTATTTTTTCATAGCTATCAGCTCATCTGAAGGTCACAGGTAGCTCCACAATGGCATTGTGTGCCACAACCACAACATCAGAAAGAGCAGGGCTGTGATTCATCAGCTTTGCAACAAAAATGCTCCACCCAGAACAAGCAGAGAGAGTTGCAGAGCTGAATGCAAGGGCTGTCATTCACACTCTGAGTGAAAACAGGAGCAGCTTGAGAGCTCCTGGGCTCCTCCAGCTCCTTCCTTTGCACTCTCAGAATTGGGGTGGGGATGGGGCTGTACCACTGCCCAAATATTTTGAGGCAGCAAGCTGTGCAGGCTGGGTCCCCCTGCAAGAGGCAGGGGAGAGCCTGATGGGATTCTTCATCAGTTACAGCTTTGAACTCCATCCTCCCAGAGCTTTTCCTCAGAGCCAGCTCCCCAAAGATGGCCAAACTAAAATAAAAAGCCAAATTTAATTAGATTATAAACTAATTAGCTGGCTTTAAGTGGAGAAAACTCAAAAGAGGGTAGGCAAAGCAGAACAGAAATAAAGGAGGTTTATACCCAAGTCTTCCCCTGTTAGCTACATTCTTGCAAGTAGGTCATTGCTTCCAAGCATGTATTCAAAGAAATTAATGGCTCTGCTTTGCAGCAAACTGCACAGATAAGAAAGTCCTCTGTGGTGCTTAGGAACCACTCATTCCCATTTCCAGAGACCTGACTGTGGAGTTTACACACTGCTCTCTCTCTCTGCCTTTTGAGCATCAGTCTCACATTCCTGCTCCTCACGCTCACCTTCCTTCCACCTGATCACTGAGGGCTGGAAACTTCTCTCCCACACTCAGCTGTTCACCTTAAAAGGAGCAGCCAAACCTGTACCACTGCTTGCTTAAGGATAAAATTATCACCTAGAAGCAAAAAAAAGCCGAATTATTGCCAATTGGGTCTTTATTCTACATTCTCTTTAAACACTTTTCTGTCTCTGAACAGCTGACTTTGTCAGGGATGTGAGTGTTCACCTGACTTGAAGTCAGTGCTCTGACACACTTCCAGTGCAAAGCATTGCAAAGGAAATAATTTGGATTAGTTTCTGCCTTTGAGATAATGCTTTGTGTCTCTGCTGAACTCCTTTGCTTCCATTTGGGGAAGTTGCATTTGAGAAATGGAGGGCCTTGACAAACACTAATGGAGAAAAAGCCCTGGTCACAGCTTCCTCCTGAGTGCCCAACAATAAAGCCAAGCCATGACCCAAAGTTATGCAGAGCAGGTGCCCTCCTCCACCTGGATATGCCAGGAGCTACCTCCAGAAATCAGGGAGCTCCCTCTCAACTCGCTGATTTCTTGCCCATCCTGTTCTTGTCCAGTCCCTTCTTTGTAAGGGGTATCTACCATATAAAATGGAAATTGATGCTGGACATTATCAGCTCACAAAGCAGCCTGGAGCAGGTTCTTTACTAAACCCCTCAGCAAAGTCACAGGCAATGCAGGATCCTCCTCTTCATCAACACAAACCTGAAAATTCTCAGCTAATTCCAAATCTCAATTTGTTATGCTAGAAATACTCTTGGGTGGTACAAAACAGCCAGTATCTTCTAAGTTTGAGTGGTCAGCTGGGATATGAAGTGTTCTGGATTTTTCTTCTTCCTCTGCATGATTAAATTCTAGAATTCTAATATGGATTGCTCTCATTCTAGAGGGGTGGTTTAAAAAACTACCTCCTAATAGGCTGTGATCTTCTCTGTTGTGGTGTTTGGATACAGAACTACAGGTGGGAGGAAAAGCTGAGGAAGGGGGTACTTGGTTTACTTTTTGAAATTCTTGCATTCTTCCCCATAATTAAAAAGCCATTCACAGCACTGTACACTTGGTCTCACATGTCTGAAGGGCACCTAATTGCTGAGATGGAGCCAGTTGCTCTCTGAAAAAAGGGGTTATAATTTAATGGATTGAAATGCAACAGCTCCAAATAGCAGCAGTAGAGACGGATGCAAAGAGTGCAAATACTGGAAATACTGGAGAGCTTCCAAATGCTTGGCATTAAAAAAAAAAAAAAAACAAAAAAAGAAAAAGGAAAAGGAAAAGCCACATGGCATAGCAATGTAAAGCTATGTCACAAATACATTTTCTTCAAAGTCACTTGCAATGCTAAAATTACTAGAGGAAACTGGAGAGGTCAGTCCTAGCAAAACCATGTCTTTTTTGTGAGATGGCTTTGAGAAGGGCAGCTGCCACAAATGGACCTGGTTACAATGCCCTCTAAGGAGCTCTGTGGATCCACCTCCCCTTGCTGAATTGTCTGCATCAGCTTTGCAGAGGAATTCCAATGCTTTGATGAAACTGAAGTCCCCAAATTGCTTTTGGTGATGACTCTGAATGTCTGACACTTAAAAGAAACAGAGCAAGCTGGAAGAGGCCTCCTCTCTGCTATCAGTTTTCCATTCCCTTATCTATATTGACTGTGGCAGAGAAATTTTGGATTATATGTTGTCTTATTATCTGCTATCCAAATGCTTTCTGCAGTGTCCTGCAATTCCATCCTGATTATGCCATCCTGATGGTAATGCTCCTGTAAACTACAAAACAGAGATATCTCATTCTGATGCTTATCTCACTTTACCTTTTCTGTCTTTATCTGGGCTGAAGCTCATAACTGCAGCAACTGGATTATTCTGGAGTTGGCCAAAGGGATTCCTTTGGATGTGAACTGCTGTATTTTTTGAAAAAGTAAAGAAAGGCAGAACAATGTCTGCTCTGAATTTTGCAATACTCCACAGATAAATGTGCCTTCAGGTAGTCTGAAAAGCTGAATTATCCTTGCATTAAAAAATTGCTCGTCCAAGTAGAGATCAAAGGTGTATTAAAAGAATCCTGGTAGTCACAAGAATGAAACCAACAGATGATCAAGGTAGAAAAGTAAATTAAAGAGAGTGTGTCCCCTTGTGCTTAGAGGGGGGTGTTTTAACTACGCTGGTACACTTAGAATACTTCTCAGAAACCCCAAATATGCTTATCTAACACACATCTAAAAACATGCCTAAAAAGGCAGCTATTTTAACAAAAATCAGAGGCACTCATTCTGGCTGTGGTGGATGGCCTCTAACCATACACGACAGGCTAGAACAGACGTGGCCATTTCCCTGCAGGTACTGCTCTGGATGCCATGGTGAAGGGGCCTGGGAACTCTGGACAACCTGCACAAATATGTTTTTAATATCCCAGCACCCATTAACACTGCTTTAATTTCTTTTGGGAGAGTTCCTTAAGCTGTGTCTTTGGACCAGAACCCAGATGTTACTTAGCTTTTTATACATTTCTTTACTATCTTTCTTTTTCCTCTGAATTTTAAAAAACTCAACCACAGTCTAGACTGCAGCGTGAAATAATTTCCAACCTCCTCATTTAAACTTGCAAAGAAAAAAAAATAAAGGGTAAAGGTGAAGGTAAGGAAAGTTTTTTTCCTTTCTGGCTTGAGACTTGCTGGATCTTGAGGAGAACAATTATTTTAAGGCTTGCAAACACATAATGGGTAAGTACCATTTGTCACCAGCCTCATGCTTGTGACAGAAGTTACTGTGTGGTGCATGAGAAGAAAGAAAAAGCTTCTCATGATGCACTTCACAGTCCATCATCCTGGTACTGAAGAGGCTGAGTCACAGCCCCAGATGTCAAATGTCCCCTGCAGAGAATCACACTGACTGGAGTCCTTCTCTTTTAGTCCCAGATACTGATACAGGTGCCATTTGTATTAATAGAAGTGCTTAATCTATTTACTAAAAAATAAAATGAGTTCTGTAAACTATTTGTCTGAGTGCCATTCCACGACAGCCAGGTTTTGGGTACTTGCAGAACTACCCTCTGTTTCTTTCATGGGAAAGCAGGAGAGGGGGGAGAAGAACAATGTCTATAAACATTGGTAGAGAACAGGCAACAGGATCAGCAGGAAAAACCTGGCATGGGGGGATTAAGCATTTTCAGTACTTTTGGTGCAGCAACTTCTATTTTTTGTTGTAAAATAATCAGAGGAGATACAAACACATCAGAAGGTATGAGAGTGAGGCTTATCCCCTAGGAAGGGATGTTTTGTCATTCTAATTTGGCAAGGTTGCCCTTGGACATCTAAGAGGCCTTTACAGCAGCTTTTGTAGCTGGATTATACAATGGAAAGTGTATAATATAAAACCTTCTAGTCAAAGCTGCAACTTGCTAAACCAACATCTCTGCAGTTTCCCAAGGAAACAAAAATAATCCTACAAAATTTGTTCTAAACCTGCTTCTCTCCTTGCTCAGATTCATACTACATGAGCTGCTGTCATGGAATATGAACATTCAAAAAAGGGTTCTGAAATAAGCAAAGTTTCTGCACTCTTAAAGATTATTTCATTTAATTCTGTCTGCCAAGTGTGATGCTTTTTTTTTTTTTCAAACTAGACCATTTTTCTCACCATCATACACGAGTTACAAACATTGTATTACAAGCAATAGTGTTGAAGAATGCTATAAGACTAGGAAGTCTTCATTATTTCAGCACTAAGTGGTGTGATTTTTTAACCACCAATAGACAAACTGGTCCTAATTTTCTACAAGAAAATCCCCCAGGGAATTGGCTGTTGATTCACCAATAGAAGAAGGCTCTGCTCATTCTGTCATTCACTTGAAACCCAAGCTAATTTTAAAAGTGCCTGTCTTTCAGATATCAGAACGTGGCCCCATTTCTGATAGATGGCTTTTACACATCTCTGCCAGGATGCTGTGGGAGGTATGGCAGGGGTGTTTGTCCCTTTGGCAAGTGGTTTTAACCCTACAGGGGTTCATTTTTACTTGGAGAGTGCTGGCTGGGGTTCATCACAAATTTGAGTGGGATTTTAAGAGTGGAGGTGAGTCCCTCTGTGTGTGCTGAGGGCTTTGGATGAGTGCAGAGCATCTGTCCCTGCAAGGTCACAGCCTTGGCACCCCAGGGCTATGGAGCAGCTTCACAACCTCACCCTGCAGGGATTTAGGTTTGATTCTCAGCCTTTTCCTGTGTGCCCTTAAAATGAGAAAGTCTGAAAGACCACAGAACAAGTGTCATCCAAAGCCTCTTGTTTTTCACCTGGAAAACCAAGAGCCAGGCCTGAGCTTGCCAGCAGCTCCAGCCTGAGCAAATTCTGGCCATTTTCTACAGACCAACTTGAACTGGACCCCTTTTCCCTTGAAGCCACCTTTACCCCTTCCTAGGCACGTTTGGTAGCGAGTAATTTAAATTTCTCATTAAAATTTGGAGAAACAAAAAATGAATGTCAAAGTATGTGTCTTATCTCATTTGCAACATTGCACCGAGTTTATTTTTAAAGCCCTGCAACCAAGGAACCAAAAGAATGCCATGTTCTCTTTGAAGAACATGTAAAGTGCACATATTTAAAAAGAAAAATCTGAGTTCTTTCTCTCTAACCAAGAATTATTTGTGAAAAAGTTAGCAGAAGACTTTGATATTCCAAGAGTGGTTCAGTTTAGTAGGGACAAGTGACTAAGAGAAATCAAGATAAAATAATCCCTCAAAGGTCAGTCTCCATTTTTCTGCTCTGGATTGGAGCATGTGACGCTGTGTTTTTATTTTTGGGACACCTATACAGTGCAGTAGCCAATAATACATAATTCTGCAGGAAACTGGTGCCTCAGACCACAGATACCATTATTTTAAAAAACCTTTTCCTAGACATTGGTGCTTAGAATTTATTGGGGTTTTAAATTTATTATTTCATTTAAGAAGTGGCACTGCAAGGCTTAAGAGCTGCCCTTACAAGACACCTGTACAGCAACATTAATGCACAGAACAACTGAAATAGCCATTTGGGTGGTTAAAAATCAGACTTCAGGGCAGGAGACGTTTTTAAAAAGCAAGAATAGTTTTGAATGCCCGCTTCCTTTTATCCTAGGAACAAGGAGAGGTAACTCAGTTTTCCAGGGGAGGCATTGACTGGGTGCTGCTGGCAGAACTGGGAATGCAGAAGTGTGAGTGTCCACCCCAAGTGACTGAGTAGGGAATGGGGATTTGGCTTCAGTGTTACACAGTCCAGACCTCCAGCACTCCCCCTGAACCCAAAACCCATTGCAGCAAAGCTCTGCAGAGGATAACATTTCCATCAAATGATGTACGTGACAAAGTTTTACTTCCCCAAAGTGCTCCAGATGGCTCCCTTGGGAAGCATTAAAGGGATGAAAAGAGGTAATGCTCCTTGGAGGTGGGGGATCCACAGGACAGACAGGAGCCTTTTCCCTTTTCCTCTGCAAAGGGACATGACTGGTGCCACAGTATCAGAAATGCTGCAGAGCCCCCCAACTCCCACTCCTGTGTTTGAACTGGCACATTCCATTTAGAGATTAGACTCCCTTCAAGGCCCTTCCTTTTGTAGTGCACAATTTAGTCATGAGTATCCACTAAATCTAGTGTAAGTGTCAGTTTGAGAAAGAGCAGCCAGGGTTCTGCAAATTTCTTTTTCAAACAACTAAGGCTGTGCTCCTGAAGGACTGACAGAGTGTAGCATTAAAGAAGCTCCTTCACCCTAATCAACTTTGTAAAAATCCAGAGAAACATATTCCTGCAAAACTTTGACCAAGGGCTTTGAGCTCTGTGTGATGTAGAGTTTTCCACCCCCACTGCAGATGAAGGCAAGAAAAAAACATCAGTTAGAAAAGAGCTTTATAGACCTGTCCCACTAATCTTATCATTTTCATATAATACAGTAAAATTCAAAATAGATTTCTATACAGACTGTTGGGAACCTGACTATAAATTTTTTTCTTCCATAAGAAATTCCTTAATTGATTTTTTAAGAGAAAGAAAAAATTAGAGCTTTTGTCCTGCCAAGCAAAGCCCTCTTTTTAAAGCCCTTTTTCTCCATCTCTCATTGGAAAAACAACAAATACATTCTTTCACACGGGGAGTTAAGAAATATATTATTTATTGTAGTCAGGAGTTCCTTTCTCAGTGTATCCTGGATATGAGCTCATGCCATATCAACAACCAACAATAGCTATTGTTCCTGGAGGTTTAAGGAAGTTTCTGTGCCCTGTTTCCTGAACACAGTATGTAAACTAATACACACAAAAAAGGTGTTTCATATTATTCCAGGTACATTGGGCCCCCTCCATGTCAGCCTGCTGGCCAACATTTTCACAGAGGGTTGGAAGAGTAAATGTATTCTTGTGTTTATCCATTTGTAAATGGAAACAGGTACTTCCATCACAAACTACATGGAAACAGAACCCAAAGAAACACAACAACGTGTTTAATTTAGAGAGAGCACTTTCTAGCTCTTGGCTTGTAAAACTGTCCAGCCTTATGGGTTAGCTCCTCAGATAATTCATCACTTCTGTGTTCTCTTGATTAGGAAGGCTAAAATCCTCAAACTTCACACACATCAGGAAGGTTGATGCTTGTTAATCTCCCAGCAAAGAAGGTGTTGATTAAAGGGAATGACTGAGCTGTGACCTCTTTGTCCCCCTAAGCCTCAGGCCAAATATTCATGGAGGTGTAGATACAAATGTGATAGATGTACACCTTGTTCTGCATGGCACAGACAGTGTGAACATCTCCAGGATGCCCAAAGCCACATGAACCTTCTCAGAATGAAAACCCAGAATGTCCCAGTGTGACCAAACAGGGCAGACCTGCCTTGCATTTTTACCTCTTCCAATCCTACTGCCTGGCAATGTTACAGATTTCTGTCAGAGAAGGCAAAATCTGTTGGATTTTTCTTTACTGTCACACAGTCTTCATCTTCCTAAAGGTAGGACAAGGCATCCCACCAGTATCAGTGTGTCTGCAGGTAGCAGAGGTTCCTATCACTCATCCTCCACAAATGCCAGCCAGACCTCAGGCAGGGAAGTTGGGACTCAATGATCTGTAAAGTCCCTTCCCACCCAAACCATGATTTTTTTTATTTCCCCACAGCCTGCTGGAGTGTGAGAGGTTGCAGAGGTTTGCAGTAGGGAACTCCACATCCCAAAAGACTCCTCCACATTGCTCCTGATTATGGAGCACCTCAGTGAGTGCAGCTTGTGAGAAGCAGAACAGAGAAATTCTCTCCTGTCCTGACTTCAGGGAGCTTCATCCAGACCTCTCCTTCCAGGTGCCAGTGATCATGGTGAAGCCCTGCCCTCAGTCCTCCCAGTTTCAATCACTGCTGCACTTACAAGGCAGCCCTCTAGGAAAGGAGACTGTTTTCTGGTGAGGATTGATGACCGTGATCTGAACCTTGAAACAGGACGAGAAATAAAGACGTGATAAAGGCATTAACAATGTATGGTTTAATATATCAAGGCTGGGCAAGCCAATTAGGACTGAATAGAAAGTAAGCTAAATCTTTTCCCACAACTCTAATCCTTTCTGTAGGATTTGAAAGAGAATAAAAAGCTGCTACTGCTTTAAAAGTTACTTTCATGGTCATTTTTATGTTTTTATACTAATACTCATGCTCCTGCCAGGAGCACAAATGAAAGTGCTGAAATACCCCACAGCCTTTCCTGTGAGATTTACAGGCTAATTTTACAGATCCAACGAATCTGAATTATTGGGATAGGCTTCAAATGAGCTTCTAAATTTGGGAGTATTCCTCTGAATCCAATATGAGATATTTACCATTTGATTTTTCCTCAGCCCTATGGGAGCCACAGCGTATTGTTGTGCTTTTACTGCATGTCCTATTTAAGAGTTTAATTCTGGCTCTTAGATCTTTTCTTTCCAGGCAATCTGTGCAGTTACTGACAGTGTCCAATTGACTCCTCTGACTGCTGCTCTTCTCAGAGCATGACACTGTGAGTGAACTTGGAAGAGCACAGAGAGGGCAGGCAGAGGTCTGGGCTGGTTTGTCTGTGCTTGACTTCCAGTTAAAATTTCAGAGGGATTTATTAACAGTGCACTGGGGAGGAAAACCAAGGAGAGGGAATGAACAAAGGGAGGCTCAAAGAGGAGGATCAGACCATGCCTCACTGCCAGAAGCCTCTTCAGTCCTGTAACACAGAATTCCCTCACAAATTCCTACACAGGAAGAGCTAGGGATGGGGCTGTAGTCCCCAGAACAATCCAGGAAAGACATTTTAATGTAAAAGATTACTCTACCCAGTGTCTAAATTATACCAAGGATCTCCCTAATTCTCCCATAAAATTGGAAAAAAAAAAAGCTTAAAGCCCCCTCTATCCTTGAACTTGACTTCTCAGTTTTAGCTCATCAGGCTAGTGCTGAATTTTAAATGAAATATTTAATTGTCCATTTTCTCATTCCACCCAAAAGTGGAATGAAAAAATCATTATTAATAATCAAAACCTACACAAAGAGAAAGTTTAATACATACATATGAATTGTGCCCTTGTAGACAAGGTTGCTGCTATCAATTGAATAACAAATTAACCTTCTGATCATCATCAGCTATGATTTCACTCTCTGGATGTCATGAATTCTGTTTCCAAAGTCTGTGGGGACCTGATTCTGCAAACATTTTGGAACATTCAAGTTTTGACCCTGAATCTGTATTACTTAACCCCATGATTCCATCTTATTTGAGAATACTTTGAATGGAATAGCATTAGAGTATCTGCAAATGTGGGTGTTTGTGGTATTAGTGTGTATGTTTGACAAAACCCCTATGTTAATATAGATATTTCTCAAGTGCAATTGTCAAAGTCAAGGAAAAATAGTTTTAAAAAATTCTTAGCTAGGAATGCAAAGAAAAAATACTGGTCCTCATCTTTCCAATACACCCTTTCCACTCTAGGTTTTAAGTAACAAACCCCTTAATCTTATTAACTTAAAATCATGGGGTTTTTTTTGTTTTTTGTTATCATTTACCAAAAACCCCACTAAAACATCCAAAATATATTTTGGAAACGTAAATTTATAATCCATATTTGAAGGCTTTGAAGACCAAAATTTAAAAATAAAAAGGGAAAAGGTTAATGAATAAAGGACTTCTCCATTTTTTTCCTCTGCTCCCTCAGTCCTCACCATGAAGCACACACATGTGTATGTGCACACACACAGAGTTCAAGGACTGACTGGCAGTTGAAAGCAGCTCCTCCATGCAAGAAACATTACAATAAAACACAGAAAAGAAGACTGCAAGTGAACCAGAGCTTTGGGGCTTAGAAAGGCATTTTAAAATATTTTTCCATTCAGCTATTAATATTGTATTAAAAAAATAATAGTTTTAGCTCAAATTCCCATGTTTCAAAGCTCACACAGCTCTAACACTAAGGTTATCTTGTTTGGCATGAGAACAGCTCATGTCTACATTAAAGCTGGAAGCTTAGAAGTGACATAAACAGGCCTTTTTCTATAAAGATAAAAGGCTAAGCTTTAAAGAATTTTATATTTATAGATAAACGTTTCCATAGTAATCATTACAGTGAAACTTGCTGGTGTCAGCAATCCTTTGCATACAAAAATGGCTTATATTCAAATTAGTAGGAGTCACAGAATCAGATCCCAGCTGCCACCTGAAAGAAGGGCTTACAGGAAAAGTGTGAATGGGGATCTCTGGGGTGGGCAAACGCCCTTATTTTGGTCACCTCTCTGCTCCTTTCTGCCCTTTGTGCCAATGCATGAAGCAGGAGATGTAATGTAGGGGCAACTTTGCAGCGCACAAAACCAAACTGGAAGACCCAGGTGTCCTTTTCCATCTCTAATTTTTAAGTTTCAAGGATATAAATACAGACAAATTAAAGCATAAGACAGGTAACAGCCAGAAAGCTGGGCCAGGTGACAGCAGATTGGTTTTCTCCTCACCTATTCTCTGCGACTTAGATTCAACAACATGGCACAGATTCTATTCCTGCTTTGGGAATACATCCATTTCTCATTACTTGAGGTAAAATCTCCTTCCCATATCCCTTGGTGAAGCTGGACATTCCCACAAGTGCTCTGTAAAGTGTAAGTATTGCCCCAGTGATGAGCTTTGCTGGGTCAGGGCTGCCTTCTTATTGCAGCTGCAACAGGCAGACTGGCACTTACAATGATGGAAGTTATTTAAAGCAGCCAGGTTACAGTAATCATGTAAGATAAGACTCAAATTGCATGTTTCTGGAGGTTTCTACAATGCCCTGAAGTAAATTAGGTTTTAATTAAAAAAAAAAAAAAAGAAGTGATGTGAAGGCTTTCAGTCTATGAATTTTTAAAGCACCACCAGTTAATTAAACAAAGGAAGGAGAATATCACACTCCCTTTTTTACAGGTGGCAAGATGAAGGAGAAGAGAGGTGAGGTGACTTACTCAGGGACAACGTGGTAAGTCAGTAGTGCCTGGCACAGAACCAAACCTCCTCACTCTGAGATTACATCCTACTCACTCCTTGAAGTCCTGAAGAAGGGAAAGGAAAAATAGCTAAGAGAGCTGTTCAGCTTTGAAATGAGAGCGCTCCGTGTGTGAGCCCACAGGCGTATGAACATATGCCATGGGAGAGATGCAAGTAATACTCCCTGATCAGCAATAATGAAAACCTCCCTCCTCCACCTTTTTTCTTTAAAAAAAAAAAAAAATAATAATTTAAACAGGCAAAGCAGGGAGGAGGGTAAGTCTGAGTGGTTTGCAATTAATACACAAACGTTTCCATTGTAATGTGAGCATTAATGGCTGTCAGTGTCAGCACCCCTTTGCAGGGAGGGCTCCCTCTCTGTTTATCTTGGCACTCTGGCGCTCACAGGGGATGCCTTTCACAAGGTGCTCCACGTGCACCTTCCACAGCCATTCCACCCAAGCTTTTACGATATCTTTGGAGACATATATCCAGTTGTTTGGCTCCTTCAAAGCTCCTCAAGTCTGGGGCTCAGCTGGCAGCAGAGGAGCCCCCAATAAATAATGGAGGTCTTTTGGCGGGGGCGATGTTTGTGTTAACACCTAGAGCAGGGGAGGCAGCAGGGCTGGGAAGAGCGGCCGCGCTTCAAAGAGGGCGCCCCTGGCTCCAGCCAGAGCTGCCTGCGGTTGGCAAGAGCTGCTGCAGCCTTGGCTCTTTCCTGGAGCAGCTCAGCAGGACAGCTCGTGGCTGAGCCCTGCTCTCAGGTGCTGTCAGGGAGCATTAGTGCCTGGCTTCAGCAGAGAACAAGATGGGGAACATTAAAAGGAAGGGTAGGGTCTGCGCTTTTAATTTTACATTAGAAGTGTAGAGCGGCGCTTTCGCGGGTTTGGTGGTGGCAGGTGGCAGCAGCAGCCTCGTACAGGTAACAGTTGTTCTTAAGAAGTACTCAGCAGTGAACCTGAGGCATCTCTCCTCCCCTCTGCTCCTTATATCCTCTGCGTAGCTGAGGGTGAAACCATCAGAGAGTCAGGGTGGGGTTACAGTGCAATTATGCTTACAATCATTCGACCTGAGCCAAGATCAAGGAGAGTCAGTGGGCTTTGGATCAAGCTCTAGGACTGGGCAGCAGCATTAATTATATTTTTGCATTTCTGCAGCACATCCCATCCCAGGCATCAGTTAAGACCCAGAGATTCCAGGTAAGGAAGAAAACCAACCATCTTACAGAGGAGGAGCACATGCTGAGACAGACCTTTTACTGTGTGGTGATCAGATTATAAAGAGAAATCTGGGAATTCTCTGTCCTTGCTACACTTCCACTCTCGGTGGCCACACATTCAAGCCCACAGTGGATGTCACAGTGGTTCTCTGGAAGTCATTCCCCGCAAAACACACTTTGGGAATGACCTTCCTTCCTGGCTGTCTCTGTGAGTAAACTCTGTGCACACCAGCAGCTTCCAAATCACACAGCAGATGGAACTGCCCACCACCCCTGTGGGTATATGCACATACTCTCACCATTTTAAAAAACAGATATCTGTTCACCAGCCATTATTTACCACACACCAGGGCCTGATAGACCACTGGCTCCTCTCAATTGCTTTGATCAGGAAATAAATGCAATTACTCGCCACATCTGTTGGCAGATGGGGATTTTCAGGTTTTTGTAGGAGTTCTGTGTGTGTGTGTGTGCACACATACGTGTCAGAGGGACATAAAACTCTGGAGAAGAGCAGACACTTTAGTTAAATACCCTGACATTCCACTCTAATCTCTTGTTATTGTGTGTTCTATGAAATAAATTCTGCACTGAAATTTTCCATGTGTGGTCTCAATGGCAGGTAACAGAGAAAGTTTGAGAAAGAAAGTCTGTTTAGACATTTTATGCCATGAGAGTAGGATGGAAAACACTTTTGTTGCAAGTTTCAAATGCCTTTTAAAAAAATGGCCAAAGTCAGACACCTCAAATGCATTTTCCTTCAATTTTTTGGCCCCTTTCAAATTAACAAAGTCTGAGGCAAATCAGCCAAGGGGTTTCTGAAGGACCACATTTGCAGACGCCAATTATAAAAAAAACTATGTCATCCCCATTCCAGAATATTTCAGGACTCTCAGACAACATTTCAGGGGAGTTAAATGGGCTTTATTTCACCACTATTTTTTGATGGAGCAATACATATTTAGGGAGAGCGTAATGAAAAACTTGACTGCTCTGAGATGCCATCTTAAATTATTTGAATAAAAGGTGAGCTAATACATAACTTCACACTGCACTTCATAGTGGCAGAAATGCCAAAAGTATCCCACTCAAATTGGGGAAAGATGCAATTCCCCTTGTGTTCCTTCTATTTCTTGATTTTTCCAGCTCTTTTCTTTTCCTCCCCATGAATTGCCTGTCGCCCCCACCATCCTCCTTCACCTTCCCACACAGATCCCTTTTTGTGAGTAACTGTGGAAGGTTCCAGCCACGCTCTGAGTTAATGCAGTGTGATGGAGGGAGAGGCAACATCAGGAAGTCAGAGATTGGGAAAGTGCAAGGGCTGAGCCTCTGGCTCCAGTTCAATCAATAATCGCCGTGCATCTGGCCCCGTGTTCCTCCTGCACAATTAACTCAGCCACTTTGCACATACCTCATCCTTTTGCATCCGTTTGTGAAAAGTAAATCCACTGTTTGCTGAGTCCCAGTCATGCAGGATGGTGGAAAAAGGTCTCACTGGTGGCAGCACAATGAGAGATTCAGTACAATGGGTCCAAACAAACCCCAGAGTAGGAAGGTTTAGTTGTCAGTGCACCTTGAGATCAACTAACAGTTATAGTATGAGACTTTTTCCCCACTGGAAAGAAAAACTCCCTGAACCATCAGGGTGGTAAAGCAGGCAAATAATATTAAAATGAAAAGTGCAGGATGAGTGGGGCTGAGCTGCTTTGTTTGTTGTTGTTTTGAGAGGGCAGCTAATGAGACAGTGCCTGGCTTGCTAGGACAGCTCCTTTGGTAATCTGTGCCACTGGGGAGTAATTTCAGCTGCAGAATAAAGAGTTTTCTCCCAGTCCAGAGGTGACCAAAACCCATACAGAAGGCACAAGTGCTTTGGCACGGAGGTGCTTTGTGCTGCTACCCTGTCTACACTGAGCAGGCTAAAGCAGCATAGATGGTGTTGGAAGCACCACCCAAAAGCAGGCTGAAAGAGATTTTCCAATTCTAGCTTGAGGTAATAAAAAAATTACAAGTGTAAATACATAAAACTTCATTCTTGTTTGCTCTCTCCTTTGCCTTTCCCCAACAGGAAGGCAAAGGTACAGTTCACCTGACTTTCTAGGACACTGGAGTAGCTATCATCTGCTATCCATCTCAACAAATATTCTAATGGCCTTTCATCTGAGTTTGATCTTCATTAAATCTTCCTGTACATGCTTCCAAATCATGCAGAAAAGGATGTAGTAAAGAAAAACAAGCAGTGAAGTTTAAGACTAAGGTGATTTTTTTACTTTCCTAACCAACAAAACTCAGTTTTTTCTTCTAATTTTACATTCCATTTTTCCTCCAATTCTATTCTACCTGAATGCACCCTTCATTTTGTTGACATAATTATTTTTTAAATTATAATTGTAAATGAAATTTAAGATAACAAAGCAAAGCACTTCAAATAAGAGAAGTCAAAACATTTCTCTGCGAAATTAAAAATTTCAATTTTTTGACAGATTTGTGAATTTGTTTCTTCTGGAGCTAAATATGCAGAGCTGGTAAGAAGTTTCACTGCAAAAAATTCTGCCTAGCTCTGAAGATGAGTGGTTTTGTGCTTGCCTGCATTTTTTGCATGAAAAGAGAGGAGCTGTTTAGCAAGCTAGGACAGTGACAGAGCTGCCAGCACTGCCCCTCTTGATTGCCAGTGTTGGCTACTGTCTGCTGCCTGCCTGGAATCATTTTCTGTGGATCATTGCCAGGGTCCCCAGGGCTTGGGGGTCTAGAGCTCAGTCAAGCATAAAACATTGTTCATACTCAGCTCACACCAGGCTGGAGCAGCAACGTTAACTGCAGGAAAGGAAAAATGATTACAGACTCGAGTAGCAGCTTAGCAAATCCCCATTAGATCCTTTTTCCTCCCTCCCCAAATAAATGAAACTGGACAAAAACTGATGCTGATCACTGTGTGCTCAGGGTCAGGGGCCACTTCCCAGCTGAGAGGAGCAGAGCTGCCCTGGCTCTCAGTGCAGTGACACCGATTTATGCAAAGCAGGCACATGGCCCACAGTTTGTGTCACACATCCAAAATCCCATATAGACTTCATTTTGCTTTTCAAAGCCTACAGAAATCCACAAGTTAACGCCTTTTAGCATTATTCACTTCGAGTTTGTCAGTTTTTTCTGCAGTAATCGATTAACAGTTGTTTTCAAGTTAGGGTTTATCCCTTGTTGGCGGGTGTATTTATGACACATGGTTACACCTACAAGAATACATTAAAAGTTTTTTGAGCAACTTGGAACTACAAAGGCAAACGAGTGCCTTGCAGTTGCTATAATCTTTGATGTCACTAGGAGACTGCGTTTACCAGAATCAAGCAAGAGAGTTCTGTTTTCTGCAACTAAAGCAATCCAGGTTAAACTTTTAAAGAAGCCGAGTCGACACAAGCAGCTCACGTACACTTTGAAATGTTCAGAGGTATTATGAAGAGTGCCATGCATAAAACTTCTACCTGTGGATCTCCCCCTTGATTAACTTCTTTTTCTGAGAGAGGGAATGCTGTTTGTTACACAGCATCCAGCTGAACAAAAGAGAAACAGAGCCTGAACTGTGTGCTCTGGGCACCAGAATCTGATGCAACTCACTTTCATCTCAGTGCAGCTTATCTGGTAGGCAGACCCAGTGGAGGCATGAATTCCTAAGGATAAGTTATATTATACAGCATGTGACTGGATCCAGCCAACTCACCAGTGATGGATTTGCCTTCTCTTCCAGAGTTTCACTTGCTTTTAAACAGAAACCTCTGCAAACAGAATGAGTCTGTCAGTGGAATCTTTACCATAGTTAGACACGATGTAAAAAAAGGATACAAATATGCAAGTTACAGACACAAAGTCCAGCCTGCGTGTCAAACCACACTGATGTGATTGTATTTGTCCATAAATACACATGCATAGAACACACACAACCTGAGGGGGCTTATCTTTAATGACAAAGGATTGTGACTCTGGAAGAATTCAGTTCCCAGCCATGCCCCTGAATTCTGTCTTGGACAAATGATTCATGAAGTATCTTAGTCTCTCATGCACTTATGTAGACAAAACAGTCCTTTGGGTGCAAAGGCTGTTCTTCACTGCCTGATTGTCTATTGCCTAATGAAATAGCCTCTGACATGAGTTAGAATTTAGCCATGTCACAAATAAGTTATTGATAGTTCTTTTTTTTTTTTTAATGCCCAAAATGGATCACAATGAGGGCAGTGTTGAGCAAATTCTGTAATTAAGGAACAACATGTTTCCAGTTTCATTTTCTCCTGTTGTAATAAATACTGCAAACACTTGTCTCACAGCACTAGTTCAAAGCATTCCAGGTTGCAGTGAGCTACTTCTCTGTTTGGGGGATATCAGTGTAATACATGCTGCTATTTTATAAGGGTTTTCTTCAGACACGCAGAAATCCGAGACAGAATTCATCAACACCTTTTCTCTGACTGCCAACGCAGAGCTGAGGCTGGGAGCAGTGAAATATTCTGCAAGAGTGAGGGAACAGAGGACCTAAGTGGGGAAGGCAACCAGAGCTGCACGGAGGCGCAGGGGCTCCAAAGGCACGCGTGAGCCAGAGCAGGCAGCGCTCGACTGGGACGCGTCGGAGTCCGGTGGCGTCACTTCAATATTCCTGCTGGAAAGGCAGCGAGCTCACTGCGTGTGACACTGTGCATTATCCACCACCACCCTCCTCATCCTCCTCTAGGAGACACCCACACCCTCACGCCACAGAGAGCTGCAGAGCCAAGGACCTTTGTCACCCGCTAACTACCGAGGAGGGACCAAGCTCTGCTTTCCGAGCGCCGTGCCGTGATTATTTACCGCGCAGACCTCCGCTTTTAAATATGTGTTTTAATTTCCTATAATCCCAGATCCTACCATGATTATGTGGAATTCCATTTATTCTATTTGTTCTATTTTAAAAGGGATGAAGTCATCCGTGCTGGAAACTATGACCTGATTGAAAGTACTGAAACGCTGCAATGTCTCAGACACAGCTCTGGCACATGAAGAAGTATAAATTAAACTCTTCTGCAGACATTTGATCTCTTGCTATGAAAAGGGATATTGTGCTTCCTCTGTTTAACAGTATTCTCTGCCCACTGTGAAAAGAACTCTGTTTGCACTTCTTTTTTTTTTTTTTAAGTGTGGCATTTTTTTCCACTCTAAATAGGATTGCAAATTAAGCTTCAGCATGTATACACACAGAGTCTATATATTCCTGACTGCTGTGAGCTCAGGGATGCCAATGCCAGATCTCCCAGACTCATTAACTAACTGGTTCAATTGTTACCAGTGAAGCCACTGCTTCCAAGCTCCAGGACTGTGCATTGTGCAAGCACTCCACAACTGCAAACCATGTTTGGTCATGAGTAACAGATCAGCAGAAGGCAAGGCAGGATGTTAATCCAGTCAACAGTCATTGCTTAAAGTTGTCTACAAAAATTCCAGTAGCCATGCAAACTCTGCTCCTTTTAGCATAAGGTCACCACTTACAGATACCATTTCTTTCTTCAGGGTAATTCTCCTTGCAAACTCTAATGCAGCTCTGCACAAAGGGTTGGGATTTTTTTACTCTAAAATTTTAAGGAAAATATGTTTAAACCTGGTCTCATGCCATATGAGCTATAATTCAGCACATTGTGGTGTAAAATAATTCAGTAAAATTAACCATCTCTTGCTATACATTTGCTACAGAATTAGCTTCTCTTGCCTACCCACTTCTACAGCTAGGGAGGCTTAAGTGAGAAGAGCCATGCTGAAAAATAGTACTTGAGTCGCTGCAGGGTTAGCAACAGCTGAGGTGTGTGAACCACAGCAAATTCCCCCTCCTTTCCACAACAAGCCAGACAACTCGTGTTAATAGTTAAGGAGTTTTTTGTGTCAGCAGGATTCATATTAGGGGCAAAACACTTGTTTGTACTTCAGTGAAAACAGACCCTTAGTGATTTCTGTATCAAGTGCTTTCAACTTACAACAACACTGGACAAAATCTCAAAATGTTCCACCCTGACCTGCCTTTAGTGCTGTGAAAACTGAAGGGGGAAAAAAAAATATCTCACTTCATGCAGTGGAAGCAGACTAAAGACAATGGGAATATTTATTTTCATAAAAAAACCTCAGTAATAGATTTTTTAAAAAATACAAGCATGGCAAAAAGCAGCCTGTAGAGTGGTAGCTGAGTTATTTCTGGGCTGTATGTGGCTACCACAGGCAGCATTCTCAGTGTGGGGTGGACCTGCTGTGCCACCTGCTGTGGCACCATGGGCAGGACTCTGGGCAGGGACCCTCAAGGCCCTGTCACCAGCACAGTGACAGGGACAAACAAACTGCCTCAACTTATGGTCTTCTGCAAGGGGCACAATATCCAGGTGTAGGATTTTATCTTCTGGCAACCAGCATCTTCAGAGAAAGGTACAATCCCTTCCATTTTAGTGCTAGGAACAACTCAGTGCCCTGGCCCTGCCTCATGTACAATTGGGCATCTTTAGTTAGCCAAAAGACTTTCGTTGTTAATTCTGGGTTAGAAGACTGGTATTTTTGCTAGCCAACATTTTTATTAAAAAGAATCTGAACTTTGTTAAAACAAAAAGGCTTTGAGCACTTTAGCCACAAATATTTTGGGGTTACCTTTACCAGATTCAACTTTTCCCTGTTTTCTACTGCTAATGGAGCCTTACAGAAAAAAAAAAAAAAGCAAAAAACCCTTCACTGTGTATTTCCTACTTCTTTCATTTCACAATAATATGATGTTCAGTCATTGCTCTTTGATGTTCCTTTGTGCTGGGATTTTCAAAGGAAATTATCTTCCAAAATATGATGACACTCAGCAGAAGCTGAGCACTGAACTTCAGTGGGTCTCTCTGAGCACTCAGGCTCAAACTCTGATTCTGAATATTTGTGTCACCTGTGACCTAGGGACTGACATCTCTTGTGGCACTTAGTCCTGTCAGAGATACCCAACAGGGAGAAAGAAATGAACTGAAAAACTGCAATATATAACAGGTGTCTGTAGGGTTTTTTAAATTGTTAAGTCCTTATATCATCTTTGAATGCTTCTATATTTATGAGGGGTTCACCCTGGCTGGATCCAGGTGTCCACCAAAGCCACTCCTCAGCAGGACAGGGGAGAAAAAATACAACAAAAGGTTCATGGGTTGAGCTAAAGACAGGCAGAGATCACTCACCAATTACTGTCACTGGAAAAACAGACTTGACTTAAGGAAATTAGCTGAATTTATTGTCAGTCAAACCAGAGTAGGGTAATGAGAAATAAACCCAAATCTTAAAAACACCTTCTCCCCACCTCTCCCTTTCTCCAGGGCTTAACTCCACTCCCTCTTTCACCATCTCCTCCCTGACAGTGGTGCAGGGATTCTGGGAATGGGAGTCATTTATTGCACATTGTCCCTGCTGCTCCTTCTTCCTCGGGGGGAGAATTTCTCACCCCTTCCCCTGCTCCAGCATGGGGTCCCTCATGCAGGGGACATGAACCATGAACCTGCCCAGCCTGAGTTCTTCCCACAAGCTGCAGTTCCTCAGGAAGGCTGAAGCTTCAGCAGCTTCTCACAGAAGCCACTTGTGCAGCCCCCACTAAACCCTGCCGGACAAACCCAATGCAATATCCAACATAAAATAAAAATCAGCTAACACAATCAAAACAGGGTAATTCACATTGGCTGTGCAACTTCTGCTTCATATTTGCAGAGTTGTTCCAGCAGCCTTTGAACATCATTTGAGTGCTGTGTTCAGAGGTGGCTGCTCTAGTGGAACAGCCTTCAGAAATTGAGTGTCTTCAGAGTGATGGGATTTGTTTTGCTTTGCCAGAGAAAGGCATTTTCAATAAATAGTTGAAGTTTTGCAAGTAGGCAGTTCCTTAACAAAGAGGAGAGTTAGGATCTGGTCCCCCTGTAAGGACTAAGTATTAAATGTAATAATCAATCAAGGAAAAGGAAGGGGAAACAAAAGTGCTAATCAGGAAACAGCTTCATAAAAGAAAGTGGATGAGGGTAATTTTTGAAGACAAACTCAGGCAGACTTTGCAAGCTTAACCAGAGAGTGGATGGGTGCATGGCAAGCATCTGACCCCCAGAGGAGAGAACTCCAGGGACCAAGGCAGGATTTTATGGAAGTTGATGTCCTGCTGCTCCAGCAACAGCTGAGCTGAAATACTTTTTACTTCAAATGTAAATAGCAGAAGGCACCACCAGAGCATTTTCCTATGATCCACATCTCCTTCAAACTAAAATCCCAGTCCAGCTTCCCAGGCTGCTTTTCTCTACGTGGCTGGTACAAGTATCTTCCCCTAAGCACTGCAGAAAAGGAGGAGAAATAGTTCAGCAGTTTTGGAAATATGCTCATCTCTTTGTTAGGAATATGAGCCCTTATGAGCTGTAAATTCCTAACTGAAATATAAGCAATGTAATGAAGAGATTTCCTGTTTTTTCCCCAGGGCTCTAACATTCCTGCTGGATGAAGGCAGCTCCTCCCTTTGCTGACACCTTTTGCAATCAGCCATCCAGCACTTGAGCTGGTCACAGCACCACATCAAATCACAATCACTGATTTCAGTCTCAGAGTTCCTCCCTGAGTGTCTCATTTCCTACACAGCCCATGACATCTCTGAGAACCCTGGGGATGTTCTCCAAAGAGCAGTTTTCCAGCTCTCTCAGCTCCCCTGGTTGTGCCACCCTTGTCTCAGCCCTGCTGGAATGCTGCAGCCAGGATCCCCTGTGTCTCCCTGCTCCAGGGGCTGGGAAGCACACTGGGAATTAGCACATCCGTTTTTGGCAGCCATCCAACATAATCCACTTGAGATCCCAGAAAGGAGAATGCAGAGGCATCCCCTGAAGATCTCTAACTCTATAACTCAAAGATCTATGGAGAAGGAGCCTGTGTCTTCATAGCCAGGAACTCATTCATTTGATTTTTCCACTTGTCTGTTGCTTTAATGTGGTTTTAGCAATCCAGGGCACAGAGACACAAAAACTTCCTAGAGGTACATTTTTTTTGCTGCTAACCAACCAGAGCATCACAGACATCTCCATGAGGGCGAGTAAAATGCAAGAGCCAAGTCTTCTTACCAAGGATGCTTTGGATTCAGTACTGCTAAAGACTTCATAGCTTCCTGAGCTGGAAAAGCATAATAATCTCCCTGAATCTCACTGGAATTCATCTCATGTGATGTTTGATTCCCTCAAACCAGTAATTGTGAAGGCAGATATTTTCTGATCTCTCTAAATCTCATGTTGCACATGTTACATTACTCTAGATATGTCCATAGGAATGAGAAAGGGACCCCATTTGTCTAGAAAGGATAATCCCAAATACAAACAAAAACCCTGCAGTGGGTCAGATCATCTGGGTCCCTACCCTGTCTCAAACAAAAGGAATAAAAGAAATTGCATCAGGAGAAGGTGAAGGATGTTGTGTCCTCTGATTTCCCTCCCTTCTCAGCAATGATGTGGCAATCAGGTTGGCTGTGCCCAGGAACACCAAGAAGTTATTAATAATCTTTATTATTCCTCAGTGTTTTTCCACTGTCCCAGCAAAGCTGGTAGCCAGCTGCTCTTGAAAGGTGCATAAACCACTTATCATCAAACTAGGAGAAAAATGCTTAGTATCTAATCTGGACACAGAAAGACACTATGCAATTTTAATCAAAATCTACTGTAAACACTTCATTTGTTTTGATGTTTGAACTGTGATGATCAAAGTTCAAGCTGTGCTTATTACGTACTTGTTGAATGCAAAAAGAGCAAGAACACACATGACATTATTTCTGCACCCTGATTGTCTCTGATGAACGAGTTTCTGGTGCAAAAGTCCCAAAGAATAAGAAATTAAAATTCACTTTGGTTAAAAATTTGAATGTCCAAGCCTAGAATCCACTTCCTATGAATTCTTGTTAAAATTCAAACCCATGGATGTTCATGAAAAGAGTCCAGCGTGGACAGACTCTGAGGGTGTGGATTACAGTTTCAAATGAATATTAGCAATCCTTTCAGAAGCATTCATTAAACCCAATTTTACAGTATTAATCATAAAGGCCTCTGAGCGATGTCTTTAGGCTCATTAATGAAATTAATCCATTAATTGGTGATGGAATATATTTACCTCTAGACAAAAACATAATATTCCAGCTATTATTCTGATGGCCATTATTATTTTCTTTTTTAAAATTTGTTGTACCTTTTAGAGGCACTTCAGTAACCATGTTGTTCCAGGATACAAAGGGCTATAGAGCATTGCCCACTCTGAATACTCCTCTGAATGGGGCCTTTGTTTTGTGTGCTGTTTTGGTAGGAAATGGTTGCTATTTAGGTCTCCAAGAGGGAATATAAAACTATGCTCACCTAATCAAACAGGCCAGTAAATACAGCAGTTAATCTGACAACTTCAAATTCCTGAATTGCATTTGGAGAAACAATTTAACACAAACAATCATTTAAAGCCTGCATTAATCATCCACCTTGGGTTACTAAGATGCATAATTTGTTTTCATTATTGCAAGCTCGTTGTTCTAGGTGACATTTCTAGCAGTTGGATGTTTTAATAAAAGCAAAAGAGGAAAAAGGTGCTGTTAATCTTTTCCATCAACAGAGCTGTAAAATAAAAGCAGGGTTATCATAAGTATGAGAAGATAGACCTGTCAGAACTCCATGTCTGAAAAAATGTAACTGTCTTAAGTATTTTACAGAAGAAGAACACAATTGCTGGTGAACTAAATCAGCCATTGTTCTCCACGGTGCCAAAATGTTCCTTTCTGAGCAGCCCTGCCTGGTGAATGTGAATCAGGAAGTATGGCTTGTTTTGATTGAATTATTGAATTGTTGAAGCTATCTACAATAGCTCCAGAGTTACCTTGAACAGGTTCAGTGGCCACTCTAGAAACAAAAGGGAGAAAGGGAAAAACATGTGCAACACAAAATTCCACCTGGCACTTCAGTGCAGCACAGAATGGCTCTTTAAAACAGCAGCAGAAAAAGGCTTCTTCATTTGGATATATTCAAATGTAAAGATATAACTGCTGTGTTTATGCCTTGTGCCTCTCCGAACAATAGCAACCATTAGCAATCTTTTGCTTGCCTGTCCTTGCAACAGTTTGGCCAAAGCTGGCTGTGTTTGTAAAACATTACACAAACTCTTTCTTCCCTCTTAAAAAAAAAAAAAAAGAAAAGAAAAGAAAGAACCTGGCTTTTAAAAGAGCCATTGTCACTTCTAGCTGAATGTTTATTTTACTGTCTCCTGCACAGCAGAGGACATTCCACCTATAAAGAGCAATTATATAGCACTGGGACAATTTGAATACTCTAATCAATGCTAGTTAAAGTGCAGATAAATAAATTTTTATAGTGCCAGGGCTCCTACCCTCCACGGAAATTATTGCTAATTTATTGAATCAATAATCTTGGAACAATAAATTATAATGCCTTTTGTTTTACTAAACCCATCTCGCAGCATGTTTAAAAAGCTCAGCTTTATAAATATTGCAACAGGCTAGGGGGAGATTTCCAACCAAGGCTTTGTGCCTGTCCCATTATGGAAAAGATTAAATTGTAAAAGCAAAAGAAAAAAAAACATCAAAATAAACAACAAAAACTTGAAGGTGCAGAGACATGGAAAAAATAAATCCTTAAATACAGAAACTGCCTGGTTTGTAGCTCAGCCCTTTTGGGACTGGACTTTTTAACTCCTTCATTACTAGCCATGCTTTTATCAATTTATTTTCATAAAGTAAATCCCACTGGATTTACAAGAACACACACATTTTAAAATACAAGACCAGAGGCTGGTCTCCACCACAGCATAACTTTGCAATAACTATTGACTTCAGCAGCAGTTCTGGGTCTACATCAATTGCAGACTCACCCAACAACTGCAAGTAAATATGTATTTTAGAAGCAATACCACCCCAAAAGGTACCACTGGAATTATTTAACCTTTAGAAAGCATCATTCAGGCTCGTAGGTATCCTGTGGACAGCATTGACTTCTTCATGAGCTTTCTTACTCTGTATTTTTGCAATACCTATTGCAAGGAAACACATCCTTGGCTGGTAAGGTGCTAGAGGAACACAGTTAATCTTATTATGGTCTGGACCTTGTGGAAATGTTCCATGCATCTGCAGCTCACTGATTGCAGCCTGTATCAGTTCAGTAAGACGCTCAAACCTCTTCTTGTGAGGAACTGGCAGCTTCTATTTACCTTTTCCAGATAAAATGAGCTGGAGCAGGGGCTGCTGGCTGTTCTAGTGGGAACAGTTTCAGGACAGGAACAGAGACACACAGCAGGGTCTGTCTTTTACTTTGAATGCCTGGTTGTTCTGGGGTAAGGTGAAGGTTTATCTGGTGGCAATGAGAAAATTCCCCCTGAATTTAATGTGTCAAAATTCCATCCCTGTTCTTTTTGACTAGCTACTGTCAAGATCTCAACACTGGGACGCTTATTGATGAGAACCAGACCTTCAGCAAGGTGTAAATTAGCTTAGCTGAGTAGGAATTAATGATTCTGCCCAGATTTGAAAGAGCTCAGCATTTAGCCCAAAGACGGTTGATTCTGAAACCGCGCTAAAGGAAAAAATGACATGAGTTGTTATTCTGCTTCCAAACTCCTATTTTTGATGAAGGTTTGTGGAGCTGGAGCCACAGTCCCCAGCTTATGTAAGCTTCACTTATTACACAATGAGCTAAACATAAGTAAAAGTAGGCTGAATCATATGGGGATGCAAACCTGGCCAAAACCCCCAGAAATCTCTGAGGTGGGTGTGAGGAAAATCAGCTGCTGGAATTATGGTGGTGGCTGTGGGGGATAAGGGAGCAGCCACATTTGGCTGAGTTTGAGGCAGTACTTTTTTGATTTACAGACAGGGAGTGTGTTTTGACTTGTCCTCAGCTTGTTGATTTTTAACTCTTGCTGTTTGTTTGCAAGGTTGCCAGCAGGCAGACGGGAAGCATCCCTTCAAATCCTGCCCACAACACCAGGCAGCATCCATCCAGGGATAATTTTAAAATCACTCTCTCAGTCGTTGGCAGGCTGTAGCCATTTTGCCTTGGTGTGTCTAACCCAGCTCACCACTGCTCTTTTTCTGCAGTCTGCCACAAGCCTCTGGGACTCTGGGGCTGGAATTTCCATGGAGTCCTGGCTTTTTATCCCTGTGCCTCGTGCTCCGTGGTGTTCTGACATCCCACCAACACCAAGGGCATCAACACACATCCCATCAACAAAAACCTTCTGTGGGAGATTTTTACTGACAAAATCACACATCTTTTTTGACAGAGTTGTCTGCTTGCTCTTGAGAATCCCTGGTGGTGCTGAACTTGGCTCATGCGGTCTGGGATGCTTCAGGAGTCTCTGGGTGAAAGAAACTACGTGATGAAAGCCATCTTCAGCAGAAATATCAATTATTTGGGTCTTGAGACCACACCATTAAAATCTATGGGAGTTTTGTCATTGATTCAATCAAGAAGAGGAAGCCCAGAGTAGAAAAGCTACATCCAAAATACAAATACTTATAATTTTTTAAATAGAACATGTGGGATAATGCACACTTACAGTAATTTCTGTGGATAAGAACTCACAAGATAACTGGAGATCCAAAGCTACTATTCTAAACTTTCCCTATACTTCAGATTAAGCTCCTCTACTGTCTCTGCAGCAACTGTATACAATAATCTTCCCTCTAAGAGCATCCCCAAAGCAGATGTAATTAGGGATCTTCAGAGCCAACATATGCATGTCTTAATTACAGAACCAATAGGGGATAATATTTGTTCCAACATTCACCATTTAAAAAAAAATCATGGACATCTAACTTAACAGATAGTTATTTTCATGCTAACTTTGATTAGATTGTACTCAGCTAAACTGGTCACTCTAAATATGACAATTCAATTCCCAGGGGAGGGGAGGGCAATCCAGCACCTATACTAGCTCAGAGAAGACAAGAAATCAGATTTTTCATCACATTGCACACTGAACAATCCCTCAGAACAAAGTAAGCATCTAAATATTACAGAGCTGTTATTATATTCTATCAGAGCTGTTATTGTATTCTATCAGAGCTGTTCACATACTCACAGCAGTTCTAAGTTGCTAACTAAGATGCCAGGGAAGGAAGAAGCAGACCCTTGATGGCATTATTCAATTAACTGTTTGACTTCTCGAGCTGCAAAGAAGTTTTCAACAATTTAGTTAGCTTTAATATACTACCTGAGAGGGGAAAAAAAAACAAGGAAAAAGAGTTCCTGGGTTGCCAAGTACCTGGGTTGTCAAGATCCCAAACTTTTCTTGTGAATCAAGAAACTAAAAAGAGTCAACGTGGTGTATTGAAAAATTACATAAATTTATGAGATTGGATCAACATGTATGAGCAAAACAAACTATGGAAAATACTGGATCTGTAAGTACTTATTGCTTACAGCATCTGTAGATCTTTTCTTTGAGCTGTCATCAATGACTCCTCTGGGAGTCTTTTTGCATCCTGTATTTTCTGTGGTGGAAAGGACATCTCCATTCCATGGACTAATGCCTGCAGACAATGGCACAGGAAGCAGAAATGCTCAGTTTTCAGGCTCTAGTCTGAGACTAATCTCCTCATTCTCCATTTCTCCCTGTGAAATTAGGAAATATTAACACTTAGCTTCCTCAACAGGTGGTGTTTGTAAGCATTATAATTCCACAGTGATCATATGCTTCACAAATGCTTTGTAAATTAAACAAACCATTTTTACAAATCCAGCAGGCTTTGCACAACAGCTATTTTTGTTAGGAGTGAGTGAACAATAATAAAAGCCCCAGTTATTTATCTCTTAGAATAAATTATGACTTTACAACTGATACTTCCAATCTCCTTATTTGTTTTCTGGTTCAAGCTCTTTATCCTGTGCATCCAAATTTCCCACTTTCCTTTATCTAGATATTTTTATAACATTTTTCTTTTTTTCAGATTTTTTTAGTGATACTTGATACAGAGGACTCATATCTTCCTAGGGACACTGAATAATCTATGTTTATCTTTAGCAGTAGGAAGATCAATCCTTTTGACTATTTACATGTGAAGACTAGAGAGTTGCACTAGAATAACATTCACCAGTTGATGTGGCACAGGTATTGGTGTATTTTTCTTCTTTTAAAGTGATTTCTGATTATTTCTATGGGGTTTATTTGTTTGGGTTTTTTTTTTTCCTGGCTGGATTAAGCAAAGTTTTATTTTATGGAAATTGCATGAGGTCACTTGGATTATTGCTATCCACATTCTACCAGGGCACTGACTGGGTAAAGGATCAAGGTTTGGGACATTCCACGTCAAGATCAGTGGCTGGACAAAACAAATGGCTGTGACAACTATAAAACATAATAAACATAGTGGATGTGACAAGGAGAGTAAACTAAATAAGTGTAGTAAGTCCCAAGATATTTATCTGTTACTAATGGCGTTACAGAACAAGATTTAGATGTAAAGAACATGTGGCAGTTTTAAAATTTGTGAAGTTCTAGATAAAGAACAATATTATTTTCCCCATCTACTTTCTGCCACCCATACCAGTCAGCATATGCTCAGCATTTTGCATCTCCAAAAGCACATACAAATCAAAAATAAATCCTGTGACTGACATCTAAGAGGCAGTGCATAAATATCCAGCAAGCAGAGCTCACTGCTCAGAGGGCAAGCTGACAATGTGCCCACATGCTGACTGGAGAGAGCAGAGGAGAGCTGCAGGAGGGTGTTTGAAGGGAAGGTGATGTCCCCAGTAGCAGGGTACAACTGCAGTGAGAGCAGAGCAGGCTGAGTGCTCTCCAGTTCACTGCCAGTTCTTCATCAAAGCCTCAGGGCACTGCTGAAATGGGAGCATTAAATAATGTTAAGGAATAGTGAAGGACAGCTACAAACCCAAATAATTTCCTCCCAGCTGTGAGGGGTGATGCATGTCCTTCAAATATCCAACATCTCACTCTGGGCTGACATGGTGGGCTGAGCTGTGAAAATACAGATCATATCCAGCATTGGATTTCATCTGAGCGCTGCCTGGGCACTTTCAGTTGGATGACAACAGCAACCCTGTTCTCTTTCTACCACCTTGGATCACATAAGGGCAGGCAATACTCAGGTACTTCATCAGTTGTTTACTTGCCAGGACTGAGCAGGAGAGTGCAGGGATGCCAGGTGTCCCTCTTGTGCCTTTTTCCTTGAGATATTCTTTATTTACCAGCCAAAGAAGTTTCTCAGGGTCAAAAAGCAGTCTGGATCCCTGGTGCACTGGGATCCTGCAAGCCAGTGAAGGAACCTTGCATTCCCATGTTTTTCAGCTTCCCACCAACACTCTTTTGGCCTTGAGCAGACTTCAGCCACTGCTTGTGAAGGGGCAAGGACTGGGACAATGAAAAGGAGGAGCCACTTCCCTCAGGGCTCTCCCCCAGGCTCAGGAAGGCTTTTCCCCACTGGGATGAAGTGATGCTGAGGCACACCTGACCATCCTGAGCTGCCCCCATCTCTTCTGCCCTCAGGGCAGACAGGGAGCAGATGCTCACTCCTGCTTGGGCTGCCCCCAAAAACACTGCCCTGGCTGCACACGGTGAGCTCTCTCCAGCCTGGAGTGCCAAAAAGCTGGAGGTGGGAAGGGCTTCTGGCCATGCATGAGCACCCAGCACAGCAGAGCAGACTCTGCTGCCTCCTTCCCAGCTGTGCCCTGGCCAAAGGAAGCCCTGACACTGCCCCCAATTATCAATTGTCAAATGTTCCTCCCTAAACCGCCAGCCAAGGTCTGTTTTTAACCCAGTAAGGGGAGGAAGAGAAGAGGGCAAAGAAGTAGGAGCTCATGGTGATATTTCTTGCTTAATATTATTGTGTTAATTCCTTGTTTGTCCAGCAGCTGAATCATCTGTGTCTCCTCTGGGATGTGGCTCCAGCTGCTGTGAAACCCAGTGGCAAAGGCAGAGCTGATTAACTGCAGGCTCTCCTGCTGCTGGATCCAGCCAGCAAACCACATATGTATGGGCCATTTCCCCAGCAAAATTTGCCTGTTTATTGAAAATCAGAGCTGGATTTCCTCCTGATTTCCATTCCTCCCTCCCTACCACAAAAGAAGCTCCCAGAGTCAGGCTGGTGAGGGGAGGGCAGCAGCAGGAGCTGACCCCTGCCTGTGCCCTGCTGCAGGTGCCACAAGGGTGTGGATAAGGGAGGGAGAGCAGTGTGGGTCTCACCTACTGTCTGTGAGGGTTTGCGCTTGATACTAGCAGGGGAGGAGCCCCAGAGGAGCTCTGTCAAAACCCAGATTGCCTGAAAACCACACAGTGTCAGTGGCTGACCAGCAGACTGAGGCCACAGGCAGCTGGCACTTGGCCACACCAGGTTCAGTGGCTGAGTGAGGGCGTCTGACCACACTGCTCAGCACAGAACAACAAAACAAAACCTTACAGAGTGCAGCCTGATGGCTGCTGCATGTCCTGCCCTTCCTCGCACAGGAGACCAAAAAAATATCCCTGTGTGGTGATGCCTTTTTCTGGTCTTAGGAAATAAAGGCTCAGACAGGGTCAGAGGGTTGGGGTCGTTTCCCTCGGGATTTTAATAGGATCCCATTCCATGGCTTCTGCCGTCCAGGTAGAACGCGGCGCCAAAGCCCCGTCCCCCAGTCGAGTGTACAATTAAAGACTCTACTCATTAGCAGATCTACCAGGAGGGCCCAAGAAGGGGCCTGGGTGGGCTCACTTCTAGTTTACAGAATCTGTCCTACTAGGAGACCTTGAGGGCTCACGAAAACAGAGTGTTTGGTCTCTAACTCTCCGTGGTTTCAGGGGTGTTTGGTCTCCCGGCCCTATAAACACCATGAAACCGGGCTGAGCTATCACCTAAAGCATCACAAGTGTGCATGCTGATACTTGTGAATATAGGGAACAGTGTAAGAAGTATTCAGAAGAAAAAATCCTTCAGGCATCAGTGGGGCAGTTGTTTTCCTTTGGCTTCTACAGTTGGTGGCATAAGAAGCTTCCTCACCAGACAGGGGCAGTGACCTGTGCTGCTCGAACTGGACACCGGGGATTGCCCCATTCCTGGGCTACTCAAGAGGGCACATTTTATTGCTACAGGTAGGTCAGGAGCTGTTTTGGAATCTGCCTGATCCAGTGACTCGGTTGCCCAGAAGAGGACTTTGAAATTCTCAGCCTGTTTTTGGAAATGACTGTCACAAAGTGCCAGTAGCCTCTGCTTGATCCGAGGCTGCCCCTTGCATCTCCAGGCTGGCAGGTGATGTAGAGCCAGGTCAGCACCAGTGCAGAGAGCAGTGGAGGAAAGCTGGCTGCAGTTTCATCCTGAAGGCTGTTCTGTTATTTAAAAAAAAACAACTTTTTTTCCTTTAAAAATCAGAGCATTTTGCAAATAGCTGTTCTGCTCTTTAAAGAGTCTTCAGTTTAAAGCAATTTTGTTAACTGTTGGATTTCCTCCTCTTCCTTGGATTTTTGTAATTTCTTTTTTTTTTTCCTTATTGAAGAATATGGTGAGAGGCTGAGGGACATTTCTTTCTCAGATAAAACTAAAGGTTTTTTTGTTTGTTTGTTTTAAAAAGTGATAAAAAATAAAAATAAGTACATGTGGAAAGAAACCCCAAATTTCAACCAGCTTCAGAGCCACCAGCTTAGTAACACTGGCTGATGTGCAAACACATAAATACACTAAATTATTTAGATTGACAGATATGTGTCAGATATATCATGATGCAATTTGTACACCAAAAATACTTAATAAAAAGTCTCTTTTTAGTATGATAGCAGAGAGCAGCCACAACAGCTGCGTTTCAGGTAAGCTGCAAAGGCCACAGCAGCCTGGACATGGAGACACATCTTTCCAAAATGAGCAGCAAAACTGAGGAATTGCAACAGCATCAGGCCTCAGCATCCCTGCTGCATCACTGCTGGTGGGCCCAGGGTGGCCTGGTTGTGCATCTGAGCTGTTGCAATCAAAGCTGAATCGAGGTCCAGGCTCTGATTCAAGTGCACTGAAATCACAGAGCCCAACAGCTGAAAGTCCAACCCTACAGTAAATGCTCATGACACTCATTATGTCCCTACAGGGAGCAATTAGTGAGGCAAAAAGAAAGGTGATGTCCTCTGTCTCAAAAAGCTCTAATTTCATGTCAAGACAATAGGTGATCACTAAGAATAAATTAGAACAAAACGCCATGGCTTGAAAAAGGGGAACTGGGAACAGATTTCTATTCACATCCATGGTGTGACTTTGTGTTTCCTGGTTATCTCAGTTTCCCTGACATATTTCTGTGTTTTCCAAAGGGGAACAAGAATCTTGCAGTTATTTGTTAATTATTGCAAAGCACTTTTAACCAGAGGGAAAATCTTGGCTGACACTGTGGAAGCACAAAGGGACCCTAATAGCCCTAGCTTACCCTACTGTGACAATCTCTGGTGGGTGCAGGTGGCTCTTGTTCACACCTTTGGCCCCTGGCTTTGGCAAAATGTCACCTGGAGAGTTTCTGGAGCATTTCTGGAATGTCTTGAATGCCAATTGCATTTGAGCAGTTGGTGCAGAAGCCTCAGGAACACCTGAGACACAGAGCAAGCCACCAACAGCCCCAGATACCTGGCAAGCACAGCACTGGCACAGCAACACCTCAGTGTTTAATCTCTGCCTGAACACAATCAGACAGGGCTGGAGTCAAAAGGATTTTCAAATGCTGTATTCAGAGAGAGTTCTGTATCATGAGGATAGAAGAGAGTTCTGTATCATGGGGACACAAGATCATCTCTAGTGGGTCTGTGGTAGGGATCCTTTGCTTTTTGTGTGGAAAGGTGACAAATATTTTATGTGCAAGAGCTTTTAATGTTGTGTGGCCACAGGAAACGGAGAAGTTTAAATGGAGGACAACAGGACAAGCAAAATGTGAGATGTTGTGTTGCTTATTCAAAGCCAATGAAGATGGGGCCCAACAGTTCCATACAAAGAACTGTTCCTATCAACCAACACGTAATTTTAGATTTCCTGCCTGAGTCATTTTCTGGTATCTTTTTGTCCTGTGTCTTTGCCACTCTCCACTGAACTGAAAAACATAAGCACCATCATGTTAAAAATACACTTTTTTCCTTTGTAAGGAAACCCTGGTGACTCCAGATCTCCACACAGCACCACCACGGGTCACCACGATCCTGCCAGGGCTGAAAGGGCGTGCCAAGGGTTTTCTGAGTTATCTGGGGCTGTGAAAAACAAGGGACTTGCTAACTCTGCAGAATAACTTAACTGAATGCCCTTGCCTCGACCTAAAGGTGCTGCCTTTGGGAATGTTTCACAGTTTGACACACAGAACTGCTGAGCATCCCAAGACACCAACCTGGCTCCCACAGTGACAGAACAAGTTCTGCCTCTCTGCAAACCAGGCTCTCACTGCATCACTCTCTGCACCCACATGCTCTTGGCTTCTCCCTGAGCACTGATAGCAAACAAAGCAGCACTCAGGGGACTTCTGCCATGCTTAGAATACTTCTGGCAGATCAGCAAAACACAGTGGTCCAGGAAAACCAATCTCTCCCCTTTATCCACAGGGAACAGCTCTACACCAAGGTGCTACATTCACCCCCCAAAACCCCACAGAGAATTCATGTGCTTAGGCTAATAGCTTTTAATAAAAAAAATAATTAAAGAAATCAGGTTTCTTGCCACACAATACAATAAAAATGCATGTTTTTCTTCTTAAACACATTTTAGCTTTTGTGAGATTGTGTGAAAAGACCCCATTATTAAGCCTGGGTTATTTAAGCAATATTGGACGTGCCCCTGCCCTTTTGTTAATTTGCTTGGCTTGGTGCACACATGGCATTTGTTTTATATCATGTGTGGAACTTGCTTCTTTAAAAAGTCTGCAGGTTTCAAATTCCTCCACTTTTGATAGATGTACTGTATGTACTGTTAGGTTTAAAAAAAGTTACAGGTGGCTGCTATTTTTCCCAATTCAGTCCACAAAAGCCTCTTTATTAAAAGAAGTCCTTAATGAAAAAGAAAAGTAGAGCTACTGTATGTGAGGTTGCAAAGAACTCTGGTGGAAATATTTGGTGTTTACATTTTGCCGAACTATTTATACTGTGGACACAAACTACACTAAAGCCTCTCTTTTCCCTGCATAATAGAAATCCTTGTGACTGAATTCTATATACTTAGTATGGTTTACATTTTTCATCCAGCCTCACCACATTTTATTCCACCGTGGCTCTGTGAGTCTGTAGCAGAGCTGTATAATAGCAACACCTTCTGGAGGGAGGGAGACACAGGAGAACCCTTTCTGATTCTTGCAGCTTGTTGCACTCACCACCCAGTGTACATTACCAATAAGGCAGGAGCTCAGAATAATAATTAAAATACATCACTGACTGTATGTGCATTTATTGCTTCATTTAGCAGTAATTGAAAAACTCCGTGGGTTTTTTTTTTAATATCTCTACCAGAGCCTTTTTGTTCAGAGTACTTTTAACAATTAATATTCAGTGTTTTAATTACACCAGGTTTATGGGTGTGAGTCTCTGCTCTGTGCACCCTTTGTCTGGGTGATATGAAAAAGGAGAGGAGCACCCTGCCACCTCTTCCCTCTCAGAACAGCAGGAGCTGCCAGCACGAGGAGGAGCATTCCCAAACCCTGCAGCAGAGCTCCCGAAACCACAGGCTGGCAAATGATGTGCAGTGGCCTACATTTAACATCAGCCTAAGAGTCTTACAATCCTAGATAAGCACCACAGCCTTCCTGGTGTCATTATAAACAAAACTCTGCCCCTGAAGAGCCTTTAACTGCCTTTGGCATTGGGGCTTTTAAGTTTTTGCCAAAAAAGACAGGCGGCCCTTTCTGAGTGTTGCTAGAAGACAGCTTTGCAAGCACAAGTAGGAAACAGAGGGTGGGTGGCAGGAGGACTCCTTTAACTGTCTTTAACTTCAATCTATGGCAATATTTTCTTTTGCAAAGTACTGCAGAGAGATACCATTGCAGCAGCAGCAGTAGTAGTAACAGCAGTAATAATAATAATAATAACAGCACCACCTCTAATTAGATCTTTGAACAGAGGTGCAATCATTTTCACACCACTGCTGTAAAGAGGAGTTCTGCCAGAGGAACAGGGAGAGAGAACTGGACTCCTTGGTGAAAGGCACTACCAAAGGACAAGAGGTAAGGAGAGGGACAAAAGAGCTTCCACATTTAAACTTTGAGGCTGCACATTTCAAGCACAAAATTTGCTTTAATGATACCAAAATAGTGGACGGTCTTATTCCAGAACACTGGGCACTGTTCAGAAGAGGGATAATTAAATCCTGCAACATTCAGCCGGCTTGGAGGATGCAGGACTGAGTCCAGAAGAGCCTCATAAACCTGGATGCCTTTCCTCAAACAAGGCAAATCACAGTCTGGTTCTTTCTGATGAGCAACCCAGGGTCAGATCTGACAACCATTGATGATTTTGCAAAGTTAATACAAGATTTCCATTTTGCTTTTACTTCTCAAACTGTGCGTCTCTGAGCAGAATTTGCCTGCATTCCTTGCTTTGACGCTGCTTTTCTGCATCTTCCTTGCCTCATTCACGTCCTTGGTCAGGGTTTTATTTTTTGGGCTATTCCTTTTCTTTCTGCACACCCTTACTCATGTTGGCTCCTGCAGTGGCAGCTCCTGCCCCCCTAATAAAGCAGCCAGTGTAGTGCAAAGCATGCACAGTGCAGCCATCATCCACAAAACACTCTGACTTAGCTCACTCCATTATGCAAAACAGCTCTGAGGAGAAGCCTTCTGGGAAATGCAGAAACAGATTTTTCCGTGATGGAAAAAGAAAAAAAAAAAAAAAAAGAGCCCTGCAAGGTATGTTTAGGTGTGTCGGGGGAGGGAAACTGTTTAAGAAAACTGGTTTGTCAATGGTTTTCGTGATATATCTGATTTTGGCAAAGCATTTGAGGGTTAGTGGCACGCACAACTAATCGCGGCAAACACTCTCCACGTTTTTCTAAGTAACTCCATGCCTGTACTTTAAAAAGCAGGGATCTGGGGCATGATCCTGCATGAGGGCAGACTGCACAGCATCCAGGAATCCAAGAGGGGGCTGTGGGCAGCTGCTCAGTGCGGCCAGGTGAGGATAGCAGGATGGGGAAGGCCATATGGCACCAGCTGCGCCCTGGCTCCCAGCAGGACAAGCTCTCCTCTCATGAATATAATTTCCACAGCATGCACAGGAGCGATTCGCTGTTGCAATAAGCTGTTCCTGTCCTTTTCCTCACCTGTACCTGCTACCTTCGGGCTGCTGAGCTATCACACAAAAGAAAAAGACAGCGCAAGGAAAAGTGCGAGCTCCGAGCGCTGCGCTGCGAAGGTGCTCCCTGCTGCCACCAAAAATGAGCACAAAATTCTGCAGGGAAGCCTCTTCCCTGCCCCTCCTGCTTCTCGTGAGAAGTGGCTGTGTGTGCCCCCCACACCTGTAAATGCCAGGAGCCAGGAGGTGACGAGCCAGGAGTGTCACGGAGTTGCTGAAATCCTTCCCTCCGGTTCTGCCAGCTCCGAGTGACACAGCTCCAGCAAATCCCCCGAGCTGGGGAATGGGTTAATCCCGGGACGAGGGGAGTTTGTGACAAACCAACAACTAGACTGAGAATCCCGAGCGGAATTTTAACACGTCTGGCCTGGGATCCTCAATCGTTGATAATGACAGGCATTACCTGACCCAGCCAGCTCGGGGATCGCGATAGCTGTTCTCAAGAATTTGCAAATCGTTCTCCAGTTCCTGGCTCCTTCCCTCTGACTATCTTGGCAGCCTGTTCTGGCAGCCAGACTATCTCACCTAAGACTTCTCCAGCTGGTGAAGCATCTTGGCGCTCCTGCCTCTCCATGCCCACACACTTTCATCAACTTCAGCAGTAACCCTTTTAAGTGTTATCTCGCAGCCCTAATTACTTCAAATACATTTTCTGCCTGACGGCGTCGGACAGGTGGAAACTGAGCGCCATCTATTGCTAACTAATGAAAAGCGGCTTCGGCGAGGATGCGACAGCTCTTCCAAAGGGAGCCTCGGCCGCGGAATTCCTGCAATTCCTGCGATCCGGCAGCAGCATCCCCGCGGCCGCCAGGAACAATTCTACTCTGAATTGATGGTTAAAGCCTCGCACTTTTCCAGAAAATACATCTACGAGTTCGGGATGTGTCCCTAGCTAATTTCTTCAACCTGGAAATATTGTGAGAACCAGCTTTCCTGTAATATTTGTATAACTACGTAATTAATTTTTGCCCTGAAATATTACAGCATCGATCTCTCTCTGGTGTTTATATCTGACACAGGCAACCTATAAAGCTGCTCTCTGCACAGTTTGTAGTCCCAAGCCTTTGGCAACACTGGCTGTACCCCCTTTACAACCTGTGAGCAACTGATGTGAAAGAAGTGAGTAATCTCCAAGGCAGCATCTTCCCCCACTCGTCTGCAGCCAAGGAGCTCTGCAAGAACCTGGGGAAGAGAGCAGTGGTCAGCAGTGGGAGAAGGACTCAGCTTGTAACCAGACATTAATGTGAACTGAAGGTTATTTTCTTGTCAAAGGTGTTGAGACTTCTCTGCATGGGATAAAACCATTTACAAATGCATATCCCTAATAAGACAAAAACCCTGGCAATGCTATCAGGAGTCTGGGGTGGGTAGATTTCCACGACAGAAGCAAAAGCTGTATCTTTTCTGAGTCCCTTTTGAATATACCTGAAGGGATGCTAATTTTTAGCACCAGATGATGCTGCTGTTAATTTCTGCTTCTCACTTTAAGCAACTATTGCAATCTTTTCCACAAAAAATGCAAAGATTTGTAGAGAGGACAATGTTAGGAGAATTGATGGGTAGAGATATGAAAACACTAAACCAAAGCTGCTGTACACAAGCTGCAAAGACCAGGAGCACATCGTCCAACCCTGTGACGTTTCCTGTAGATATGGCTGGAAAGATTCCTGAGGAAAGATGACAAAAAAAAAAAAAAGATGAGCAACACCACTTCGAAATGTCTGCAGCCATAAAGCTGGGACATCTTCAAACTGTTAGAAAAAAAATACCCCTGATACAGTGTAAACAGCTGTCTGTGTTTGTTGCAAGCTCCATAATACCTGCTACCTCTTTTTCTAAAGCTCTACGTGCTGTAGAAGTGAAAAAATTATTTTTAAACATTATTTTTTAGCACATATGATGGAGATGAAAGGTGAAATATGTGTATCAGGCAGTTTAAAAACAGAAAAGCCAAGGAAGAGAGATGTTTGGTTTATTTTGCAAAATAACCTTAGGATTTTTCAGGTTGTTCTGAAGGGTTCTATGACCTGGCTCATGATTTTGGGTTAGGCTTTATTACTGATTCTAAAAATGTCAAACTGTATAATCAGCATGCCAATGACTCCTTGTTTTTTGTAAATTAATAAAACTGGTTTTCCTCATAAATAACAGGAAAGGGAGCAAGAAATCAAAATAATAATTAAATAATGAGTACTTTCATCTCCCAATATGTGTTAGGAGAGCATGGCCTGGTCCAAGGGCATCCTCCCACCAGGAGAATGTCACTGAACAGATCATCAGAAAGACTGAATTTGGCTGAAATCCAAACAGCGACGAATTAAAAATTGCTTTGTTATGAATCTGAATACTGCTGGTAATGATCTGGGGAGTAGTAATGAAAAAAATTAGAGAACGTGGTGTAAGAAACTAAACTTACAAGGTAGCACTCATGGGACTGAGATGGTGATGGTTGTGGTCACTCTTAGGCAGACTGTCCCAAATGCTCCCCTTTGTACATTATTTCAGTGTAAGAGGAATTTTACTTTGGTTTTTGTTTGGTTTGGAAGAAACATAGTACTAAAGCTTTTAAATAAGTACAAAATTAATTAATACTGCTGTGTTTCTTGGCAGGGCCAATATAGAAGGTTTCATGTTGAAATACTCTACCTCTGTTCTCTGTATTTGGTTTTGCCTTTTATTTTTTTTTTTTTTAAGAGGACAGGGTGCTGGATGGCAGGGGAAAGAGAGAATAATTTTTTTGTTTGAAGGGTTGACCTATTTTTTTTTCCTACACCACATTTAAAGCTGGGAAGGTAACCAGAACAAGATCCAATTTCCCAACCTATCAGCAAGCTTCTCGTATCAGATAAATAAATGGTTATGGGGTAAAGCAAAAATGGTTACAAATTACCTTCTGGAGAGGTGCTCCAATCTGCTCCAAAAATAACGTGGTAGGAGCAGTTACGGATGAAGGAAGGATATTCTAGTTTAAAACAAATCACAGTACAGTACAAAAGCCCTGCAAAGCCTGTTCTAGCTCACACAAGCTCCCAGGGCTGTCAAGAAAACACCAAAGACCCGAATCGCCTGGGATCAGTAAGTTTAAAGGCAATCTGTTCTTCCTGAGCTATGAGAGTCCTGTGAGACTGGGACTCCGTTCCAAACTTCTGCTAACAGCAATGCCAGCTAGGAGCATGGTGAATTGTGATTTCCCCAGCATAGCTCTGCCAGCCAAAGCCCCAAATGACTCCGTTGTTCTAGCAAAAAAAAAAAAAAAAAAAAAAAGAAGTGCTTTTCCTTGTACAACTTTTCCTGTGCGGGGCTGTGGCCAGGTATGGTTTTACTGTATAAACACCAAATGCAGCTTCCCTGGCAGATCTGCACTGATGAAATGCCCCTAAGCACAGCAGTAAGAGCACAGGGTGGGTTGTAAGCAGGGCTGAAGGTTGATTATGTACAGCAGGTCCAAAAATCCACTGCTGCCTCACAGAGGCTTTGCTGTTCTCTTTGCGGTGTTGTGTTTGCTCAGAGGGAGCTGTTGTGAGCTGGAAATGTGCAAGGTTATTTTGTTTTTCTTTTGTGCACGGAAAACAACTTCTTTCATTCCCCACAATTTCTAGGGGGAGGCAGAACTGCACACAGCCCTCGATGGATGTCTTTCTTCAGGAAGAAGAAAGAGCCAAGCAGGCAGCTCAAGTTAAAAGAATAATTTGCTTAGAAAGTTAGAATTGTGATAAAGAACCTAGAGTCACTCTGCCTGTGGAAATCAGAGCGGTCACAACCTGATTGCTGGAGACAAGGCAGGTTTTAGGTGCAAGCTGAAGGAAGAAAAGTTGGGAGTTCAGTGTTTTATCAGGGAACAAGTGTTCCTGCAGTTCAGGCATTTGAAAATCGCATTAACCTGGAAAAGCAAAAGCAGGAACAAGATACAGACATGAACGTAACAGACACTGACTGCAGTGCTCCAGGGCAGATGCCAGCTCTTACTTCTGCAGTGAAGGTCACAGAAGAACATTTCTGCTTCTTTTATTTTTTTCCCTTTTTCTTTCAAACCAGCATTACATTATGTGTTTAAGCAGCAAAAATATTTCACTCATGAGCAGGAAGGACGAGGCCAAACACGGGTCTCACTCTGTGTGTCTCAGCCACTTCACCACATCTTGTACACCCAAAGATTATCTGGTCAGTTAAACACTTGTGCTGACATGTAAAGGAGCAAGAAGGCAGCTGTAGAATAACCTCCTTGTGGAGGGGATTCTCCTGCAGGCACAGTGAGCAGAGCCACATCCTCACCTGGCCAGGTGAGAGGCCACAATGCCCAAATCTTCAACAGACACAGGCACCAAAGGGCTCTTGCAGTTACGAGCTGCACACGCAGCCAGGCAGTTTTGGAGCTGAAAGACTTTGGATAAGTACTGAACTGCAGCTCAAGTCCATCTCTTCTCTCTGAAGCAATAACTCAAGTGTTGTTTTTTCCACAGATGGCTGCGGGGTTTCCCTGTTGTGTGGGCTTGGGTCAAGATCACAAAGCTAAACACAGTAAATGCTTCAAGTCTCGCCCGTGTGGATTCTTTTACTCTGTGCTGGTTAGTGACATAAAACAACTTTGTGTTTGCAGAACAGCTGGTCCTCAATTAGGAAAACTGCATAGGCAAAAATTATGGCCACTAGACATGTAGGCACAGAAACCTGACTTTCTGGAACAGACTCCAAAGTCCTTCTTGCAACTTGCCTTCCTCCCCTGAGGTTCAAGTTGTGTTTGGTCCCCATGCCCAAAGGAGAAGGGCTTAAATTGGACAGACACTGATGCAAAACACAGCTCTGTGCCCAGATGCCTGATGTTGGCATAATTAATTTGCTCCTGAACACTCATAGTCCCAGAAGGCATCACCTGGGACCTGGAGTGGAACATTCAGGCAATGCAAACTCTTCCAAGGTTAGTGAAAATGAGCCGGGTGTTTGTTTGTTTAAACCACAATCCATACTGGAGGCTGACAAGGCCTGGAATTATAGAAGGTTTGGCCATGCATAAGCTTGATTTTTCTTGCATTTAAATGTCACTGTCAGCTGTAGGCAGTGTTCCAGCTTGTGAAGTTTTACTGAAACTGGAAGCAACACTGAACTTGGCAGGAACGCGATCGTGGGGTTTAATTGAGAGAATAAGCCTGCTATTACAAATTAATGTGGAGAAGGCAGCCATGGTGGAATCTGCCTTCAGGTCCATATGGCCCTGCACTGCTCGTGGATCACACAGCCTGTCATGCATTTACCCTCACAGGAGTCTCTCTGTTCCCAGGGAGCTGTTACCCCCCTTTTACAGCTGGAAAATAGGAGCTGGGAGGGTTACCTGTCCTGCTCAGAGGCACAGAAATGAACTGATCAAGGATAACTGCTAATCTCCTCTTCCTTTCCAGATTGCTCATAATTTTTCCCTAAAGAAAATCACTTACCTGATAAATTTATATTATGGGCTGCAGAGAAGTGTGTATTATGCACACCAAGCTAAGCAGTGTCTTTTAAAAATAAATCATTACAAGCCATCCTGGTTTTTGCAATTTACTCTAATTGCAGTTTGATTTTCAGTTTTCCTGTGAAAGAACTCAAACTTATCATCTTATGATTGAATGAACTGTTAAAATATTCTTGGTTGATTACTGATTATCTGTGGGTCATAATTTTCTTTTTTTTTCCCTGAAAAACTACTTTTATTTTTTAAAATGAAAACCATAACATTTTCTGGCTACCTGCTCTACACAAACACGAAATTATTTTTCCTGATGATATCTACTTTATCAAGGAAAGAAAACAAATTAAACAACTCTACAGCAGATGAATTTTGCCCTGAACTTCATATATAATTTGATGAGAGTTTCACTGAGTCAAACATTGGCTCTCCTTCATGCTGCTTAAATTGCAGTAACAGATAATAAAACCTTGTTCATGCCACTTTCTCTTTCCAGGAAAAAGTTGCCACAAAGAGGCTGTGAGACTTGGCAGAGATTTGCACGTGTTCAGAAAATAAGGTTGGGGTTTTAATATTGTCTTATCCTGTAAAATTGGGGGAATTTCCCTTTTTTCAGGCTGAAATTTTGCCTTATTGACATCTCTCTTTAACTTCTGGGCTGTGCTATCTTAGTACTAAAAAACTTGTCAATATTACATGTTTGCAAAAATGGGGAAATAACACAGATGTTGATTAATTTTGTTGTTGAAATGTGAAGGAAATGTGGAATAAGGAGTCTTCTTTAGTGCCACTGGGATATACCAGAGCAAGGGAATCCTTCCAAGGGACTCTGAGAGCTAAAGAGCTAAGAGGAACCATCAAGCTCTAAGATTCACCCCAGTAGATGGAAAAAATTGCAAGGTAGGAACTCAACATTTATCTCTCAAAACCAGGCAGCCATCTGACCTAAAAATGTGCTGATTGGTTATGGTCCATATGCATAATATCAGTTACAAGGCTTTCATGCACATATTGTTAAATAAGCCTCTGCCCAGGCTGGCAGATTGCAATCTGGATTCCCTGAAGTAAAAAAATAAATATATAAATTGTGCTTTGCCTCTTTAGGAAGTCACTGCACGAGGGAAAAAGTGCAGCCCTTGGGGTCTCACTGGATTCCTTCCACACCAAAAATACAGGCAAGCAAGCTAGGTAATACAGCCTTCAACTTGTTTATTTGTTAGAAAGAAGCCTTATTTCAGGACCAAAAGGCAGAGGTTCCTCAGTCAGAATTCTTCCAGCGTGCTGTGCAAGCAAAGCCTACATTCCCAAAACCGTGTTTCTTTGCTCCTTCAGAAAAACATGCACAACTTTCTTTGCTTTCCAGCTTAAAACACACAGAGGCTACAGTCTCACCAGTCTGAGAAGTCCTTGGCACAGCCATGGGGAAATCTGAAGAGCTTTGGATTAGTGACTCACCTGACAGCAGCTATTAGCACTCCCCAGCCTAGCACAGGCACTGAAGGTGAAGATACCAAAATGGAGCAAAGGGAAATGTCATTTCTCTTAGCAAGGCACTGTGTCTTGGGTAACCAACTCTCACAAGCCAAATGATGACTTTGCAAGAGGAACTGTGTGGAGATTGCTGCCACCTGACAGCAAAATAAACGTACAGATATAGTTATCACCTGCAGGTGAAGCATGACAAACATTCTCTCACCTGGCATTAAAAATCATTCCCTTGGGAGAGAATAGCAGACACATCTTCCACATTCTTGTATCTTCTTTTACAAGCTTGTCACTGGAGAAGCATCCAGAATAACAAAGGTGCTACTACAGAAAATTTTGCTCTTCTTGGCCAACAGGGTAATTTGTTAGCAGCTGTTAAATATCACCACTGTGATGCCACAATATGAGAACACTGAGCAAAATTAAAGGGAGAAGAAAAGCTTAAATTCAACACTTTTGCTGATATGCTCTTAAAACTGGCATTTCTAATTCTGACTGCCTATACTGGAATCCCCAAATTCATTTTCATGCCCTCATTATACAAACACAGTGCAGGTTATTTGCTTTCTGCTTTGTCCTCTCACTGCATTATTTAAAACTGTGGGTTTGGTTTTTTTGGTCACATCAACTTCACAGGAGTTTGTGTCCTGGATCAAAGTCCTCAGAATTGGTACTCTCCAGCCCCAACAACACAGTGCTGGTGGTGATTCTGCAAGTGCTTTATTGGACAGAGCTATTGCCAGCTACTGAGATGTTTCAAATGGGAGGAAAAACAGAAAGCCTTTTAAAACTTTGCTAAAAGGCACAGGTCGGTCTCTGAAGCTCAGTCAGCACCTTGTATGATCAGCCCTCAACTTATTACTACTTGGGGTTAATTGAGTTTTGAAAGCTGGAGCTCAAGCTAGAGTTACAGTTAAGAAAGGTTCCCTTAGGATGAAAGGGGGAGAGGCCAAAACACAGGAAAAAAGTCGGATTCCGACACGTTAGGCTCATTCTCCTAGCAGTAATTAGTAACTCTCAGTACTTACCTATCTACAGCTTCTTTAAAGTGTCCTGTACCTATGCCAGCTTTCTCTGAAGTCACCAAGAACCAAGCCAGGTGGAAAATGTACCCTGATGTTTACTTTACCACAGCATGGATCACAGTACCACCTTTAATCACAGTATTCCCTGCACTGGAAAGGGGGAATACATAAAGTGTTTTTGTAAATACAGCCACCACACATGGCAAATGTCAAGATTTTAATGACACTCACTTTCAGTACTTTCCATCTTCAGAATGCTTCCCACTGGTTGCCATACTTTGGAGTAATGGCTGTACAAAAATGCCCTGTGAAGTAAGTGCTCCAAGTATAAAGCTGTTTTCTGGCATTCTCTCCCTTGACTTAATCACCCCCCAAACCCTTAGAATGGGAGCTGTACTCAATCACTGCTGCACAGTCCTGGCACATTAAAAGCTGTTTCATGACTACATGGATAGCAGGTAGGTACTTTTGCTGCTTAATTTGTCCAGCATTTTACTGCAAGTGAGATAACTGGCTCAGCCTCCAGGCTTGGCAGGGTAGGTGCATGTCTGCCACTTGAGCCTTGCTTTGCTGTTCTTACATGCCACACTTCATTCAGGAGGGTTTTTTTTTCTTTTAATCCAGCCTTCAAGAATTTATTTCATAGCAGCTCCCATCTATGGGATAATTACACTTAGTTAGCTGTACTCAACACCGATGATTTCATAACACGCCACAAACGGGTGCCAATTAAATTCCTTTATTGGAGACAGAAACATTGCATAATTACAGATTTGATGAGGAAAACTGCAAATAGTATAGACTGTTTCTACTGCCAGCAAAATACAGTTCTTACAGGATTTATAGACATACAAATATAGTGCTTCTTTCATGCCAGATGGTCTGTACGTAACAATGCCATTAGGAGCGCTTAATTGTGCTTCTACAAAACCTTTAGAGAAGAATGAGGTAGAGTTTCCTTTAGTTTATCCAGTACTTTTTCACACATCTGTCCTTCACTGCTTTTATATGCTTCAGATTATTGTAAAATACCCAGTTAGCTTTCAACATTTGAGAAAACAGAGACCCTTCAGAGGTGTTTACTTCTCCCCCTAGAAGTTGCTAATTTCCCACTGCTCATGTGCTACAGTTTCAGTAACTCCTACTGCACCCTTCCAAACGCCTCAAAGGTCAAGTAGAATGGGACTTCCGGCTTTCCAACAGAAAATGTTTGTAAATAGCTTCAGATAAAACTCTTACCCATCTCCATTATGGCAAAGAACCTTTTACACTTTGTCACTCAGTGGCCAAGGTGAGTCCAAGCCATCTCCCCCCAGGAAATGAAGGGAATAGATCCACTCTTTGTGAACATCCTTGACTATGAAAGAGTGTTAATGATATTTGTCTCCTGCTTGCAGTTCTAGTCAACTACTGGGCTGAATATAAATTATGGGAAGAGAACACATCACAGACCTGTTGGATGGGATGGAGCATTACCTGCTTGTTTTTATCAACTATTCCACTGTTTTACAACACATAAAGGATGTTGTAAAATATACAGGGGCCCAAGTTGAAAATGTAGGCACAGATGTAGGTATTTAAGCAACTGAGTAAGAGCATTCCTGAATATCAACACCAGCCTCTGATCCTGCTGGACTTTTGGTGTACCTGGGTAGTGTCAGCTGGACTGAACAAGAATGGGACTGACACTCTGCTGACCTGCTGCCCTCACTGACCTGATGGGTATTTTCACCCTTGCTCCTGGCAAGCCTGCTCTGGACACAGCAGACTTTTCACTTGCTGCTCTGGCATTTGCTGCCAGCATTTAGTACTCACTAAAAGCACAAGCAGGGGTGGGAGCAGTTATTTCACCCAAAGTGATCACAGCTCTAGTGGTGACCAAATTGTAGTGAACAGGGGGTTTTGGCATTCAGAAAGAAGGTGATTACATAAAGAATAAGAATGTTTGCTTTCTTACTATAAGCTACTGATGATAGCCTAAGATAATAGTTCAGCAACACTGAATCAGAATTCTAAAATGAAAAACAAATTATTTATAAAAAGGTACAAAGTTTAAAAGATTCCATGTTCATACCTCGATCACTTTGATCATAAAATGAAAGAAAATCTGTTTATGCAAGACAGTACTGCCTGAGAAAAGCTTCTGAGCTCCTCCATCTCCTCCTGAAATGACTGCTAAGCCTAGCAGAATCAAGAACTATGAAGAGTTAGTGTTAAGAGAACCAGCTCTTAGAAACTTCCCCAACTCTTGCTTAGAAGAACAAGCAATTGGCTTATTTTATCATCTACTCCCTGCATACCTCTTTGGTAAAAACCAAAAATGGCCAGTGTTGGTAAACCATTTGGAACACTAGCCAAATACTTCCACAAAGCTGTCTTCTCTGTCTCTGCCTTAACTTTACACAGCAGATATTTTAAAAGCTTAAAAATTCTATATCAAGTTCTTAAATCCTTCTTAGGATCTTCCCATGGACATGAAATTTAAGAGACCTTTTTTTTTTTTTTAAGCATGGCATGAAAATGCAGGATCGTGGTAAAAATCAGACACAATAAATTAAGTTTTAAGATAAGCAGAGAGCACAAATTCATGTTCAGAGAGAGCCATGCTGTTACTACTGGTAAATATAACTACCATTATTTTTAATATATTTGGGTGTGGTTAACCTTGCTAGTGTGATTAATGAGACTTCTGTTTATCTGAGCTACTGATTCCAAAACTTAATTCCAAATCTATTGACTAACCTTATTTCTAATCTACTTATTATTGTAATTGAGTATTGTTCCTCACCTGCTAAGTCCTAATACACCTGACTGTTCTAGATCAAGGTAATGGCCAGGTTAGTTTTGTTTATGGAGCTGGGGATGTATTTGCCAAGTGCACTATGGATGGCAGAGTCAGAGAAAATATCCTGGAATTCCTACCAGAAAGCATCATGCTCAGAGCCAGGCATGGGCAGGAGGACTGCTACAACAGTATTTTTACCAATGCAATGCCAGTATTCTCTTTTGCTCTTACAGCTAAAAATACAAATAACTTATTAAGAAGTTTCTTACCTTAAATGATTTAGGACCTATGAATAATTTTTTCCAAATCTTGAGGATAGAGACAAAATACAGTAAAACAGGAGTCTTTCACACTTCCAAACTGGTAAGCATTGCAGTTCACAAATTTTTGGTCAAGACTGATAAAGAGGTCTGCCTCAGTGCTACATGACCAAGTGCAGCCCTAAGACAGTCCCATGCTAATGCCTTTACACTGAGAGGGGTTATGATTCCTTCAAGCATCACTTTTTAACAGGATAGCCCAGTCTGAGGTGAATCCTCTTGTCAAAATCATTCTGTATGCTGATTTTTATATTCTGAACTACATATGTTCACATTTATGGGTTTATGCAGCAAACCTTGAATGTATTTCTCATTTAAATAATGTTTTTCTCTGCATAATTAAGTTAGTCTATTCTAATGTAATGCTTGAAATATTGGACTCTACGTGGCATCTTTCTCGCTGCTTAAAAAGCTTTTTCTGGAAAGCTTAATTGGATCTGCAATAAAATGAGTTTTTATGCAAAAGTTTGTATGGGAGTTAAAAGTGGTGTAAGTGGTAGTACCACTACTCTGCACTGACAAAGAGTTTAGATAACTTGTCCAGGGTCACAAAGTCAGTGGAAGCCTGTTCAGGGATTACATGTTCAGGTGGCAAAGCACAATTCTGATCCCTCAACACCTTGGAATATGAAAAAAGAGGGGTTTTTTTGACTGTCACTACTGCTAAAAGCAAGAAGAACGCAAATTTGCTTAAGTAGTCACTTTTAGACATGAGACAACAATAGAAGGCTGGGGAAAAGGGGTGCAAGTCTGTGTGAAAGGGAGAGAAAAACAAGGAACAGCTATGCCAGGGCATGCTCAGCCACCACTTACAGCTGCCACCTCTCAGGAGATCAGCCTGCCACCAGAACATTAAAACTTACCCTCAGCAGGGTGGAAAGACAATGTGCCAGAGTCTGCCAGGCTGTGCCACCACCTCTGTACCCTACTCCACAGCAAGGCACAGTGAACAGACAGCTCACACTCAGGAATCTGCTGGGATTATGCAGATGGTTTTGGAGAGGCCATTGAATTCAAGAGGGTTCCTCCTCTAATTAAGCAGCTCTGAGATCAGTCCCAGCTGTTTTTCTGTCTACCTCTTGGAAGACAGACATTTCAAACAACTTGCACTCCAAATGACTTTCAAGAATCACATTTTTCCAAATTACCATTCTTCATGCCTGAGGATAAATAATAAAAATAAGTACACAGGAAAGGATCTGTGGTATCTCTGTGTTGAATTAGGCAGACCCACACAAGAGGTTATGTACAAAGTGGAGGAGTGGCTTTTTGGCTGGAGATAGTTGAGCAGGTGTAAACAATGGCTGGGCAGAGAGACCTCACTACCTTGCTTTTCTCTTATCAGACTTCCCTCCTACTCCTCAGAAAAACCATGTCTGCTTTGCACTATTATGGACTGAACAGATTATCTACCCTAGGAACCTTTAGTAGCATCCTCACCTGGGTCTGTCCCTGTAAATTCTCAGCCAATTTGCCCTCACTGCAGTTAACAATCTGGTGAAGTAATGCCAGTTGCTGAAGCCATAATTCTTGGCACCAGAACAGCTTGTATGAAGTGCCAGTTCCATGAAAATTCTGTTATTTGAAGGACTTTTTTCCTAGGCATGAATCATGCTAACCAAACTGAAATTAAGGACATGCTCAATACTGAAAATAATAATCAAAAGAATGAAGGGGAGAAGAAAGAACACATGAAAATTAGATTTCATTATTATAATTTTAAAGTACCAGTGTTTGTAAAACATAAGCATGTGAAAGGCTGAATCTCATTTGATCAACTCAATTAAACATTAAATAATTGCAGCCAATTATGCAAATATCACACAACAATATTAATTTGTTGATCTTTTTTGAACAGTTTCAAATTCTCCTAATGTTAGACTATCTTATGTCTTAAATGATCAATTACCAGAACCATAACTAAGTGATGAAGAATGGATAATTGCCTAGTTATGATGTACCATACTCTTTCTATGTAAATCTGTTGCAATTAAACAAATAGGGCACATGGAGAAAAGATGTGCAGATGTTCTTTTACAATCTGTTATTAGCTCAGGGAATACCACAGCTCCCTCCTAAATTTTACAAGTGAAAACAAGGAGAATGCAATACCAAATACTGACTGTTATTTACACATGTTATTTCTTTCCTCTGGTTAAGGGGATAAAATGCAGTGCCAGAATTCAGAGTAGGACAGCATGGAACATCAGAAGAATTTCCTGTACTATAATGACCTGTCAGCTCTCTTATTTAGGTTTAAAACCTAAAACCTATTCCCCTGGATTCCACTGGAAGCAAGCAGAGATTTGAGTTGACACAGATGGAGTAAGGCAATTAACCAAGATGTTAAAGGTAACAATTAACACACACACACTCCACATTTTCATTCTTCCCTGCAAGGAAAGACCACTCATTTCTGTGGGTCATTCCAGTATCAGTTCTCCTCATTGTGAAGTCTCCCTCAGCAGAAAGAAGAGAGGTGTCTCTCTGGTCAGTGCAGGAAGCAGTGCAAAACAACAACAAACGAAACCACCTGGTTCCTTCATGTTAATTGACTTGTGACCAATTTAAGAAAAGTTTTACACAACTTTCAGGTTTACATTTCAGTAAAATAATTGTTCTAACTGGTCCTTATTCATTCTGCCTAGTGAATAGATTACTGCTGGTGTACTGAGGCCTGCATGGGGATTTTCGATATATGGCATCATATATCAATCAATCAATCAATCAATCAAAGCTGAGATGTTAAGGTATTGCACAACCACTCTGCCATGCATCTGAAGTCAGGTATTTTCACTTTTCCTTTTGCTGCTAAATGAAAGATGAACTTAAGGGAAAGATTAGATAGTTCAATACCAGTAAGCCACATAGGGTTGCTCGAGCTCCATGCCACACTCTGATTAAAGGCACTCTTTAATTTCAATACTGGTCTCATTGGATAAAACCCTCTACCTCATGTTGCATCTTGACATATTCCCCATGTTCATTTTCCCACCCATCTAATTAAATAAAAGGAAAGACTACCAGCAGCTTGTAACACATGGTAAGATACTGAACAAAGACCAGCACACGATACAGATTCAAATGGTCACAACACTGTGGCTACTGTAAGTGAAACAACACTTTGTGCTTGCAGTTGTAGTCTAAAGAAAAAATTACCCATCAATTTTTAACAATAGTTATGTTATCAGAGAAAACCTTCAACTGTTCTTCATTAAAAGATCAGGTTGGACTGCAGTCAAAGACAGGAAAAGTCATGATCTGAGAGTGCAAAAGAAAGTGATGGCTAAGGAGGGGTCTTCAAAATGTGACCAAAAATGAACAGGAAGCCATAAGGCTGCTCTTTAACAGCTGCATAAGGCATGGATGGTCCATTAGAAACTATATTTTGCCTTTTAAAACTATGTTAAGAAATGCCAGTAACTACAAAAGGCTTGTTAAGCATGGGAGAGATACTGTTTGTCTTAAAAAAATTAAAGTGCTAAATGTTTCCCTTAATACTGGTGCATCTCTACTGCAAACTAGAACAAGAAATGTTTCACTTTTGCTTCTTATATAACTCCAATAAAGTGTCAGTAAAGTTCCATCAGTTTTATACTGAAGTAGCACTTTGGAACATTGATACAGAATATGGTTCTCCTTTTTGGCAAGAGGTATCTTAAAGCTGTTCAACAAAGCTGTGTGCAGAAGGAGAGAACTAATAAATATTACAGAATGATCGTTGGTGAACATTTGCAGAAGTTACTTCCCCAACTATGGGCTACATGCTCTGTATTGCTTCCAAAGTATCAAGACTGCATGTCAGAAAGCAGTGTTGTATGAATTATCTGCTTCACCAGAATGAAATCAGGCTCTGAATGAAACCTTTTTCCTTCTAGACATTTTCTGTTGATAACATTGCTTGTTCCTTAACAGGAAGGCCCTTACACAGCGCACGTGTCAATGGAGGCTGGATCCAGCAAATTGTGAAAGGGATGAGAAAAACATTTTGCTGACCTAAATTACGTGAGTGGATGATGAAATAAATTCCTCAATCCAAAGGTTTGGTTGCTGTGAAGAATGGTTCGATTTTCACAGCCAGAGGTGTCTAATCTCATCTTCTAGACACTCACCTGGAAGGCAACACTGTGTCTGCAGAGCCCAGCTCAGTGCTGGGCCAAAGGGGAATTTCTGTCTCATGTCTAGAAGGATGCACTCAGCTCTTAGAGAGGCATGCACACCCAAGCAGCCACTGCATGTCCCCAGGGAGGGAAGGGCAAGAGGCCAGCTGGGACCATCCTGCAGGCTAGATGGACTCAGGGCATTTTGGGCTAAAGGCCAGAGTTACTGGACAGAGTATGAGGGCATCTAGCAGGCTTTGCAAACTCAGGAATCTCCCACACAAGCAGAGCATGAAAGGAAGGAGTGCATGGCTAAACCTATTTGTTTCCCAAACACAGAGCAAAAGGCAGAATAATGTCAACAGAACCCTGTGGGCAGCTAACAGGCAACACCCTTCATATGACACATGTTCTGCTGATGGTGGCAGTAAACAAACCAAACTGAAGAGCAGTTGAAGAGCATTTTACAAGTTTTCAGACTGTATATAAGGAGGCACTAAGAAAACCATTAGGAAAGTTCTATTGCTAACATTGAGCACCTCTACCAAGAAGACAGGCTTCTACCAACAGGATTACAGTAGAAATCAAAATGATTGTGTTCACATTTGCTGGATTGTGGAAACAATCATCCTGGGGAGCAAATTGATACTGAGACTATGCTACGCACTGGCAGCTACAGAAGTTGTCACTATTCAGATGTCAGGGCTGTCTGGAGGGTCTGAACTCTGCCACCTTCATGACACCAGCACTGCCCAGTCACTGTCTTCTCTTCCATACTGAAACAAAGCAGAAAATGAAGTTTAAGAATAAAAGTTAAAAGAATCAGTGTGTGTTTATGATAACTTCTTAGGTCTATCCTCAGAAATGTTCATATCCACTGCTCTGATAGTAGTTTACATTATTTCTTACGCCTTTACTTCTGTCTTTGATTTGGGCACAGCCTAAAGGTAGCTGGCTTTACCCATATGACAATAGGTGGTTGAGGAAGGGGCAATGCTGATACTCATTACAGATGACACAGAACAGTCCTGCTCCACTTCCATCAGTTTAATGCAGTTACTCCCTGAGGCCTGCTCACTAATTCACTCATAAGTATGCCCCTGCTCAAGCTCCAATAAACAAACACATTTCATTTTATTCCTTTTTATTGTCAAGGTGGCTTTTTATTACAACACTCTGATTGAATGTGAAATAAAACCATCACAAATACCACAGAGTACAATTAGGGAGAATTGTAATCCAAAATAAAACAAGTTGTCTTTCCGTACACAAACAAACAGGAGCACCAAGCAGAAATGAAGGCAACCCATGGCATGCAGCCATATCCCTTCCAGGGGAGGACTCAGCCCCAAGGCAGCACTTTTGATTGCTAGACTGGTTCCATGTTCTAAAGCTCTGTCACCAGTCCTGTAAACAATGCTCCAGAGAGACCCCAAAACACACACTGGGCTCAAGCAGGTAAATAATTCAGAGGTGGAGAGACAGCAGCAGATGGGAGTTGAGAGTCCTTTCCCTTATAGTGTTATATTCAGGGAGCCTGAAAACACTTTCAACCAAGAAATGAAGACTGATTTTAGAGGCTTTATGTAGGCTAAAAAGATCACTTCATTTCTCCAGAGTGGAAAAAAGGAAGTTCCTCCAATACAGGTTCTGCATCAGCAGGAAAAGAGGTAACAGGTCACTAAAGCAAGGAAAAGACAACAGCTGCAAACCAGGTTGAGCCAGAAGAAACACACTTCTAGATCCACAGAGGAATGGTGTTTAGTGGGTTTGTGTTTTACTCTTTACTCCAGAAAGCAAGGCCTCTAACTGACCTTCACAAATATCACATCTACTTTTTCTTTTTGTTACTAATTCTGTTGCTCCTGTTCTGCAGTTGCAGTTATTTGTAACTTTTGCTGTCTTTAGTAGTATCATCTAATGCTCTGATACAGAAATTGTTGCAAGGACTGGCCTGAGTTCCCATTTGATTCCAGTTTGCACCTGCTTCCAAAATTAAAAGGAGAATGAAGATGGGATACCACAATGAAGATCATTTCTTTCTGCAAACAAAAGCAGATTTAGCTTCCTTTTAATTCTGTCAAGGGCTTTGTGATCTCAGACTAGTCAATCTGATCCCTCTTCCACTGTCCACCACCTCCAAGTTCTTTGGAAAAATAAACACATACATTGTCCTTCCCTGGTTGTTTTCCACTGACCTACCCAGAGAAAGAAAGGGGTTTGATTAAATGTCTCTTCTCTTCTGTCTTGCCTGGAGTGTTTAAATGTATTTAATAACATGTAGCATAAGCAATATATCTTACTTTCTATCCATCCCTTCCAAATGCACCTTAACCTATGTTTTAAGGGCATAGCAAAAGCTTGTTTATTCTCAAAGCAGGGATGCAAACCCACAGAAACATCTGAGTGGTATTCCAGTGAGTGTATTCCCAGAAAAAAGAACCTCATCCCTAAATCTAACTCAAGCAGCTATGGGAGAGTGTTCTATTACTAATTCATTCATAAGCACACCATTAATTTATATAACGTACATTCTTTAATTTGAAGTCTTTATTAGCTTTTAGTAATCATGATATGTACTCAGTGACAGGAAGGGAAATGTGTGTTGCAGTGCCACCACCATCCCTCTCAACTGGCATGAGAAATTGAATCAGTTCTGCCCATGAGTTTCTAATTTGTCACTGCAGCTCTGGTTCCACTGAACAGCTGCTCACATCCAGAGACATCCCACTGAACACAGCAGAGTTGCAGAAGAACAATAGGCAGCATGAAAACATAACTGGAAACACAATCATGAGGAGAATATGAAAATAATAAAAGAAGCATGTACTGTACACAAGGGAACTGGAATCATGACAGTGGATGTGGAGCCTGCACCTCTTGGTCACAGGCTCACACACAGGACACGGTGGTGCTGAGAATTTCTACCTCTTTACAAATTCCCATTGTTCAACATGAAATGGATGCACTGCCCCAGTTCAGGCAAAAGAATGGCACAGAGACCAGAGTTGTGTTTGACTGCTACTGCCACTGCATTTTACTCTTCAAAACTGGAAGATTCTTTGGAATTACAGCCTCAGATTGCCCAAATGATACAACAATAATCCAATGATGCTGCAAAGCAATCTGTTACTTTTTACTCCTGGTAGAGAATATAGAAGATCCTGGTCAAAGATTCTCCTCTGACATTTTAAGAATATTATGTGGTTAATTTTTGTGTTGCAGCATTGTTTTCTGTGCAACATCCTGGGGTCCTTCTGGATATCCACATACAGAAAGGTGCAGAAACACAACCAGCAACCACAGACTGACCCTTAAATGGGAAGCAACCATCAGTCTCTTTAAAATCATGTTTTCAGTGATTATGCATTCTAACTCTCCTGATTTTCTTAAAGAAGGAAGAGACCCCAGAAGTAATCACCTATATAATAGTCCAGCATTTTCCAGGAGTAACAAATTTACTCCTGGCATGTAACTAATGAACACAGACTACGTACACAGCTGAAAGGTGAAAAGGTCCATATCAACAGGCAAGTGAAAAGGCCCAAGCAAGATGTTTAGTAACAACCCACGCTTTCTCAGCCTCCTCCTGAGTTTTGGTTGGGGGTGGAAAAGCAGAGTGATAAAGCAAGAGGCAACAGGAAGGGAAGTGATGCCCAGGAATCTCCACCTGAACATGAGGGAGGACTTCTTTACTGTGCAGTGTCCAAGCATTGGAACAGACTGCCCAGAGAGGGTGTGGAGTCTCCCTCACTGGAGATATTCTGGACACAATCCTGTGCCAGGTGCTCTGGGATGGCCCTGCTGGAGGTGGGACCAGGTGACCACTGTGGGCCCTTCCAGCCTGACCCACTCTGTGATCATGGAAGGATGCCTCAGGGAAAAGGCTGGAGAAATTTGTCTTATGCTGCTCGCTATCTCAAGGGAGAAAGACACAGATCACTGCCATCCTGTGATCAGTAATCACAGGATTACTGGCAGGAAGTTTAAGATTTTAGTAGCAAATCTAAGAGCACTTTGAGCCAAAAATGTAGAACGGAAACCATCAGACTCAATTTGAAGAAATCCTGGCAACGCTGCCAAGCAAATGCTATCAGATCTTCAATAAAGGGGCTTTGTGACTTGCCAAGACCTCCTATCCCCAAATCCCCCACACCACAAACAACATTAAATAAGGAAAAAAAACCCAGGCAACTGAAATAAGAAGGGCCATCACCTGCTGCTCACTGACTTTACCTGAAATGGTATTGGTTCCTATGCCCAGACATGGAGATAAAGCACAGATTCCAAACAGACTTTGATATTTAGCAAATGACAGAGGAGGGAACTGTTTTAAGAATGAGAAGTGACTGTGTGATTGGAAAGATAATGAGAAATGGAAATGGTGATCAGCTGGCTGTGCCCAGTGAGTGTTTAATTGCCTCACCCATCTCTTTATTGATTAACCTGTACTCATTTGTGATTGTGGTTAGGATGCTTCATAATCCTGCATTTTTCCTTTAAAAAACAACCTCTACCAACAGCACTTCACTGATAACACTAATATCTAACTCTTACCCAGCTTCCAAGATGAGTAGCGAAAAATTATACTTCATCCCTATCATACCTTCTCAAGGAAAGAAAATTGACAGAATAATCACACCAGACAAAACAGTCTATATTATTATATCATGCCACCTATAGCATGATTACCAAAAAGATTGTTCTCCAGTCCTCTAAAATGTTCACCTTTTCATTATTTTATCTGGTTATAGAACAGGAAATCCCTTACCTGGATATCACTTAGCTTATTCAGGAACCGGGTTGTTATCTCAGGCCCATTCTCCATAGTTGGAATGTGCAAGTGCTGGCGTGGAATAAAGGAGAGGGAGAAGAGGAGAGAAAGAAAACAACATGTAATGATAGTTTTACGTATCTGTGAATACTTTATAGTTGCCAAAAAATTTAATAAATTTTAATAAATATTTATCATGCTGGCTAGCCCTCGTTATGAGTAGGCAAGGGTGGTTGGTTTTGGGTCTTTTGTTGGGGGTTTGTTTGTTTTTAAACAGGAGGGCATTGCTGAGCCAGTAAAAGGTTAGAGAGTTAAACTGTTATGTTGTTGTTCAATAAAGGCTAATCTCAGCCTTCCAAGAGATCTGTCCAAAATGGAAGGAATATTGTGCAGCAAGAGCAGTAACATTATACACAGCATTTACCTTCAAACTATATTGTGTAGAAATACAACACTATGTATTTACAGTACTTACTACTTGGCACCTTGGTGTCTCATATTATCTTAGCATCAGGCAATACTGATACATTTATTCTTTTTATTCACTCAGAAAGTATCACCAAACAGACATTTATTGTACTTCTCATGTTTAATGGACAAAGCACAACCCAGCATGCAGCTGCACTATCCCCAGTCCTCTGAACTAACTTAGTGCTGACTAAATAGCATCAAGGAGGTTTAACAGTCTGGATGCCTGGGGAATTCCACCTGTGCAGGAGAAATCTCCCATCTGGGGAATAGTAGGTGAAAGCAGCTGTGCACTGTCCTGGAACAGCTCTTCCATGAGAGCTGGGATCCCTACAATGAGGGGTGAAGAAGAGAGGAACTTGAGAAGGAAGGACTGCAGGAGCTCAGAAATTTGGTTCCCTGTAAAAGTCTTCTCTCCTCACCCTTCCCAGGTACCTTAGCAAAAAATACAGAGCAAAAGAAATGCAGAAGAATGTATTTTTCTACATTTGCAAACAGGCTGGGAATCGTATTTTTCCTTCACTTTCCCAGAACTCAAAATTTCGTATTTTCAGCTATTAGGAAAAACCCCAGAAGACAAGAGGGAAAGTTCCCTTCTGACAACCAGTAACTAACTCACTTGGGAAACAACACACTGACACTGTTCATGTTTTCCAGGCAATGCACCTTTTCTATCTCCCTTGGTTTTGCCTTCAGTTGCAAATAACTGTGATAAAATTCAGAGGATAGAAGAAAAGGGGCAAAAAAAAAAAAAGAGACATTTCCTTACCTTGCCCTTATATAAAATTTTAGAGATGGGACATACAACACAAGCTGTTCCAGCACCAAACATCTCCTTTACTCTGCTCTCTTCCAAGGCAGCTGTCAGGTCACTCATGGTGATGTATCTCTCAGACACTTTGAATTCTCCCTGCACAAGAAGCAGCAACCATAAAACTTGTAAAAAGTTTAAGAACATTTGTATTTTTATTTTCTACATTGAAACATTCCCAACAGAACTTTTAGCCTAGTGACAATAAGTCAAATTTTGACTCTGATCTTGTGATCTTTTCAAACATCCCAAGATAGATTTTCATCAAAAGAATGCCCTCCAAAGAAGCCAATGGTTTGCCAGGTACAATGCTGATGATTAAGTGGCACTTCCCTCTGTTCTGGTACAGAATATCACTATCACATTAGGGAATAACAAACAAGAATTGTTATGGGACATTGGATCTCTCTACTCATGGTCTCTAGCATGCCAGTTTGTCCAAAAATTATATCAATTAGATCAAGACAGCCTTTGCATCCCACTCTCAGACAATTCCTAAGCAAGATACATTCAGCTGATTAATTTCACCTGCCAGGCCAACTATGTGATGTATTTTTTCAAGGAAAAAGTAAACAACAGACTTCAAAATTTTCACTTCATGTTTGTGTTATTCCTGTTATCCCACTCTAAGCATAATCCCAGCCAAATCCAGGAGCCAGGATACTGGGCTTGATGAGCCTTTGTCCGTGTAGCATCCTTACCCAATAAAGGGTATTGGGTAAGGATGGAATATTGGGTAAGGATTGCAATAAAACCTTTAAATACAGTGAAGCAGAGTTTGCTGCATTTCAAGATATGACCAAGTCCCAAGTGTCCAAGTAAGTTCTTGGATTGCTACACCACAGAACAGGAATGGGAAACAGACAGATGACTTCAAGACTGTGGCAGGGTAGGCTGCATGCTAGTTAGTAGAAACAAGGTTGGAAGCATGAGAACTAAATGCAGAAATAATGTGCTGATGACTGAAGTATAGCCATGGTCATGCACGGTAATTCTTTGTTTCCTTGCTCTAAGTTGCTGGTACCAGTGGATTTAATGAAAATTTTCATGTTAAATACCACAGGGAGCTCCTTTAACAAGCTGGGTATTGTTCTGTGTGACAGGTGTGGGGATTCTGATGATGCTCCTGAGAACCCCTGAATTAGCATGCCCTTAGTTCCCATTAAGTTAAAGGGACTGAGTGCATGCTCAGCAGGTTTTGTCAGCAACACCAAGCTGTGGGGTGCAGCTGAAGGGAAGAGGTGCCATCCAGAGGGACCTTGAAAGCAGTTTCTGAGAGTTGGACACAACTCTTGAGCAGTTTGATCTAGTTGAAGATGCTCCTACTCATTGCAGGGAGGTTGGAATAGATGCCCTTTAAAGGTCCTTTCCAAGGCCAGGTTGGATGGGACTCTGAGCAGTCTGGGATCGTGGAAGGTGCCCCTGTCTGTGGCAGGGAACTGGAATGAGATGATCTTTAAGGTCTCTTCCAACCCAGGCCATTGTCTGATTCCAGGAAGCCAGACTGTTCTGTGATCCTATGATTTAACCAGATCAGTTGAACTGCAGGATACTGAGCACCAGAAATGTTTACTTGTGCTGAAGTTATAACAAGATAATTGAAACCACTACTGCCAAAACACTCACCCAGTTGCGTGCCAGATCCAAAATGCTTTGCCTTGTCACTCCTGGAAGGATGATGCCATCTAAAGGTGGCGTTGCCAGTTCATTTTCTGCCAAACAAAAGAGAAGCACTGGTTGAAAAACAAACAAACATTTATTACACCATATTACACCAAATGTGGGTCCCTTCCAGCTCAGGATATTCTATGATTCTGTGGCATTGAAAATATTCCCTACCCAGTAAGACACAACATTTAGCAGAGCTCTCCAAGAACACAGATACTCAGTTCAAGTAAGTTGTTGTTGAGTGTCTGGAGCCTTTTGAGTACACTTCCCCTAATGGTGGGGAAGAAACGTATTTCATACATTAATATATACTTGCCTAGTGCCTTCTAGGTGGTTTTATTCCTCAGTGCATTGTAGGTATAACTGTGTAACTGCAGTGTCACACCAAAATGTACAGAAATGCTGCCCTAGAACAGGCTGTATGTTCTGCTCTGGTTTGACCAGCCCACAGTGTCATTCCCCAACCTATCCCAGGCTTCTGATTACAGCAACCATCTCTTCTTTCTCATACAGTCAGGAATAACAGCATTCCCTTTTTGCTGTCTGTCTAGCATCATTCCTACTTGTGATGCATGTCTGGTCCTAATTCTGGCACAAATATCTTAAGGAGAGGACTTTAAAACTTTCCATGAGCCACAGGGCTCACCTGATTCTAAACACTGAAAACCTGATATTCTGCATCCCAGTCACAATTAATAAACTCTTTTCTTTAACAGAAAACTTCAAATACTATGGACTTTGATAACAAAGATTTTGATGACACTTCTCTGTTTGGTGATGCTGAGAGGTCTCGTCCAGGACCTGTTTAAGCTCAATAACATATATTAATTGATTTGAGCTGGTTTGAAAAGGTGCCAGGCCGAGCCAGCCGCCAAACAGCACTGAGCAGACAGGACATGAAAGTCTCAGAATGTTCCAAGCAGGCTGCTCTGTAGGATTTTGTCAAGTGTACATATGATGCCTACCAGCCTGGGGCCACCCAGGGAACATCTGCTCCCCTGGTACCCGGCAGAGATGATAACACCATCCAACATGGCATGCCAAAAGCTCATCCTCCCTGTGAACTGCTGCCAAACCAGGCTCCATATGACATCAGTGTGTCCATCTCCCAAAAAACAGACTGTGAGCTCACAGACTCCATTTGCCTTCTGAGTTATTCTGATGGGCTTAAAATGTATAGTTGCAAAAAGGGGGAGAAAAGCATTTGAAGGGAAATGTCAGGGTTTCTCTCCAGTTGACTCCTGTTATTGTTACAGTGGTAGTACTGTCTGCCCAGAGCCCTGTTCAACCTGCTATAGGCTTGCTCTAACAACAGAATTCCAACAGAGTGTTTAAAGGGGTTTCTAAAACAAGGTCTTCCATATTACACAGCTTCAGCTCTTACACACCTGTCCTTACAGAGCAGGAAGATTACAGTCATGGGATGCCTTCTGTACCAGTCATGCTGTAACAATGCTGAGAGATTCACCTAAATTTATATTTTACCAAAGTGATAATAAATTCCAAGTGACCTTCAGGATGAAGGAGAACCCAGAAAACCCTGTTTTCACTAATATTAACAGCTAACTTCTTCTACCAGTATGTTCTGGGTCTTTCTCATTACTTGCCTTAAATTTTACCTGATTGTTCCAGAGAATCTTTTAACAGATTTGCCTTTTTAATTTATGAAATTTTGAAGCGGGTACTATGAACCACCATTTTAATAGCAGCACAAAGATATTAAATAATGCCTGAATACTATTCACAATGCCTTAACATTAAAGATAGAAGTAGAGCCCAAATGGTTGCAAATAATTTTGAATAAACAGAACTCTTCAAAACTGCACACAGATTTCATAGTTAGCAACCTTCAGGTTGGACATCTGCTTAAATTTTAAGATTTTCCATAAAGCCAAGCCTATATTCTAGGCAGAAGAACAGACATTGTGACAGGAAGTGAGTTTCAATGTCAAGAGCTTCTTGGGATAGTTACATGCTCTGAAGTGGCCTGTGGAAGGGACTGTAAGGTGACTAAATTTTTCACTGAGTGAGTAAAAACTGCAAATAAGATTTGATGAGTGAAGTATCACACTCCTGTATTTATGCAATAGCAGGGATCCAGTTTTGGCCCTATTTTAAGCCTCAGAGCAGCAGTGGGAATACAAGAACAGTACGGAGCAAGTTACGCTATTTGACCAAAAATTGAGCAGTTTTTTTTCCCCTACTCCCTCCTTGATGTTACAAATAAAATATTTTTTCAGGCTCCTCCTGCCATCCAGGACAACATGTCACCTTTAGGCACAATGCTGTAGCTGAAAACACACAGCAAAGGCTGCAGGGAAAGTCTACTCCCACTGGAAGCATGGCTGTCCTCCAGTCCAGGCTTTACTGGGATAAGCCTGTGGTTATGAACCAAGGAGAGCAGTTCAGACAGCTCAGCAGTGACCTCAGAACACACAAAGAAGGGCATTTTCTTTTGATGATGATCTGCAATTTCTGCCTCACTTTTTCTGATCCCTCTCAGCTGCAGCATTTGCATAACAAAAGCAAACCACAGCCTGAGTGTCCTTTGTGAAGCGACAGAACACAGTGACAAGCACGAAAAGCCACAGGCAGGTATGTGATGACACACGTTGGCAGCCTGAGCGATTCCCAGCCAAAGATCCCACAAATTAAGAGTTACTCAGCACCCTGGGAGACAGCAAAGTGCTCCATGAGGATAATGCCCGTGTCCTGTGAAGTGACAGGTTTGCCAGCACACAGCCTGCCTGGGTGGCAGGAATTACAAGTTGTTTGCTGCAGCCACCTCACAATGGCAGCATTCAGCAGTGCACTGGTAACACGGTGATTGGCAGATCTTTGGAACAGGACGGTGCTGCAGCTGGATAATTCCAGCATATTCCTGGTTTAAGTACAATGAGAACATTGAATTCTAATTATGTCCCTGCTTCAGTGTCCTTTCCCTGGGCAGAACAAGCCAAAATCTATTTTCATGTTTTTCCAGCTAAGTTCCACAAGGCATCAATTTGGCCATCTATCTACACTGACAAATCGACTGCTGCTGTAACAACAAGAAAATGTCTAATATTTATCACTTCATTCATAAAGCTTCAGACTCATTCAACACTGAGGGAGTACTACCCCTCTTCTTAAAAAAGTGATGAAGATTTTGCAGAAGAACAGGCAATGAAACTGGAGGTGGGAGTCAGGTAGCTGGATCCTGATCACACTACAATATCCAAAGCACACAGCTATCCCCACAAAATGCTGCCTTGTTTTCTGCAGCTGAGCACTGTCAGAAAGCTGACAGCTCTCAAAGGTACCCATGGCACTACAATAAAACCTGTCTGACCCCTGCATCTGCTGCTAAGCAAAAATTCAGTAACACTTCATTTTCATGGAAGTCATGAGGTCTCCTTTTATTCACTTTCCTGTAGTCTTCCAAACCAGTTATCAAGTGAAACTATCACATCTCAAGCACTGAATATTTGCATACCCAATGGGTGGATTGGAGACGCCTAAATAGTTGGCTGCTCATTAACTAGACAGTTTTTTAATCAGCATGCACCTTGCTCAAAGATGACTGTGGGTAGAAGGAGGTAAAAATACATTCAAGAATGATGACATGTCTTGAAAGCATCTTTTGAGCATTAGTGATAAGGGACACTGACTGGCATGTTTCTCTCTCCTTGTCACCACTGGACAGAACTTCAAATTCTTCAAAGAAAACAGAGTTCTTCATCAATTGGATGCTGAAATACTTTTGGATATGGTTCAGGAATATTTGACTTGCCAGCAGGTTGATGCCTGAAGGATTTTTCTGCTTTTTCTCCTGAATACTTCTTACACTGTTCCCTACATTCACAAGTATCAGCATGCACACTTGTGATGCTTTAGGTGATAGCTCAGCCCGGTTTCATGGTGTTTATAGGGCCGGGAGACCAAACACCCCTGAAACCACGGAGAGTTAGAGACCAAACACTCTGTTTTCGTGGGCCCTCAAGGTCTCCTAGTAGGACAGATTCTGTAAACTAGAAGTGAGCCCACCCAGGCCCTTCTTGGGCCCTCCTGGTAGATCTGCTAATGTGTAGAGTCTTTAATTGTACACTCGACTGGGGGGACGGGGCTTTGGCGCCGCGTTCTACCTGGACGGCAGAAGCCATGGAATGGGATCCTATTAAAATCCCGAGGGAAACGACCCCAACCCTCTGACCCTGTCTGAGCCTTTATTTCCTAAGACCAGAAAAAGGCATCAAGGTGATGATGGGAGCCACTCACACTCAAAACTACAGAAGGGTTGCACAGCTGCCTTTTAGCACGTCTGCACTGCTTCTGAGCCAACACCTCCCTGGAGATCAAACATCCTGCTGACACCAAAGCTGATGTGTGACCTTGTGCATGGCTAAACTCTGCCCTTCTGAGCATGTGGACTAGCCCAGCAGTTTAGTGTGTTACCAGCAGGCAGCACCCACAGCTGCCCCAGAATCTCCTCTCTCACAGCCAACAGGCACCTGGTAATCTTCAGAAGGAAACAGGCATTTCCTTTGTTAAATCATCTTCATTAAAAAGATTATGATCTGCATTCTAATAATAATTTTGTGGATTACAGTCCCAATTGTCTGCTCTGTTAAAGTTTTCACACTTTATTTTACCACACCTCCATCTTCATTTATCCAGTAGAGAAACAGATTCATTGTTCCAACTTCAGTTATTTGGTGATCTTCTCCATAGAGCCACAAAACCTGCTGGCAGCCAAACTCCAGGGCTTCTTGCTGGGCATAAATAGCAGAACCATAGTTCCTTCAGGGAAACAAACAAACAAACAAAGGGTTATGAATACCTGGTTGGGCATCTTCTCAATTTAAACAGAATTTTGTGCATATCTACCTCATGAGCAAGTGCTCTGCAACAGTCACTGCTTGTCCCTGGGATATTTTGACTGGAAGTACTCCACTAGTATTTTCCTAGACCATTTGTACCTACAACCCAAAAACTTTGAAGGGCTGAACACCAACAACTCAAACATATCCATCCAAACTGTCTTAAACATACCTCTTGTTTCATATTCTGGATATTCTAATTATTGCCACTAAAAACCCTCAGAAAGCATTTATCTTTATTTAGCAGTTGGCACCCTGCAGAGAGAGCAACAATTCCCCTCCAGCTTTTGGGGTTTTTGGGTGTTTTTCTTTGGGTTTTTTTGTTTGGTTTTATTTTTAATCACCTACCTCATGTCATATGGGTAATACATACTAGATGAAACTCTTGGAGCACAAATATCTCCAGAGGTGAGTTATTTTTTTCTAGTAAAAGATATTCACAGAACTAGCATCTTCAAAAAATGCAATTGTGTCTCGATGAATTCCATATCCTTGAGCAGCAAATGTTTTTTCTGAAATGCTGCCTACAGAATGAACCTCACTGAATAATGCCTGCTGCTTCGAGAGGAGAAAAAAACCCCTTTTTTGCTTCTGATGTTCAACAACCTTCAAGATGCAAAGTCAGCAGCTCCAAAATGCTGAGTACACTGTAGTCAAGTTCTTAACTCTGGGCACAAATCAAGTCAGTAATGACTCCAGACTACTCTTTTTCACAGCTGAAGTATGAAGGATGCACAGGAAACAATCTATTTCTAAAAGTAATCAAAACCTCATAAACAAAGAGCAAAGCTTCAGAACATCAGCTTGAATGAAGGAAAGTTATTTTCCTGCCCTCTGATTATTCTCCCAGCTCAGCTGAGCAGCACTTGACAGCTACTGATTTCCTGCCTAGCAAAGAAACTCCTGGGGAGGACAATCCCAGGAAGGAGGTGAGCAGCCAGAGCTGCTCCCTGCTCTGTTGGCAGCAGGCTGCTATGCTGATGATGCAGCACAAAGTGGTAACTTCAGTGTCAACTGCTGCAAGGGCAGGAGCCAAAATATTACATGGACACCCCCCAGGTGCAGTTCCTCAGCTCGAGATGCTGCAAAAAAAATCAATTGGCTGTAATATCCGAACAAAAATATGCAACTGAGTTCTATAAATAATAATTGCAAAGTACCATTGTGAACTCTTCATTGTAACACATTGTTTACTTAACTACTGCATTTATTGTCTCTGTTTCTGCTGGTTTAGATACTTCACTGAAAACCAAATCTGTTTTGTGAGCTGGGTAGAAAATGCAGGATAATGTTTTCTTACCCTCCCACTTTGCAGTCTCCTGTTCCCCCTTTCCACGCTCTTACGTATTTTGGATCTGCCCATAAGGATATGGGATTAAAGCTTCCACTTGCAAAGTAAGGGCCCACAGGGCTCAGTATGACATACAGGAGGGCTTTAGTTGGCTTCTTCACTCCAAGGGAAGGCTGAAAATAAAGAATGTAAGCAAATCAAAAGTTACTGGTGTCCTTCAAACATCAGGTGCTGCACCATCAGCTTTTGAAGCAGTGCTTTCAGTGGAACTGCAGCATGAGAGTGCTTTTAACAGGTCTGTGCAAAGTGCTGCAGTGAAGAAAAAATATTTATATAACTTTCCCCTAATTTTATCTACTGTCACCATTCACTTAGAGCCATTCCATTTATCTATATGTTATTCTAGCATTCTCAATTACTTTCAAGCTCTTGAGAATTCAAAGGTAAGCTTAACAAAGTGCTATACAGTTATATCAATTAATCATAGCAGAAGCCCACAAAGCCTTCTGGGGAAAGGAGTGGCAAGGCTAATATCAGTGAAGAAACCACTGTCAGCTGCATTAGTGAGAACTGGCCAGTGCTAGAGTTGAGTGCTGGCTCTCTGAATGTCTGTGTGAGAGCTAAAATTCATCGCCTGCTAAAAATAATTCACACAACAGCACAGGAAATAACCAAGAATGTAACAGTTTTTTCTCCCCCTCCTCCTTAAGGGATGGCTTCTCATACTCCAGATCATCACCATCAGTACTTGAAGGTGGGGTGAGAAGTCTGGTGTTGGCCAAAGTTCCTCAGGTGCTGAAGGGTTCCTTTTATTTCTGTCTACCTTACTGCTCCAGAAAGACTTCTAACAGGATTAACTGAGATCCTGGTATTTTTGCTGACATGATCATTCAAAAGAATGTGCTGCCTGGGTTTCTAATTGTGGTGATTCATAAAAGCTCAGCAGGACATGCAACCTGGAAACAACATGTGACACAGTGGAAAGGCCACAAGTGTTGGCCATCCTGAAACAAAGCTCAGGGCAAAAGAATTTCCAAAAACAAAACCAGGGGTAAACCCCCCCAATTTTTAATCACTGAGTGGAGATTCTTTAATCTGAAAACCTGCAACTAGTTTAAAAGTATGAAATTAATGGAGTCCTAGAACCTATGTGAAAAGTAAAATGCTCATGTATGGTAACTACTTACAGATATGGATACTGCAGAAGCTGAGCTTACCTAGTTTGGAACCTACATTCTTTAGCTTCCTTGTCTTATGCTCTACCATTATACTTTTCTCTCTTGCTACTGCTGAAAAAAAGAATGCTGAAGGATTTAATAAAATAAACTCTCTGTTTCTAATTCCCTTTATCAATCCAATAGAATTAACTCATACATGAAGCTTGGAGGGGACTCATTAATACCTGTTTGATAAGGAGCCTTTTACAAGGTCAGGTTCAAAAATAAATTGACAGAGGAACTAGTCCTTCATTCTGTTGAAATTGTCTCTTCTGAGACATCTTAATTTAGACTGTAACATCTTCCAAAAACCCCTTGTGAAGTTCAGGTAAGACTTGAAACCACCAAATGTACATAGCAATTTCTATCCCACCATGTTCTCTCCGAATTATCAGGATTTTAATATGACCATGCCACGTATAGCTATCCTTTCAGCACAAGCCCAAAATTAACAAGTATTGCTCCATTCCCACTTTCAGTGCTCTGAATCAGTGTGGCCACTGAGTGGCAGTGTGGTCAATGTTAAATTTGTGCTACAAATTGGCACTGGGACTCCAAAGTAAAACCATAAAACCAATCTGCCCCCAAACTTAATCCTGTCGCCTACTGACTGCTGAATATTTCCCTTTATGGATGGAGGATTTCACCTCATACCTAACTAAACAAAAGTTAAGAGGGGAAAAAAATAAAAAAAATGTTGCACACCTCAGTTCCAATGAGGGTGGGACGGATGTAGAGGCTGGCAGAGGTGGAGTATGGGACCCATTCCTGTTCCACTTCCACAAGCTTCCGGATGCACTCCAACAGCTCATTCTGGTCAAAAGACTGGGAAGGAAAAGAAAGGGAAAAATGCAAATGGAGAAACAAAGCTGGAACACTCTGTGGTCCTTACAGATCCACACGTTACAGAAACACTTCCTCGGGATGTGCAACAGTGACACTCTGTAGAGGTTCACATCTTCCATGACTTCATTCCCTACAGAATTTAATACCTCATTGTCTTAGCTACTGTGCCTTTTTGTGTAGTATCCTGAATGACCTCCTTTGCTCCAAAGTATCCTCCTGAGATGGTAAAAAGGAGCCATTGACCCTTCCTGCCTCCAAAGCATGTGGAGAACTCCCTGTGCAGCCAACTCAGCTGGGAATGCTGCAAGCTACAGCATCACCTCTTCTACAGAAAAGTGCTTTGGTTTACAACTCCAAGGGGCCAGCAAGTCTCCCAAAGTTCCCAAGTTCTTACAGCAATTAAGCTAAAAAGCCTGGGAGGAAGTTCACCGGCCAAGATACAATTGCTAAAAGCAGTGTTAAGTTACTGACCAAACCAAAGGCACTCAAGAGGCTGAACAACTTAACTGAAGTGGAAAGAAGAGAAGGGAGAACATTAGCACCAGAGCAAATCAGAGAGCTGTCTGCATGCACATACCTGCAGAGCAGCACCCATCCCTCAGACACATGCTGGGCATCTCAGGTACCAGGGAGGCAACAATGAAAGCAAGACACTCACTGCTCTGATTGTTTTAAAACAAGCACTTCAAACAGTTTCCTTCAATGAGTAAGATCTGTTAACAAAGCTAACAAAGACTTCAGAGTGTTTGGTAAAGGCTTCAGTGCCCTGGGTACGTACAGGCAGGGTTGTTCTCCGTGCTGACCGCGCCATCCTGTCCATGTTCAGGGTTGGCCGGAACAGGCGGATTTTGCCGTCCACTCCTCGGTAAGCCTTCATCCCTTCAAACAGCTACCAGGCCAGAAAAGGAGGCAAAAGAAATCGAGTAATAATTGAGACATGTTACCCCGTGATGATCTGTGCAAATTCTGGAAATAAAAGCTCCACCTTCCTGCTCACAGTACTCGAACACGAAAATGCTAACTAGCAATACACTCCAGTGAGACAGATTTACCTGAAGTGTTAGCAGGTCATCTTTGTAATAAAAACTTCTTGATTCTTTCTCTGACAAGGAACTTCATTATAATATTTTATTTTTTTTCCATAATTTGGTTACAGCAATTAAAATTTGTAGCATGTGTTTGACTTAACTATTCCCTCACATCCTGATTAGAACAGCACTTTCATTTACATAAAGGATCTACAGAACTTTATTATATCTATGTTAATTATTTTTAGGGCTCTGTCTAAAGCACATCTTTGTTAGGAAGTATAGGATAAGGTAATTGAGAGAATTCTTCTAAAGTTCTTGCTGTAGTTGTAGCAGGAACTGATCACTTATTTCCCCTTTATACCCCCATGCTGTGGGATGGGGTTCAGCCTGCATGAGAGAGATGCAGCCTTCCACCAGAGATAAAAATGCATCAAAATATTGTCTCTGTATACTTCACAGGAAAATTAAACATAGTTATCCCATCAAACTGCAGGGTCCATACAATTGGTGCTGACAATCAGAAACCCTTATCCTATCAATGCCCTCCCAGCAAAATGCCCTGCAGCATCTCCTCACCACATAAAAAACATGCCCACCAAATATCCAGTTATTTTCAGTCACAGATTGATAATTTCTGGTTATACTTATAGACAGAAAACACATGTATTATATAGGCTCACAGTAGTATGTATGTACACACATGTATTACTTAGATTAAGTATTAAAGGCTCACTTATGCCTATAGACAACAATTCAGATTCTTAGAATTTATCTTCCAAAGCATTCCTGTGTACATTAAATTTCAGTGTAAGCTCTATGAATTTAACTGCATCACTGCTGTCAGTCTCCTCAGGCTTCTCCTCCTCTGACTGTCCCACAAAAAGTGGCTGAAACTGCATCCTCTGTGGTTGGAAGTGTAGATATTCAGCTTTTTTATGTGGAAAAAATAATCCTGTATTTGTGCATAAGTAATTTTAACAGAATATTTCAGGTTTCACTGCTATCAAATTCTTTGATATTTTTCCATCACGATCAGTGAAATGCAATTTTGGAAAGCTTGCATGCAGTTCCATGGCAGAGCTAGGTCCTTCCACATGACAAATTTTAATTGGGTTGTAACTGGGTTGCAGAATCCCAGCAATTTTCCTCCGGCTCTGTGCCAATAATGTAGCAGAACCAGAACTGGAACCCAGAACTTTTTGCCTTCAAAACTTATCTTAGTCCTATGGCAATGCCAACCTTATTAAAAGCCTGGCACAGTTTTGAAAAAGAAGCTGCTCCTAGGGTAGACATTGTAGCCACAAGAACAAAGATCTTTAATAAAGCATAGCATAGCTGGTCATCTGGCTGATACTTTGATATGATTTTTACTGGGTAGTTATTAACTGATAGCACATTGTTGGAATGTTACTTTCTTATCACAGAATACATTTTTCCCCCCCACCCTTCTCCCAAACACATTCACAGAACTTTAATGAAAGGGATAAGGGAGGAATGTCACTACTAAGATTTGATCAATGGTTTAACAGCAGTAAGAATCACATCATTACTGAAACACAAAGCCTTCTCAAGATGTTAAATCTTTTTCTCCAAAAAGAAATACTTTCAATCTTCCAGAGCTCAGTAAAACCTTTCACTCATTAAAAAGGGAGACAGTGATGTGTTCCAGAAATGTTCAGCTTTAATGAAAGCAACTGCTGTGGTTGCTTGATGGTTGGTTGCTACAGTGGTGTGAAAACAGCATTATCTGTACATCACGGGAGCTGGATCTGGAGTTCAGCAGATCCAGATTACCACACTGCATCATGAAGGGCAAGGAGAAAGGGGAGGGAATGCCAAATTCATCACTTTTATTATACCCACTGTGTATTCATTGAGCCACAGCAATGACACCAGATTCTCCTCTGTCTGTCCTCTTGGCTAGAGGAAACGTGATGCAATAAGGGTAAAAGAATAAAAAAAAAATGGAAAAAAAATAAGAGGACATTCATATTAGCAATGATTTCAGACCAGGCCAGAGGCCGAGCATTAAAGCAATATGCTACTAAGAGTGAAATACAGATTTGGGACTCCAGCGTGGTTTCTTACTTCTTGGGCAGATCAAGAGCTGCAGCCTCAGCCACAGGGGCCCGCTGTAATTTACACAGGACCTCTGGAGGCTTGGTGACTAGATGGGGAAAAATCAGTCAAAATAACAATGGTGAAGGCAGGAGCTCAGGGACAACAAGCAGGGAAAGCTTCCCTTACATCAGCGGTTAAAATTCTAAAAAAAAATTTAAAAGGAAAAAAAGAAATTATATAAGAAATAATAAAAGCAGCACAAGCAACTCCACACACTTCAGTGGAGACACTCCCACCCACCCAAAAGTGGGAGGAGAAGTGGGCTTCCATTTCAGGATCTGTGCCCTGCTGGGGCTCCCACACAGGTGTGAGTACAGCCAAAGCTGCTCTGAAGGCACAAAGGGCAGCTTTAGGCAGTCATCAGCTAAGCACGGAAACTTTAACCACGCTGGTTTCCGACTTAACATTCCACTTCCCAAAGTTCCTCGCTGTATGCTCCCTCCTCAAACACACCTGTACATGCTGAGTGCATCAGATCTAGTTCTGAGCTCCAGGGACTTGTTCAGAGTTTCAGACAAGCACCTGTCTAGTCTGTCCTGCAATCCAAGCTATCAGCCTTTAAATCAGCTTCAAGTAACTTCTACAAAGTGCACGTTCAGCCCCCAAATTAAAGCTACCCTGAGAATCTCACGGTCTTACACCATCCTGCACTGCCACATCAGAGACAGAAACTGGATCAACCCACTGTTAGAGAACAAGAATGATTTTGCAAATAAATTTATCACCACTCAAGAAAGGGCTCACCTTCCCTAGGCTAGGACTTTAAGTGTGCTGGAATCCCCAGGGCACAGTTGCATCTGTGTTACACATAACCCTGCTGTAAATAATGCAATTATTCTGGAAGAACACCAGTTAAACCAAAATATAACTCAATACTAATGAACTGAAGGCAGTAATAGTCCTTGTATTACAAAGCTGTGGCTTCCAGAGCTAATAAAACAAAATAGTGGTTTCCAAATCAATTTACTACTCACTTCTATAGCATAATGCAGGGCCGAGGAGGCTGGATGTAATGAGAGGTTCTCTAGTGGCTTAATATAGGGTTTCTCCCATCCTGAAGCCACGGACCATTCAATTGTCAGCATATTATCAGTGAACACAGTTCCAAATACCAAACCAGTGGGGTCTGGTTTTTCCTTGAATGTCGTAGCTGGGGTGATAATCAAGTCGGAAGCCTGAAGGAACATGGAGACAAAAACAAAATGTATCAAAAAAATGAAGTCAGACTGATTTAAAATTATTCTGCATCAGCGAACAAGGACAAGCCTTAATATTTTCTCTGCAGGGACATTTAATGACATGATGGTTAAAGGCAACTAAACCTCTGAGTAGCTGGCAAAATATTCATAAAGCGCACGCAAACATATACACAATGTTGTTATACAAGAAGTAGTATACTTTGAAATTCTGTTTAAGAATTAAGTTAAAGAAGCAGTACAAGCACAAAACCAGAAAATCAGCACATGAAATCTCTTGGACACTTAGGTTACCACCTAAGTACAAGTTCCAGAAACACCCAAATGCTGTACCTCAGAACACAAGCTGATCATCAGAAATTAACCAGTCAGAACTAAGTAGATGTTACACTGATTTTCCTTTAATACACAAAATCAATGTGAGAGATCAGAGCCAGCAGTCAGCAAGTTACTTATGCCACAATAACTTGCTCATTCACATACTTCTTTTCCTAGAAACATCCCATTAGCAAAGCAGGCTAAATGTTTCCCTGCATGAGGGATTGTAGAGACTCCCTTAAAAGCCACGACTAGCTGTAGACAGGTGCCACAGGGTTTTGTACTGGTTTTGGATGGGATAGAGTTAATTTTCTTTATTGTAGCTCCCGTGGTGTGAATCATCCTAAAGAACAGCAGGGAAATAAGGAATGCAGGATCTCCAGCATGTCACTCCCCTTCTATTCACAGGTAGGTGCTGAATAACTAGAGAGGGAAACAAAGTAGGCAGAGCCTTAATTCACCCTCTCCCTTCTCTTCTTGTGCCATCTGAGCATTTAAACTGTGCTGCTCAGATGCAAGGGAGAATTCAAAGAATCGTATGCAAAGCTCCATTTTCCTTCCTAACATAACCCAGAAAGCACTGTCCTTTATTACAGACCCCCAAGTGAAATCCTGCTCCTCAGTGCTGGGTGCATCTGGAAGACACTGGAACAGAGGTAGCTCAGAATACTGATCAAATGATTTGCAAATGCTCTAAAAAGGTGCTTCTGCAAGAAATATCACTGCCTTGGACTTCTCACCCCCTGCATGCATTTTGCAAAAGCAGTCCCAAGCTTTTGAGAAAAGAATACATGTACCCTGTCTCTGTAAACAACTTAATTTTCAAGATGTTTTTTTAATGAACAAAGACCTGTTTCTTATTGATTAGTTGTTTTGGTTTACGTTTGGTTGTTTGGTTGGGGTTTTTTTTTTTGCTTAATGGCTTAGATGTGAAATTAACTTAGAGCAGGAGCACATGAGTAGCTAAAAGCTTGTTTCAACTATCTCCAATTATAGGGCTTGTGAAGATATTACAGTGCATTAGTCTGGTTGAATTAATACATAATCTGATGAAACAACAATTACACTTCTTAACTCTTCCCTTTATTCTTCTGACAGTGAATGCTCCAATGGGAGAAGCACCACCTAATGATGTCCTGAAACTAATTTTACCTGGAAACCTCTTATCACTTTTATCACACTTTACAAAAAAAAGGTCTCACAGAAGTTGTGGATCAAAATAAAAGCCACAGAGGAGTGTTTGCAATTATCCACAGTGCAAGACTCAGCTCAAGAAAACAATTACACGAGAGCAGGGATGTCAATGGGGCTTAAGTGAATATGCAGAACGAAGCTGTATCTTTGGGTTTATCTCTGCAAAGAATCACAGCTTCTAAAGAACTCCCTCTCCCAGTGGTATCAACTGCCTTCCCTGGACTCCAGGCCTCTGCATCTCAGGTCACTTCCATTAGGGTAATTATTTTTACAATAAACTGGCCTGGGAACCATAATTATTAATATGAACCCTGTTTCTCCTATAACACCCATCAGTGTGCTGATTTCTGCTTTATGCCTCTGTTTGCTGCTTCCTCAGTGGTGATAGCACAATTACTTGAAAGGCATCACTTCAAAACAGTTTGTTAAGTTTGCTGGGTCTAACAAATAGCTTTTATTCAAGGATGGGAAAGAGTTTTAACCTGGCTCTTCTCATAAACCCACAAGGACATGTAGAGGGAGCAGCAAGCTGCAGCCACAACTGGAGAAACACACTCACTGCATTTCAGTTTGAGTCCCTTGAAGGCAGAAAGCCTGGAGAGGTAGGAAACTGTGACTCTTATCCAGAAAAGAAGAAGACAGTTCCCAGACCACAGAGCTTCCTGGAACTACATAATCTGACCAGGGATCTCATTTGCTCTCTCACCTCCTTCAGAATTTGGGGAAACCAACTTTCCTTCAGACACTGTGCCAACACCTGAGTCAACAGTGTCAGGTACAGCATTTGACCTGTAACAATTCCTTCAAATAACAGTAGGAACACCCTGGGTAAGACCTCAGAGGGAGGCTAAACTGCACAGACCAGTAGGGCAACAATCATTCAACAGGCAAAAAGGCAATTTTTCTCATTCTTATAATCCTGTTAAGATCTTTGGAAAACCACTTTTTTGGCCATTACTTTTGTAATATCCTTTCTTAGGACTCTTTCCCCTTATCCATCATGTCTTTTTCTCCCTTTTTTTACCAAGCAGTGCAAATTAACAGCGTGCAGAAGCACTCTAATCTTTCAGAATCTAAATGCTTTTTATGTCAAGACAGCACCAAGTGCTGCAATGCATTTGGTCTTCTTTTTCCGTGGACGATGACACACTGGGAGGAGGTATTGGAGGATCATCCTTGGAGTGTGCTCTGCACAAAGTATTCCCAGCACCAAGAACCTCTTCTGGGTCCCTGAGAAGCAGGATGCCCTACACAACACCTCACCTGGCTCACAAACCCTCTGGGCTTCACTTGTTCAAGCAGCACCAGCAGGGAAATCAAACACTCAGAAGAACCCAAAAAAGGGGAGATGAGCAAGGCCAGGTGACAAATGCCAGGGCACTGATTAAGTTATCAATGCTTATTATGTTAGTAACACTCATTAAAACATTATTGCAGTGCTACCCTGCTATCACCTGTGACCTTTATGAACAGCAATTTATCTTTTTCCCTTTGCCAACATTCCCCAAGCCCTGAAAGCAGCACGTTAAGGATGCATCAGGGATTGGCATTAGCACCCATCCAGGTCTCCACTGTTTGTACTGCCAACACAAAGGGGAATTTTCAGCTAGGCTTGTGTTTTGCTTGCTTTGTTTATCCAACATGCTCTCAAGCACCTCCTGACGCTGCTGCCCAATAAAACCATTAAACTGGAAGGAAAACCAGTAAATGACAAACAAAAAGGGTAAGAGAGATTAAAAAAAGAAGTGGATGTGGCACAAGGTCAACTGAGTGCAGCTATTTGGCACCTGTTGCCTAAAGTAAAATGACAAAGACACAGTCCCAAGCCTGTAAAATCTCCGTGTCACAGCAGAAAGGAAGGCACAAGATGTACCTGCCAACACCCCAGCCCAGGACACTCTGGTGAGGAACAGAAGTATCAGGTTGCCCTGCCTGTGGTAAGCAAAAGGGAGTGGTGGGGAAGCCACTTGGATACTGTTGATTTTCAGAGCTTATAAGGCAACATTACTTTGGCCACTGGCTCCAAGAGACATTTTTTGAGAACCCCATCTGAAAAATGCCTGCTCATTCCAATGCAGCTTCTTCCAGGGCAAAGCTTTACCCGGCCCAAGAAGATACAATGTGACCTCTTGAAACTAACATTCATCATTTGATCAAAACAGATCTTCTCAGTGATGAGCTGGGTCAAATTAGAGGTGATGTGATGGTCTGTGTCAATTCTAACCAAAGCTGTGACAAGACATCCTGGTGCCTCAGGCTGAGCTGTCAGTTCAATGCTTGTTCTACCCAACCTTTGCAATAGCTTTAGGTGGATTTGGAGCTGACAGCAGCCCCTGGCCAGAGCTGTTACTCTCATTGTTGCATTCCTACCTTTCTCACCCCAAACACCTGTCTCAGGTAGGTGCAGATGGCAAGTGCACATTTTGTCCTACTCTTTATACCAAGTTTTGCCAATGCCTTCCCAAATGATCCTTGGCTGCAGTTATTTTCACTGTACTGAAAATCCTATGCAATAAGCAGTAGGTAACAGGTGTAACTCATTTGATATACCCAAACTTTTCTAAACACTGTACTAGGCCAGGAATTTCTATCATTTGAGTAAAATCAGACCTGGCAGCCTCAGCTGTAAAACAGCTCAAGGTTACCTAACAACAGCAGCAAGTTTCAGCAGAGGTCCTCAAAATGTTAACATGCACCCAGTGAGACTGACTGAATCTCTTCTGATGCAATAAGTAACCTCCCTGACTTCCAGTCAAGGTGATTAATTCAAGATCACAAGCAACTGCAATAATTTTTTATCTTATGCTGAGTTTGTAAGCATATCCTAGGAAAGATCAGGGCCTTCTCATGCAACAACAAACACAGAAGCACAGGCAAAATCAAGTAACTTGTTTTGTCCTTGCACTTGTGAACAGCAATGGAGCAAATTCTGAGAGGGAGACAGATCACAAAAAGCATCAGGAATTACAACAAAGGGGGAAGGAAATAAAGCATAGCTGAGAAGAGTTGGAGAGAATGAGTTTGGGTCCATACAGAATGGGTATAGAAGCAGCCTCCAGGATTTCCTGCCTTCCAGTCCTTATTGGCTGTGGCACCTTCATCTTTTCCAGCACTCAGCTTTCCAGCCACTCTTCCCCATGCCTGGGGCATTGCCTGGGGTTGTTGTGAGTTGTGGCTGAGAGCTTGACAGGGCAGGGGTGGGAACCAAGCTTGTGCAGATCTTTATGTCACTGGAATTGGGAATGCTCATGGGACACTGAATGGATCTGGGCTTTCATCACTCTTAGGACACCACAGCTCAGTGGATGATAGGACCAAAGCTCATGGGCTAAGACAGTTTAACATCTGGGTGATATGGTTTAGTGGTTTCAGTGATAGTGCTGGATTGACAGCTGGATTTGAAGATCTTAAAGCCTCTTTCAACCTTGATGATTTCATGAATAAGGAAACAAAACAAAGCCAAACACATGATGCAAAAGGCCACAATGGCTCACTGCCAGCCACCTGATGCCTCACAGTGCAGGAGGAGCAGGAGCTCGCAGCTGTGCTGCTGAGCAGACACCAGGAGTGGGCTATTCCCAGCAGGGTCAGCTGTCCTGGCTGTGTCCCCTTCCCAGCATCCTGTGTCCTGTGGATGAGGAGCAGGAAAGGCCTCGGCACTGTGCACTCACTGCTCAGCTGTGGCTCACCACCCACTCTGCTTTGGTCACAAATCCAAAACAGGGCACACACAAAGTTAACCTGATCCCATCCTGAACCACTCCACAAGCTCTGTGCCCTGGGGCTCTCATGAGACACCAGCACAAGCACAGTGCCAGCCCAGGGATACCCTGGTCACCTTCTGCCCCATAACCTGTCCTCAGTTTCATGGGGAAGCTGCAAACAGGGCAGACACAAGAGCAGGGACTGCCTGGATCTGCCTGATGCTGGGGCAGCTGGGGATCAACACTGTCCCCTCCTTCCCTGGCAGACCCCATGGTGGGAGCTGACCAAGCAGCCAGGCAGTTGGATGAGAGGCAGATCTGCTGCCATGCTGGAATGTGCCTTTGCCCAGGAGGAAGAGGGGCTGGTGCCAAAGCAGCAATCCAGGGCTCTGCATGGGAGCTCCATCTCCCTGCAGGGGTTTGGGGAGGAAGGACTAAGAACCAGGGCTCTGCCAGGCTGTCACTTGCTGTCCTTTGTCACTGTGCCCTCACAAGCAGCAACTCATCTGCTTCCCCCCATCTGGGAACTGCTGCTGTGCCTTTTTGTGCAGACTCCACTGACAATTCAGAGCTTGTCAGCCCCAGCACCTCCAGTCAGGCGCATCCAGGCTGTCCCATGGCTCTCCCAAGGGCAGCAGCCTTTCCAGCCACCCCGGGACAGACCACATCTAATGCACAAAGACACCAGTGAGCACAAAACCCAGACAAACAGCCTGAAAAACACCGCAGGTGCCCCAGCTCTGCCAGCCCAGACTGCCAGGACCAGCAGACCCCACCCTGCCAGCACTGGGGCTGTCCCATGGCTACTGGCAGCCAACAGCAGCAGCCAGGACCCAGCACTGCTCAGGACATGAACAGCAGCCACAAGCACCACTCAGCCCAGCGTGGCTCTCACACAGCTCCGTGGCAGCCAAGAGGGACAACCACGGCCAGCCTGGGCCAACTCAGGAACAATGGTGGGTGAGAAAGCCCCACAGATGGCCCAAAAAGCACCACAGAAGCAGGCATGTGCCAGCCCCTCAGCCACCACAAAGCAATCCTGCTCCTCAGCACTGGGAGATCCCACATTCCTGTCCCAGTCATGCCCTGCTCCTTTTCCCATCACCATCTTCTTTGGAAAAGGCTGTTAGTTCCTGGGGCTGAGACCATCACTTTCTGTACTGATGCCTGAAGGATTTTTCTGCTTTTTCTCCTGAATACTTCTTACACTGTTCCCTATATTCACAAGTATCAGCATGCACACTTGTGATGCTTTAGGTGATAGTTCAGACTGGTTTCATGGTGTTTATAGGGCCAGGAGACCAAACACCCCTGAAACCACGGAGAGTTAGAGACCAAACACTCTGTTTTCGTGAGCCCTCAAGGTCTCCTAGCAGGACAGATTTTGTAAACTAGAAGTTAGCCCACCCAGGCCCTTCTTGGGCCCTCCTGGTAGATCTGCTAATGAGTAGAGTCTTTAATTGTACACTCGACTGGGGGGACGGGGCTTTAGCGCCGCGTTCTACCTGGACGGCAGAAGCCATGGAATGGGATCCTATTAAAATACCGAGGGAAACGACCCCAACCCTCTACCCCTGTCTGAGCCTTTACTTCCTAAGACCAGAAAAAGGCATCAGTCATTCCCATCTGGGGTGCCAATGACACCCTTCAGGCATCAGTACAGAGCTGAGCCCTGTATGGCTCTGATCACAGTACTAAAGTCTACAGTAGAAATAGTACACACACAGAATTCCATCAACTCAAAACAAGAGAGCCAAATAAATTCTTAGAAATCTATTACCGGCTTGTAAGCATAAAGTCATTTTCATGTAAGCTACCCTATAATCCCTTTACCATCAATACTATTTGAAATTTACAACAGAGCCTGAGGCTTGAGAATGGAAAGTGTGCCAAGACATAATAAGATTTGAGGAGGAAGAAAGCCCCATTTTTACTACGACTATTAAAAAAAAAAAAAATTAATTGTCTGCAATCCCAGGGTAAATATTAAAAATATCAGAAATCTTTCAACACAAAGCTTCCCTGAAACTTCATCTGAGAATATGTTAGCACATGTAATTGGACTGAGGCCTGGAATCATTGCATCAGGCTGGCTGTACATTGGGCAATAAACCACAAAACAAATGACAAAGCAAAAGAGAGTCAAGGCTCTGAATCACTTGTGAGACAGTCATGGAAACAGCAGAAAATACAGCTGGAAGGACTCTGTCTAGTCCATCCTCTGCAAGGCATCTAACCTAAACTACTCATAGCAGATACTTCTCAAATATTTGTCTAACCAAAGAATGAAATTCTGCTACACTCCGCAAGAAAAGGAGGGCAGCACAACCTACTGCTGGCTTCTCTAACCTTTCCCCTGATCTGAGGGAGGCTCCAACTCTGATGCAGGAATGTTTGATCTGGAGCAGTAGGTAGGGAAGTAAACCTGCTCTGACAAGAAAACAGAAAAGTGGTTGGAACTGACAGAAACTTCTTGCCTAAAGGAATGAAAAGGGCACCTAGGGCAGCAGCACAGCTATATTCTAAAGCCTTCAAAAGACAACAGAAGGGAAATAAAGATGTTGGGAAGCTACAGTCAGGCTAGATGATAGAGGAAGCACAAAACAAATGTATTTTGCCCTAAAAATGTACCATTCATTTCAATAGTACTAGCTGAATTTTGAGAGTTTTTCCATGTTGCTGAAATACTGCCTGCATAACTTCCCACTGACCTGACCCAGAGACCATTTAAGTTAATGAAGACCCTTTCTACCAGCTTTGTAAGAATCTGGAGTGTAAAGCAGGCAAAACTACTGGAATCTTTACAGCCTCATCCATGTCTTCTGCTTCAGGAAAATTACATGGATTTATAACTGTTAGGTTTGGGGCTTTTTTTTTCTCCATTACTCATTAGTCTGTTCTCCACTGACATGTTTCAAAAGATGTGTTTTTAAGGTTAAGAAAGATGCTGGAGTGGGGTTCCTACAGATCCTAAGGAAACCTTCCACCTGATATTAAGGAAATCTTAAGAAAACAATCTACTGGATTTTAGTAGGGTTCACCTCCTCTTCTCCACCTATTTGTATTTTCTGGTCTACAAAAAACAATCACTTAGTATCTCTTCTACCAAAAAAATTCTCTAAAACATTTCAGATATGATTCTCTCTATGTAATTCAAACCACGAAGATGCTGATGAGACTATTAAACATTGGATTAAAAACCAGACACACTTATTGTATTTTGGTCCTATGAATCACTTCTGTTTGGTAACAGCCATTCCAATCAACTCAGTGGGGTGATCAGGAATTGTGAGCAAGCTTAAATGCAGTCATTGCACTGGTGTGAAAAACACACTGCTGTAAGCTCACTGTGACTTTTGGGCATGTCAGCTCTAAAAATTAATTCTCTTTGGCCGTGCAACTGCACTTTATTCACATCTGCAGTGTAGATACACCTGGGATTCAGATCAGAAAGAAGCAATTCCATTTAGGGAAACACAGACTGCAATTCTGTAATAGCAGAAAGTCCTCTCATACATTTGTACACAAACGTTTCCACAAAAACAGAACTAGGACCTTTCTTCACTAATGCAAGACATTAGCTAGTTACCTAATTCATGTGATCCAGTATTAACACAAACTGCTGCTTCTCAAAGATCAGACAGCTTGGTTAATGCAATTCCTGATGCTGTGCTGCTCCTTGCCTCGCAACCACTGCATTTCTGCATTGTAGCATAAACACAATGTTCCATTTTTAGAAAGAGTTTGCCTGGGAGAAGGTTTGAGTCTAACACAAGCTGAGGGCTCGCACTGGCCTCTGACACAAGACTGGAATAGAGAGGTCTCTGACATTTCAGCAATAACACATCTTTGCACAAAGATTTGAGACACTACTGTCTCCTGGTTTGGAAAACATCATTTGTATTTCGCATGAAGCAATTGAAACAAAAAATGAGATTTTTGCATCTAACCTTCTCTAAAAGAAATAGCAACACTGAACGAAGAAATGAATTGCAAACCTAAATTTCAGACAAACAAGTTGGAAGTATTTTGCCTAAGTAGCCTGGCCAGTCACAAACATGTTGTGTGGAATAGCCAAGAATAGAATGATAATCTCATATGTCCAAGTCCTGAGCAGTTGTAATTAAATCTTCTTACCCTGATTTTAATAAGCTTGCAGACATGCAGGGAAGTGGATTCATGGAATGCAGACATTCAAAACCTTTTGGAAATATAAAATGCTTTCATGGCACAGTCTCTGTATTATACAGAGGTTATGGAACCATTTCAAACATTCTGTTAACCACACCTGACTCTTTCTCAGATTCCATCTCCCTTTCACACTGGTAGACAGAAGGTAAACTTAAATACTGCCATGAAATTCAGTGTCTGATCTGCCAATGAAACTGCCACAGTTTGCCATTTCATTCCACTCTGTACTTTCTTAGAAACAGGGACTAAACATGGGATTAACATAAACCTCTTGCAACTCTCTAGGCTGTAAATTCATGGAAAGTTAGGATATCCTTTCAAAAGCAAGCAAGAAGGACAAGAGAATCCTATGGAAAAAACAACCCAACTTATTTTCTCTTCCTAAACTGTAGCTTCTAGTCAAGTGTGCTCAGCAAAGAAAACATTTACCATCAAAACTGGGGATATGGTATCACAATGACATTAAAATTTAAGAAATCTTGGAAATAGGTAAAGACACTATGGATTTTCTAAGTTTTGGAGTCAGTTTATAAGTTTACCTTGGGAATCACTGACTGCTGCTAAGCCTTGCATTTTAAAAGCAATTCTTTACCTTGGGAAAAACGAATCCAGAAAATGATACAAGCTAAATGTAATCTCCCAAAATTCCAGCACAATTTCTATGCTTTTACAGACACCAAGTACATCTTAAGCTCCTTGAGAAAAAAGTGATAAAGCATCGCTTTCTTGTGCTATAAATCAACTCAGCCAAACTGCCCCCGGCTGGTTTTTTAGCAGTTTCCTTTTATCTTCCCTAAAAGCTCCTGTTATTTGCCAAAGACAATTTGCTTTATTTGCAAATCCTTCAGCTTCAGATAAAGGGACAATCAGTTCCTCTACTACAGCTTAAAAAAATCTATTTGCTAAAAGCCTACAACTATCTGAGCAACATAACACACTTGAAGAGAAACACAGAACCACCTGCCATCAAGCTGGAACTGAAAGGAGCTGCCACAGATCCCAAATTCTTTCCTAATAACTGGAATGAGAGCAGCAGATATGTGTCAGTCTGGTCCACCTATTAATAGCAGTACTCAAAAAGAGTTTGTGCCGTGCCCACGTGGATGCAGAATACCACAGAAACCACCCAGCACTCCTTATCCTGGAACTGGTTTCCCTCTTGGCAGGTAAAGATGAGGGAATGGATTTGAAATCATTCTGCAGCACCTACACACCTGCTAGGAGGCATGACCAGGAGATATGAAGATACAGTGATTTAACAATATTATTACTCACCAATCTTTTTTTATTCAACACATCACAAAAAGCAAATAGTTTTATTACCACTGACAATAACATGAACAGATTCAGCTGAAATCAAGATAAAACCAGAATAACCTTTTCCAAAGCAGTGCCCAGCCCATACATGCTAAATATTGTTATGGCAACAACAGAACTGGCCTCTAGCTGGGCACTCCTGGTCTACCAGTGGCTACAGCAATGTAATTCCACGGAGGTGATACACAGATGACCTCCCAAACAGTAACTGACATGGCTTTAACTTAAGAGGATCAGACTGGACACCAGGAAAACAAAAATTCTTTAAGAGAGCAGCCCAGCACTGCATTCAGCAGACAAAGATGTCTTGCTCTGGTGATGATGAGAGCCCCACTTTCAGAGGGAGAATGCCCTGGATGGCCTAAGGGTCTAAGACACAAAGTATTTGGAGATCCTTATTATTGTATCCTGTTACACACATACCCAATTGGTTGTCCCTCTTTCACTGCTTCAAGGCAGTTTATATAAGAGCAGATTTTCTATGAACACATTCTGGGGAGCTGCTGCCCATCACAGCATCAAGGTATCATTAAATTTCTATAATAAATCTTTCCCCGTTCAACTTAATATAAAGGAAATGTTCTATCTCATCAAGCAGAATTTAAAATGGAGTCTAACACAGAATTTAAAATGGCAATGCAGGATATTCTTCTAACATCCCCACCTAACACTCAAAACCCCTGAAGAATCAACAGCTGCAACATGACAAAAAGCCTCACTGGGTGCACATATGCTCTGGCAGGTAAATAATTTATTGATGTCAGTAGAAAATGACAAGTTGAGGACCAGCTGGGGAGTAAAGAATATATATTTGAAAATATATAAACCATGTAAATTGCTTTATATGTACTAGCCCTGTAGGCAATGCAGTAACTATACTGTGTGTATTTCCACATTCCAAAAATACCTTAATGTTCCCTTAATCCATGTGCTCTGAGCATGTCAGTACCTTTACCTACTGCTCCTATAAAATGAAAACAAAGGAAAACTGCTCAGTACCTCCTAAACTCTTCAGGAAGTAGAACTTTAACCCTGTTATGCTGATGTGCTAATGTGCTAAAGTCAATTAGTTTAGACTTCAAGACAATGTTTCAAGAATCAGACTGTTCTGTATTTTATACACTTTGATCCTCGCATTGGATGGGAAACAAGAAAGTTTGGTAGAAAAGCAATTTTCATCTTTCACTACAAAAACAGGATCAGAGAACTGTTTGTTGTTTATCACTGTCAGCAAACTTTTCACATACAAAATAGTTTTCTAAAATAAAACTTAAAACCATCTGTTTTCTCAAAATGGATTGTTCCCTCTCCCAATTCCCAGAGTAAGGAATCCTATCTCTCACTGTATTTTCCACAAACCATAGGCCCACTTAGTATAAAAATGGTTATGGCTCACAGTAATGTAAAACTTTCACTGGCAATCTCCCAATTTGAACCACAAATGCCAGCACTGGAAAAAGAATTCCAGTTTCTTCTGGAGTAAAATACACTACAGCTTTAGGTTCTGTGGAAAAATTGTCAGAGATTTTGGTTGAGGGTTTTAAACATGTGGAGTGGAAATAATCTTTATGTTCTGATTTGTGCAATACTTAGCACAGTGTCAGCTAATTCACAGCTGGGGCTTGAAAACATCACAGCAATGCAAGAAACAAATAATAAACCATACATCATTACAGAAAATTCAATATATCCAGCACCTCACCTAGCTAGAGGTGAGATAGCTTCGAACTGGAAGCCATGCAGGCATTCTTAGCAGAGCACTGTCCTGGATGCCAGCAGGGATCTCCAGCTGGAGCACAGCACTGCCCTAACCTGCCCATGCAGCTTCCAGCCTGCCACGGGCTCACATCCCAGGCTCAGGGCCCCCAAGGTTGGGTCTGTCTGCAGAAAACTCTGTGGGAGCACTCACAGATATTCAGAGTAGCAGGAGCAGCCACGGAGACACAGAAGCCCCAGTTGAACATTCCTCATTCTGCCACCACAGGTCTTCACGTTGGCAACTCAACCCAGATCCCTTTGTAAGCCACAGCTGCTCCATCCTGCTTTAGTGCAGCAGACTAGCCAGTGCTCCCTAGAAAGCCTGCACCACTTTGGCACGCTAAATAGGCTGTTAAAAAGTAAAACAGAAGAACTGAACTTTGCAACATTAAGATGCCAATTTTTCCACAGCTTCAGATCACTGAAACTCAGAGAGACACAATAGAAGCAGGTAATACCTTTTTAAAGTGCTCCATGAATCAGTCTCAAAGGGAAAACAAAGACAAATTCCAAGACAAAAGGCTTACATTAAAACATCTTTCTGGATATGAGAGAAATAAAAGGCATCACAGATGCCTTTAGTTTCTTAACATCAAATGCTAGGAATTCCAAGTCAGAGCTAATTCACACATTAAAAGAAACCAAATCAGAGTTACATATGGAAACAGACTGCTACATTCCCCAAACAACATTCATTCTGTCTTGTGACAGCACAATAAGCAGAACGAATGCATTAAAGGAACTACCAGATTTTTAGTCATAAAATTTAAATGCCTTCAACATAATTGTGTGCTGTTTTGTGGTATTACTGGCTGCAAGTACAAGAACAAAACTAGATACGTGCATTTCTTGATTCAACTTCGCAAATACATTCAGTGGTACAAAGGATGACTGCACTCTCCATTACTGGTGCAATATCCCCCTCACTGAGAGCCAATGCTGGCAATAGACAAAAATTACAACTTAGGTGTGGTCACAAATCACCATCAGCTATTTAAATAAACAATTATATTTATACATGTATACAACAGTTGAGGGAGGGGGGAAGGAGCCACTCATGTGGAAGGAGCTTGGTAGATAAATACTTGGAGATCTGACACTTTCTACAATGCAGGAAACTGTAGCATAATCCCTATTTCCTTCCGTGTCTCTTAGCTGTTCCAAGATCACTGCTCACGTGCCAAAACTCTAAACACCACACATTAAATGCCTTGTAAATCACAGACCTGCCAGGACGAGATTTGTAACTGCAGAATTGAGTCAAACTAAGGTAGTTCAGTAGCAGTGAGGATGAAGGAAGTTTGCTGCTTGTAAAGAAGTCCATGAGAATAGAGAGCAGCAGCAGAGGGGCTCACTGCCTGCCAGAAATTGTAGGTAACATTCATGCCTTCCCTCCCAGTGTGCAGGGACTTTGTGACTCCACCTTTCAGAGCCAGACAGAAACTGCAGCAAAATTCAAAGCAGCTCACCCCACCTAAAAAGCACAGCACTGCATTCTGAACAGAAACGTCTTCAGAGGGCTGATCTGGGATTCAAATGTTGGGCATGACCCACTGTAAACAATATGTTTTATGTAAGCTTTAACCAAAACCATACCCTGTTTTTCTACACTCCCTCAATCTTGGATTGCTTAGGTCACTGGCACAAAATTGCAGCTTTCTTCAGCAGAGTCAGCCCCATGGGTCAACTTGATTCCTTTGAAATATTATTAGCTATAGTTTCTGAAATTGTAACTCTAACTGTCTTCCAAAAAAATGTTTGTGAAGTTCTCTAGAATGAATCCAGGCTATTTTATTTTCATTTGCTGCTGCTGGCTTTTTCTTCATTTATTAAGTTTTTCCTTCTTAATTTTAGTATGAAGTTAAAGAGCCTGAAAATAATTATTAAAATGCATGATACTACAACCAGGACCTACATTTTCATCTTAACTTTCATACACACACTTCCCACAGCACAGCATTTTCTAGAAATCTCTACCCCTCTGGTGACTGCAGCTAATCTTCAGAAACTGAGCCAGAAGGCAGGAATGAAGTCTTACAAATTAGACTTCAGCCTGGGCCAGCTGCTTTCTCCCAGCATTATTCCCTTTATGACCATCTGTCCCACCTGCTAATGTATTTTTCCCCCCACCCAGCCTCTCCACTACAATGATTTGCCATTCTGGTTGACACACAAATATCAATGGAAAGGAACTTGGACTGAATCCAACTTTGTGCCACCCAGTATTTGGAGCTTTGGAAAGGCACCTGCTTGACTGCTGGTATAATTAAATCTGCCTTAAGTCTGCTTTAGTTCATGCCAAGTTCACCTGTGACCCAAACACCACCAGCGTTTGTTGTCACTCTGTCTTTCTCCTGGACTGCCTCAATGAGTTCAGTTCAGTTTGGTTACACAAGAATCCCCTCTCAGTAAGGCAACCCTTGTTTGCAAATACACCAGCACTCTGCTGAATGAATCCACTGAGATCTGTCTATTTATTGAAGGTGAATTCACAAAACAACCCTTGCACTCCAGACTTGCGATTTCTTGTGGTTTCTAAACTGGCTGCACGCCTGCTTTTGTCAACGTTTTTCAAATCAGACCTTCTGGCTGAAAAGTCATCCTGAATTTTCCTCCTTGGGCAGAATTGCCAGAGAGACACAACACGAAGAAACAAGGAAGAGAAGAACTGGGAAGGGCTGAGAATGAGGAAATAGCAATTAAATGGCATGTTGCTACATGGTAAAATTCTGTAGTCACGGACTCTCAAGAATTCTTTGCTGTTTTCAATGAGGACAACATCAGAATAAACCTTATCAAAGAGTCCAACGTATTTATTGCAGCATTAATTTTTCATATCTGTTTAAAGCCTGACAACTGAAGGGGAAATAATTACTTTAGAATAGTTCAGAAGACTGCACAGCGAGTGGCAGTGCCCAAAAAATCAGGAAGAACATGACACTTACAAAGAGTATCATTATAATTTCATCTCATGTACTGCTGACAATAGTCAGAAATAACAGGAACGGAACTGCTGAAAAAACATGAGTTTTTCTGAGCGCCACTTTTATATTTCTGCAAAATATAGATGAGGCTTTTTTAAAGACTGTAAATCAGGGAATAAGAGAGAAAAAGGATTACAGATGTGTGACATAAAGAATAAAGGCAATAAAAGGCAGGAAAAAAGGAAATTAGGACAGATGTAGAATTCAAAGGAGCACATGCTGACAGGCTCTGCACTTTCAATAGAAAACTGGAAGCTGACATCTGTATCCATACAGTTTTTAAAATGAGCTCTCAGTTACGAGCACTGCATTCAGGAAGGAGGCAGAGGAAAAGAATGGTATCTTAACTGAGCTCATTTCTAAGCATAAGATTAAAATAAAAAGAGAGGGATGCAATTTCATGTCAGCTCCTGGCAGGTGCTCAGCATTCCTTGCTATCACAGCCCTGATTGTGGTGGAGTGCTGATAATGTTCCAGAGCTGCAGTGCTTTGGAGTCCTCTGTGATCCCTAGCCCTGCAACTTGGGGACCCAGTGGAAAAATCTTCTTCTGAAGACCTTTCACACATACCTTGAAAGATTCAGTCATTTGCTTTCCTGTTTCTCCTGAACATCCTCCGCCCGTGCACTCATTCTGGCAGCCCTAGAAAATACAAAACCAGAGCAAATCAAATTCAATGCACATTGCAGGAGACTTGATACACATTCAGTTAAACCATTTCAGGGACAGATTGTATTGAATCATCAGACTCTGTCATCAGTAAATATATTAGCAAGAACTTGGTGGTAGGTTCTTAGCACAACTTTCCGTCTTCTGGGTTCCCAGTTCTACTTCAGTTGCATTATTTTGTGCAACTGCATTTCAGGGCTTTATATATATATATAACATATACATACACATATAACATCCTAGGCATTATCACTCTAAAGTGTGGAAGGTTATGGACAACATCCCAAGTTTTTCATTCAGAGCTGAATAAATAAATAGGGTTTTTACACTATTCCATCAGAGCTAAGTTTCTCTACTGAAGTATCTACCTAAGAGGTTTGCTTCTGCCCTTTTTTTAGAGAAGGCTGAGTAGGCAGAATGGAAGAAAAAAGAACTGGTTTTATTAAATCCTTCATTAAACAAAGACAGCAATAAGGAATGCTCACCTATATGAATAAATAATGAGAATATTTTGCATTATCTACAATGTTGAACTTCAGGCTTCTGACAAGGAACTAGGAAGGGAAAGAAGAAAAAAAAAAAGGAATGCTAGTTCCAAGCATCTTTCTGCTCAACAACAGAGGGACAACAGACAGGTGCAAGCCATCTACCTAAAAACAAGATTCTCAGTTCCAACAGCATCAGGTTAGCATCTCTGTGGACCCTCCTGCACCACCTGGACCTTCCCTGCCAGTAGCCACTCAATGCCCGTTATACCCAACAGCATGGAACAAAGGAGACAAAGCCCTGACAGGGCTCTGTGTTTCCCAGCAGCCTTTAAGCAGGAGCTGAAAAGGTGACGTGGGTGCAGAGGCTTGGGAGAGGGAAGAAGCCACCAGGAGCAAGAGGTTGAGGTGATGGTTCATGAAAGAGGATGATGGTATAAGGGAACACAGCTGGAAAGATGGAGAGGACCTGGTGGCTGCCTCTCACCCTGCCACCCCTCAGCCTTGCTGCATCTCGAGTGGGAACTCCCAATCCAGGTGGGAAAGCCCCAGACCAAAGGCATAACACCCTTAAGAGAAGATTCACAGAAAACCTTTCATGGTGAGCCTGTGAGATCCCAGCTCTTCACAGGGAGCAGGTGGATGGCAATGTCAGGGAGACAGCAGCCACCAAAGTGTGGGGCCAAGGCTGGGACCACATGGATCACAGGCTGGAGCATGACACACAGAAGGCAAATAAAATTATTCTTCTCCCTTTTTACACACCTTGGAAATATGGTAAAATACACACACACACACACACACACACATGAAAAAAAAAAAAAAAAGCAGTATTTTCAGTGGATCCTCCACAGGTCACAGCCTTGCTACCAACAAAAAGTAAAAGGCAAACTTTCAGCCACAGCAGATCTCACTTCCTTCTCCCCTTCCCCTCAGGCAGCCCCCCACATCCCTCCTGCTGCCTTTTCTCAGCTTTCACCCTTCTGTTCCTCTTTTTATCTAACCCTCTACAGCAAGGCAGGCAAGGTGGCTACAGGACCCTCCCTATGCACTAAAGGAGAATGAGCCAAGAGAGATCATAAATCTCTTTACAATATCTGAGTATGCTTTATCTTTCATTAACAATATATTTTATTTGCCTTAAAGCTTAGGGTTTTCTACTCCAGAAAGACAAGACTTTGGCAGACCAAAGCACAACTAAAGTGTTATCCAAAGCAAAGACACTGAATAATAGGTCCTTGCTTTCCCTGTAATTTTTCAAATACTTCCAAATCCATCGGTAAAATCCTAGAAAGCCTTCATGACACCATCAGCTCACAGTAGTGAAGTATTCCACAGATGAACTGAGCCAACTGATTTTTCTCTGCACTGCAGTGAATTAGGATGGAGAGCCTGCTGGTTACCAGCTAACAGGATGGGAACTGCCAGCTGTGGAAGAGGAATTTCTCAAAGAGCTCCAGCTCCATTGCTGCCTTTTGTCTAATATCCAGTATGCCAAGTTGGATTTGCTAATAATAATTACTGATGACAGCAAATACTGACAAGTACTCAACCATTATGCTTCAGTTTCTTCCTGTTGCTGCTTTATGAAGCTGCCCTGAAGCAAGAGCTGGCATCAGCACAGAGGACTGAAGCTGGATACGGTTTAATATTATTTTTCATGATTTTTTTTTAAAGATACCAAGCTTGCATATGGATTTCAAGTACAGACCACCTACAGGAACAGTCCCCAGGGGCTCCATCGTGTTTCCCTTCAGCTCAAGATTAGCACTGAACTCTGAAGTCAACAGTCCCATTTTTGGGCATATGCCATGGGGCCAATCCTGTTCTCCATGAAGTCATTACATTTTACAGATTTAACTCATATTTAAAGCAAGTAGCTAACTGCCTTTGTTAACCACACTGAGATTAAACTGAGTTAATCCCTCAGCACTAGAAAGAAATACCACAATTACTTTCTAATTAATGGAGTCATATTTTAATGGCTCCATGGCTTACAAATCTGAAACATGTTGCTAAACGCAGTAGGGAAAATTGCTCCCTGGTTTAGTGCCAACATTGCCAAGGGAGATATGCCAATAAATTTGCCCTTTGTGTTTAATAGCATGGTAGATTCAAAACTGCCTCCATTAACACACTGATGTTATCCTAAAGATACATTTGAGCCACTGGCTCAACATCTCAGAAGTCACTCAAGACTGTCTCAAGTTGCTGTACAATTACACAAGCACGACATTATTTCCTATGCTGTGCTGCAGAGATATCAGTGTTCTCTCTGTGGTATATGCAACTGCTTTTCTTAAATGGGAAATAGAAGAGTATTTCAAAGTTTTCCTTCAAAAATACTGAAAACACACATTGATTTTAACATTACTGTAAAACCTGCAGGAGAACAAGGTATAAAGTCTTAGTAGATTAAATTTGGTTTAAAATTGGGGTTTATATGTCATTTTATCACATGAAACACTACTGAAATAAAGACCTGCTGAGTAGTAATTCTGTTATTATTTTACAGAAGACCTTAATGCTATAATGACCATTACAAATCCTTTAGCATTGACAGAAGTAACCACAATGCACTCAGCTGGATAACAGCGCTCCCTTACATTAGCACTTAGCTCCAGCCTAACTCTTATGCAAGGCAGAGGTAAAGCCTTAGGAGGGTATTTGTTTATGTAACACTTACTGGCACTTTTGGCAAATTTTAGGCTTAACAGTTGTCACCTGCACTTCTGCTAGAGCTTCCCCAAACCTGGACATTCAACTCCTGCACTTGGTCCTCAGGCTGCCTTATATTTATCTTCAACATCTTCCAGCATCACCATGATGCTTTCCCTGCTGTCTTCAGCACACCTTCTCTACTTCTTCAGTGCAGTCGGATTCATCCTTCTGCTACAAAAACAGGTCCATCTCCTCCCTAAACTCCCCAGGCTTCCCAGATTGCATGAGTGTGCCTTAACTTTTCCCGTGCCTTCACACTTGGGGGCTTTTAAGACACTCAGCAGAAGCACCAGTGTCTTTGTTCTTGTTTGGGACTGTCTGTTCTATAAACTGCAATTCCACCAGGTGCTTTGTCAAACTGCTGTGCTTGGGGTTGAGCTACTTCATCTCTCTGGCTCATCTTCAGTCATGAAACAGGAACTGAAGATTACCAGAAGCTTCATCAGTGTGAATTTCAGCTGCAAACTGCATTTCTTTAATCTATAGTGTATGAGAACATTTTTTAAAAAAAAAACAGCCACTAGTTCTCAAAAAAAATTTCCAGTTACCTCTATATGCCATGTACTTTCTCATTCTTTCTCAAAGAAAACTAATTCTTTAATCAGTTCTCTGTTCACTTAATTTTCCCTGCTGTTTGAGAACTCCTCTCACCACCACGGAACAGAAAACTTTCCCTAGCAGAAGGCAAGAGTAAAGAAATAAATTGAAAATGTTGTCTACAGAGCTCACACTTTCAGCAAGGAAATCCTACTGGGTGCTTTTCAAAACAACTCAGGTTCTGCAGCTTCACAAAGTCCACCTTTTTTGGTTTCACCAGTCATCTGTGTGAAGTCCCCCTCAGACAGCTCCCATGTCTCCACTCTGATGGGGAATTTCATCAACAGCACCAGTGCCCTGGCAAAGTACTACCAGTGACAGGGAACATCTGGAAACCTAATTTCATGCCCATGAAAGAACTGCAGACAGTGCTTTTTTGGGCAAGCATTGGCTGTTCATGGAGGACAGGAACCTGAAGAAACCAAGTAAGCCACAGACACACAGCAGTGACTGCACAGAGTTCCTCCTACCAAAGCAAACTTGCTATAAACACCATCCTATCTTGTAGCAGCCATCAGGCCCCAGAAAAGATGGATCAGCAATTTCCTCTCAGTCAGAAGTCATATGAAAGACAATTTTCAATGAAGAAAGTGCTGAGACACTTCTCCAAGCTAAAACAGTGTCTAACTGCTTTTTCCCCATGCCTGTTCTGGCTACTAAGTGTCTAAGAAATTCTTCATGCTCTAATTTGCACTGAAGGATAATGGAATTAGAACACTTGCCAGATTGCAGGAATACAGCAGATCAATAAATCCAATCCATGACTCACACTCTGGTGCAGCCTACAGGCAAGCCAAATGAGGTGTGTGATGACAGGTACTTTGTCATTCACAGCCATACAAACCAGAGCTGCCTTTTGCTCCAGGTATAAAACAGAATGCAGTGTGCACAAATGCCATATATTCTGTGTATTGCTACAGACAGACAAAAACATTTCCATGGCTTCAAAACAGCTTTTATCTGTCCCTAGGAAATGTTAATACAATTTGGCAGCCACACCACATACAAGATGAATTTGCAGAAAAAAACCCCAGTAATAATGTTCACAGCTTAACAAAAACACCAAACCAAAATAAAAAGCCCCACACACTGTCAGACAGAGAGAAATTGCTGAAGGGCCAAGTGATATAATACTATTTTTAATATCAACTAAGTTTTTTTTTTATTTAATGACGCTTGTGGAAGATTTTCATAGTTTAAGAAGCTTGTTTATGGAAGAAAAGAGGCAGGCATGCTCATCTCAGCTCTCATGGGTGCACGATACAAAAGCATTTTAATCCTGTCCTTATACTGCAGGTGTGTGGACATGAACATACACAACACATCTGTGCTACCATGCAAGTGTCACCATTTGTTGGGCCAGGCCATTTACACAATTTTACAGTCCTGATTTCTGCACTTCCAATACGTTTTTTAAGACTGTTCCTCCTTACCCAGATCTGCCCTGATGCCCTGTCAGCTTGGCATTGTCACCTTACTGTAGCTGCTTGTTCAACCTTGGGCTGGCACTAATGTTGGTTAAACAGACGCAGAATATAACAAAGAAAAACACAAGGCAACTAGTGTAGCAGAAAAAGAAGGCTTCCACACTATTTAATAATAATTTTGCCGCACAGTGAAGGCATTGGGGCTTAGAAAATACAAGAGGTTTTATGTCCAAGAAGGTTGTATTGCATGAAATAAAGTTGAATTGAAATAGATTGCAATTAAATTAGTCCAAAAAACTGTGCAGGAACTTATCCCTGACTTGAGCAGTTTATTGGCATTAATTTAAAGCAGTTTAATTAGTTTGACTAAAACTGAAAGAAGTTCCTCTTAAAACAAGCATCACTGTTTTTATTACGCTTAAATAACAGACAATTCAGATTATATGAGCACAACTTATTGGTTAGAAAAACCTTAAAACAGAGACCATCAAGAAGTGGAAATATTCAGCTAGTCCATCCAAAACTCATGTTTAGTAATATTTATAGCTCTATCATAACTGTAAAAGCAGACAAAGTTGGTTTCACGAGAACAAATAAATGCAGAACAACGTTTGCAAAGCAAAGCCATTGCAAGCAGCACTCTGGTGAAAAACTGCTTATAGAATTAATGCCAATTTTTTGATTCAGTGCTTAAATTAATATTTGAGTAAGTTCAGTAATGCCTGAACTGATGCAGAAGAAAGCTTGTCTCAGCTCACTAGCAAGGCTAGGCAAAGTGAAGGAGAACTACTGCTGAAGTTCAGAAAAAAGTGTGCTTGACAAGCTGAATTATCAAGAACCCTAAAGGAACAAAGAGATCAGCAGAAATAGAAAACAAATCAATTTGCCAAAACTAACCCAAAGGAGAACCTGACCAGGGATCTATTCAGCTTCAGGCTGAATTTATTTTGTCATATTTCAGAAAAATTTACGACATGACTTGTAAATTACAACCATACAACGTGGAATCTGAAGTGTGATCCTTCCCAGCTGAAAAATACCGAAAGCCTCCCACCAGTGCCATCCAAACAGGACACAAAGCAGCCGTAATCTCTGCGTGGTGCCCCTGTACTCCACAGTCAGTTTGGTCTTAGTACATTTCCTGCACATCCATACAATTCTCCTTCCTATTGTCTTTGCAGAAATAGGCAAGCACTCTAAAGAAATCCTCTTCACAAATGACCTCCAAGTGCAATGTGCCTTAACCTTGATTTCTAAACTCACTGCTCTCAATGTTCTCGATTGTTTTCCTTCCTATGACCCTCCTGTTGCTCTGTCACTCCCCAGTGCCATTTCCTCTGCATTCACAGTGTACTGGCTCTTCCCTTCTGATTTGGGAAAACAGCCTCGTACAATGAGGGGAAGAGGCAGATGACCTAATGGAGCTCTTCCATCTCTAACTCCTATGAACAGTGCCTCTAAGTCACTCTTTTGTTGGTTTGTTTGTCCCTTCTAGCATTAATTAGGTTTTTAACAAGTGCATTGTTTGCTAGAACGGCATGAAGGAAAACATGTTAAAGCAACCAGCTGGATCTAGTTGACCTATAAATTCATCTGCTTGTCTCCTAACTAGATAATGTCTCATGGCTGTATGATATAGTGATTGCCCAAACAAAATAAATGAAATTCTGAATGACATCACAATTTTATTGTGTTCAGGGCCGGTTCTTTGATATGAGATCTTTTGTATGAAACTGGCAACAAGAAAGGGTGTAAATGCTATTACATGCTTTGCCCTAGCACTGCAACAGAGCTTTGCTCCTTATCACAAGCTTGTGTTCACTATGTTTTCTCTCACATTTCTCTTTGCTCATGTATTCTATAATGCCAGATACTAAATTAGCATTTTAAGATTTTATAGTAAAATTAAGCAGGATGCATTTTTAACTGCACTGTTATACCAGAAAAGACAAGCCTAAGCATAATAAAACCCAATTTGTTTATTTTCCTTGAAGATTCAGTTACACTGACTATATTTTTTATTCTGAAACAGCTGTACAGATAAATGACAGATCTGATTTAAAGATGCATAAAATATAGCTTTCAATTTATTTGTGAGATTGCCTGATAGTGGAAACTCTATACAGATCCTGCAGCTGATGACCAAGGCAATTGGCTTTATGCAATTACCAAACAAAAATATAAATAACACGAAGGCATAAAGAACAGAAACAAATCAAATCATTAAGGAGTTATTGAGGGCTTAGAACTGGAAGCAAACAATTTAGTGTGGGAGACCAAAGCTTCTGCAGTTTGCAAATAAATCATTGTAGACTCCTGAGGGAAAAAAACCCAACCAAACCATAGCAGAGACAGTGATGGATTCCAAAATGAGAACTGACGTGCTCAAAGAAAAGAGCTAGCAGACAAAAACCTGTTTTTAAGGACACAGTCCTGCTTGCAAGCTCCCTCATAACTACAGCAGCACCAGGAGAAGCACGAGGACAGGCCTGAATCACTGGCCTGTGTAAGGGGTCATTTGTAGCTGTTCTCAGAGTGCTCGGACCGTGTCCCATTTAAGTCCATTCTGCACTGGAATAAAGGTTTACATAAGACACCGAGCAAAGATGAATGACACACTGAGAACAAAAGCTCTGTGGAGGAAGAAAACAAAACAGCTCCTGGAGGAAGAAGGAGTTACTTTTTCCACCATAAGTCTTGAGTACAGTCCCACTGGAGGTCACAGAACTGCAACCTGCACAGCTGGCTCTCCAATGCAAGCGCACACACACGGGTGCTGGTGTGTGAAGGGCTGACACAGGCTGGCTTGATACCACATCCAGCCCTGGTAACTCTGCATGGCCTATTTAATCACAACCCATTATCAAATGCCACTGCTGAAAAGCCCAAGAAGCACGGCTTTCTGCAGTGTGCTGGCTGTTAGTGCTGTTATTCCCTGCTCCCCAAGAGGCTGAATGTCTGTGAAGTGTCCAAGAGATGAAGCTGATAAGGCATGGCAGCAGCTATCTAACTGGGGATCTGCATGGGCTCAAGTCTGCAGGTGCACTCTGCTCCACCAGTCACAGAGTGCTCCTTATAAAAGTGTTTCTCTGCTGTGTTGGTTTTCCCAAATGGCTGAGCAAAGTCCCATTTCTCTGCTGGCAGGCAGAATTGTGCACACCCAGATGTGGGTTCTGCCTTGGGCATTCAGCCACAAAGCAGCAGAAGGACCCTGACTCCAGCTTTCAGGGCTCATAGTGATCCAGCAGGTCTTGTTAAGAGATGCATTGAAGTTATCCTGTATCTCTTTCAACAGATGATGCAAGTAGGGTAGAAAAAAACCCAAAACAAAACAGAAGGACAGCAAGCTTTCCAGAAATATTGCAAATACTATGTTCTCTTGGATTCTGATGGTGGGCTGGAACAGTTTGCTCCAGATAAAGAACCAAGATATTCATTATTTATAAGCTTTAAAGGACTCTTCTCACTGTAAGATGTGGAAGCCTGGCTCTACAGTCACAAAACTCAGGTGGAAGAAGGCAGAAATATCCATCTCTTCTACAAACAAGAAACTGAGGCATGGATTGTCCCACTGGCACACTTCACCCTGCTGGGCAGCTGCTTCAGGGAATTCACTGGGCTGCCAGAATAGGAAGTGCACAGCTCCCCAGGAACTCAAACATACCCATCAAACCCATTACAGCTCTTCTCAAGGAAGAAGAACAGGTGTAAAATGACTGATTTACAGTGGGTTTGGCTGTTCACTACTCACAGCTATAACCTATTCAAGTTTCTTGCCTAACAGCACACAGGTGATGCCTGCAGTACCTGCCTATACCAGCTCCAGTGGGTTTTAAGCCTGGCATAATTGGTTTGAAGCAATGGGAGACCTCTCCAAAGCCTGGCTTATACCCCTGTGATGTGTGTTTGCTGTGTGTTCAAGCACTGCCCTGATTTGTTTCAACTGGACACAGTTCAATGAAGTAGAAAGGAAACTGAAGCTTTCCTCTTGATGTAGAGGGCATTAGGAACAGAGCTAACCAAAGGGAAAATCCTTGGAACCTGTTTGAGGACAGCATCTAAACAATGTTCTTGTTCCAGTAACAACAGAGAGGGAGCATATTTGCATGATAAATATTCAGCTCAGAATAGTCTAGGAACTTAATTGCTTTACATTCTCCATGAGTTGCAGAGGGTGCAACAGAAGGTAATAAGCATTATCCACCACACCAAGCAAATGTAAATAATCCCATGGAAGATTACTAACAAGCCAGGAAAAGCTGGGCACAACTACAGCATCACTGCAGTGTCACACGTTACTCCCTTGAACGTGGTACAACAACAAGATAACACCCAGACAAAGCTGCTTTTCTTCATATCATCTGCTCAAAAGAGGTAAAATATTTCAAACTAGCGACAGAACCAGATATCCCACCTACTTAATACATATTCAACTGTGTAACAGTTGGAAAAGCATGGATTATAACACTCCAAAATTCTGGAGCTGTGTTAAACTTATCCTGTGTGTCCTTTCTAAATAACATGAGCAAGTCCTTCATCTGAAATCCCCTATCATTTGTTGACAGTGCCCAGAGCAAACTGGATGCTGCCCAGGGAATTTGAGAGCAAAATATCACTCGGCACATTAAAAGTGGCCTTGGAAAAGTGTGGTCACAGATGAGGTATTTGTAGAGGTGTCAGCACTAAGCACACATGAAGTACAGAAAACAAAGAGAGGACCTTTGCCCAAATCACAGCATGATAAAAGCTATAATAAACACAAATCAGGAGTGATGCAGTCTCTATTAGAAACATGACAGCTTTGAATTGGCAAGAAATGGCACTGGAAATGAAGATAATAAAGTGGCCTATGGCAAGTAATGTAGGCTTGTCCTCCAATAATTCAACATCTGTATCAACCATCAAACAGCTCTGCTCAGCTCCACAAACCTAAATTGACAAATCACTCATTTATAACATGAACCAAGGGACCTGTGAGGCTTCAATGCACGTGAACATCAAAGTTTTTGACATGTCAGAATGTATGAAGCTAATCTTAAGCACCTTAAAATAGTTCAGAATTGTATCTGATTTGTCCACTGCTGAAATCCAGTTCACCTGGAAACAGCAGGACAGAACATTCATTTATATGTATGTAAAATGAATATTTATATGCTCTAATAAATATTTTGCCCAATTAACATGATAAAAACATTGCTGGCTACAGCACAACACCTTAATAGAAAACGCAAAGGGAAACAATTGTAAATGCTAATTTTCAGCTGGGTGAACATCCAGAAAGGAAGGCTGTTACTGAACTTGTTTCTTCAGGTGTCAAGAAAAGAATCAAACTGCAAATGCCAAAAATGAAAAAGTGTTGAAAGTTAAAGAATAATATAAAAAAAATCGAGAAACACAGATGACATACTCATGATGGATAAACGCCTCAAATCATCAGGAGCATGTGAATACAATTATGTTTTTTCTGCATGCACGCACACATGCAGCTGTACAGCTGTGGCAAAACTGTGCCTGTGTAGCCACTACATGTAGTAACACCTTGTGCTAAAACTATTACTTCATGCTTATTCATTTTTTCTAGCTTTTACTCTCTATATTTCAGGCAATACTTCCTAGCAATTAGGAAGGGGTTTGTCAAATTTTAATCAGGTATTGCCACGGGGCAGAATCCAGAAGGACTGTGATGCTGATAATTTGATAATAAATCCTGATGTTCTGTTCTCAAAAAACAATTGTGGTACTCTGAACTGTAAATTTATAAAGATAGTTTATAACAAACAAACTATAAACTATAGAGCCTATTAAAAAAAATACTGATGCTTTTCTTCATCCAGGATCAAAAGCTTAGCCTCTCCACCAGTTTCCTCAAACTTTAAAATCAGGGAAGTAAAACATGCATCTGGTAAGAAATTTACGTAGCAACTGGACTGCCAGCTATGTTGAGGATAACTTCATTGTAAATGGTAACATTTGAAGTTTCTTTTCCATACTCATTTGATTAAGAATTGCCTTTACTTTAATGGAGGTTGAGAAACTCTACATCAAAAGAAATTGTATTGTTACTACTGATTTTAGGTGGAGTATCTATGAATTTTTATTAATTGCATGATGATATGCATTTCTATCACTTTATAAGAGTAGAATATGCAATTTCATGTGGTACCCTTATAGCCTGTATTTCAGATGCAGCAATTTAAAGTTCACATTCCTGAAATCAAAAATATCTCATTTTATTCAGTGCTTTACAGTTCTCCAGCTTAACCCCTTCGGATAAGCACATGGACTTTCTCAAGATAATAAAGAAAATAATACTACTATAGTGACATGTTAAAGAATACACCTTCTGCAAAGAAATCTGCCTACAGTGGTGACTTTAAACACCACCTTTGCACTGACTTCTTTGTGCTGTTAAAAGCCAAGCAGTCATGGCTCTGGAATAATAGGTATAGGTCCACATCACTGGATGTGTCAAAAACCAAGACTGGATTAAAAAAAAATAGTTTGTAAGCTTTTTCTCGGGACCATAGGAAAATCCAGGCTGGAAGGGACCTCAGGATGTCTTTAATTCAATCTCCTGCTCAAAGCAGGGTCAGCTCTGAGCTCAGATCAGATTTCTAAGGCTTGATCCAGCTGGGTCTTGAGAGCTCCCAAGGATGGAAACCGAACAGACTCTCCTGGCAACCCACTTCCCAACTCCTTGTGGAGAGAATTTTTTCCTTATTTGCCATCTGAACCTTTTTTGTTTCAGTTTATGCCTCTTGTCCTCCTGCCACACAGCATTGCTGAACCTTGCCCCATCTTCATAATTTTCCTCAAGACTGTGGAAGGCTGCTATGACACCATCCCCCTGCCTTCTCCAGACTAAACACACTCTGTTCCTTCAAACTTTTAGTGTCAAAGGTTTAAAAAACTTCATTCTCAGTAAGAGTAATGGAAATTCAAACATTTATTACAGAAGTGATGACCTTTAAGACAACAGTCTAAATGAAACTAAACAAATTAACATGATTTGTGTGGCAGTGATGTCTCTGAATCCTAGTGGAAATTATTCCAATCGGAACCTTGTAGAATTAAACCAGGAAAAACAATTTTCTGTGCTTATTAGGAATGTTTTTATCAATATGGTGTGTGAAATGCTCTAATAGGCAAACTGAATTAGCTGTGTACCTGCTGAGAAGTTGTATGTTGCCCTTCATTAATGCTTCAGATTTACTCTAAAATAAAACTTGGAACACACTGCAGACCTCAAGGGAGGAAGTAAATGAGTAACTCTGTTGGAATGGAATTATGACATTAGTTTGCAAAACTAGCAATAAACTATGAGCCAAGATGCACAAAAAAACAGGTGGGTAAAACTTCTTGATCATTTTAAAGATACTTTCAATTATTCTCATGTTAAGTTTTGGATCCTCAGACGTACACACCAAAGAGTGCTTTCCATAAACATAGCACTGGATTTTCCTCTGCGACAGCATATGGCAATACTTCCTAAATTGCCCTTCTGCAACAGGTGCTCTATTTTATGATCTGATTTTACCTGGACCTTTAATGTATAAAGCCATAAAATAATGAAGTTGTTTCCAAGGCAAATGGGGCCACCCGTTCACTTCATCCTATGTTAGATTTGGAGGCATCAAGGTGCAAGGACTGAAGTGACTGTGAACACAACATACTAGGGTCACATTCTACTTTTATTTATGCTCAACTACCACCTGAAGTCTGACTTCTAAGATGAAGTTTAGGCATTTAATCTCTCCACTACAGCCATTGTTGCAGGTGGGTAGCCACAATTCATTATTAAAAGCCACAATGAGTGCAGAGTGCCTTGAACTCACAGAGCTGCGTGATGGGCTTACCCAGCACCACAAAGAACATGATGTGTCACTGTGGCCACACAAATGTGCCACTCCTCACATCTGTGGCCTAAGAAGGCTGACTGTGCAAATTTTACAGAGAGAATTCACCCCTTGGCTTCTTCATTCTGACACTGAAGGTCCTGCCCTCAAACCTACTGGTAATTTTCAGCATTATACATTCAGCTATGATTATTCATTTAAGATAATGGTATAACACAAGAAAGCAACGAAAATGTCTGTTCCAATTCTTTACCATGCCCACATCTCTGAATTTGTTTTGAAATGCCTGAATAAATGCAAAGCACCTGAGTGTTTACACAGTTAATGAACTGATCTACCTCCTTCCCTAATATTATCCTCCCAGGGATAAATTAACAGCTAATGAAATCCATGTGAATTATTTTCATCTATCAAATTAAACCAAGGATACGGCCTACGGACTATTTTAGCAAGACACCAGGTATGTTAACGCTACCTAATGACCTTGCAATCTTATCTTTTACCTATGGCTTTGCAGCATATCTCAATGCTCAGTTTCCATGGGAAAAAAATCAGCATATCCACTGGATCACACACGAGTGCTGGGCCTGTCAGTAACAATCAGTGCATTAGGTGGACAAGGCAGAGACTGCAGAAACCGGAGGCGTAATTCATTTCTTATACATTACTTTAAACAGGACAGAAAGGGAGGGTTGTGGTTGAGCTGGAAATAGTTCAAAGAAAAATGGAGGGTTGTGACTGAACACAGGAATCATGAAGAGAGAGTTGAAAGGACAAGGAGGTGGAATAATGCTGTTGATTGGTGAAACATTTATAAATGTATTGGGTTTTACATTTAAGTATGGTGGTAATCAAATCATAATTCTCTGTACCTTTGATAAATGCTCTACAAACACACAGTGACAGCCAGAGCCCTGGAGAGCTGACAGTCTGAACAGATGAGGCAAATAAAGGGTAAAGGGCTCAGACAGCCAAGGCCACATCACTTCCAAGTGGCAAGAGTGTCCTTTTACTGCTGTAGCTATTGCTTCCTTCCATGTCTTCTATAGTAAAGACAAAGCAAAGGTCGATTTTGTGCAGGTGAGAAGAACCCAACGAGATGCCAGTGCTGCTTTGAGCAGACAGGTTGGTGGGTCTGTGGTTCCCCTGTTACTCTTTTTTTTTGTAAACCCATGCCAGCACATTCCTGTCAGGTGCTGGAGGACACCATGGAAACTGGAGCCCTGCCCTCTTTCCTTGACACACAACAGGTACATCAGAACTGATACAAAACACAACAACCTGCCACTTCCTTGAGACGCTCCATCCTGTCTCTGAGCACTGTGGCTGTGGAAGCTCTTGGATGTTTTCCCCGAGTAGTTTCAGACCAGTTTTCTGCCATGGCTGGTCTGCCACTCTCCAGCTGCAGGGAGGGCAAACAGGGCTGTGACAGCATCCCAAGGCTCCTCCATCCTTGCCTTGCCTCCGTGAGCAGCAACTGCACCACTGCCAGAGCCACCCAGCACGGCTGGATGGGAGGAACACTTGCCACCAGCAGCAGAGAGGAGCTGGGGAGGACACCCGCCAGTCACATACCTGCTGTGCCTGTATTCCATCTGCTAAAGTGACCCAAGGAAGCAAATAACTCAGCCGTGCTTTGCCTCAGCTGTTAACTTTGGCATCAGACTGCAGCTGTGCAGTTCACAGCCAGCCCAGCACAGACCTTCCTCAAAACCCGAGCACTGCTGCAGCTGTTCCACAGGGTGCAACGTGGCTGTGATGCTCCCTTGGTCTAACTGAAAAGCACCCGCGCTAACTCCATGCCCTTTGCCTTGACAAGGAAGACTTCTTTCTAATCCCCAGATCGGGTCACTAAGCACAAGAACATAAACATGACATTTATGAAAGGACAGTGCCCACAGATGCTCATCTGCCACATTAGAGTTTGCTACCGACAACTCCTCTTCCATTATTTAAAGTTAGTTCTGAAATCACTCAAAACCTCTAAGCACATGTTACTGGATTTTACCCACAGTCTATTTTAGTACAAGGGCAGACATAAGAGCTTTAACAAACTCCCAGGCATAAAAAGGCTTGATGTCTGCCGGGAGACCATAACCTCTGCTGGCTTTTGGTTTGTTGGTTTTTTGTTGGTGTTGGGCTTTTGTTTTTTAATCATTGAGAGTCCCATAAACAAGAAATTCCCCCCAGAGGAAATCATACACCTTCCCTTCCCCACCTCCCCTCATTATTTCTTTTCCACAGAATTACTTCTTTTCCACACATGCTACGTGCAATGAAAGAGCAGGGAAAGAGGTAAAATCACGTACATCCTGCCTCTGAACCTCAAGCAACAAATCCAACGGGGACAGAAACCCCTTTCGCAAAGCACAAATAAATCGGGGCTCTAAAATCTGCAAACGCAAAGCGGCGAGCTGCCGATTTGCCAAGGAGAAGCCCCTCTGCCGCTCCGCATCGCCGGAAGGATGGACGAGTGGATTCGGGCAGGAAACCCGCTCCGCTTACCTTGATCATGCTGGCAGGCGGGGGGGACGCTCCTGCCGGGCTCTCGGCGGGATGGAGCCGGCGGATCGCCGAGCCCCGGGGGCGGATACAGCGGCGCTGCGCGGGGTCGGGGCCGGCCGCTGCTGCCGCCGGGGCTGGGGCTGCTGCTCCGACTGCCGGGGCTGGGGCTGGGGCTGCTGCTGCGGCCGCTGCCGGGCTCCGATTGCATCAGCGGGCGAGGGCGGCGCGCACGGCGGGCGCTCGGGGAGCTCGGCGAGGGGCTGGGGGCCGCCCCGCCCCGCTGCTGCCGGCGGCACACACACCTCCCCCGCCCGCCGAAGCCTCGGGAAGCACCGGCCCTGCCGAGCCCCCGGCGGCACACACACCTCCCCCGCCCGCCGAAGCCTCGGGAAGCAGCGGGGGCCGAGCCCCTGCCCGCACCTCTGCAGCCGCAGGGTCACCCCGGCCCTAAAATGGCCCCGCAATTGTGCTGTAATTCAAATTGAAGGCGACACGTTCTCCTCAGCCAGCATTAACCAACTCATCGGTTTCTGAGTCATTTCCTCTTGTCTCGCGTCCGACCCGGCTGACACACCAACACCTCGCAGTTATCCCTCCCAGCGCCGGCTCTTCCCTGGCTGCCCTCGCCGCCGCTCCCCGAGTGCCCCAGCACTGCCCCCCAACACAGAGGGGCCCACACGACCCGTTCCATCTGGAATTAGTGAGGATGCCAGATGTTCCCCTGCTCACCCAGTCCCTGCTGAAGGTCTGGTAGGTACCTGCACACCACCACTCCTGCCTTACCTGCGAGTTCTGGTACCTGGCACGCAGCTGACCAGCACCCGAAGACAAAAGAATAAATATAGCAGCCTGTCCACTGTGTTGCTTCCACCCGTGCTGCTGCTAGTGAAACTAACACAGAAAAACCCACGAGTTTTTAAGAGAAAATGCTACTGTGATGTTCACAAAGTGCTTACTTTCATCATAACTGATTTTACACTGAAGTCTTTTCTCCCTTTACCAATATTTTCGTGAAGGTTTTCCCCTTCTGATCTCCTTTAGAGTTGTTGTAAGAAGCCGTTTCATCTCGGTGCGACTGTCAGAAGTGCCAGGTTCTGCTCTGCACGATGTACATGAGTTATTCTCTGTTGTACAGTGCCAGAGATTGGTTACATAAGTAGACTTTTGTTCCTGCTGCTCTTCAGCCAGGTAAAAAAGTTCCATTTAATGGATTTACAAGCATTTTGGATTCCAAAGAAACACAGGTAAACGACACTACCCAAAAACGCAAGCTCACATGAACAGTGATGTTTCAGCAGCTATTTAGGAGAGCAGAAAAATGAAGCACAAAACAGGAGGCAGAAAAAGCAGCAAAGAAGCTTCAGGCAGATAAAACTCATCATCAGGGCAGTACTTCCCAGTGCCCATGAGAGGAATTCAATCCATTCACAACGAGTTATCTTCAGGTTACAGCCACAACAGAGGAACAGCCAGGCTGGGTCAGGCCAAGGGTCCATTTAATTCAATATCCTGTCACTGACAGTACATCATAATAATGAAGAAGAGTTTCCAGAAGTGAATAAGCACATAGAGGCACTTTGCTCCATATACTCTTTCCACTATACATTCTTATCCTCTAAGGGTTTGTACCACATCAGCCTCCTGAAAGATGAAGTCTCTAAGCCTAACACCTCCTCATGGATTTTTGTTCTATTAATCTGTTCCTACATAAAACCTGGTATCTATCAGATCTCGTGTTCATTAGTTCCATGGCTTAGCTCTGTTCTGTGGAAAAACTCGTAATTTTGCTTTATTTTGAATTTGCCACTTGAAAATTTCACATCATTCTCCATTTTTCTGGTACTGGGAGACTGTAAACACAAATGAAGAGCATTCCACCGCCTGCATGTCATTTGTGATTTTACAGGCAATTGTCAAATCATCCATCAGCCATCTCCTTTCTCCAGATGAGGAGTCCTAATCTTTTTTGTTTACTATAAAATTGCTCAATAACCTTGGTCATCCTTGGTTTAGGATGGGGACATGAACTACACAACACTCTCAAAAAGCAGGTCACCAGATTTACTTTTAATTTGCCTTTTTTCCTTCCTCTATTTCTTTTCATTATAGTTGTGTTTCCTATTTTGTTCATGAGCACTAAAGTGAACTGATCTATTTACAAACTACTTAAATCCCAGATTTCTCTGCTGAAAGGCAACACTTCATTCATCACCCACCTGTTTATATAAATTTAGCTTTTTTTTTTTTTGCTAATTTTATACCCACAGATGTTATTATATGTTATTTTTACAATATCCAGTTTCATCAGGTCCTGCTGCAGATAGCCCTAGTTTTGGCTGAATTGTTTTAACACCCTTACCCTGAAGGCTTTATATCTCATCAGTAAACTTTGTCCTTTCTCTGTTTGCCTCAATTTCCCCTTCTCTCAATTACAGACTCTGTCTTCTGTTTCTTATCTCTTACCCAATTAAGGAGAGCAACCATAAAAGCACCTTCCTTTTCTGTGAGCCTTTGTCAAATGCTTTGGAAACCCAATTAGATTGTATCCATTGGACCTCTACTGCCCTTAAGGGAATTTCTAGATATACAGGTCAGGATTTCCTTTCAGAAAAATCATGCTGAGTCTGCCTCTCAATGGCATATTTATCCATATATCTTTTTGCATTTCTTGTTAGGGGTTGTACATTTTCTCCAGACTCACTTCAGTATCCTGAAGCCCTCCACAGAAACAAAAAGCTGTTTGAGTGCAATTTGACTGTTTCCAGATCTCAGTTTACCAGTCTGAACAATCAGCCTTTTTCCTAAGTTCTCTGCAACATGCTCCACCACAGAGATGCATTTCAAGTTATCCTTAAATTGCTGCCAACCACTAAGATTCAGAGCAGAATCTTTGGCCTGGGCAAAGCTAAGAAATAGGAGAAAGAAAGGGAAAGAAGAAATTTTATCTGAAATATTATCCTTATTACAGGGGATTTGTGCAAAGCCAAACCACCATTTATTACATATCTAAGATATGTTTAAAAAAAAAGATCTTTGTATTGATCTTTTGCTTTTATTCAGGGCCAAGCTGGCCCTGAATTTGCAAATAAAAGTCAGAAAAAAAGGAGACCAAAACTCAGAGAAGCTGCACAACTTACTTTAAAAGCTGCACGTTCCTGCAACATCCCAAAACCTGAAGTTGCCATTAGTAAATGTGCCATACGATGTATTTTTGCAGGGATAGCTTGCATTACCTCTGTCCAGTTACAGTTCTTTATGTAACATTCCAGAAGTTACAAGGCAAAGGACAGTAGATCTTTACCTCTAGTGATTCACTCAGTTGCACTTTTCCATCAGTAAGAAATTACATTTTCTACAGTCTGAATATTTAATTTTCATAAAAGATTATTCATTTCAACGCTAGTTTTCCCATTAACACCAAGAATTCTGTGAACGCTTGACAGCACTGTTAAACTTTAGAAGTTTTAATGAGCAAATTTTTCACACATATGAGAGAATAAGTAATTTATATGCTCCAAGTCCAAAGTGTTTCCACAGGCTGTAGGGATTCACAAGGTGAAGAATTTGAGTCATACACATCTTCCAAACCAGACCTGAATAAATTCACCTTTAAGCCACTGAAATATGAGGAACTACTGTTGTGGAAATGAAAAAGCTGTATGATATAAAGCCAAATAGGAAGTGTTGAAAGAGGAAGCTTGTAGTTCTTTAGTTCTATAAAAATAAAGAGCAGAAACCTTTCTTGATACACTTTCCAAGGTTTCCTCCACAACCCTGGTTGTATCCTTTAAAGAGAATAGGGAGAAGGTGAGTAGAAACCAGGTTTTCCATGTGAGAGAAAGCTAGGATTCTGAGATCTTCTTTTTTCTTCTGAAATGGCATGAAACTGCCTGTAGAAAAATGAGGAGAAACCAAATTTAATTCAATCAAAACGTATCATTTAGACAAAGTCTGTGCTTTAGTTTGATCCTGATCTTTTAAAATTTTCAAAGCTCTTTGTAATTTAAGCCCATTTGAAATGTGTTTCAAAGCTATTAAAACAAAAATTGTATCTCTTCCAGAAATAGCAGAATGTTATGTTTTGATCTTCGTGAAATACTTTACTTCTACATTAGCTTTTCTACTAAAACTCAATCTTGCATAGCTTCCGTGACTGCATGTAAGTGCATTGGCACAAATACTTACAATAAGGAAACATCAACTTTCATCTACAATATTCTTCAGGGAAAACCTGTGTCTGATTTCAGCCACATAACTAAAACTCATGAGAACAATTAAGGAGGTAATTACAGGATGTTTTTTTCATATAGCTGCCTTGCAGAACTGGGAACATAGTTGTGGAAGGCTTTTAAAGTGAGGGAAAGACAAACCTTTGGTTAAGAGTCAGGTTGGTATTGTAGAAATTCCCTAACAGAAAAGTATTAAGTAATTATTATATGTATAGATAAAGTATTATGTAATTATACACATAGATGTGTTCAGGTGTGTACAAAATGTTAGGGTGCGATGATTTTTAAAACTGTTTTTATTTTGGGGAAGGATAAAGACCGGTCACTTGGGACTACAGCAATGATGGGAGAAGATGATGGTTGCAACTACTCGTCTTCCTTTTGGAAATGGAGAAGAAAGTTGGGATTGTTTGCAGAAACAGATGAAAGCACCATGGCCTGTCTCCTTGTGGAAGGGCTGGGGTGTGATGAAAGTTTCAGGGGATGTGATTTTCAGATCAGCAAGATCCTTTCGCAGCAGCATCCTTCTCCCAGCGCCCATTCCCTCACTTCCATCCTCTCTCATTCCCTCAGTTCCACCCTCTCGCCGCTTTTCCCAGGCCGTGCCAGCCCCGCTGTGTGCGGGCTCTGCTGTAAAACCCATTAGCAGAGCGATCTGGGTGTAAAAAGCCCAGATAAAAAGCCCGGGAGTGGAAAGCGATTGTTGGAGATGCTGAAGGGCGGAAAGCGCCTCAGCTGGCGCCTTCACAAAGAGCACGGGCTGCACAATTACCCTCACAGAAAGAAACATTAAAAACCAAGAGTCGGCAGAGGAGATAAAAGGGAAAGCAGCCACACAACATCTGACAACCAGGGAAATGCTGAGAGAAAGGCTGAAAGGAAAAGGCCTGCATGCGTGAGGGTAATTGGAACCAAATAAACACATCTCCCCCCTTTCGTTCCCACCCTCTGAGGGAAGCTGCATTTTACGCATTCCTCCTAAACAAGCACTTTGTGAATGTGTCACTTATTTCTGCCCGGAGAGGCAAGAAAAACATCGCGCTCCGGGAATTAACCAAGAACAGAGTTTGTTTCCAACATTTTCTTCCAGCCTTTTATTTTTCCAGCTACTCACCTCAGCTCTGCCTCCTGAGGGGCTCTTCCAGAAGGTTCTGGGTGGCTGCGCCTGCCTCACCCCAGCGCTGTTGGGATGGGACAGGCTTCCTTCAGGTCACATCTTCAGCAAGGCAAAGACTTCAAAAGGCTTTTAAAGGAGTTTAGGTGGTACAGAGCAAGGAGTGGAGGAGGCATGGGGTGAGTAGCAGGGTCAAACCCACCCCAGCTTGGCTCTATTTGAGGCTTTAGCATCTGGGTCATGTCAGTCTTGAGCTCTCATCAAAATCAGCCCCCTCATTCACCTTTCAAAGGGAGCACCAGGATTCCTTGCTAGCCCATTTTTCCCATCCAATGCTGCTCCCAAAGTTGCTTCTTTGTCCCCCACTCAGCCCTGGTTAAAAAGTGGTAGAAAAGTGAGAGTGAGGAAACACTCGCTGTTTTGTGCGGTTGAGGGGTTTGTTTGAGGGGGGAAGAAGCAAGTGGATAAATCTGCACACAAGTTCACAGAATGATAGAACTATTTGGATGGGAAAAGACCTTTAAGATCATTGAGTCCAACCCAGCACTTCCAAGCCCACCACTAAGCCATGTCCCTGAATGCTGAGTGCCACATCCACATTTGTTTTAAACATCTCCAGGGATGATGACTCCACCATCTCCTTCAGCACCCTGTTCTCCTCTTTCTGTGAAGAAATTCTGCCTAATGTTGAACCTGCTCTGGTGTGGCTTGAGGCCATTTCCTCTTGTTCTTTTGTTGGTTGCCTGGTGATGCCTTTTTCTGGTCTTAGGAAATAAAGGCTCAGACAGGGTCAGAGGGTTGGGGTTGTTTCCCTCGGTATTTTAATAGGATCCCATTCCATGGCTTCTGCCGTCCAGGTAGAACGCGGCGCCAAAGCCCCGTCCCCCCAGTCGAGTGTGCAATTAAAGACTCTGCTCATTAGCAGATCTACCAGGAGGGCCCAATAAGGGGCCTGGGTGGGCTCACTTCTAGTTTATAAAATCTGTCCTACTAGGAGACCTTGAGGGCTCACGAAAACAGAGTGTTTGGTCTCTAACTCTCTGTAGTTTCAGGGGTGTTTGGTCTCCTGGCCCTATAAACACCATGAAACCAGGCTGAACTATCACCTAAAGCATCACAAGTGTGCATGCTGATACTTGTGAATGTAGGGAACAGTGTAAGAAGTATTTAGGAGAAAAGCAGCAAAAATCCTTCAGGCATCACTGGGAGCAGAGCCTGACCCTCATCTGGCTACAGCCTCCTGTTGGGGAGTTGTAGAGAGTGTTAAGATTTTCCCCAAGCCTCCTTTTCTCCAGGCTTAACAGCCCCAGCTCCCTCAGCTCAACCTGTGCTCCAAACCCTTCACCAGCTTTGCTACCCTTCTTTGGTTCACAAAGTTTGACAGTTAATGATAAAAGCCACTCAGCTGGAACATCTGGAACATTCACTGCAGAACCGCTTGGTTTCATTATAAAAACAAAATCAATATTTAAAGACTGACCTAATGGGTGTGTGGGCTTGGTGGTGTAGAACATCTGGGTCCAAAAAAAGCCTTTCATTTCAAAGGAGTAGAATTAAATGGTAGAAATCAATGTGAAATCTTGATTTCTGTGATGTTACTGGAAGAGTTTTGGAGTGCCTGGAGAAAGGGAGGCAGTGAGGCAGCTGGGCTGTGCCCAAGTGGAAAGCTTGCTTTCCCAACTTCCAAGCACAACTCGGCTGCCTCAAACCCTGCCAGCCCAGAGAGGGGCTGACGTGCGGAGTTTCGGTTCTGACGGCGCTCTATAAAAAGCTCAACATCCTCTTTGTGCTCTAAAGCCACACTGCGGCTCCCCAGCCTAAATTAAATCAAGCCTAAAAAGACTTCAGAAAGAAGTGCACGAAAAAAAAAGCCAGTCAGGAAATTTCAAGCTGTTTTCCAGGTCCCACTTGCCAGCAGTAGGACTCGGAGCTGTTGGCGTGTGCTGGGGCTGATTGAAAATAAGATAATAAAAGGTATGTTTTGCCCTTGAGCACATGAGGTATCACCACTTGACCTCCCACCCAGGGTTTGCAGGGACATGGGCTCCATTCTGGTGCTCTCAGGGAGCTGGTGACCCCCCAAATCCCCAGGCCCCTCCTGCCATCCCTGACCCTGGGATTTTCACTTCCTCGTGGCTCCTCCTGGTGGCCCCTGACTGCGGGACCACCATGTGATGCTCAGCTATGAATCCAGTGCCTCTGTGAGCAGTAAGATACCTCAAACTTAGATATTTTATAGGAGATCCACTACATGTCCCGGAAAAGCAGTACTTGATGGAAAATGGTGTCTGCTAGAAAGCATGCAGCAGCACAGATGCTTTTTGGCAAGCACATTTCTGGGCATGCACTGCCTCAAGCAGGTAAACCATTAATTAAACGATGATTAATGACTGGTAACCAACACATAAATGCATTCCTATAACTAGATATTGCTCCATATCCCAGGTTGTCAGTGATAATACTTAGTCTGAGATAATGAATTCCACACTAAATGACCCCACAGTAGCCATGCCATTTTTCTGTAAATTATTGTATATTTGAGGAGGATGCTTTAGCATATAATTGTGGTTGGATTAGGCTTGGCAAGGGATTACAGCAGCTGCAGAATCTCTTTGTTGGGCTGAGCATGAGATCCAAGTCTTCTAAGAGATGCTTTAATGTGCCAAGATCAATAGTAGAGGGGCAGAGCTTAGAACAAATGGGCCCCAAGGGCCAAGTTGCGCTGGTAAATCAGTCTGGTAATGACATGCCAGTGATGTCCCAGCTGGTGCTGGCAGTCTGAAGGGTAGAGCAGCCAAAGTGAGCCAGGATAGGGCAGCCAGAGAAGCAGAGACAGGAGTCCAAGGGCTAGCAGTGACCTCTGAAGGGACAGCTGGGACACAGACATTTGGTTTAGGGCTATGGGCTGTGCTCTCCAGCTTGACTGATAATCAGTGATCCAGAAAGGCAACAAGTAGATGAGTCTGTGCCTTGAAATCTGGTGAGTAAACAATTTAAAGTAATCCCATAAAAACTTCATTTTGACATCTGCCACAGGGACAAGATTCCTTTCTTCACACTGCTTTTGACAGACTCCAAACTGCGTATGGTACCACACTGTGAGCAGTAACAAAGCCAAAGTACTCCTGGTTAATGAATGGCAACCAGTCACTGAAAGTAACTGGCCATGAGCTACATACAGATTAAAATTATACCTCTCATAGTTTAACAGATGTAATCAGACATTGCTGTGGGGTTTTTTTTGCTTTTAAATTAGGAAGTGCCAGTTCTTTGGAATCCTTACTTGGTCAAAGTTAATTGAGAGGCAGGAACTTTGGTCAAGTTAAGTTTTTAGGGTACTAACTGGTACAGAGCACCAACACTTCAACAACCAGTTAAAAGCTTTGCTTTGCTGCTTTCCTTGCTCTGTAAAAATCCTCAACAACGGGGCACAAGCTTGCAGAGCACCATGGAATGGTAAACCTGCTTATCAGGCCACTCTCTGGGACACAGGGAACTCATGGTCATATCCTTGAACTAGACTACAAACCTGCTCCAAGATCTACACACATGCTCTTTTTCTCCTGAAGTTTCACGCTTATTTCCTTGGGAAAAAAAGGAGGGAGTTTCCCATGTAACTGAAATTTCATATTTTGTTGTGCTGTGTTCTAAACTGGAACTTGAAAAACTAGGGAGATGCTTATGTAGAAGGGTGGCTGTAAAAAAGGGAGGAAACCTTTCAATTTAAGATTAATCCAAGCCCCTGTTTACTGTAAAAGTCACAACAGCGTAAGACAGTCAAGCAACAACAACTTGTACACCTGACCCTCTGGAAAGGAAAACTTGTCAACAGACTTTCTTAAAATGTGCACACAAAGACACAAAGACAAATTATAGAAAAAGGTACCCATTTATTCAAGATATGACAAGGATATTTACAGTATTCATTTACTCAGAATAAGATCCATCCTTACGAGTTTTAAAGCAGCAGTTATAAATTACATTTAAAAGGGGAAACATTCCAAGCATGTTTCTGTTAAGAGATATTTTTACAAGGACAGAAACACTTTAAGGCTAAGTTGTTTTGACCTTTGCTGCCACCCACATTTATCTTGGCAAAACCACCTCAAAGACAACGTTACCTTGAGGGATAGACAGTGCTAAATTCAACATACAATTCTGTTCCCTCAGATGCTTTTCACAACAGTTCACATGTGACAAAAAATTGACTTTTGATTTAAAACAATGAAATATAAATGAGATGACCTGCCTATACCCCAGCTTCTCAGGGAGGCAAAAGATCATCCACAGCAACACATTAACCACCTCCAAAAGCCATCATCAGCTTTCTCCTTGATGAAGGTACTTCAGCTTACCAAGCAAGTTGCTGCAGCCAGAGATCCACAGTCGTGTGGTGCAATCCACCTTTCCCATCACATTATTTTTCAGGAGAAAAGAAAAAAAAAAACCTTCAGGTAGCTGATTTCTACTGCCTTAGACAGCACTTGGTTCCCACAGCACAGACAAGTGCCCTACCACAGCAAACAGGACTGGCTAAGCTGCTGTAGTGTTGTTCTCCAGTCACTGTAACACACAACAGAGCTATAGGAGCAGTTAAAATTGGGTTATCTAAAACTGTTTATCTCTTGAGGTAGAGCCCACAAGTCATATTTACTCCTGTCTGTAAACTGTAATGTACATGCCATCAAGCAAATATATCCATTTTTGGTCATTTATAAAATAAACCCACTGATTTTTCAGGTGTTATTAATTGTAAAATAACAGGTTTTTTCATTTTCTTCTGAATAATTTTATGCCTGTTTTAGAAGGAAGCAAATTAAATATTGATAATAGTAGATTGTGGCTATTTATACAGTTGCAATGGAAAAAACCCATTTTTATACAAATACTTCAGAACAACTTTCAAAAGGGTTGGTATATGAGGATTCTTTTTAACTTAAAACTTATACTAGAAAATTCCAATTTTAACTGCATAATAAAGAAAAAAAACAAAACAAAACCCCCCCAGTCATTAGACCTTTAAGCTACATAGCTACTTTTAATACTATATTGGGAAATTGGTTCAGGATTACATGAAAGGGAAAAAGAAAGTGAAACACAACAGAACCCCCCCTGCCTGCACAACCACAATTCACTGAAGGAGCACGGTTTGTTAGGTGAGGACACTGTAACTCAGACTATTGAAAGTGCACCACGTTTAACATTCCAACAGAAGCAGAAATGTCACCCCTGCTTTAGGAGGGGACATTTATTCCAGGTTAGCCACAAATCCTCTGTAACAACAAAGCTGCTGCTGTAACCAAGAGAAGTTGTTTGAAGATAACCAAGATAACCCAGAAACAAGCTACAAACACATGGAGATTGGCACTTGATTTTTAGTCAGCCCAGTCACTCAGTTTTCTCCCCACAGACTCACGTACACAGAACTTTAAGTTTCCATTTTATTACTGTAAAAAATAAGTCAATTTGTAGATCCAGAGTAAACAAAGAAAGCTTAGTTTCAAACTGTTTAAAAACAAAGCTCCAAATTCTGGTAAGTTACATTTCACAGGGTTCACATCAGCACCTCAACCTAATGCATTTTTTTGTGAACTAAGTGTATTTCACAGAGTTTCCATGTTAGTGACAAGGGGCTACATTCTCATCAGGATGTACATGTAACATGGCTCAAGGAGAACAACCTGGAAGGACTGCCAGTCAGCTTCCAGAGTTCCCCACTGAGCTCTAGGTGTTCAGAATCAACATTTAAGACCAAAGTTACTAAAGATTGACCTTTTGCATATTCCGAAACGAAAGGCAAATACAATCAACTAACATTTGGCTTTGAAACATTAACAATGCTGTATTTCAGCCACATATTTACAAAAATGTTTACAACAGAACTGTGTAGGGTTTCCTTTTTATTGTCATAATACACTTATAGATGAATAGTCATCTTAACCTTCATGCAAAGATGCATCTCTTGTTACACAAGAAGTTTCCTGTTTGATTTTTTGCACTCTGAGGATAGCAAGCAGAGAGGGTTGGGTAAATTTGGGTCACCCTTAAAAATGTAGGCCTGTTTGCTCTACTGCACCTTCAAAATAAGGAGGTAAAGGACAGGCACCATTAATTCCACAAGGGTTCATTGCCTCTAGCATGTTTTCCAAAACCAACAAAAATAGTCTTGAACAGTTGTAACAATGAGTTATTCCATGACTTTTCCCTCTTCAGTTTACTTCCTGAACTCTGGAGTTACTTTCCTAGAAGCATACTTGCCGAGCTTCTTGTCTAATGTATATTGTTGACTATACATTTTAAATTAAACTGTTATGTAAAGAATGTAACAAGCTTTTTCCTTTGTACACAACTTAATCTTTGTGCTGAGTATTCTTCAAAGGGATTTTATAAATAATACAGTAAAAGTTTAGATCAGTCTTCCACCCTCTTGTCATTATACCATGTTGTTGCTTTCTCCAACTTTATCTACAAGCTGTGGAAAAGGAGAGAAAAAGGTTTTAAGTTGATGACATTTATGCAGAGTGCAGCTGCTCTCAAATACTGCTTGCTACTTGCACAGTTAGTATGCGACTGGAAATGAGTGTCAAGTAGTACTCACCGAGGTCTCATGGGTTAGGTTTGTGAAAACCAAAGTTCTTACAATTGCAATTGTGTTTCTGCATGACATGTTTTTCTCATATAGACATTAACAGTGCAACATGAAGATGCAACAGAATGAGAAAGGAAATAGAAGAATGCAGATAACACTGCCAGCTTAATGGTTAAAACAAAACAATACAGTCTCAGCCACACATGCATTAGTAGACCAAGGAAGATATTTCAACTGACCATTACTGTGGATTCTCTTCTGAGCCTACGTAGGCTTTGAACAAAACATTAACAATTATCTTTTAAAAACAAGATTTAACCCCATTATGATCAAATTAAATATGATTAAGATCAATTGACAAATGAAACATTCAATTGATCATGAATTATGAGCCACAACTTGGCCTAACTGTGAGATTGGAACAGATGATCTGGAACACTCACTTTTAAAAAACAGCCTGTATGCATCTAAATTATTCCCACTATTAATTTTTAGTAGTAGCTATTAAAACTGTTGCTTTCAAAACCAGTATTACAAATGCTTGTGTTAAAATACATACAAAAATTAGCACAGTAAAAGTAGTTGACTGAAGCACCCTAGATTGGCATCTTTCTGTTGTCTTCAAATCCCTGGACATTTGGTTAAAAAAAATGGAAAGCTCCATTTGAAAAAATACAAATCGTAGTAATAAAAAGATGTAGCCTTGGGCAGTGGACCTTAATAAATATATCTGATGAATGAGTATGCATCATGAGAGTTTCCGGGTTCACCATACAAGCTGCAGCTTAACATTGAACTCCACTGTTTGCTTTCACAGGCTACTTTTTGTAAGTTCACCCAAACACTGCACCACGAACAGTGATCTCCTCATTGTACAGACAGGAGGAGAGGCCCAGGGCAGTGGCAGGATTCACCCATCTGATCACCCAGGGCCAGCAGTGAAGCAGGAAGAACCCCAGTGTTCCCAGTCACAATGCAGGGCTCTTCCCACTCCACTGCTCGTGAGCAGGGGCAGCTTCTGCAAACGCATCCTTTTGTTCCTGTGACACATAGAAATCTCTCCCTGGGAATGAATGTGATGTGTATGGTGCAAGAACTGTACAGAAATGCACTTGAAGTCATTGCTCCAAAGTTATATCTGCTTTATTTGTGATTCATTTCTACAAGTGTTATATCAGTGGAATAAAAACCAGAACATGCTTCAGTTGTTGCATGAAGTACCAAACTTACCGAGCTTATACCAGGTAAATTCAAGAGATAGCCAAGAACTGGAACTCTTCTAATAAAGCCAACCACCACAGGAAAGAACCCCCTTTAAGGAAGACATCAGAAGATTGTATTAGTTTTTATAATTAAGCTTTTCTCATATTGCTATAGTGAAAAAAAACAGAAGGTAATTTTTAAACCAAGATTACATAAAATCTTGCAAGTTGTTAGCAGCACACTTTTTTACCAAATATATCAACACGTATTAATCAGAAAAAGGAGAAAACCAGGAAAGAAATGGTGTATTTTTAAATGGATTTAATTTTCTTCATAGCTGGCAACTCTCAGTCAGCTCATCAAAAAACAACTCAAGTGAGAATACCCAATTCGGTCAGCAAAACTGATTTCTCAAAATTAGCATGCATATTTTGAGGTAATTCCTCTTTATAATATAGAAAATACATTCAAGACCCAATGTAGAAACAAGAGAAGATAGTTCTGAGTAATTAAAACCATGTAGGGCACTCTTTACATTAACTAAAGAAAATGAAGCATGACAGAGTTGTGTATTCATTTATTTCCCAAATTTAAGTCAGCAGTTTGAATCATGACCCCGGGGATGTTGCCTGACATGGCTGCTATGGTGTAGCCCCTGCACTGCCCACTTAATCTCTGCAGCAGAAAAACAAATTTTCTGTGGCAGTACCTCAGCTGTTAGCAGGCAGCTGGTGGCATTCCCAGCGATCTCGTGTTGAGCAGTCCCTGCGTGGAACAAGGATTAACCTGCAATGAGGCCTCAGCCACAGTGAAACAGTGAAGGTTCACAAGGCAGCATCCCCTTCACCACACTGCTAGGAATTATTGCTGGGTAATAGCCACACCAATAAAGGGGGATTTGAGATTTTTTTTTTTTTTAAAGACCAGATCATTTCAGCAGCCCAGTAAATTGTGATGCAGGGCACACAAACCACTTGTAACAGATTAAAACAACTGCTGTGTCCGAGAATAAGGAAAAGTCAGTAGAGTAGGGATAATATTGTCAGCCATAACTCTGCAAGCCTATAATCTGAACAAGGCTCTAAAAGCACCTTAGATTACAACAACTGTCCCAAAATAGCCAGGGCAGTTTTCTGCTGTGCAATCAAGCAGCAGGATCCTGAGGAACTGTATAAAATGATGCTTGAGGAAAGACTTCATTTGTAACTTCTTCAGAAAGGAGCAAGTTGCTGACAACACAATGATGCTTGAACTGAACAAGACTGAAGCACAACAAAAAGCTTTGCTTGAAGCAGTCACTAGCCAAGCTTGCAGCAAGGGATTTAGCTCCTATCAACTATTAAGCACTGGAAAAGATGGTCACAGAATCATGGAATCATCAAGGTTGGAAAAAACATTTAAGATCATTCAGTCCAAACCACTGGTCCAGATGCTTTAAATCAAAACAGATCAGGTAAACATTCACACCTGGAATTATCCAGGTTTATTCCCTTCAGGCTAAGGGATAGTCCTAGGGATAACTACTGATCTTTTATAAACCTCTCAACATTATTTTACCTTACTAGCACCTCTAGATAATCCATAACCATACCTGCTTAGACATAGTAACTTATAACTCTTGAGATCTTTTAAAAGGAGGGTGTTTTGTTGGAAACACATTCTACTTGCTTTGTACTGGCTGATTAAACCAATCACTAGGTGCAAGAAGTGACAATGTATTCAGTGAAATACTGTGATTGTCAAAGCACTTGCAGTGATAGAATTCAGAGTAACACAGAGTAGAACAGTAAGAAATACATTACACCCACAAAATTATTTTTCTGAAATTTCACTGTCTTCAGTAGGAGCCAAGTTCAGATTTGTTTTTAAAAATCAAACATTTTATCTGAACTAAATACCAGATTAACATGCAATTTTACTGAGTACAAGAAGAGCTCCATGAGAGCAGTGGTTTCACTTTCATTAACAGGAACAGTATTATTTAGCCATTTGCTGAACACTTCAGGGTCTGAAACTTGATCAATAACCATTAGTGAAACAGTCTGCATCTGGACAGAAGTCCAGGAACAACTAGAAGCTTCCCCTTCTACTTTTTTTCATATTTTTTGCTTTGTTCTGTAGGGAAGCATGGAACTTCAACCATGGAAGTAAAGATAAAAATATAGATATCTATGCAGGCTGTAACAAGTCAAATTCTTTCACTATTACAGTTGCATTTATGAAGAAATGAAATGACACATTGTGAAAGTTATAACATGTTTCAAGATTGCTGTTAAAAAATTAGAATTTCCATTTTTCCTTAACTCAGTCAAGATACTGCTAAGCCAAACAAGGAGTTCTGATTCTAAGGCACAATTGTAATGAAACATGACAGAAAATATCTTTTCCCTGGGCTGCCATAGTGATGAAGGTTACAAACCTAGGATGGTAGTAACTAAGTATTTTGTCCTATTTGTTAAAGAAAAGAACACGCTCCCCACCAAAAGAAGTACCAAGTATCCCTTTTCCATGAGGAGGTATTTAAAGTTTACACTGCTAAAAATTTGGGCTCCCACATATTTTGAAGCTTTACCATTCTTTGGTTAGACATCAACATTATCAAAGTCACTTTGGTGAATGCCTCACAAACATCAGCAGATTCAAGTCTTGGAAAATACTTACCAACTTGTAAATAAACAATTTAATATCAAATCTGCCAAAAAGGAACATTTAAAGGATTCTGCTTTGTCAACTCTAACACAGAAACACTACATGAACACATTTATTCCTAGATAAAACAACACAGAAAGCTATTTTCAAACAAGACTTACCTGAACAATAGGAAGAACCCATAAATTTCAAGGATCATTCCTATTAAAGGCCAACCAATAAGAACTATGAGCACACCACCCAGGAAGAAGCCTGTTGCTTTCATTTTGTGTTTTTGAAAGAAGAATCTGAATGTTCTTTCTAAACCAATAACAAAAGACAAGCCGGCCACAAACAAAACCTAGAAAAGACAAAAACAAACCAAAGAAAGAAAACAGCTCATTATGTTCCCCAAGTACAGGGTATAAACATATACATTCATATTTTACAAAATTAGACTGCTTTTCTTGCACAACTTCTTTTAATACCAAAAGACAGTTGGTGAGAATGAATTTACTATTGATTTTCTTTTGTAAGGTCCATCTTAAAGCACTTGTAGCTCTCAGCTGCTTGAAATTAAAGAGTCCATCCTTTGTGGTCTCTGCCAAACACACTCAAGACAAAAGACCTGCTGACAACAGCTGTATTTGCCCTGTCACATACGTACAATCTTTACCACAAGTGGTGCTGGAGCTTCGTACTGCTGACAGCAAAGGTTCCTAAAAACTAAGAACACACATAAAAACACCTCTGTTCTGTGCCACTGACATCTTCAACAGCTCGTCCTCATCTACTCACAGTGCAAAGCCAGAGAAGGAAAACAGCTGAACAGTTGTTTTTTACTGTGGAGAGCCTTTTTACTGTTTATTTACTTGTTCCAGTATAGACTGAACACTATCACACCAGTCCCAACTAGTTAGAACTATTTCTGGTGTCCTGCAGCAACAGGACTTAAAATTATTTCAGCTTGTAAGCACACATCTGGGCAACATTTTTGCTCAGAGTGATAGTATCTCAGATTTTACTCCAGATTGTTTTATTCAAGTTTAAGTTTTGTATGGTATTTAATAAATCACTTTCTTAGAACCTCCTGCCCTTTCTGATATAACTTTTTTGTTAATATAAACAACTCTCTGCAAGGATACAGTACCTTTTCTTGCATTATCTTTGGTTACCACATAGCCTGTCATTGTCTCTTCCTACCTACGTTTTCATCATTTTCCCTAAACAGGATCTCGTATTTCCACCTTACATTAGGAAAAGAAAAAATAAGCATTATTTCATTTTTCACTCTTCCACTGCACACTTGATTTGATGGTTCACAACAATGCTTCAACTAATGCACCCAAATTCAGATAGACAATTTTGTATTTCCCTTCAGTGAATCTCAGTATTTGAGAATGAAATTGATCTGTTTTGACTGCAGACTTTTAGGCATCAGCAAAAGAGGGGGTGAACCCCTACCAACCAGGCTGTGCTTTGGCTCGCTGGCAAAGCTGAGAATAGCAGAGGCACAGAGACTATCACATGCAGAAAACACCCTGTCATTTTATATTTGGATTGGAAATTTCCTGTACCAGAACTAGGATTTATTTTCTGTGCTGCTTTGAGCGACAACTTCCATTTGGTAAAAGCTGGAGATACTGAATCTCTCTTTTATGAAGGAGGTCTGGCTCTTCTAAAGCCAGAAGTGTCAGCAATTCCTACTTCTTTCTTTCCTCATACAGCACTGCCAAGCTACATTTGTTAGCACGTACTTAATGATTCTTATCCAAATATATACTTAAATTGACAGTTATCTTAGAGGATCACAAAAAAATCACATTTGCAGCAGCACAACAACTGTGGAACAAGCTGCTTCTTGTCTGCCAACATCCCACAGGCCTGACCCAAGGTAATGTTCACATCAGTGTGAGCTGTTCTAACCTCAATCAGGACAAATGATTCACTCCTGTCACTGAGCACAACTCCTTCTTTATACCAAATCACCACAGTAATCACCACAGTCATGCAGCTTCAGACTGATAACATACTGTTCTATTTTTAGTTTATCTTTAATAGATCACATACTTGATTCTAAGCAATGCAGAAAAGGCACTTACATTTCCAATAGCCAAAAGGGCTTTGTCAAAGAAGAGTATCATTCCAAAGAAGAGGAAAAACACTCCAAAGCCTGTTAGTCCCATTCCAATCTCTGAAAAAGAAGCAAATTTAGGCATGTAACAAAACATGGTACCAAGAAAAAGCCATGGATAACAATTGGGGAAAAAAAAATAGAACATCCAATCTTAAAGGCATTTTAAATTTCGAAACTTCCCTGAGTGTACAAATATCATAAATCTTGTAGACACCAATTACTTCAACAGACAGATCTTTGGAAGCTGCTTATCAAAAAAGTCCATACTTGGAACTAGACACTGAAATTGAATGCAACTAAAAGCCATCATGCATATATACATATGGCAAAGACAAACAGCCCTTTTGATTAAGTGCTAGTATGGAGAAAAGGATTGTTTTGTAAAGAGGTGATGAAACTTTGTTTTCCAGATTAGATCAGTTGGTCAGAACGTGGACACCAAGGTCTTGGGTTTGATTCCCATATGGGTCATTGACTGAAGAGCTGGACTCAAGCAACCTTGTGGATCACTGAGTGGATCCTTGTGATCCTTCTCTTTCAACTCAGAATACTCTGGGATTTGCAGACCTCATCCCATTATCTTTACCATAGTCATGTAAGTACCCTGGTCCTCTCCATCCTCCAGAGATCTCAGTTCCACTCCCCCCAATTTCTGGATGGAACACACCTTGGATGAATCCTGCAGGGTTTTTCCAAGTTACACATGTGCTGACAGTTATCAAACACTAGCCTGGGTCTCCAGACAATTGCCAGTTTTCACAGAACTAGTAGATACTAAATATTGAGGGATTAATGTTCAATTATATTTTTCATGCGTTATTATTTAATTTTGATTAATTAAATGGTAGATCTACATTACACATAGATACAATATCTCTAGACTTCTAGTGTTGCATAGGAGTTTCATTTTATGAAATTTTTCTTTTTATTACCTTAAATGGCTATTTTTTTTAAAATACCTTTTGTATGTAATATATTTGCTTATATTGTGGACTTGACAGTGCAGACTAAATGTTCTTAAAGATTTCTTTCCAATCTAAACAATTCTATAAACTTTGAATTCTGAAAAGGATACTCAAGAAATACTGGGAAGGCAAGAGTAGAATGGGAGGTTTGTATGAAAAACCAGGCTAGAAATGCCAAGCTCTGATTAGAAATACTATTTGACAATAGCCTCTAAAGTATCTTGAAGATTGCTCTTAGAAATATCATCCTGCTTTTAATTTTAAATCTCTAGAGCCTTCCTTTGACTCTCACACAGACTGAATGGGATAGAAAGACCAGGAACGACAGCAACGGGGCTGCAAAAACACATGCATTATTGCTTTCCCTGTGACCAGACAATTTAGAAACCTCTAGGACACAGAAACAGCTTAGCAAAACCAGCCCTAATACTAAAGACAGGCTGGCAGCCCACTGTGTGCCTGTATATTTGTGTATTTTGAAGTTCCAAGTAGTTTTGTATAGCCTGTCCTGAAACAAACAACAAACCACACCCACAATCACAGCCCTCACTGCTCCCATTGGCCAGATCTACATAAATATATTTTAATTGCATTTTGTAGATGTAGTTGGCCATTTGCTGTTGCTTGATGAGCTTGGGACTAAAGGAGGATAATTATGCCTGCTTTAGGACTTCCAAGTAGTTATTGGAAATAAATTTCAAAACAGCTCAAAGAGATTTGTTACAGCAACATTCCACTGTCCAAGCTTCTGTAAGGGCTTGGCTTTCAGCAGGGCTGCAGAGCACATGTGTTAGAGCTGCAGTTCCGTAGTACTGCCTGCCACTTTAAACCATTACTATGAGCATTTTAACACCCCACAATTAAAACCACTCAGTAACACAATACAATCAATTTACTACAGGCCCTCTCCATACTTGTTTACAATGAAAGATGGAATTGCAAATTGCACTTTCACTGGATCTGCTGACTGAAGGCAACGTAACAATTGCAACTGCCCTTTTCTCCAGTACTCTTTACTTCAGAAAAGCAGAAACAATCTGTATTCTGGAAGGAAAGCACTCGGAGGCAGGACTCCAGAGGAATTACCAGCTGCCAGCAAGATAAATATGCAGTCATGGGAAGTGAGTATTCCCTCCTCCCGCAGAGCCAGCTCAAGGTATGGATCTGGCAGGGAGGCAGAGGCCAACTCCCAGCAGCTGCTGCAATCACCACCCTGACACTTCTCTAATCACCCGAAACGTGTTTGCAATCGCTTCTGCCACAACGGATTCTGATTCACTTCACAAGTCACCCATATTCTCTGGTTAGTGGAGGGAAAAGGGAAAAAGAGAAAGGAACATTATGCTCATTATCCCAAAATAACTGCTGGAAGAAGATGAATGGTCCGGGACTATTATCCTCTGGTGCTGATAGCTCAGCACAGGGTGTTACTGACTTGATTCGTATCAGAATTTGTAAATATATTTAACTGCTGTTCGTAGAGGAAGGAAAAGAAAAAGTGCTGGCATCTTGTATAAAATCTTTTCAATAACAAACTATGAATATTTATAGAGGGAGCAAACTATTTTTAAATGTTTTCTCCTGTGCCAGAAAAGCTTTCCCACATTAGTCAAATAAAACACATCAATGCCTAGAAATGCAGAAACACACACTAGCCAGGTTGCATTTTTTCTGGATTATTATGATTTCCAGAGACAAGGGAACAAACCTTCATCAATGTTTCCTCAGAAATTCCATAAGCTGTGCAAGGCTACTGCAGCACTGTGTCAAAACAGCTTAGTAGATATTAAGATTCCAAACTAAGATACATTGCTTGTGAAAGATTAGGGCAGACAGTGCACATCCCCAGTCTTTTATACTGCATTATATAATGCAAAATAAAATGAAATGAAGAGCTATAGGGTTTTAGAAGAAAAAAATGAATACAGTTTATATTCAATGTATAACTACTATTTTGCTAGCAGTATTTTTTAGTATTGAAAATTTCATTTGGGAAAAGTTTACAGCATTCATTTGCAATTACTGGTGGTTTATAACACCATTCAGTGCACCACTTAAAATTATGTTCTAGACTACAGATGCAATATTAACTTTCCAAACATCAACCAATGCAGTGGTTCTCTCCAGGTATTTATCACACTACTCCACCAGGGACTCTGGCTAGCTCTGTTTTTTTCCAGGCAGCAGTGAATTTTAAAATATCTGATGAACTATCTTCAGAATTTCAGACAAACTGAAAAAAAACCCCAACTTAACCCCCCTAAATGTCACACTATTTTATTTATTACTCTTGTCTCTGACAGCTAAAACCAACAGTTTTAGCACTGGAAATAGCTGAAGGTCGTACATGAGGAACCAAGGAAAAGAAAAACAGTGAGGCTCTTTCTGAAGAGATTTTTTCTTTTTTTGTCCAATGAATACTCCAGACAGGAAAATAAGGACAAAATCAAATCCCACAAGGGTTTAATCAATCAGAAATCTAAAAATTAACCCCAAGGGTTAGTACTTATCCCAGTAACAACACAATATCTGGATATCTCAGGAAATCGTTGACCCTAAATGCTGCTAAACTCTGCTGCCTGTCTCCTTCCTTGGCCTTAACCGGCTCTCCAATACCCCCATTTCCAGTATCCTGCTATCAAACTTATTTAAATTTTTTTTTTCTAAATTTTTCACACCCTCCTTCATAACTGATGCTGTGGTGCTTACCAGGCAGACTCATTTCCTTCTGTGGCAATCATACCAGAAATGCATCATCCATCAGATGGTAATTTAAATCAAGGGCCTGTCATTGTCCTCTACCTTGAGCTGCTATCACACAATCACAATGGTTAGGGCTGGAAGGGAGCTCTGGAGATCACCCAGTCCAACCCCCCAGCCAAGGCAGGGTCACCTGCAACAGGTGACACAGGAATGTGTCCAGGTGGGTTTGGAGTGTCTCCAGAGAGACAGACTCCACACCCTGTGCCAGGGCTCTGCCACCCTCAGTGGAAAGCAGTTCTTCCTCATCTAGAGGTGGAACTTCTGTCTTTATGGCCAGTGCTCCTTGTCCTGTCACTGGGCACCACTGGAAAGAGTCTGCCCCATCCTCTGGCACCATGCTTTAAAAAGATCCCCTTTCAGTCTTTTCTGGACTGAACAGGCCTAGTTCCCACAGTCCCTACCTTGTAACAGAGATGCTCCAGACCCCTCATCATTTTTGGGACCCTCTGCTGGACCCTCTCCAGTAGCTCCTTGTCTTTCCTGTACTGGAGAGCTCAGAACTGGACACAGCACTCCAGATGTGCCTCACTGGGGCCGAGCAGAGGGGCAGGGTCACCTCCCTTGACCTGCTGGCCACACTTCCAGAAGCACCCCAGGACACCACTGCTCTTCCTGGCTGCCAGGACACGCTTATCAACTTCCTTACTTTGATTTCTTTGATCTCTATTTCCAAGCACTTCGGTGAAAACAAAGTATGGCCACATATAAGTACTTTTACTTTTTTCCCCTTCAATATCTTGTCCTCACATTGAAGCCCCCTCAGTATCACCTGCAGAGGTTTGCTGTGGTACCAGCAATAGCAGCACAGCAAAGCTATTTAGAGAATTCAGTGGTTCCACACCACTGACGTGCACAGGGAGGCACAGGGGAAGAGTCGAGCTAAGCGTTACTTTGTTTACCCTTCAGCTTTCATTCATTCATTCATTCACAGTGATCAGTCAAACTGCAATGGGTACAAACCCACAAACGGGCTAGGTTAGAGAACAGGACGAAATTTTTTCCTGTGAGGGTGGTGAGGTCCTGGCACAGGCTGCCCAGAGCAGCTGTGGCTGCCACATCCCTGGGGGTGTCCAAGGCCAGGCTGGATGGGGCTCTGAGCAGCCTGGGACAGTGCAAGGTGTCCCTGCCCGGGGCAGGGCGTTGGAACTGAATGATCTTTGAGGTCCCTTCCAACCCAGGCCATTCTGTGCCTCCGCCACACCGCCCCACAGCACAGCGAGCACTCGCAGCCCCAGCCAAGCGCCGGCCGCGCAGGCGACAGAGCCGTGCTAAGGGCGAGGGGCCCGGCCGAGCGCTCCCCAGCCCGCTTCCCTCCCGCACCGCCGCGCCTGCGGGAGCTCCCCCCGCCCGTGCCCGCTCCGCCCCGCCGCTGCCTCCAGCCGGGCTCCGGGGGCCCCGCCGGACCCTGCTCGGCCGCTCCCGGGAGGCCCCGCCAGACAAAGGGGGCGGGCCCCCCGGCCCCCGGCGCCCCCAGCCCCGCGGCGAGCGGGCGGCCCGTCCCCGGTAGCCGCTCGGGAGCGGCGGCAGCGCTTACTCTGCGTGTCGGACAGGGAGATCATGGTGGCGGTGGCGGCGGCGGGGCCGGCAGCGGCGGCGGCCACGTCTTCCGGAAACACGCACCCCGCCGCATGAGAGCCGCCCGCCCATTGGCCGCGCCGGCCGCCAATCAGCACCCGCCTTGTAGCGCCCGCGGCCCGCGGCCGGCGCTGATTGGCGGAGGGGCGGGGCTCGCGCCAGGCTCCGCGCGCGGCTGGCTGAGGGCGGGCGGCGGAAGGGGCGGGGCCGGCGCGCGGCGCAGGTGGGAGCGGGAGCGGCTGAGGGACGGGGGAGAAGGGATAAGGGATCAAAGATAAAAGATAAAAGATAGAAGGTGCGGGAGCGCGGCCGGCCCTCACCCTTGGGGCAGCTGTGGGAGCCATCGGCCCGAGCCCGCCGCACGGGAGGATACGGCAGCGAGGCGCGGTGGCGTCTGCTTCCCCCGCCTGGCCCTGGCAGCCTCTCTCCCTCATCCATCCGTCCATCCATCCCGCTCCGCCCTGCATCCACCGAGCAGGGCCTTCCCTGCCTGCCCTCCGTAGCCTCCATCCGTCCATCCATCCATCCATCCGTCCGTCCGTCCATCTATCGTGCCCTGTCCCGCAGCCCTCCCGAGTCAGCGCTTCCGGCCCGCGGCTGGCGTGTGGGTGAGGAGTGCTGACAATATCCCACTGCGTATGCTTACTGTATATATACATATATATTTATATATATATTTGTGTATGTGTTCCCGATAATATTCACGCTATACGCGTGTGAGTATGCCCGCATTGGAGTAGGTTGCCCAGGGATGAGGCGGAGTCGCCGTCCCTGGAGGTGATTAAGAGGCGACCGGATCTGGCCCCGAGTGATGCGGAAGTGTTTTATTTTTAACGCATATTCACCTCTCCATTTTTAGGAGCAGGGAAGATCTTTGTTATCGTGAAATCAACTGATAGTGAACATCTGCTGAATTTATTTCCTTTCACCTTCCATTTTTTTTTTGCTTCCTTTGCTTCCATCTATGTAATAAATACTTCAGAATTCAAAAACAGAGAGGAAATACCAAGCTTCTTGAGTTTGGTGTTGTTTACGTGTAATATGGCAAAAGCGGCTGTTCAAAAAATGAGCCAAAAAATAGAATTCTGTGTTCGTTTCACTGGTCTGTTAAAAATCAATCCCCCTTCTCTGAACCAAACCATGTTTTTCACTTCCTCCTCACAGATCCTCTGGGTGTTGTGGTGGCTGCCTTTCTAAGGGGCACAGTATAATGTAATGAAATTACAGACTTTTCTATAAAAATAGTCTTTGAAGAGATCAAAAAAGATAATGGACACTTGGTGGGTGACTGGCCTACGTTAGAGCATTCTTGCAGGAATTGCATGACTTGGTCCAAATTCACTTGGATTCATTTAGAAGCCTGGTGAGCTGTGGCCTTGGGAATTGGTTGTGAGCTTGTGTTTGTCCATTTTGCAGAAGGGAAAAAGCAGTTGTCATCTGGTGGGAATTATTTGCATAAGCAAATTAAATTAACCAGTACTCAAACTGTTACGTTAACAGCTCTGGTAATGAAGAATCTCCTACAGTAAATTTGTTCTAAATTGAAAAGCTTTACTTATAAAATATATTTTGAAATGTATTTATTTCATTTTCTTTTTAGTGACAGTTACTTGGTTAAATAAGATCTCCTAAGGATAACATTCTTTAATCTCCAAAGATGACAGCTGTTGCAGGTAATCCACAATTAATATTCCATATGCTCATTTTGCTGTCTGTTAGCTAACAAGACACCTGACGTTACTGATTGTTGTTTACGGGAATTTAATGTATGCAGAAAAGACTCTGTGGGGTCTGTGCTATTATACTTAAGATTTGAAGAAAAAAATTCTTTTACTGCATAACTTTTTTATTTCTTAGGTAAAACTAAGCCACAATGTCCCATCCCTGGAAGTTTTCAAGGCCAGGCTGGAAGGGGCTCTGAGCAGCCTGGGACAGTGGAAGGTGTCCCTGCCCGTGGCAGGGGTGTGGGAATGAGATGAGCTTTAAGGTCCCTTTCAACCCAAGTTATTGTGTGATGAAAATCAAGTTTGTCAAGGGAATTACTTGGATTTCAGTATTTTGAAAATGTGCTTCATATTTTAAGATAGCCATAACTCTTTTCTGCTGAGCAGCCGTGGGCATTTAGGAAGACAACTGCCAGCATTTTGTGCTATTTAAAATGAGAATATTTTTTCCATATCACACATTTTTATTTCCATATCTGTATTATCATATCTGCTCTGATTGGGCCCAAATCTCTTGGTTTTTTGGGTGTGAGGGAAGAAGTAATTCCTTCTTATGCTTTTCTTACCTGGTTCTGAAATAGTGACACATGCTTGGCATGCAGGTGTGTGTGTTAATTATTCTCTTAAACTCCTGGGGATTGGGTTCTAGAACACAATCTGCAATTCACACACATGCACAGTGGGATGGAAAAGGGCAAATTCCTGCCAAAGAGTCACTTGTGTAACCCAAGCTTTTGGGGAGTATTTGCTTCACTTTTTGCACATGTGAAGGATGGCTTGTGTTGGTAAAAGCATTTTTTCCTCTATATCCAAACGTTGTTGTTCAGCAGATCCTCTTGCTCTGTGTAGGAGGGAGATCTTGGTGCATGAAATGTAGCTTTTTGTTAATGGCCCTATTTTCAACTCCAGAAGAATTTTAACTTGCTGAGGTTAATGTTGCTTCGTGCATGTAAATAAATGCTTTCTGTTAACTTGCTCATGTTATGCTTACATTGGGATTGGAATACAATTAATACAATTAAAACTGGCATCAGCACTGCTCTATTGTGCCTTCTTGCTTTTCCCTGCAGTGCTAGAGGAGGTGCTGGTGTCCATTGAGAATGAGCTGCAGGCAGTGGAGATGCAGATCCAGGAGCTGGTGGATAAGCAGCAGGAACTCCTTCAGAAGAAGATGAGAGTAAAGAATCTGATAAAACAGTCCTCAGGAGACTTGGAGGCAGGTGGAAGTAAAGACACTGAAACCTCAGCTGAGCAATGGAACAAAACAGGTTTGCAGAGTCAACTTCTAATATTTTAACAGGAAGGTGAACTAATTCAGTAGGGGAAAATGCACTTACACAGAGTTATGTTTGGATAATGATATTGCCCTACTTAATTTTCATCAGCTGGCTGACATGCCAGGGTAATGGGGTAATGTTTGTACTTGTCTCACTGGACGTTCCTAAACACTGATCTTGAGTTGTTCTGGGCAGAATTATCTGTTCTGTCAGAATGGCCTGTTACAACTACTTGGATTCTTTGCTTGTTGCAGAGTCACAATTTGATCTGATTCGCTCTTAGAATCTCAGAGTAAATTTTTATTGCAGTACTTACATACTAAATGCTTAAATTATATTGCAATACTTATCCTTGTTAGTGTTCTAAAACAAATTGCTCTGGATTTTTTCAGGATTTGGTAATGACATGCTTTAGAGTTGTTTCTTGCTGATTTTGTTCCCTCTTGCTTGAGTGGGTAGGACATTGGTGGTGTTTGTAGCCTCACTGTCTTACCAAATTAATGCAAATTAGATAGATGCTGACTGCCAAAAATAACCTAGAATACATTATTATGGTAGAATTAGTGCAAGTGGCAAGTGCCTCGTGGTGGTGTGAGGGCTGCTGTCTTCCAAGTTAAACATTAACTGAAGTCCTGCATAGTTGGTGGTTCTTGGCCACGTTATGCCTTGCAAATTTGACTCAGATATTTTAATTATTTTTTCTTCTTTTTAATTTAATTTTCAGTTTGTAAGTACCTATATCTATCGTATATATTTGGTTTTTTGGCTTTTAAAAAAATTAAATTACTGTTATGGTTGAATCCATATTTATCTTTGTTTGAGGAGTGTTATGCGTATGTAAGAATATTGATACTTTATAATTGCAAATTGTCCTATTGAACCAGTAATTTGGTTTGTGTAGTTCTATTCCTAATTCTCTCCTCCTGTGCTTTGAAAGTTAATGTCTTTGCAATCAGATGCTGTGTATGTGTTAAACAAGAGCAGCAGCTAAATTTGTTCCCAGTATAAAGCTCATGGAAGTCAGTGGGAGGCTTTTCTTGGTTTCAGAGAGCCTTGGATTTTGACTGTGCTCTTTGTAAATTCCTTTGCAATGTCACCTCAAGTCCCAGAGTTAATTCTTGCACTGCAGGTGGTGTAACCTGGAGCTCCCACAGTTTTTCTGCATTTTAGTTTTAATGGTACCAAACAGATGCATCAGGAAGCATAATTCAAGTTTTTACAGTATTACATCTTGAAAAAATGCAGTCTTTAGCTCTTGATTGAAGGAAAGAAAAACCTATTATAAGCATGGTTTGCATGGTGATTTTGGGGAAAATTAAACAACTTTTCCCCCCTCTTTTTTTAATAAATGCTTATTATTGATGGTCATTATGGAAAAATTGTATCCCTACCTCATTATACTATTTGCAATTGCTGCATTTGTTTGAGGGAAGCATTTGAGTAACTATTGTCAGGCTCAGTGTCTGGTTTTATTTATTTCAGGGTGTGATTCTAATTCCTAGTTAATTTTGGGCTAATGAGTTACACGATCATTAGCACTCTGAAGTTCATCTGTTTTGAGTTTTTCACATTAGTTCACGTCCACGTGCAGTGAGAGCTTTGGTCTGGAGGTGGATGGTGTTTACAGTTTCAGTTTTCAAAGGTCCCCCCTAGAAAATGGTGTATCCAGACCCAGGTTGTGTGCAGCTTTTTCTGTGCCATTATTGAATCTTTAAACACTTTCCCAGATCTGAAATTGTGTCACTGCCAGATTTAGTTATTGAATATGCAAATTACCCCTCCTTCTTATATTTTAATTTGCTTATGAAATGTGTTTGTTGAGTTGGTTTTTTCCCTTAACAGATTTTCCATGGTATGAGAAGATAAAAACTGCACTGCAGAGCAAATTTAAACTCCAGAAGTTTAGATCACTGCAGCTTGAAACAGTAAATGCTGCAATGGCAGGAAAGGATATATTTCTTGTCATGCCTACAGGTGGTGGAAAGAGCCTTTGTTACCAGTTACCAGCTGTCTGTTCTGATGGTATGTAAGGGGAAAAAAAAAGACATAATATGAAGAATTAGATTTATTTTCTCCCTTTTATAGTTATTTGGAGAATGAATATTATTTGGTGCTGTTTTTGTTTTGTAGATTTGGTTTTGTTTGGTTGGTTTATTTTTAATAACTCATCCAATTGCACTGGAAGTTTACTTATTTATAAAAGCCAAATGTACCACTACCTGTCACTGCTTAGTTCTATGGTAAACCAGCACCTCATGACACAGATCTCCAACTTGCTTTGTTTTGTGTATTTTTATACTCTGTTGCAGCTCAGTTTTTTGTGCTCTAGACCCTAAGAGGAGGTGCCTGTTATGGGCATTTAATAAGAATTATCCCTGTGTTATCTGGCAGTCACTTGTCAGATATCTAGGAGGGGAATCTGCTGCTGTTTATGAAGCTTAAGCTCGCATTTGGCAGTTTCTGGAGGTATTTGTGACTTGTGAAGTGCTCAGTTTGCACAATGATGGATTGTTGCAGGTTTCACACTGGTGATATGTCCTCTGATATCTCTCATGGAAGATCAGCTCATGGTTTTGGAACAGCTTGGTATTTCTGCAGCTTTATTAAATGCCTCAAGCAGCAAGGTATGTTTAACTTCACGTGTTTCGTGGTGTGTGTGCTGGTGTCTGCCCTCTGTGTAGTTACTGAGGAATGTTGAATGGATGAGGCAGATTTATCAGCTGATGCTGTTCTATCAGCAGCATCTGGCCAGGAGGGGGCTGGGATATGGGTGAGGTGGTTAACTATCTTGTGTTCACGTTTTAGTGACAACAACACACGGGAACCAACACCTTCTGTGGAATAAATAGATTTCTTAGGGCTGTTTAGGCGATGTGAAGTACCTCTGGCTGATGTGTGTTGTAGATTTTTACTCAGTTTCTAGACTTGGAGTAGGTGATTTTTGTCCACTACTACAATGTTGAGCAGTGCAGGCTTTTACATATAATTATTTATCTCTTACTATAGGGTGGTGAGCTGTTTGATCCAGAAGCAACTTATTTCCCAGTCTCTTACTAGAAAATTGCTTTTTTACACTTATTTTCCTGACTAGAAGGAGGCTGTGATCATTAACTTGCACGTGACACTGAATTTGATAAGTCAGTGGCTTGATAAAATGTTTGAAACCTGAAGCCTGCTTTGATGCAGAGCACTCTGAAAACTCAGTAATAAAAACCACAGTTGTGTGCAAGGAGTTATTTTACACTTGTAGGATCACAGGCATGTTTGGTACATCATCATTTATTAGGAAAATATGGATACCACACGATGAAGCAAAGACACATATTCATCTCTTTGCCTCTTCAAAGTTCCAGCACAGATTTTCTAAGTATTAAAATGACCTGTTTATATATAGTGATCTTCTACAAAGGCTTATAGTGGTCAATACCATGGAACAGTTTATCAGTCTGTTAATTACACCTCATGAATTGCTAATCACCTCTTAAGAACCTTAGCACTAGGCAGCTTCACTGTGCTGTCCCAGTTTGTTACCCCTGCTGTCTGATTCTGTTTTGAGCAGGAACATGTGAAGTGGGTCCACACAGAGATGCTGAACAGGAATTCACAGCTGAAGCTCATTTATGTGACCCCTGAGAAGATTGCAAAGAGCAAAATGTTCATGTCCAAGCTGGAGAAGGCTTATCAGGCTGGGTGCCTGGCTCGCATCGCTGTGGATGAGGTGCATTGCTGCAGTCAGTGGGGCCATGACTTCAGGCCTGGTATGCTCCTCAGAAATCCCCTTTGCAGGGCTGTTCAGGCCTGAAATAAGGCCAGCTGCTTCCTTCATGTGTTAAATAAACTCTTAGTGTGTGACAAGTACCTGTGTTAGCTCAAGGACTTTAATTTGCAAATTGTCCAGGAGCTAAGTTCATGCAAATGGTGATTTCAACGTAGATTTTGCTGTCAGTATTCTGAAAAATGCCTTATTCAACCTACTTTAATTGGAGCTTCATAAAATCAAAGGTTTTGGCTGGCATCTTTAATGTGGACAATAGTTACCTTTAATCTACTGCTACATGAAAGTGTCATTGTGTACACCACCAGCACTTCCGATGAAAGAGGTAGGGCATTTTGTAAATTCATGAGACATATTTTAATCATCTCTAAAGCAAGTGGAAACAAATGCCCTTCGCTTACAGGGAAAAAAAGTGTGCTTCAGTCTTTTTCCTATCTTGGAGAGTGTAGAATATTGTTGGTTACTGTTTTTTTGTCTTGAAAGAAACCCTGATTTGAAACAGTATTAACTATAAAGTCACTTGTAGCAGTTTTGCTAAAAAGTGGTGCCTGAGTCAAGAGCCAGGCTAGTTTAATAAGCAATGTGGAATTTGGATATGTACCTCAGACTGCATTTCTGTTTGAAGGCAGCAGCTGATTGCCAGTACTGAGTCTTTAAAATTTTTTATTATTACAGTCTGGTCTATGTATCCAAATTCCACATTGCTTGTTTATTAGTACAGTTGGGTTTATTCAAAACCTTTTTCTAAAAACAGACCTGCAAAATAACCTGAATGTTGGTTAATTCAATGCCACACATATTTTTCTAACTTTTTAAGAATTTCTATTTCCATATATTTTTGCCTTCTGAATTGTGGCTGATAATTGCACCTTCCAGTACCTGGAGGGAGCCTAAAAGAAAACTGGGGAAGGACTTTTTACAAGAGCCTGGAGTGAGAGGCCAAGGGGGAATGGCTTCAAACTGAGGGTAGGTTTAGATTGGATATTTGGAAAAACTCCTTTACTGTGAGGGTGGTGAGGCTGGCACAGTTTCCCAGAGCAGCTGTGGCTGCCCCATCCATGGAGGTGTTCAAGGTCAGGTTGGATGGGGCTCTGAGCAACCTGGGATAGTGGAAGGTGTCCCTGCCCATGGCAGGGGGTTGGAACAAGATGGTCATTAAGGTGTCTTCCAACCAAATGATTCTATGATTGATTCTTTAAAATTCAATTAGAAAACATCTCTTTTGATAAGTACAACCTGCTTGTTACTTCCTTTGGATGTATGAATTAGTTGGGTAGGAGATTAGGAGTAATAACATTTATTGCAGTATTACCCCATTAAATATTATCTACATGATTGCTTTTTTTAAGTTTTCATTTCTGGTCTGAGAAATCTTTTTCTTTCCCCTTTTTGTTTTCTTGCTTAGACTACAAGTCTCTTGGTATCCTGAAAAGACAGTTTCCTAATACTCCCCTGATTGGATTGACAGCAACAGCTACCAATCATGTTTTAAAGGATGCTCAGAGCATTTTGCATGTTCAGAAGTGCATTACCTTTACTGCTTCCTTCAACCGGCCCAACCTTTACTATGAGGTAGGTCTTGTTACCTGGTTTTTTGGCAGCAGTGCTGTTGTGCTGTCTCCTGCAAGGAGAGAGTCAGGCAGCAAGGCTCAGACTGCTGCAACCTGTTGGAAAATATGTCCTATGATGACAAAAAGGGTTGTGAATTACTGTGTTGTGCTGTGTTTTCACTTTGGCCACAGGTTTGTTTAATGTTCTTCATGGGGAAAGCTTGCCAGGTTTGTTTTGGGGTTTATTTTTCAATGGATTTCTGAGTTGTAATCTGACTTTTCATAAAACGATTATCATAATTTTTTTTAAAATGGCAAAATAGTTGTGTTTATTATACTGGAAAAAGTAAAAGAAGGTTTTTTGACTGACTGTTTGCCCACTTGAACTCTGACATGTGCGTAATATATTTTTGAGGTTCGGCATAAGCCTTCAAATAATGAAGATTTCATTGAGGACATAGTTAAGACCATTAATGGAAGATACAAAGGACTGTCAGGTAAAAAGTGTCAAAAAAGGCACATGTTATTTTTCATAACCTTCAGCGTTGCAAGGATGTTGGGATGTTTTCAAGTGATCTTGAAGCATGTAGAGAAATTCTGCTTTCACCATACATTAAACATCCAGCATTAGAATAAATGAAATTTAGTAGGACCCATACCTTGAATAGTTTCTCTCTTCATTCATTAGTGTTTAAATGTCTCTGCTGTTTACTTGTATCTTCTGAAGTATTGAACTGCAATGTTGATGTCTATAAAACAATGTTTACACAGTTAAGAATAATAGGAAGTTTTAAGATTGTAAAAGCAAGGCTTAGAAAAGGTCATCTCTGTGTTCTTAAATCACACATTGTGTCAGGATCCTTGTTATCTTTAACACGTTTTGTCATATTTGATCGTAAGAGTTGTCTGTTACTCAGTGCCCAGAGTGGGTGTTATGGGGTGAATTGCAGATAAAAGCAGAACTGTAAAAGTTGGACTTGTGTAATCAATAAATTCTGTAGAAATACAGAGGAGAGACATCTTGCCAAGGCAGCAGAACCCAGGTTTCTGTAGGAGCAGCCTGTCCCTGTCTCTGCTTGGAGCTCTGTGGCTCTGAGGAGCAGCTCCCTGAGTACAAACTGTGCTAAGATGATCACAAATCACATGGCTTTGTGTGTAATCCCTGATTTAGCCCAGCGTGGCTAACGACAAAAAGCAGATTTAACTGAAACCTCAGGTGAGATGCCACAGATGTCATAAGGAATAGCACCCCTTTAAAGAAGCTTTAATGAGCATTGTCCTCCTTGAACATTAATAGAATACTTCCATGATTCTATGGATTGGCAGCTGTATTTCCTCTTTAGCCTTCAGGTCCAAGCTGATAATTGAAGTTTCCTTCATGAATACCAATACTATGGACTTAAACAGGCACAAAGACTGTATAATGCTTTTTAATTATTTATTTTATAAGCTACTAAAACTTTCACAATTGTTACCAAATATTGGGGATTGTTTGGCCTTTAAAAGGCATTACAATGAGATTGCTTTCACTTTTGTGCAGGAATTGTTTACTGCTTTTCTCAGAAGGATTCTGAGCAAGTTACTGTGAGTTTGCAGAAACTGGGAATCAAGGCAGGGACTTACCATGCAAACATGGATGCTAAATATAAAACCAAAGTTCATAAAGGATGGGCAACAAATCAAATCCAGGTTAAGTAAATGCTTTTCATGGACTTACATCTTACTTAAAGGAATTGTGGTTTGGTACCTTGATGATTTCTTAATCTTTTTCTTCCTCCCAGGTTGTAGTGGCAACTGTTGCTTTTGGCATGGGAATTGATAAACCTGATGTGAGGTTTGTAATTCATCACTCTATGAGCAAGTCCATGGAAAACTACTACCAAGAGAGTGGACGTGCAGGTATTGCAGGACGTGGCTTTTGCAAAGTTGCCATTTACATCCATTAAAACTGTCCATCAATTTTCCAGGCATTTGTGCAGTCTCTTGCCTTTGAGGTTGTTTTCAAAGGGTATAATGACACTGCCTCTGTAAAGAAGAATATAAACTGCATTCATGACCAGGCCTCTACTGCAGTAGGACAGAGAATAACTGGGTTCCTAGACCTCCACTCAAGATTTTTTTTAATACTTGATCTTTTTATCCCTTCTGTGGCTTACCAGAAAAACATGACATGGATACACAATTTTAAATTTCTTACTTTGTATAGCCACTGGGACATATGATAAGTTTAGATTGTCTCTAGGTGATGTTTAATCACTGTATGAATTTCAGAAATAGAAGTAGGGTGGGAAGTCTGGAGCAGGGAATTTTAAGAATTGATCAGTGTTTAGCAGCACTAAATACCTGTTATGGCCAAAAATGTTTTCTGGTGTTTTGGGTTTTTTTTGATCTTGTTAATCTCATTACTTTTTTCAAGGCAGATTTATGTGGAGAAAAGCTTGTCAAGGAACTTGAGGGGCAATTGGTTGAGATTTTAATTATCTGTTCATTTTAATGCATTGCAGGTAGAGATGATCAAAAAGCTGACTGCATTTTGTATTATGGGTTTGGAGATATATTCAGAATCAGCTCAATGGTGGTGATGGAAAATGTTGGCCAAGAGAAGCTGTATGATATGGTATCTTATTGCCAAAATATGAACAAGTAAGTTACTGTGCTGGCTTGGTTGCTTAGTTTTTAAATAGGCTAATTTTGTTTGGGTTTTTAGAGGGCATTAAAAAAAAACAAAACAAAAGAAAAAACATGAAACAAAACCAAAATGAAACAATCACCAAACAAAGCTACCCACAAAAACAGGGACAAGCTTGCCAGCTTCAGGATACAATTCTGGAAGTGTCTGAGGTGAAATATCTGTCAACAAACACTGTTTGGATTTCAGATCCCAGTCAGAGGAAATACTGGAATGCTGTGAGTTTGACTCTAAGCTACAGTGTTTAATGGCCACACAGGAATCCACATGTGTTTAATGCTTCACCTGCTTCACTGGGATATCTGGAATACTTCATGGAAAACACTTGTGTCTGTGTTGTGGACAACTGGTGCATCCAGTAAAGCCTTTGTTTGCCTCAGTGTCACAATGAGTTCATGTTCTAACAATTTTTTATTCTCCTGAAATTGCAGATTATACTCTTCTGCTTCAACCAAACTGTTCCTACACCAGCGTTTAATCATTATTCCTCTTGGCATAGCTGATAGGGAATACTGATTTTTCCTGTGATAATTCTTCATTGTTTCGAGCTCTGAGCCGTCCCCAGGGACATTTTTGCCATTTTCATGATGTGTAACACAGGTGTTATGCATTCACTTGGGTTCTACAGCCCCTCTCTGCTCTGTGCTCTTCAGGTGTCGCCGGGTGCTCATAGCCCAGCACTTTGATGAGGTGTGGGATTCTGCAAACTGCAACAGAATGTGTGATAACTGCTGTAGAGAGAATGGTAGGTAAAGGCCAGAGAACACGGGGAGTAGTTGATTTAAAGAAATACCTGGTATGGAAAAACTACAAGCAAATTTTGTGACCTGTGCTTGTATTACTGGCTGTTTTCAAGGTGCAGATTTTGTTATGAGTATCAGTTTTTGGTGGCCTGCTGTTGCCAGGGTCTGGGTGTTTAGCAGGATACTTCCTGGTTTGGCTTTTTGCCTGACTTTGGATGCTTTGGTATTTTTCAGGCTCTGCTGTTTACCTGTTCCCAAAAGGGAAGCTGAGCCAGGGGGGAGATTGGCTTACCTGTTTTAAAGGGATTCTGGTATGTGTCAGGTTTTGTTTCAGGATTTGTTTGGGTGTGAAAGTTTTATTGAGGAGGAGCCCCTGCATGCCAGGCTGTTCACTCTTAGGCTCTAAGAAGGTGCAGTTTGCACATCCTCTCGCACCTTGCCTGGAAAAATCCCTGAGGATTTCAGTGCTACACGCTCAGGAGATGTTCCTGTGTCAGAGCTGCACATGACAAGTGTGCAGAACAACTGAGCACTCCAGTTCAGGGTTTTGCTGTGATTTTTGGTACTCATCAGAAAGGTGAAAGGCTCAGAAGATGAGCAAAGCATCTGTTGTTGCACTTAAAGAGTGCTGTGACAGACATGGGAAAGCAAGAAAGCTCTGAAAGGAGAGCTGAGAGAAACTTGGTCTTGGGCATCTCTAAAGGATGCACAAAATCACCTTAAATCTCACTCAGGACCACCTAGGTGAATTTTTGTAATATATGGAAAATATCATCTCCTCATATCACATATCTGTTTTAAAAAAAATTGGATAATATAGTGATCAACACTTGAAATAACTGAGGAACAATTCTGTATTCAAAGCTGTTCTCGTAACTAGACTTCATTTCCCTCCATGATTTTGGGGTGTAAAGTAGACAAACCAAATTTTAACTTTTTTTCATTATACAGTTTTATTATATAATAAAAGTCTTTTGCAAAATCTTGCAAATAACAATGCAAATTGTTGTGTCCTAATTAGAAATGGGGCTTAGCTGAAATGTACACTGGGATCAGAGGTTGGGAAGAGAATGGAGCTGGCCTGTCCCCAAGGCTTGCAGGAGCTGTGTGATGAAATAAAGTTGAAATGTATCCTGTTTACTGCTTCTTCACCTCCAGGGCCTTTTGATACTTAAGCAAGCTCTAAGGAAACTCAGCAGCAGTATTTGTTTTTCAGTACTTAATCTTTAGTGTCTGAGGAGTCATTTGGGGTAATTCTGTGCCATAATCTGATCATGGAGGAGAAGGATGATCATTATGTGCTACATTGATGTGTTGGTGCTTAGAATTGTTATTGATGATGAAGCTGATTATTATAATATAATTGTTGCTTTTTATGTCTGTCTCATTTTGTCCATAACTGTCCTGAGAGAAGAAATGTCTCAGTCTTTGCCTCTTCTGTGCTGTCTCATCTTTTCATAATAAACACTGTGGGTGAGGAAAAGGAATCCAGATCTAGAGTAACATAGTAGCTACCTCTAGCAATAGTAGTAAATCTTATGCTTTGAAATAATTTCTGGTTTGTAACATGAAATACAAGTACAAATGTTTGTCAGATGGGAGTTTCAATAATGAAGGAGAAAAGTCTGTGAGTATAAATACATCCTGATTTGACAGAAGGAAAGTTACTGCTTTTTTTGTTAAGTTAGTTTGAAAACAAAACAAAAAAAGCCTTGCTATTATACAACACAAAGATATGTATTTATAGCTCTATATAATTACAAAGACCTTTCTGTTTAAATGTTCCTTCACTTTGTCTTGCAGCATGTGAGAATGTGGATATAACAGGATACTGCAGGGATCTAATCAAGATCCTTGAGCAAGCTGAGAGCATGAGTGAGAAACTCACCCCACTGAAATTAATTGATGCCTGGTCTGGGAAAGGTGTGTCCAAATTCAGGGTGCCTGAAGTTACTCCACCCAAGCACCCTCGAGAGGAGCTGGAGAGAATTATTGCCCATTTACTGCTGCAGCAGTATCTGAAGTATGTAAGATAACTATTTTGTTTTCTTTGTTTTGATTTTTTAACATTTAGTAATTTTTCTTTGCTCTCTTGTTACTTCTGTGTAACATTAATGGATACATTCTGTAGCCTTGTTTTTATTTCAGATGCAGTCTTAAAAACCCTTCAAATATTGCTGTATTTCAAAAGTTGGATGAACATTTGAAATGCTGTAGCTTGTGCAGTTTTAAAAAGCTGGGGTCTTCTGTATTAAGGTAGAATGTTTAAATCAGCAGGATTCATTTTGGAGAAGTCTGCAGTTTATACAGATCTCATTCACATTTCTTGGATAAGGAAAGCCTATGGGGTTGCCCACATGATGTCTAAGTCAGGAAAGACTGGCCAATGTGAAAAGTGGTGCTCAGAAATTTTACGAAAGCATAGTGAAAGTAACAACAGTGCTGCCTCTGTAAGCTGTGTGCTATATGTTTTGTCTTCTTATTTTGTCTTAATTTTTCTTTGCATCTCTTCATACAGCTGACTTTAAAAAATATTATTATGGGGGTGACTTATTACATTTTTTTTCTTCATTTTCCTCCTCATGTTTGTGTGTGAGTGTTTTTGTGCTTGTAAAGGTCCACAAATTGAATTTTGTTAAGTGTTGATCAGAGTAGCTCTAAGTCAACTGTCCACTTGAATAGATAAAGCAGAATGAATCTGCTATTTGGAACATCCATCAGAAGGGTTAATGTGTCCTTTCATTATGGGAAGAGTCGTTGGGATTGAAGCAGGCTGCTCAGGGAAGTGGTGGAGTCCCCATCCCTGGGAGTGTGCACCAAACAGGTGGATATGGCACTTGAGGACATGTTTACTGGCCGTGCTGGGGTGATGGTTGGACTTGATGATCTTGGATGTCTTTTCTAATGATTCTATGCTATTTTCCCCCTGTATAGTCTGGCCTCTGTCTGCAGCCTTCCCTTGTAACACTGATTTAATTCATGCAGGGAGGATTTCAGCTTCACAGCCTTTGCTACAATATCCTACCTGAAGGTGGGACCCAAAGCCCGGCTGCTGAAAAACGAGGGACACGTCATCACCATAGAAGGGCTAACAAACAGGAAAAGTGTGATCAAGGTATTTAGAACTGTACTGATTTGCTATGTAGACATCTTCTCCATTAGAGCTTAACTTAATGATTTGGTATCTGCTCAAAATATGTTTTGTAGTAATGCAGTCAACCTCATAAATATCTCTATTGTGTGGGAACATGGAAAAAGAAGGAAAACAGTATTAGAATTTTAATTGAACTCTTTAAATCTTACAGGTCAAACCGTCTCAGTCTTCAAATTCAAAAGGAAGCAGAGAAAATGCCCAGACTGTATCAAAGACTGTCCAAGATTCAGGGGTGAAGAAATCCCAGGAACATAAACGACCCAGCTGTGGTCCTAACTTAAAAGCAAAGAAGCCTAAGCTTCAGGCAGGTGGAAATGACCAACCAGTAATTATTGACTGAGTGTCACAGTCTCCATTTAGGATCTAATCATGGTTGCTGCTCCATGGACAATGCAGTGTGTAAGTTCAGTTTGTGCTTTAGTAATGGTATTTTTATATTTATTTAATAAATGCTGAACAGGGAACAAGGATCTTAAAAATCTGTCAAATCCAGAAGAAGGCTAGTAGTGGAAGAAAAAGTGTTCAATATCACAATAATTGGTGCGTATCTCAGGATACAGCAATGATTACAAAACCTGTATAATGACCATGCTGCCTTTTTAACTCTCTTGGAAGTGTAGTATATAGTACCACTACGGCAGGATCATGCAGTCTGGAAAGGACTTCCAGAGATCCAGAGGTTTCCAGACTTCCTTCCTGTGGGAGTCTCCATCCACTGCTCCCCTGAGAGTCATGTTGAGATTTCTCTGCAGCACAGGACATGGGTGGTCCTTAGCTCTGCAGTGTCTCTGAAGACCCTGTCACCTCCTGTTCCTTCTGCCTGCTGTGCAGGTGACTCTCCTCCTTCTCCAGTGACTCCACTGCAGCCAAGCCACAGGCTCCCCAGGGCAGCTGCTGTCACCAGCCCCAGGAGTGACACTGACAGCCAGAGAATGGAATGTTGCAGCATCTTTCCTCTGGAGCCGTGGCCGGGTCAGAGCTGCTGCTGTGCCAGGGCTGGTTCTTCCAGCCCACATGGGCATTGCCAGTCTCTGCAGGTCTCAGCAGGGACATGTGTCCCTACACCCACTGTGGCATATTTGAGTGAAAAAATGTATGTATTTATGAGTGAAATATGTGTATTTATCCCTTTGAAATATGTCTGTTGCTCTTAGAATTGGACTTCTCTAGCTTGTTACTCAAATAGAAATTTATGACTTCTGTGCTTTCCAGAAGTACCTAAATTTAAGTTTACAAACAAGACAACCTGCCAGCCTAGGAAAAACTCAACAGCTACTGCTGCCTGCAAGCATTCTCAGACACATATGCTGAGTGCTAGATGCAATTTTATTTACTTACTTTTAAAATCTTAGCAGCCAAAGATCAAACAGTCAAGTTCAGCTGCACTAATAAATGCAAGCTCTGGGTGATTGCGTTTTGGTTCTTCTCCTTTTCTCCCCCAACACTTACATGTGTAACAAATATAAAACAAATACCACTAAGAACATGTTCTTCATCTTTATTTTTCTGGTAAAATTGTGGGAGGGACTAAAGCCTGTAGTCTTTTGCCCATCCTTTAACCTTTGCCAAAAAATTGACTTAATTTAGTTCTTAAAAAAAATTAAGTGATTTGTCCGGGCCAAGTCTCAATATGTACTGCCAACTTTGCATTGAGTGGAGTACAATTTGACTCTGAATAAATAGCAACTCCAAAGCAGCAACTGTAGAAAAACATCAAAAGGCAGGATGAAACAACTGCTGTCCAGGGCTGGCATTATGCAGCACAGTGCAGCTCTACCCCAACACCTGGACAGCTGAATGAACAAGCAGTTAAAAAACTGCTCTCAACTGCCATCTCATCCTGGCTTTCATTGTGCAAAGCTTGTGTTCTGTAGAAAATACATTTATTTCAGAAGTAAACTTATGGGGGGGAAAAGGAGAAAAAGAGGAGTAAGGCCATATTTTTGCAACCCACATTCCAGGTATCAAGAGCTCTGAGCACCCCGTGCCCTAAAACTGTTCTCTGTTCATCTGAGCCAGCTCGACAGAGATTGCGCCGTTAGCTGGTACCTGTGGCAGATCCAGTCAGGATTCTGGCAAGATCAATCCAAAATATTCATAGATGATTGCATTTATCCCTCATTTCTGGTAATCCTGAGAAAACAGTTTTTTAAGATGTATCACTTGGTATCAAAGCTTCATACAAAATGGGAACGGTGTATTGTTCAATCAAAATAATCTTCTATGTCAATATCTGGATTTAGGAGATCTTCACCATAGGCTGAAAGATCCATTTGATTTAAAATTAGGTTTTCAAAAGTTTCTTCCAAGTCCGTTTCCCCAATGAGCACAGCTCCCATCATTCGGCCGTTCTGCATCACCACTTTCACGTACTCGTGTCCCTTGGTGCACCTCAGCATCAGCTCATGGTCTGAGCCCAAGCCCTGGGCATTGTACTTGCCCAAAACCACCACCTAGCAGGAGGAAAGGGGAAAAGAAAAACCTCTCATAAAAATATTGCAGTGGCTTCTAGCATTTCTGCTGCCAACACTTCTCAGCCTCAGAAGCGATGCAAACAGGGAAATATTTGTCCCTAGGGTCCCTCCCCCCACCACTGGCTTGCAAACCCACAATGGACTCAAAAATCTTCCCCTTGAAGTATCACACACAGTATGAATGGAGAAAATACAAACTAGGATTAATTACTACATAAAGAAACCTGTTTGTCAACACCAAAGCATCTGCTCAGTGTCAGCAAGTGAATATAAGCAAGCAGTATGTTACTCAGTGGTTTACAACTATCAGACTGTACTGACCTTGTAATTGAAAAACTTTGTAATGTGAGCAAATAGTTCAAAGCTGAAATCCATATCAATAGGTTCCCCTAAAGCATCTGCTGCCATGCACTTTGCTGCAAACCATCCCATCTGCCGAGCCTGGGTCCACAGCCTCATCTGAAGGAGAAAATGGGGAAGATTTGAGTCACAAGCCCATCACTGTGCCATGACTGCACTCACTGCTCTCCTCAGTGCATCCTTTGTGTTTCTAACACTCAGACCCAGTTTGCAGCCACCTCCATAAAACTCTTATCAACCACCCAGGACTGCATAACCTTTCACTCCATGGTGTGTGCACTGGTGTGCAGTTCCCTGTGGATGTATGTACCTGGTGCCACACGGGGCTGGGCTCCCACGCTGCTGTGCAGATGTCTCCAGCTGCGTACACATCTGGCAGTGATGTGTGCATGTGCTTGTCCACCTTCAGTCCTCCATCCTCACCCACAGCAAACTGAGGGGTTTGCACAGCAATAAAACAAGTCAGCAAGGCATTCAACTTCCTCCACCTAAAGCAATCATCTGTTCCTTCATTATTTACCATGAGACTACCCTGAGTGGCAAGACCTCTGTCAAAGGTACAAAGTTTTGCTGTTATTATTATTATTTCTAGAGCACAGCACAGGTTTTTAAAGGACTATTACTGATACCCAGGCAGGGAAGTGACAGGCTTGCCAAATTCCAAATCACACTGTGTGTTACAGGGACACCCACTCTTCAGAGATCACTTTGTATTTTTGCCAAGGCAAGAAAATCCCATTGCAATCACTTAATTCCTGATCTAAGCTTATAGCATAGGCCTGGAAATACCTCATGGCTCAACCTCAGATCTATGTTATCAGTATTTTCTTCTTTAACCAGAGCACACCCTTTTACTTCCTAATCAGATGGCACCACTAAACCCCAAATACCCCAACATCCTGGTTTTGCCTGGGATAATTTTTTAGTAGTAGCTTGTATGGGGCTGTTTGTTGGATTTGTGATGAAAACAGTGTTAATAACCCAGAGATGTTTTAGTTGTTCCTGAGCAGACACTGAACACAGGAACAGAATGATCTTGAGACCTGGAAATTCATACAGCAGCTATGAACTCCAGAATCACCATCCACATTTGGGTGCTGACTCAGGGTGACTTCTCTCAATGAACATGAGCACTTTGACAGCTCACTGTCCCAGATGAAAAATACTGGACATATTTGCTTCTTTTCCAGAAGCAAATATCAAGATTAGTGAGGAAAGAATATGATACAGAATTAACATGGAAATTATTCTATATTTTTGCCAATTAGCCAATTATACAGATGCTTTTCTCTCTGTGCATAATTTAACAGTTTTTACTGCTTATGTACGGTGTATATACACCTGGGGAACAACTTAATAAACCAAGGCCACAAATCAAATACATTTGTATCATGTTGGGCATCTCAGTATCAACATAACCTGCCTTATTTTTATGCTGCACAATATTTAAACCTTTATCAATCCCTGTTTCATGTCAGAACAGAAGCATAAACCAGCTGAAAAAGTTTCTTTCACCTTACTTGAAAAGCTCCAAGAGAAATCAGCGTACTTACGTTATTGCCATCAAGAAATGGTTCAACATTTGGCACAACTCCAGTTGCACTGACAATGAAATTGCATCCATAAATTTTTCCATTAGTTAATTCCACATACACAGGCCACAGCACTGAAAAAGGGGAAAATTTTGCCCCAAGAATGTAACCAATAGAAGTTATTTTATTAATTATGTCTTATGATATGAAAGAAAAAAACTCCACAAAACCTTTGAGGTAACTGAATAGGTAAAGAAAGATTAACATTTTTTTAAAAAAGGAAAAAATTATCAGAGGTTACCTATAACATTTCTTATCGTTACTTAGAACTAGAAAAAACCAATTTTGGATGTCAGCTCCAACTCCTACTGATAACTTCCTTCAGAATTTTCCTAAATTAAAGCCCTCATTTGTAGGGGGGTAAATACGGTGTCCTGAGGAATGCTCTCTCAAGTTTGCATTTGCCAAATACTCCTTTACATAGAAATTTACAGATGCACAGGAACTGCCTCAAAAGCAAAAAGAATGTCACAGATTTGACTTATGCTGAAAGTAACTGATTACTAAAATAGTATTTTAAATATTCATTTTAATTAGGTGGAAATTATAAGCATAATTACTCATGAAAAAAGTGGTATTTTCCTCTGCTTTGAAGGTTTACTTCAGCTTTAATACAAAATGTTGGGGTTCTTTTTCTCCTGTTTTAACTTCACTTTAAAATATTACTTTCATGAATTGTGTTAAGGATGGAATATTCTGCACACAGGATTTTAGTTACTTTGTGGAAAATAGTGTCTGACCCATAAGATTTTGTAATTTAATTGTAGCCCATAAATTTGATTACTGTAAACTGCTACATCTCATTTTATAGAGATAAAAGATTTATTTTTCAAATCTGTATTTGCTTTAAAACAGCACACAAGATCAAACATGCTCCAGCACAGATTTATCTTCAGTGTCTTATCAGCACTGGCACTCACCCTCATCTGCTTCTGCATTTTTCTCTCCTTTAGGAAAAGTCAAGGAATTCTGCTGCAGCTGGATAAATTCTTGCTGTAAGTGTATTTTCTTTACTTCACACAGTATTTCAATATGTACTTTGTGAGAAAACTAAAGAAAGATTGACAAAATTATAAACATAATGATTAGCAATCACAAGATTGTTAAAGCAAGTGTATCTTCACCTAAATTGCCATTACTAAACTGGAAAACCCCCTACCATAGATCCCAGTCCACTAACTGAATTCCCACAATTTGCTCTTTTTGGCACAGATCTAACCATAGCCAATGGCAACTGACCTGCTTTTTCTGCAAGTATCTGATGTTCCTTGAAAGTTCATAACAATTAGATTTTTCTGGCATGCCAGAAAACATATCCAAGTTCCCCCATAGCTTACAGGAAGAGAGTTCAAAACTTATCAGAACAGAATAAAGTAAACTCATCTTCTCTGTCTTTCAGGATTGCAAATCCTTTGTCTTTCTATAATGTATTAAATTCTGATAACAACAGTAAGTTTATGTTCTAAACATTGTAAAAAGAAAGAATATTCTGTTCCATCAACCCACGTTTCAACCATACTCTGAGCTCAAGCCAGAAGTTGGAAAGTTACCTGTTTCTCTAAATTGTTTTGTGAGTTTGGGCCTTGGTTTAGTCTCCACTACAGAAATACAGTTCCACAGCCTTGAACAGCCAAACCACCACTGATTAAACTGCTAAATATCCTAAACACCCTTTAGCTGGTCTATGGCTGATCACCCTTGATAGGTCATTTTTTAAATGCAAAACAGATGCAAACATCTAACAGCTGAGCAATTCATAAATAAAAAAAAAAAATTAAATGTGAGGATTTTTGCTTTATTGCAAACACGAACTCTTCACAATGCTCATGCCCACAATATTCATATAAATATGACAGCAAGGTTATACCCATACCTCCTTAGTCCCTTTAAGGTGTAAGCCCTCATGCCAGTCAGGGCCTAAGGCACTGCCCAGCTTGTCAGATGCTGCTGTAAATCTTCCTTTTTCCTCACTTCCTGAAGGAAAGAGATGGAGTAGATCAGATTTAGTATGCATACCTCCTCGTCCACAGAATTCACAACAAGGATTCTCAATCAAAAAATACCATCTGGCTGCCAAAGGGGAAGATGAAAGTGTAATATCCTTATTCTTCCTGCCTGATGTCTAGAACCATGCTCTTCATTTTGCTGTGATTTTGGTCATATGTATGTTTGTGTGATGTTTGTTCATGCAGTCCCAGTTCATTGTTGTTTCTGAGACTGCAGTTTCACCCCACCTGTAATAATGTTCTGTGGTTTCATCTGCTCCTCCAATATCCTACTACATGACAGCTCCTCCCTATGTAATGGTGAGATAGTTCACATCAAAACATTACAGAAAACAGAACAAGTTCTTCAGCAGAAGGAACACAGAGAATTCATATAAATTTGGCACAAAGGTAAGCACTCTTTTACAGTTTGCAAGTATTACATTCTCTCCACATAAATTTGGGATGGGTTTTTATGTTGCTTTTTTTACTCTCAGTTTCTGAAGAAGGAAATACCATTAATGTTAACACCAAGCCTCATTCCAAACTGCTACATTGACTGATTCTAAGGCTGTGTTTAATATGAAATGCTGCTGCTGCAGTGTCAGGAAACCAAACCCCCATACCTTCCACTGTGTACTTGGTTCTTTTACACTCGATCGGAGTCTCTCGGCTTCCTGCAGTGAGCTTTGGAAGCAGAAATTCAGCTGCTCCTGCATCAAAGAAAGTGTTCCCAATGGCTTTGTCTTTGATAGCCCAGATTACTTCACAGCCTTGAATTTCATACCTGTGGGCATTTGAACAGGGGATAAAGTGACAGACTGCCTGAACAAGATCTGACTGTTAGCAATACAAACAGAAGTGTGTCAAGTTTCCTTCCAGAAGCCAGAACTAGGGGATCCAAGACTTTCCAACCTATCAAATCAACTTCTAAATATTTACATAAGGAACCTATTAAAAAATATTTCTTCAAGTTGACAAGTTATACTTTCTCACCAACAGAACCTCAACTGAACTGGGGCAGGGGGTGGAGGGGGGTGCAAATCAAATTTATAATAGTAATAATTAGTATTTCCTGCTCCCCATAATGAAAAAGAAGTGCATTTCTAGCACACTCCCACTGCTAAAAACAGGCATTTGGATCTTGTTTGCTCTATGTGGAACGTGAGCTGTATATTCTTGATATCTGTGTGTCAAAGCTTCTTTTGGAGCTTTCCTAATTTTATGTGTCAGTAAGAACCACTATGTTGCAAAAAAATCCCTGTAATCAGTTTTGCTACTAAATGCTGTATTAGTTAGCCATCTCCCAAACTCATGTACACTAGATTTAGCATTGCATTGTTAAAGATTTTATTTGAAGATGTATTTTTTATTTACTTACACTAATTCAAGGGCAATCCCACCATTTCCTACCACCACTATTCTCTCAGCTTGAGCCAAATTCTTCTGAAAAGCCTGCATTAAGAAAGGAAGAATGTCAGTTAGAACTTAGAGCGTGTTCCCTCACACTGATCAATTATATCCTTTTCAGTATTTTCTTGCTCTTAGTTTTGATTTTCTCAGACTACTGATACACATCTAGTTAGGCTGAGATCTGTAACAGAAGCTGCTGTTGTAACACAAAACCTTTTCAGTTCCACTTCAGATAATTTGAAAATATCACTCCTTTTTTTATCCTCAAGGTCCAGCTTCATTTGATGAATGTCAGTTCCATTCTAGGGAGAAGCAGTGCTCACCCTGCCTCTCTAGTTCTGAGCACCTATAGCAGTGAAACTTCACCTTTGGCTTTCAAGCTTCATTTTTAGTCTATTAAGTCATTTCTCAGGTGAAAACTTTTACACATCTTTGACTATAACTAACTCTTTTCTGTACAAAGAAGAGAAGCTACAGTAGAACTAAAAGAGAGTAAAAAGTCATTCCTTCAGTAGCTTTCCACTGTAAGAAGCAGCCCTTTGTACCAGGTACCACACACACCTTCCCAGGAAAGTTTCTACTGGTGCCTACTTCCTGTTTATATTTTCCAATTGGATTCTGCTTGGAGGGTGAAAAAGTATCATTTATTCCATATTATCATGTTAGAAATACTATGTATGAGCTATCAAACTTAAAATCTAGTAGCTAATTAATTTACTTAGTGGCATTATAAGGCTGTTTTTCTGCTAGTGAAAACGTTCCTATTTAAGAATATATAATAACAAACATTGTTTTCTGTTTCTCCATTTCACTCCACGGCAATTCTGGTATTTTGTACCAGATGCAGGAATATATTACACATTTTTAGGTCCAAAACACATTTACCTGTGCACTGTCAGTATCCCGGATTCCTAATACATATGGGTTCCCTTCAGCAATTAATTTTGGTCTGGCTCCAGCACACAGGCAAAGTTTTTCATACATGTATTCTTTCCCATCTTCAGTGTATATTTTCTGTTAACAATGAAGAGAAAAGAAAAATCAATTAATCTAAGAGAATTCATCTAAATCAACAAACCTAAGAGAACATCAGCTTTCTTCTTCCTTATTATCGGAGTAATCTGCAGATATTAAAAGCTGTAAGGAGTTTCTCGAGGAACAAGCCTTCATATTCTCACTGTGAGTGTGTAATTTATTCCCATCACACTCACCTCAAGCATGTGACCAATAAAGTGGGAGGTGTACACAGTGTACTCCAAGCAAGATCAAGTTTACCACTTGGTGGCACTTTGTACTCACTGGCTGTGCCAGGAGAGAGCTGTGTTTCCTATGTGACAAGTGTCCCTCTGGCCCCAGGAACAGAACTATACATTAGCAATTGAGAATCTCATTCAAAACATTTCAACAGCAGCAGTTCTGAGTTAACCAGGCACAGGTTGGGACACAGTTTAGAAACACTGCAAATCTGTTCTTTGATGAAGAAAAAGTAGAGGCACTAAACAAGCTACATCATTCTGAGAAAGAAGACCTTAAATTTTAACATTTTATGACATTACTTGTTCTACAAACTAGAAGCCGCATAGTTTAAAGTGGTTCTGGGCAAAAGATCCTCCAAGTCCACATACATTAATTATTTGTGCCCACCAAGACCTAAACTAAAACACTATCCTAGTAATGATAAAAGAAACCCATTGGATTCAGAATGTAAGCAGAATCTACCTGAAATTACATCTCCAAAACTTGAAAGTGATCCAAACCAGTTTTGCATGTGAATGTGAGTTTCTCATACATGCTGAAGTGAAAAACAACATGTTGATGCAGAGCTAACAAGGGTGTGTACATGCTGTCCATTGCTCATGTTGGCAACGTATTTCCTGCTACACAGAAGGAAGAAAATGTGGAAACATTGGTTCTTTCAAGATTTAGTTTGTCCCCTGTATATATTTCTACTTGAAAAACAGTGTTAAGCAGTAAGTGAAATTAGAATCAGGCAGTATTTTCTTGTAATTTTGGTAACTTATCAATTCAATAACCAGAATGCTCTTGAACAAAATTCCTCACCCAAAACATTCAATGACTTCTTAAATTATTTTTTATATACATCACCAAATAAAAATGAAAACATTAGCTTACGTGTTCATCACTTTTCAACTGTTTTACTCCAGACTGTATAACTCTAACATTGGGATATCGTTTCTCCAATAGGGAACTTGGTTGCTCTTCAACATCAAATTCCTCAAGTGTTTTGGAGACCTGCAGGAGAAAGAGAGGTGTTTAAAAATATGGATCATTTATCCATCTCTTTTTCTAAAGCTTCTGACAGAAGGAGCCGTGTTCATTTCCAGTAAAATAGCCAGAACATAAAGCCCATATTGTCTGAAAATGTGTTATCATGTAACTGTTAGAAGTTCCTTTTTCAATACAGAATCTTTTCGTGCCTGTTCCTGGTTAAAGAGTCAAAGTACTACAGAGAATTTTAACCCTAAAGATAGAGATTAGCAAACCCTGACAGTTGCTCTAACTGCTGCAGTGTTTTATTCCATAAATAAATCTATTATCAGAGTTGTTAACACTGCTTTTTAACTTATCTGACACAGTGTTAAAATCCTGTTTTTCTCTTTGTTGTAACTTTGATAAAATAACCCATCCAGAGCCACTGTCTGATATTTCAGAGACCTGAGGGGAAATGGACAATACCAAACAGAAAACAAACACAAACAAAATAAAAACCCCAAAGAGGCAAACCAGAACTTGAAAAAAAATTCAAATAAGTAATGACAATTTTGAGTTTTTTCCAAAAGAGACTGGCTGCATGGAAACCTCCAGGTCTGCTACTTTACTGAATATTCAGAGTTTGGAACACAGCTAGGAACCAGAAGCCACACCATGCTTGCAATTCAGAGAGAAATTCAGATGCTTATGTCCAATTAAGATACTGCTGCATTCAAAGAGTGCTCAGCTATTCTCATACTCTTCAGATAGTAAATTTCTGCTGATGTGAATTACAGACATCTCTGCACTGTGCAAATGTCCTTAGTGGACACTCATGGCACTGCTGCCGGCACTCTCAGAAAGCATTCTTTAGTTGGGTGTTACTCCAACAATCTCACAGAGAGCTCTCAGACTCAGCTTCATGACCCTACTAGCCACAAATCTGAATTCATGCATGGATTTGATTTTCTTTTTCAAACCAGCAGGAAAGATGTCACTGAATCACCAGCTGCTGGAGTAGATAAAGCAATTCCCCAGAAGGCCATCCCTTCTTTGGTACTTAGAAGATTGTTTCTGCCCCAAATTCAGACATGAGCAAGACCACAATACCATTTCAGTGCTTAAAAGAGAGCACTCACTAATAAAGCAGTGAAATAAACCTTCTGAACACACTTCAGCCTGTAAGCACCTGGCTTAACCTTTGCGTGAATATATTCAGCAATTACTAAAAATGGATCATTATAAAATAGCTCATCAGTCTTACTAACACCACTATAAAATAGCTCTTCAATCCTACTGCAATCACACTGATATGGAAACAAGCTCAAAGTCATGAGCATTTTCACCACTGGGTTCTAAATCATCCACACATGCACTTTGAAGGTGTCTTACTGTAAGAAAAATTAAGTCTCTCTTACCTGCTTGAAATTTGTTACAGCTTTTATAACTGGGGAAGCTGTCACTAAAAAAATGTCTTCTGATGGGAATTCTGCAGCCAGCTTGTAAAGAAACAGAAACCACGGAGAGTCATCATCAGACTTAACAATAATAAAACCACTGGGGAAAAGTAGTGTAAGTCTTAATACATTACTTGGATTTTGTAAAATCTTATTGAATAAACACCACTTCAGGATAACAGAAGGAAAATGACTGAAGAGGATTTGGAGACACAACACTCATCTCATTCACACAGAAATAAACCTTCAAGAACTGCAGCCATAGTGTAAAGGACCTCTTTATTGTCACAACATTCCAAAGGCCATCCGACAGCCCAGACTATGATCATGAGATTTCTGGAGACACCCAGTTGCTGGATACACATTTTTTTACTGCACAGCAGTGACTAATATTGTTTACAGGTTTCATTTCCACAGAGGAAACGCTGATTTCTCCTGGATATTTTAAACCCTATTTAATAAACTGATACATGGATTATCATCTTCAGTGCTATTAAGCAATGCAAGACTTTTAAAGCCCCAAGCCAAAGGGAAGAATTCCTATTTTAAATGTGCATTTTTCACCAAGGTGGCAGGCAGACCAAGACAAGTGGTGGTGTTGGCAGGAAGGGATGCCATCCAGAGAGACCCCAACATCACCAGAGAACACCTCTGCATACTGCTCTGCAGTTCTAACAGATAAAATACTCCTCACCAAACCAATACCCACATAATTTCATTCTAAAGAGACAAAATTACCTCCAATTATTCTTACTTAAAACCATCAAAAACCTTGAGACCAAGAAACAGATTAATTTATTTTTAGAGCTTGGGCTCACAGAGAGCTGGATGAGATACAGAGCTCTGAAACACGGATCCTGTAAAAACTGGGCATTATTAATAAAAAGGAGCCCATCACAGCAGCCTCCAGCTCAGCTGCAGTATATATTATTATAAGGAATAATTCCTGCAGGGATCCTGATGTCCCTGCCCTCCGGACCAGGGCACGGAGTGCCAACCTTCCGCAGTCATCAAGTCGTAATTCTGTTTTTATGAAGCGTTCGTAAACTGCTTCAAAATAACCTTACCAGGTTTGAACCTCTTCAGACGTATTTCTACAGAGACAAATATCGTTATATTACAACAATACTGCCCTGGGGCTGCGTCCGGTTTGTGTTTTCCCAAGCGAGACAAATTATGTTTAAGAAATGGGGAGGGCGAGGATTAGAGGGGTGTAGAACAGAGTCTGGAACTGCTGAATACACGCGAATGTTTATAGAATTACTGCGTAGATCTGTTCCTATGACCCCGCACAAGCCGCCCTGAGGGGTTGGTTCACGGGGTCGGGGACGCTCCCGGATCCCTGCGGACAATTCCCGGGCAGGGCGGGGAATGGGGTAAAGGAGATGGAGAGCCCCGAGCGCTGGCCCCGTTTCCCCGTTACCTTCTCGGCGCAGGTGACCCCCGCGATGCCGCCGCCCACCACCGCGAAGCGGCGCCGCCTGGCCCCGCCGGGCGCCGCCATGGCCCCGCACGGGCACGGGCAGCGAGGAGCCGCCTCCGGCCCCGAGTACGGCGAGCAGCAGCACCAAACTTCCTCCGCCCGCCGGGCCTGACTCATCCCGAGCGCGCCCGCCCCGGAACGCCTTCGCCCCGCCGCTCTGGGGTTTATGTGGCGTGTGTGTAGTTCCTGCTGTGCGTCTCTGTGCAAATGACTGGGATCAAACCCCGTGTTGTGCTCCCATTCCGGGATCGAGCCGCAATCCAGTCCGCGGTTCCCCCGTGCTGTATTCCGGAAAAATCCGGTCCGTGTTTTCCCCCATTCCGGGAAATCCAGCCCGGGTTTTCGCCGATGCCGTACCCCGGGCCCGATCCGGGCCGCTTCATAGACGAGATCAATGTAATCCCGAGCGAGTCTGGTTTAATGCGCGTCTTTGCATATGGGCCAGCTTCATACTTAATGTGAAAAGCAGCGAGGTTTGCTCAGCTGACTGACTGAGACTCAGAATGGGATACATTGAAATTCCTGCGTGAATCAGTGTCTAGGACAGCCCCGGGTGTGGTCAGTGAGGATGGGGCGGTCCCGGGTGTGGTCAGTGAGGGATGGGGCGGTCCCGGGTGTGGTCAGTGAGGGATGGGGCGGTCCCGGGTGTGGTCAGTGAGGGATGGGGCGGTCCTGGGTGTGGTCAGTGAGGGATGGGGCGGTCCCGGGTGTGGTCAGTGAGGGATGGGGCGGTCCTGGGTGTGGTCAGTGAGGGTGAGGAGGGGCGGGCCCTGTTAAGGGCTGCTTTCAGGGGATTCCCGTACCTGCTGGAGTGAGCGATCTCCAAGGTTCTCTCAGAGGATGATGGTGAGAGCATCTCGCAGGAGCACAGGGAACACCTGGATGCTCCTGACTCATTGCTCAGCACCTGTAGAGGAACAGGCCCTGTCCCACAGGAGAGGGGAGCAGCACACCTGAGCAGGTGGGGCAGCACATGGGGTGCAGAGAAGATCCTTTCTCTTTTTGATTTCACCTTCCCAGTCCCCTCCCAAGTGCCCTCAGTCCCATCCCAGTGACCCCAGGAAAAAAAAAAAAAAAAGAGTATCCTTTTCAATTATTGTCTATGTTTAAATTGGAAGGGATTCCCCTTCACTATGATTTTTAGGGATATCAATTGGTCATGTCTTTTCCATGATTTAGGGGTATTGGTTGATGGGGAATTGTTATTTTCTGGTTTAAAGGGAAGGGGAAAACCTTTATGATGCTGTTTTATGGGTTTGACTTGAGGGCAAACTCCCCATTTTCATCATGTTAAGGTTTAAATTGCAAGGAAATCACTGTTTTCCCTTGGTTTTAAGGGTTTAAGTTGAGGGAAAATCCCCATTTTTCTAACATTTTAAGTATTTAAATAGAGGGGAAAAGAGAGAGAAAAGGGCAGGAAAGGTGAGGGGGAAAAGGTGGGGAAGGTGAGGGGCAAAGGGGAGAAGAAAGGATGGAATATGTGAGGTGGAAAAGGGTAGGAAATGTGAGGGGGAAAAAGGACAAGAAACATAACTGGAAAGCTAAAATTGTTATTTACACTGCCTGTCAGTAGGGAGAAAGGTAAAGCCTTGGAAGCATGCTTTACTATTCAAATTCTTTACATACTTTAATAGCACTGCTGGCCAGTTATGGGGATTGTGAGAGGGCAGCTGTGTGTGGATCTTTTCTCTTAATAAGGCATTGATCCCATTGGATCAGTTCCTCTGAGGTGATTGATACTTGAAATTCTCTCTGTGTTCCCCATGCTTGACTGTGTATATATGTAGAGAGTAAAAAAAAATATATATATTTATATATATGAGTGTAAAAACATGTCTGTATTTTTTATTTAAACCTAGATACACTTTTTATATACATATATATAAATAAAGATATAGAACATATATTCAATATATATGTCCACAGAAGTGTTGGTATAAAATATGCTTTAATGAGAGTTAGTGAAATTAATAGTTGAGATTTACATGCCAATAGAAAGGAATTAAATAGAGTAAAAAGTGGGCATGGGACCCCCCCACTTCACAAAACTGCTGAAGGGACTTTGGCATGGCTGGGGAGGGGATGATCAAGAGGGCAGGGGGTGTTGGTGCATGAGATTTATTTGGGAAAGTCATGCCATTATGGCCCAAGACATTTGTCTTGACACTGAACAAAATGTTTGTCATTTTGCAACACATCCTGGTTAAATGGTTGAAGCTGTGTTAGTGTATGTTGGAAAAGGATGGATTTGTATACAAACCCTTTGTTGTTTTGTATTTACAGGCAACGCCACTGGGGAGATGTACAATCACTGAAATCCTCTAATGGTAATTTTGCTACAATTATAGGATCAGAGTTCAAATATTGCTCATGTCACAAGCCACCATTTCCTACAACCTAACTCTTAGGCACTGCCTCCCCCCACTGGACTGAGTCTTACCTTGGTGAGAGAACTGTTGCAGCCTGGAGACCTGAGCCAGCTGCTGCAATGAGGCTGGACAAGTGGACAAAAGCCTCCTCTGATTACAGTCCACTGTGATGGGAATGTTGAGGAATGCATCTGGTGCAGGTAGCTCAGTTTGCAAGCTGCAGATTGAGCTCTGGGTGGGAGCCAGAGGCAAGAGGCCGTGAACTACCAACACTTTGGTCAACAAAGGGCAAGAAAATGTGTGGTGACAGCCAGGTGAAGACATGCCAGAGACACAGCAGGAGCTCTGAGCTGCCAACCACTGGGATAACAAAAGGCACAAAGTCTGGTGTCACCAGCCAGGTGGATGGACACTGGGAGACACAGCAGGAGCAGGGGAGTCAAGAGGAAAATTTGCATGTTGCTTGGACTGTGAAAGGATAAAAGCCATGGGGACCTTTGTTTGGGGTGTCCTCAGAGGCACCAGCTTGAGCTGTTTCTGCATTATTGTGCTGTGAATAATTGGCTTTATGGAATGAGAGACCTGAGACTCTGCTAAGGGAAATCTCAGCTTGAACTGTCACCAAACCCCCTGAAAACCAGTTGAAAAAGACTCCTTAACACAAATTTAGTGTTAAGAAGGGCACTATTTATTCAGGCACCTGGTTACACGGGTGATAACTGCTAGCTTTGTGTGCACACATGATTTTACAAGTATGTTGCTACCCATCCCCTCCCCAAATTCCCAAATTCAGTCCTTGTTTTGGCTATTGCTGCATTCCTGAGCCGGATGTCTTCTCTTTCTCTTCCAACCATCCTTGCTGGCAAAGCAGATTTTGCAGGCTAAAAGTTCACAGGCACAGTAGAAATTGAGTTAACCCTCTTGGTACCAATTCTCCCCTTTAAACTTCTCAGCTTTCGTAAGATGATTTGTAAGTTTAAATTCAATTTCTATCTACAATCGTATACATTCTTGCAAGACCACAATTGATTGTTCTGTAATCATGATTGATAGCAAGTCATTAATTATTACAATTGCAACTATAATTACAGTGGTTTCCAGTATTTTAGCCAGCCATCCTCTCCAGGACCACCCCCCTATTCCTTGGAGAATTTTATTGAACTGATTAGTTTCAGAGGCTTTTTGGATGAATGATCTCCAGGCTGAAATGAATGAACTGGAGTGTCTAGGGTAAGAGGTTCTGAGAGAATGATAAACTTCTTTAGTCCATTCAAGGATTTCTCTAATGAAATGAAATATAATTTCATTTCCTGATTACCAGTTTGTTCCTAGGACCCAGGGAAGGTTCCAGCAGAATTGTCTCCCAAATATCAACTCATGGGCTCACCTTCAGGGTAGTTTGGGGCTGTACTCTAATTCATATCAAGGCTAGTGGTGCCATTTGTGGCCATTTCAAGAAGGTGTCCTGACATATTTTGCTAATTTGTCTTTCTAGGGTTTGATTCGTTTGTTCAGCCCTTCCACTGGATCACAGTCCCCATGGAGTATGTAAATCCCAGTTCATATCCAACTGCCTACTGATTTGCTGTAACACTTCAGATACAAAATGGGGTTCCCTATCAAATGACTTCCCTATAGGCACTCCAAACCTGGATATAACCTCTTGTGGAGTACCTTGGTGACTTCCCTGGCCTTGTTGGTGTAGCAGGAGACCCCTGTATTGGGTGGCCAGAAGCTATCTACCAACTCTAGGAGATACCTGTCTCATTGCTGGCATGGTAGCTCAAAAAAATCGATTTGCTAGTAATCCTTGAGAGTGATTCCTCTTTTAGGGATCCCTGGAGGAGGCCTTTTTGAATTCAAAGGATTATTTTTAAGACCTATTGGGTATTTTTCTGTAACAGATCTGACAATTTTGTCAAAAGAACACTGAATATCGGAGTCTGTGATCTGATTTACACCTGAAGAAGCAAAGAAAACTAAGTCTCTGTGTACAAACTGGAAAGAACTTACAAGGTTCAAAATATTCCAAAAAACAAGATTAAAACCAAACCAGGTTAAATGTTGATGCCAAAAAATTGATGTATTTTATTTAATAGTAAAAGAGAGAGAGAAAGGAAAGAAAGAAAGATATAGAAAAAGAAGTGTGCATGTGGGGTGGGGGGACAGGGAGAGAGTGACAGGGGTTAGGTGGAAGCATATCACCCATCCAAGGGTCCCAGCGACGTCTCGTTGCTCCCCTCTCTCTGTTCTCCTGGGTAGTACTGAAGCGTATAAAATCCCATGGGTTAAGAGATTCTATTGGGTCTGACACAGCCCTTACAGTGCTGTGCTTTGCTTTGGTAGCTGGTGTTGATAACAGAGCAGTGTTTTGGCTCCTGCCAAGCTGTGCTGTCCCTGTGACATTCCTTCCCCCACTGAAGGGGATGGGGGGGGCAAGATCCTGGGAGGGGACACCAGCAGGCCAGCTGAGCCCAGTCAGCCAAAGGGATATTCCATACCATAGGACATCAGCTCAGATATATAAGGGAAGGAAGAGAGGAGGAGGGGGAGGCACTCAGGGCTGGTCCACGTTTGCCTCCTCGAACAACCACCACACGTGCTGGAGCCCTGCTTCCCAGAGAGTGTCCAGACATCGCTGCTGATGGGAAGTAGAGGCTGATTGTTTTTTCTCCTCTGCTCTTGCGCGCGCAGATCTCCGCTTGTTTCTTCTTTCTGCTGTAATAAAACTGCCTTATCTCACCCTGCTGGTCTTTCTCCATATTGTTCTGTCCCCTGTCCCGATGGGAAAGGGAGTGATGGAGTGGCTGAGTGGGCACCTGGCACCCAGCCACCCACCTGGCACGCTTTGGGCAGGTGGGAACACCCACGTGCCTCCCTTGCTGGGGCCAGTTTGACATTGTCCCTTGCAACACTGAGGGTCTGTAGCATCACCTCTGGTGCTCTGGTGCAGGGTCTGGGGACACCTTTGGGGGGCCCTTTGATGGGCTGTGTCACCCCTTCTGCTGTGGATAAGCTTTGCCCTGGGAGAAGGGCCCCTCAGCTGGGCTGGTCTGCACAGTGGAGGATGGGTGTTCACTGCCTCTGACCAGGGGCTTTCCAACACACCCCCAAAGCCTCGCTCCCCCCAGCCTTTGGTGGAGGGCCTGTGCAGCCTGGCAGCTGATAGCTCTGGAGCTGTCATCTCCTCCCTGAAGGTGCTAAGCTTGTGCTCTGTGAATGTCCCCAGTCCTGAGTTGTTACTTTATCTTCATCAGCGAACAGTCCAGGGCCTCACTGTGAAGGCCTATTCAGGGTGTGGTGGTATTCTTTGCAGCTTTTGTAATACAATTCTGAAAGTCCTTCATGAAAATGTTTAAGTCAAAAACTATAATATTTCAGTCTCTGACAATCCACCCCATGACTTAAATATTGTAATGATTTTTCTTCTGATGTTTCTTCAGTTTTTGGGTTGCCCACGGTGGGTGATATGTATAGATAGAGTGGTTAGTAAGAGAAAAGGTAGAAGAAGAGGTAACAATGTGAGTAATACAATAGTTATTCCAATCATCAAAAATGTAAATTCAATTGCAATCATTAATCCAGTGCTTATTAGTAAGTGTCTCCCACCTTGTGAACCCAAAGATCAGTTTTCTTTATTGAGTAGTGGGTGTGAGGGATTCCCCAACATTGTATTTCTTGGATGTTGACTTAATGTTTTGAAATTAATCATAGAGTTACACAGCGGGTTTCAATTTCTAAATTTCCCATAGGGGCGGTATCCCCACTATTACCATGTGGCAATCAATCAAGTTTCAAGGAGATCCTCAGCTCCTGTGATATAATTGCACCCTGGAACAAATGTGAATATGTTTGTTGAAGATGTCTTTACATACTGCAAAGGCTGTAAAACAAGGTTTTTTTTGACTGCACTCACATGTAGTTGGAAGAATTTCATTGGTAGGATTCCTGATCCGCTGGGTAAGTCGATGAAAAAATTAACTTTTCTCATATCAAATTCACAAAATATAAAAACATTTTCATACAAAAGATTTTCATGCAAACACATTTTTACATCAGGGCCATGTTCCGTTTTTCAGGGAATAGATTATACCACTGCTGTAATTTAATTTTGACACAAAACAGAAACTGCAGCTTCATTCTTGATGGGATTAAAAAAATTAAAAAACAAAACAAAAAGAAAGGAAAAAAAGAAATGAGTTCTTTTTAAAATTTAGTTGTATTACTCTAAGAAACTCTTTTTTTTTTCTTTTGAACTTTAGTGAGCAAATTGCACTTATCACACTCTTCACCCATAACTGAGAAGCATGTGTGGAGTAGAATGTTAGGGTTACCATACTGATTAGCATGATTAAAAGAAGAGAGGTAAAATTAAAAGTTCTCCTAGGACATAGGAAACTTAACAGCATGTCAAAAATGTTTAAATGGGTTTGAGAGTTGGTAGAAGATTGTTTTGTATTTATCTTATATTCTGTTAGGATTCTTTAGTTCACTTATGGTAATTCTTAAGAAAATTTAGCCGAATTATAATGGTTCCAGAATCTTCCAAGGTAGAATTGGGAAGGTCAATACATATATGTATGATTTCATGTATTAATAAATTCTTGTACCAACTTCCAAGATAAAATCAGTTAAAAAAAATTATACATTCAGTAAGATTTTTTGCCACACCATATTTTTCCCATGTAAAAAGATGAAACAAGCTTGGGAAAAGAACTGAGTCACTCCTTTTCTCATCAGAATGTGCATGGGTGGTGGAAGCTGAGGTGAGACTGACTGGAAATGAGTGGCAGAAACATCCCATTGTGACTGGCCCAGAGGCCCTGTGTATCCTGGGCATAGACTTCCTCTGAACTGCGTATTTCAGAGACCCAAAGGGACTCAGGTGGCCTTTTGGAATAGCTGCTGTGGGGGCAGAGGGCATTAAGCAACTGAGCACCTTGCCTGGACCATCAGAGAATCCTACTGCAGTCGGGCTCCTGAAGGTGAAAGAGCAACAAGTGCCAATTGCCACCTCAACAGTGCACTGCCGGCAGTACCGGACGAATCGAGACGCCGTGATCCCCATCCACAAGATGATCCATGAGCTGGAAAGTCAAGGAGTGGTCAGTAAAGCCCACTCACCCTTCAACAGCCCCATCTGGCCTGTGCGCAAGTCTGACGGGGAATGGAGATTGACTGTAGACTATCGTGGCTTGAATGAAGTGACTCCACCATTGAGTGCTGCCGTGCCAGACATGCTGGAGCTCCAGTACGAGCTGGAGTCCAAGGCAGCAAAATGGTATGCCACCATTGACATCGCCAATGCGTTCTTCTCCGTCCCTCTGGCAGCAGAGTGCAGGCCCCAGTTTGCCTTCACCTGGAGGGGTGTGCAGTACACCTGGAACCAACTGCCCCAGGGTGGAAACACAGCCCCACCGTCTACCACGGATGCCTGAAGTTTTGTCGCACTGATTTTGCAGTGTTCTATGGTTTTACTTCGATAGTAGAATTTCTCATGCATATTCTATAAATATAGTCCTTGTTTTTGTAACTGGCCTAGATTGTTTTGAACTTCTGGATTGTTTTATTCCTTTCTCCTAAGGCAGAGAAAGATGATAGACTATGTCATTATCCTGTGAAATTGTAGAGGTGGTAACCTCATTGACCAATCCACGATTGTCTTAAGAAAGATATAAAAATAAGAGAATAAAAAAGGCAGGTTTTTTTTTTTTCCAGTCCTGCCTGGTGGTCCTGAACTGCTGCTCTGAAGTCTGCGTGTTTCTTTCATGTCCAACAGTGCAACATCATTTTAGCTTTTATATTTTCCAGAGCAGCACTGCTTTAATGTATAACTCTAAAACTCCACAGCCTGTCAGCTGCTGTTCTACTGTTTTACTCAGACAAAACAATTTCCCTTGGCCTGGGTTTCAAGGACACCCTGTTTGTCCAAAGCCCCAAAAACATAAACAATTGTGGACAGCAGTGAGAGAACAAGGGAGACAAATTGGGGATGGGACTCTGTGGGGATGGATGAGGCTCACAGCAGGCCTGAAAGCCTCTTGGACATGGACTTAGAAGTGATCAGAGTTTACCCGTGAGAAAGCACCGTGAGACAGTGATGGTATGAACACCTGCAGCCACAGTGAAGGACAGCCAAGAAGATAATCAAGGGGGATGTTTTGTGCCTCATCAAGAGATGGCCTTGCTGAGGAGCATCAGGGATGTGGTGGAAGAATTAGAGTGTATAGTTAACCGCTTGTGTAGCTTGTTAGGACGTGCTGGGAAAGATTCTTGTTATGTAGACAGCCTTGGTGTTGCTTGTCACATAGCCAATTATAGCCAATTATAGCATATCACAGTAGCTGGGAAAAAGGGTATAAAGATGCTAGCACCAACTAATAAAGGAGTTTGTCTTTGTCCTTGGACTACTCGCGTGTTGTGTGTCTGTCTCTACCGCAACAGGACTCCAGTACCTGAAGTTGTAATTGAACAATGGGCTTCTGATATGCAGATGGACCAAGCTTATATCTGTCCAAAAAACATGCGCTGATTGTCCATCTTTAGGTGCTGTCTGTGTGAGACTCTTGCATTGCCCGAAGTGTACCCTGTAAAGGCCTTTAATAAATACCTACTTTAATCTTTAACTCTGTCTAGCTTCTGTTCCAGATCAGCCGTCTCAAGGCATCACCATGGACTGATCCAGACTGCACTGGGAATGGACAAGGCTCCAGAACATCTCCAGTACATTGATGACATCATTGTGTGGGGGAACATGGAAACGAAAGTATTTGAGAAAGGAGAGAAAATCATCCAGATTCTCCTGGAAGCTGAATTTGCCATCAAAAAGAGCGAAGTCAAGGGACCTGCCCAAGAGATCCAGTTCCTGGGGGTAAAGTGGCAGGATGGGCGGCGTCAGATTCCCACTGAGGTCATCAATAAGATCACTGCGATGTCTCCACCTGTTGCGGTTGTCATGGCAACGTCGGCCCGGGCTCCCGGAAGAAAGGGTGGTGGGTGAAACCATTTTGTGGGAAGAATCCCCCGGGAGCCATCCCGACCTTGGTTTAGTCCATTTAGTTTAGGTTACGCCTCTGTTTGACAATTTGTTAGTTGTGTTGTCTGTCAAGTTCTGTGTCCTCCCCTGTTTCTGGAAAGCTCCGTGCAGGTGCTTCTCGGATTGGTCCCTGAACCTTTCTCCCTCCCTCCCTTACTCCCGGTTGGTTTGTGAGTCCTCTCCCCGCCCCAACTCCTCCCCCTTGCTCTGCCGTGATTGGTTGCCTGAGTTGTTTATCCGTCCCTGCACAGCCTTGTCCGGCGCCATTGTGCTTGGGACGAGGATCAATAAACGTTCCTGTTGCCCAGCACAGTCGCCGCTCCTTATTGCCTTGATTTCGCAGCTACTGGTAGCAAGAACCCACGCTTGCGAACACCGACACCTCAGCACTTGGGATTAGCGTTGCTGTGGGCAGGGAAACCTTAGCCCTGGTGGCGCCCGGGTGGCTGAGGCAACCATCTAGCAGGTGGCCAGGAGGCCTCGAAGGCACGAGGATATTTTTATTTTTATTATCCACCAACTAACAAGAAGGAAACACAAGCTTTCTTAGGGGCCATAGGCTTTTGGAGAATGCACATTCCAGAGTACAGCCAGATTGTGAGCCCTCTCTACCTGGTTACCCGCAAGAAGAACGATTTCTACTGGGGCCCAGATCTAGCAGGAGATCGCTCATGCAGTAGCGCTTGGCCCAGTAAGGACGGGACCAGAGGTGAGGAATGTGCTTTACTCTGCAGCCGAGAACAATGGCTTGTCCTGGAGCCTTTGGCAGAAGCTGCCTGCGGAGACTCGAGGCCGACCGCTGGGATTCTGGAGCCGGAGTTACAGAGGGTCTGAAGCCAACTACACCCCCACAGAGAAGGAAATCTTGGCCACCTATGAAGGAGTTCAAGCTGCCTCGGAGGTAATTGGCACTGAAGCACAACTCCTCCTGGCACCCCGACTACCAGTGCTGGGGTGGATGTTCAAAGCAAAGATTCCCTCTACCCATCATGCCACCAGTGCCACATGGAGCAAGTGGATTGCCCTCATCACACAGCGTACCCATATTGGAAACCCGAATCTCCCTGGGATTTTGGAAATGATTACAAACTGGCCAGAAGGTGAAAGCTTTGGTCTCACTGATGAAGAGGAGCTGGAACAAGTGACACGGGCTGAGGAAGCTCCACCGTATGACCAACTGCCAGCAGAAAAATCACACTACACTCTTTTCACTGACGGTTCCTGTCACATTGTAGGGATGAACCGCAAGTGGAAAGCAGCTGTGTGGAGCTCCACACAACAAGTCGCAGAAGCTGCTGGAGGAGAAGGTGGATCAAGTCAACTTGCTGAACTCAAAGCCATCCAATTAGCCCTGGACTTTGCTGAAAGAGATAATTGGCCAAAGTTCTACCTTTACACTGACTCATGAATGGTAGCCAATGCTCTGTGGGGATGGCTGGAAAGATGGAAAAAGGCCAGTTGGTAGGATAAGGGAAGACAAATTTGGGCTGCTGGAGAGTGGAAAGGCATCGCTGCCCAAGTAGAGAAGCTGCCTGTGAAAGTCCGCCATGTGGGTGCCCATGTCCCTAAGAGCCGAGCTAATGAGGAGTACTGGAACAACAAGCAGATAGATCACGCCGCAAAGATAGAGGTGGCACAGATAGATTTAGACTGGCAACACAAAGGGGAGCTGCTCCTAGCCTCAGGCCACCAGGGCAGAGATGCCACCTATAAGTAGGCATGAGACCGAGGGGTGGACCTAACCATGGACAGCATCTCCCAGGTGATCCATGATTGTGAGACGTGCGCCGCGATCAAACAGGCCAAGCGGGTGAAGCCTCTATGGTATGGCGGATGGTGGTCCAAATACAAGTATGGAGAGGCTTGGCAGATTGATTACATCACACTGCCCCAGACCCGCCAAGGCAAGCGCCACGTTCTCACAATGGTGGAAAGCCACCATGGGGTGTTTGGAGACCTACCCTGTGCCTCACACTGCTGTTGGAAACAATATAACTTTTACATTTTTATTTTGTCTCTCTAGTTAGGCATGACTTGACTTTGCCTTGGGGAAAGGAATTTTCTTCAGTTTTTTTAAGAGAGATGGGTTTAACATACCAACAGACTGGGAGTAGCTCAAAGATACCCAGAAAGATAAAAGGCCATCAATGGATCATCAATGGCCATCTATGGAAATCTACCCTCAGATGCCTCCTCTGGCAGAATTGGAGACATCTGGTCAGGAAAAGACTAATAAGAAAATCGAAGAATGAAGATCTAATTAACGTCATAGGCGAGTGTTGCGGTTGTCATGGCAACGTCGGCACCGGGCTCCCGGAAGAAAGGGTGGTGGGTGAAACCATCTCGTGGAAAGAATCCCCCGGGAGCCATCCCAACCTTGGTTTAGTCCATTTAGTTTAGGTTACGCCTCTGTTTGATAATTTGTTAGTTGTGTTGTCTGTCAAGTTCTGTATCCTCCCCTGTTTCTGGAAAGCTCCGTGCAGGTGCATCAGGGATTGGTCCCTGAGCCTTTCTCCCTCCCTCCCTTACTCCCGGTTGGTTTGTGATTCCTCTCCCCGCCCCAACTCCTCCCCTTGCTCTGCCGTGATTGGTTGCTTGAGTGGTTTATAAGTCTCTGTACAGCCTTGTCCGGCGCCATTGTGCTTGGGACGAGGATCAATAAACGTTCCTGTTGCCCAGCATAGTCGCCGCTCCTTATTGCCTTGATTTCGCAGCTACTGGTAGCAAGAACCCACGCTTGCGAACACCGACACCTCAGCACTTGGGATTAGCGTTGCTGCGGGCAGGGGAACCTTAGCCCTGGTGGCGCCTGGGTGGCTGAGGCAACCATCCAGCAGGTGGCCAGGAGGCCTCGAAGGCGCGAGGTTATTTTTTATTTGTGTTAGGGATCCTATTAAAATACCGAGGTAAACAACTCCCAACCCTCTAACCCTGTCTGAGCCTTTATTTCCTAAGACCAGAAAAAGGCATCAGTCTGACCAAGGTAAAGTTCACAGCCCTTACAGTGCTGTGCTTTGCACTGGTAGCTGCACTCGGCACTGGTGAGGCCACACCTTGAGTGCTGTGTCCAGGTCTGGGCCCTTCAGGTTAGGAAGGACATTGAGATGCTTGAGCGTGTCCAGAGGACGCAACAAGGCTGGAGAGGGCCTTGGAACCCAAGGCCTGCATGGAACAACTGAGGGAGCTGGGGTTGTTCAGTCTGGAGAAAAGGAGACTCAGGGGTGGCCTCATCACTCTCTACAACTCCCTAAAGGGTGTCTTGGTCAGGTGGGGATTGGTCTCTTTCTCCAGGCAGTGACTGACAGAATGAGAGGACACAGCCTTAAGCTGCACCAGGGGAGATATAGGTTGGATATTAGGAAAGTTTTTCACTGAAAGAGTGGTAAAATACTGGAATTGTCTGCCCAGGGAGGTGGTGGAGTCACCATCCCTGGATGTGTTTAAAAAATGCTTGGACGTGGCACTCAGTGCCATGGTTTAGTGGAGGTGTTGGGGCATGGATTGGACTTGATGATCTTTAAGGTCTCTTCCAACCCAGTGATTCTGTGATAACAGAGCATTGTTTTGGCTACTGCCAAGCAGTGCTGTTCCTTTGACATTCCTTCCCCCATCAAAGGGAATGAGTGTAGGCAAAATCCTGCGAGAGGACACGAGCAGGCCAGCTGACCCAAATTAGCCAAAGGGATATTCCATACCATATGATGTCAGCTCAGATATGTAAGCTAAGGGAGAGAGAAGGAAGGGGGGGCATTCATGAGTTTCCAATGTTTACCTCCTGGAGGAACCACTCCGTGTGCTGAAGACCTGCTTCCCAGGAAGTGTCCGAACGTCGCTGCTCATGGGAAGTAGAGGCTGACTTTTTGTCTCCTTAGCCCATGTGTGTGAAGATCTCTGCTTATTTCTTTCTTTTACTGTAATAAAACTGCCTTATCTCGCCCTGCTGGTTGTTCTCTGTCTCATTCTCTTCCCTGTCCCTGTGGGAAAGGGAGTGATAGAGTCCAGCCAGGGTCAACCCACTAGAAGCTTCTGTCCCAACCCAGTGGGGATGCCAGTCACGTGCACAGCACAGGCACAATGTTCCATTCTCCCCATACCTGCCTCCTGAGTGGCCAGCTGACCAGAAATCTGGGTGATGGGGGGAAAGGCCCATGAAGGCCAAAGGTATTTACTTTCCTTTTTGAATTTCTATCTATGTGTTTGTCTACATATTTTCTGTCTTTCTCTTTTTCTTCCTCTTCTTCTTGTCTAGCCCCTGTTCTAGGTAACCACTCCAAGCCATCGAGGTGATGGAGGCCATTTGTAGCCACATGGAAGTCAAGGTGATTAGGAGTAGTCAGCATGGATTCACTGGAGACAAGTCATATTTGACCAATCTGACCGCCTTCTACAACAAAACCTGGATGGATGAAGGCAGAGCAATGGGTATTTTCCAACTCAGCTTCAGTGAGGTTTTTGACACTGTCTCTCAAAGCATCCCCAAAGGCTTACACAGGAAGTGTGGGTTAGATGAATAGACAAATGAGGTGGATTGAGAACTGACTGAATAGCAGATCCCACAGTGGTCAACAACTCAGCCCTCCAGTACCTAAAGGGGAGTTACAAGAAAGGTGGGGACAAACATTTTAATCAGGCCTGTAGTGCTAGGAGAAGCAGTAATGGTTTTAAACTAAAGGAGTATGGATTTAGACAAGATATAAGGTGTGGCGGTGGTCCAGGCAGCTAAGCAGCTTGAAACCCTTTCCCCCCTGAGAAGGCTTTGGATAAAGGAGCCCAAGGACAAATGATGCCTTAGGTTTTAACTTTTTATTTTCTACATCAGGACTGCTCTAGTGTATGACTCTAAGACTCCATAAATTGTCAGCTAGTGTTCTGTCACTGTCATTTAGACGAAACAATTTCTCTCTAAGCTGGAGTTTCAAGGACATACTTTTTCTCCAAAAGCCCAAAATGTGAACAACCATGGACAGCAGTGGAGAGAAGGGGACAAACTGGGGAGGGGACTTCAGGACCCAAAGCTGTAATTGGACAATGGGTTTCTGATATGCAGATGGACTGAAGGTGTATCTGTCCAAAAAGCACGTGCTAGGGTCCATTTTGGGTGTAGTCTCTGCGAGATTCCTGCATGGCCCAAAGTGTACCTTGTTTTAATAAATACTGCTTTTATTCTTTTAACTCTGTCCAGCTTCTGTTTCAGGTCAGCCTTTCCTAAGGCATCACTAAGACCCCCTGGGGTGGAGTTCAGAGTGGATAGCCCCAAAGAGGGGCTGAGCTTCAAGAGGGCTGGATGCCCTCTCATCATTTGCCTAGCCATCTCCACTCTCCTGCCTGTAATCCCCTTGTTTCAGAATGTTCGTTGTTATTCAGTTCATAATTGTAATATTCCCCTGTCAGTCTCTCCCTCTCATCCCTTCTTCTTTCCCCATTGACCCCTGTCCCTTTGTCCCTCCCTGGTTCCTCCCTGTGCCCCTTCATGACTGGTTGTTGCCCTCAGAATAAAGTCTGATACACGCTGAGCACCGAGGTCTTTGACTTGGACACCCACACTGCTGTTAACTTCATCATTGCTGCGTGTCTATTACTCCAGGTGAAAGATCCCTCCCTAGAGCAGCTCTCTGGCTCCGTGGCTACAGCGTGGCTGCCTTTGCAGGAGGCACAGCCTGCAGCCAGAGATCTTTGGTCTCGATTGCAGTGAACCTGGCCAGGGACACTCGCAGTGACCACCGCTGGGCTGCTGACCAGACCCTTGCGGTCAGCTGTCCAGCCCGCACGCAAGCAACAATAAGGAAGAAATTTTTCTAGATTTAGGGTGGTGAAACCCTGGAACAGGTTGCCCAGAGAGGCTGTAGATGGTCAATCTGTCCTGGTTGCAGCCAGGACAGGGGTAATTTTTGCAGGAGCGTGGTGGGGGTGTGGCCAGGAGCCAGAGGTTATTCTCTACTACCTTACATTGTCAGTGGCAAGGGGAAGGGAGCTTCTTCTGAGGACAAGGGGTCACTTCTGGTCAAGTAAGCATGGCAGAGAGAGTGGTGGGGTGGCCTCAGTTCCAAGCCAAAGGGAGAAGGTTTGGTGTGAATAATTTTTCCCCCAAAGGCCAGTAGGCTGGGGATGAGCAAGAGGTTGGTACGGAACACATCCAGGACAGCTGACCCTAACAGACCAAAGGGATACTCACAGAGTCACAGAATGGTTGAGGTTGGAAGGGCCCTCCAGAGGTCTGTAAGGACTTAAAGAGCACAGTTGCCTGTCTCAAACACTGTCAAGGTCACAGTGGAACGAACTTGCCATAAGGTAAATCACCACAGTGGGAACTTGAGATAAGCACAGAAGAGAGAAGTTTGTGACAGAAAGGTGCTCATTCCAGGCCTGGCAGAGGTGAGATCTGGTTAGCACAGGCAAACAAGACTGAATGTACGTGTTGCAGTGGTTCTGAACCAGGAAGGACGAGGACTTCTGGTGGCATGTTCCACAGACAGAGAGTTTCCCCCCGGAGCATCCACAGGCAGTGGTTTGGACCACCAAGCCACAAACCCCAAGTTCCTGCTGTTGGTTCCTTGATTTGTGTTATGGATCCCCGTTCTGGGAAATTCCCTGTCACTCCCTTGTTCATTCATTGTTCTCTCTTCCCCGCTCCCCTCCCTAAACCTCATTTGACCATGCTCCCTGGTCCCTCCCTTGTATTGCCCCTGTGCCCTCAGTTTATTGGATGTTGTTCCTCCCTTAAATACCCATGGAATGAGCTGTTCTGGGCTCTTGGTCCCTGAGCTCCCTTGGGGGTAATAAACCTGCTGAACTCTCATACTAAGAGTCCTCCTTCTTTGGGAGTTCTTTGCTATCCTGCCGTGCTCTGAGGGCAACAACTCCTCAGCCCGAACGCGGACTAGTGGAGCCCATCGTTGGCTCCCCGGGGAAGCCTTCCTGAACGCGAACGGCTTTCCAGGATCGCGCCAGCACTCTGCCGCCAGTATCAGAGCGGGATAAAAGCAGGGAACGCAACATGTACATTCCAAACAAAATTCATTGCCTCTGACTTCATCATGCAATGAACATAGTGTATTAACAAAGCAATTTTGATTCCTCCCCGTGGCCTTAAAAAGCACATCATGATGGGCAAATAACTCCCCATGTGTGGAAATACATCTAAGGTAAAGTACAAAATCCACGTGAATACATCGAGCATCTCGATGATCAGGGACTTCCTGTACCCCAATACACAAATGCTTTTAATTACAATTAAATTGTAATTCTGACTTCTCTCTCTCACCACACACTGGGTGCCAAAAGATGTGCTGGTTTCAAAGTAAATTGGTGGGAGAATGAGCCCCACTCAATTACGTTAAGAGAGATTTCAGGTTGGAGTTACCTGTGCCAAGGACTGGGAAAGGTGATCTGTTCCATCTTGGGAGCTTGGAATGTGTGGTAGGGGGTGGGTCAGACCTTGCTCTGGTGAGGTGATGCCCTGCCCCAGACACCCCAACTCCACAGGCAGGCTGAGAGAGTTGGGGGTGTCCTGGGGAGACCTTGCAGCAGCCTTCCTGTGCATGAAGGGAACCAACAAGAAGGCTGGAGAGGGATTTTCTGTACTCATAGGACAGGGGTGAATGGCCTTAAGCAGAAGTTCTACAACAGGCAGCTGGAAATAGGTGGTCTTTAAGGTCCCTTCCAACACTAATCATTCTATGATTCTATAAAAAATAAATAAAAATAGTAAGTGTATCTAGGCATAAATAAAATATATCTACAGCATATATTGATACAATGATATATATATATATACCCACACATAAAATGAAAGTTTAGTTTTCTCTATGGACAAAATGAAATGGGCATCCAATCCAGTGTAGTGGTGCATTTCCTCCCCCACGTTCCCCCCATCCCCATGCTGCACTATGATCAGAAAAATGCCTGTTAGGCCTCAGCCTTGATGGACAGCACCTGGACTCAGCTCCTCTTGAGCTTATCAGAAACAACAACTGCTCCCAGAAACTCGTGCTGTCTAATGAGTTCCTGCTTTTTTATGACTAATGCCCACTGTCTCGTGGCCCTATAAACATTGGTCCAAAATGGGACCCTTTGAGCCCTTCTGGACTGCAGAGGCTGTGGCCAGCAGCCTCCCTCTGAGTGGGGCCTCTCAGCGAGTGTACTCTCAAGTTTACTGCACCCAGAAAATCCCTGAATGAAGACACATCTTTGGCTGAGACCCTGTTGAAAACGGGTCCATGAACAAAAGTTTTAGTAAAATAATACTGAACATTTATCAGTAGAACAAAGGCAAGCGCTGGGTGCACAGTAATACCTGCTAGAGGCATGGTTTTCATTCCTTTTACATGGGTTAAATACTTTTAACTGTTACATATTCATTAAGCTCAGAAGAAAATTTACATTTCAAACAACCCTTTCCTCCTGGTCTCTGCCCCCCCTTGTTGCCAGAATGTCTCTTCAGGTTTTGGACAGTGTCAGACAGGCTTCTAGAGCTGTGAATTGGCCTTATCTGCTCTTGTTTCCCTTGAGATTCCTTTGCACTGCAAGTCATCAGCTCAAAAGACGTTTATAGCTATATATTTGTGACTACATTTTCCAATATATCACAATTATCTCGAGGTTATAATTTTACTACAATCTTGTTTCTACTTAACTGTATTTTATCAGAACAGTATTTCTACAAAATACACGAAGAGTTAACATTTATAATTTACTCATCCATTACAGACCCCCACTCCTCGAGGCTTGACCCTTGGCTTGTTGAGAAGATGCAAAGGCATCTGAAATGAGTATTTCACTACCTTTGCAGGGAATTTTTTTGCAGGTACTGTGTACAGACTCTTTATGTCTGTGTGCATGCAAGTGTGCATATGCTATAGCAAATGTGGGAGAAATGCTGCTCTAGATTCTCAAGCACTTTATATTTTTAAGTAAAATAGGGCTGTAAGTAAATTATTATTGTAGTGTAGCATTGAGTCCTATATAAATCCTTAGCTAAACTGTTACATTTACAAGTTACGTTTACAAGTTAAGTTAAATGCTGTCACATTTATGCTGCTGTTAAGTTTAAATGTTGTTAAGTGCTGTTGAGCCTTTAAGTCATATTCCTTTTTATCCTGACCCCTTCTATCCTTTTGTCACCCCCACACACAGCCTACCTCCACATAAATAGGTTTTGGCTTGGTTTGATTTGCATTGATTGACTCTGGATTTTTGTTTGTTGCTTTTCCTCCGTGTGCCTTCACCATCTAACAGGTAGTAGGGTGAACCTTGCAAATGATTAATTAGGAGTTAATTGCACATTAATGAAATACACATTGATGAAACAGGCATGAAAAAAGACACCTGTTAAAAGGAAGCAGCAGTCACACACAGCTCAGGACACAGAGGGATATACATTCCTGCATCAGCCATCACAGGGAGGGCTGTGCACTCCTCCAACACCAGGTGCTGCTTCACCAGCCTGGGCACGGCCTGGCACGGTGCTTGCCAGAAGATTCTTTAAAGTTTTGCTTCAGCTGCCAGCCCCTGCACTGCTGCAGGTTCACTCCCAGACTTTACTCTCCTGCATGCCACAATCCACCCTGTTTTTCACAGGCCTGGCAGGGCTGTGCCAGAGGGAAGGTGCCCATTGGCAGCCCTGTGTTATGGTCCAGGATTATGGCCCAGTGCCCCTTCAGCCACGCAGTTTGAGCCATGGAGATAGCACAGCCAGCACCTGGCCTCGAGAGGATGATGCCCTTGAGAGGGTGATGTCCTTGAGAGGAAAGCTGATGTCCTAACAAACAATTTGATGCGTGAAGGTACGGGTGCTAATGTCTCTGAAATGGGTCTTAATGTCTCCACTGACTTTGGGCAGCAGGTTTATTGCAGAGTCCAGGTAGCTTGGCTCCTGAGACAGACAAGGGGGTCTGCACAAGGCTGAACTTCTGAACTTACGGGTAAAATGACAGGTTCAAGGGGAGATGTGTGGCAGGTGATTCAGGAAGGCTGAATCTTCCTAATACCCCAGCCAATGAGGAAAGGAAGAGGGCAATGTGCAGCCGGAATTTAGGATAAAAGGAGGCAGCGTCCTCCGAAACCTGGCCCCAGTGGCCTCTCTCCCCTTATTAGAATAAAGTTGCAGGACCCCTCTGTCTCCTTTTTGGACATAAACATCTGGTCTTTGTGGATGTTGCAGACACCCTGAAGGAGTATTTTCCCTGTTAAGCACTAAATCAGGCATTTCTCACCAGTGGTACTAACCCTGCTTGATCGTCACCCACGATAGATTGGGCAGCCTTCTGGCTGCGAGAAACTTCTTAATCCAATTTTTCTGCTCCCCCCCTGTGCCCACCCACCATTTTTGCCCCCCTCCCATTCCCCCTAGGAAGTTAATATTCATCACTTTATTCTTGGTGCAATGGCACGTATTTCCGTCACTCAGGGCCTGGATGCCCTCAAGAGATGAGCTGCAGAGGAGCCCCAACCCCGAGCCGATGTGCCAGCATCCCGACATCCCGGCAAGGGGCCGCCCGCCGCCCTCATCCCGCTTCTACTGCAGTGCAGCTGGGAGAGGCTGGGAGCCTAAAGAGACACCTCCCCACACCCCAAACCACCCCCATTCCCCCTCCCAAGGAGAGCCACCCTGCAGGACCTCCGTGTCTTTCCCGGCGGCGCGCCCGGCTCTGTCCCCGCAGCAGCGCCTCTGCGAGCGGCCCGGGGCGGTGATCGCGTCCGCACCGCTCCCCCCGGCAGCCCCAGCGAGGCAGGCACCGCTGTGCCGGCAGCTTCCCGAGCCAGGGGACGCGGCTGCCGCCCGGGGGCGATGGAGCCGGGCCGCGTTCGGGTCAGCGCCGCTCGGTCCGGGCCGGCCGGGTCCGCGCTGAGCCGGGCTCTGTGGGGCTGCATCCCCGACGGGGACAGCCCGGGGACAGCGCTGTCCATCCCCCCCGCCAAAGCCCGGCCCGTCCGGGGCCCCGTGCCCGCTCCGGAGCGGTGATTCCAGAGGGATCCTCCCTCCCGGTGCCCGCTCCAGAGCGGCGATTCCAGGGGGATCCCTCCCTGTGCCCGCTCCGGAGCGCTCTTTCCAGGGGGATCCCTCCCGGTGCCCGCTCCGGAGCGCTCTTTCCAGGGGGATCCCTCCCGATGCCCCGTGCCCGCTCCGGAGCGGGATTCCATTCGATCCCTCCCTCCCGGTGCCCGTGCCCGCTCCGGAGCGCTGTTTTCCAGAGGGATCCCTCCCTCCCGGTGCCCCGTGCCCGCTCCGGAGCGCTGTTTCCAGAGGGTCCCTCCTCCCGATGCCCCGTGCCCGCTCCGCGATTCCAGGGGACGTGCTCCCGCTCCAGGGATCCCCCCTCCCTTCCTGCCCGCTCCGGAGCGGCGATTCCAGAGGGATCCCTCCCTCCCTCCCGGTGCCCCGTGCCCGCTCCGGAGCGCTGTTTCCAGGGGGATCCCTCCCTCCCTCCCGGTGCTCCGTGCCCGCTCCGGAGCGCTGTTTCCCCGGGGTCCTGCCTGCAGCACGCCGGGGGTGATGCCCAGGGCTATGACCCCGGCACGGGCTGGAGTGTCGCGCAAACCCCCGTGGCCAGAGCTAAGAGGGGAGAATTGAGCATCATCTTACGGCCCTCCAGGAGCTGGGAACGCGGGATCGGCCGGCGGTGCGCGATCGGTCGGGGGTGCCCGCGGGTCGGCGGTGCCGTCGGGTCGGGAAGCAGAGCGCTGGGTTGGTCTCGTCGGTGGAAAGGTTACCCGGCGCCGTGGTCTTTGGGGCTTTTATAGGGTTCTCCTACCTGAAAACATTTCTATAAATCATTTCTACTGTCAAACAAAAAGATGTTCTCATGAGAACTCGCTGCTCTCTTAGATAAAGGCAAGGCCACGCAGCTGGTGAAATCTCCTGTGCTGAGTGGGAGCTGACAGCAGACTCCTCACTGCACTCCGATGGATGAATTCATCCTGAGGCCGAGGGATGTGCAGGATGCAGGGAGACCAGGCTGTACCTGCAGTGCAGCACACACCTGAACAGCTGCTCTGTGCAGTGCCAGCTCCTCAGTGTTCAGTGGCCCTCACCCCTAGGCTGCTTGGAAATGCCTTTTTAATATGCTTATGCATTCTGTTGTCATTTCAGTGCATTCAGAAACAGAGTTTAGCTGCTTTTGATGTACTCTTCAACAAGATATCCAGAGATCAGTATGCTTTCTTTATTTCTGCAATAATTACTAATAGGATTTTCTCTCTAGAAAATTTTGTGTGCCAAGCATTGTCATTTTGACACACCGGACTTGAAAATAAATTAATGTTTAGTTAAATGCCAGCTAAATAAATGTTTTGTGCTGTCATAATATTTTTATTAGTTGAAAGTACAGCAGTTAGCAAAAGCATTCAGGAGCTTGCCAGTGAAAATATGTTGACTGGGTTCTGCTTTCATTTCTGTGAGTGCGAGTAAACATTATTACCATGGATCTGTGAGAAGTTTATTTTGTTATGGCTCTTACTGGAACATTAATCTTTAAGCTTGCCTTTGTTAGGGGAAAGCAGAGAATATGTGAGCCTCTAAGGAGCACTTCATTCATGAGCACTTTTCATGAGTCTTCACATGTCTGAGATGATCTGTGATACTGATGGTCTCTAGTTAAATCACAGTCAGAAAGTGCCTCAATTAAAATAAATCAGTATTGTCCTGTATACTCCATATGAACCCTTCTAATTGTTTTCATATGGCACCTCTGTGTGAGTGGCTGACTCACAAAATGCAAATTCTTGTACCATTTTGCAGGCCTTTTTTCTTGGAAGCAGACAACATACTTATTTTTTAACCTCCTGGTGTGAAGGGGCTGCTAATCTGCATGGGGAATATTTTACTTCATGAATACTATGATTTGTTCTGGGATTGGTGTGTTTGCCAAATAAAATATTAATATAACACCCTATGTGTGGTTTGTGTTAGTGCTAGCTTTTAAAAATGAAATCTTGACAGCTCCCCATTTCTGTAAGATTGTCTGGACAAAAGAAAGTACCTAAACAAACTCAGAATATAGAAACAGGAGAAAAGACATATGAAAAGTATCAGTTGGGCCAACTGACTGCTATGGGAAGCCAATATAGTTTCCCCAGAAATGGGGAATCCTGTGAATAACATTTTAGGATTACCTGAGTCTTGTAGCCACTCTGTAACCCACTCATTGTGAACCAACCACTTGGAGAGCAAAATAAAAGTTGGAATGGATCTGTTCTTGGATATGGAGCAAAGCCTGTTTGCTCAGCCAGGGAAAAGAGCATAGAGATTTTCAGTGTGCACAATGAGGTGGTGCATAGCAAGAATGCAAGCCAAATGTATGCAATATATCAGTAATCTGACTTTTTTTATTCTTGAGTGTAATACCTTTTCATTCTCCTTCTCTGATTTGTGTGGTTAAAGCTTGTTTCTCACCTGAAACATCCTGAAATAAAGATGACATCATTTATCATTGCCCTGGGAAGCATAGTGACAGTTCTATTCTGTTACCTCATTTTCAGACCACAGTTGTGTCACTTCCCATTAATTGTCACTGCCTGTGGCAGCCTGGATTAGTTCTGCCAGGGAAATTTGCAGTATTAGGAGTGGTGACACTGCTCCCTGTCCAGGCACCCTCTTCCCTTGTCACCTGCTCTGCCCCTGGACTGATGGTCATCAGTGAAGAGCAGCCTGGCTCCAGCTGGGTCAAGCACAGAGCCACCTCAGCGAATTATCTGGCTTGCAATTCAGCTTTGGGAAGTGATAAGCTTTCAGGATAGAAGATTTATTTCTCCCCATATAGCTTTATTTTTATGTGTTTGTTTTTCCCTCCCTCCCCTCCTCTCTAGCATTGTTGCCATGGCTGGCGTCACTCCATCTGCTTATTTCCTGCTGTCCTGAACTCTTACAGATGCTGTTCCCAGAGCAATACTTCCTCTGAACAATCAATATAAGAATCAAGATTTTCTAAGGTGATAGCAGTACTTTTTTGGCAGAGCAGGAGCACGTGAGGAGAGCAGTCTTGCTTGAGGGGGCCGTGGAAGCAGAGCTGCCCTTGGTGGGGGAACAAGCCTGGAGCTGGGGTGACCCTGATGCAGATTGTGCCCCTCCTGTGGGTCCTGGGTAAGGGGCTCATCTGCAGCCCCAGTTATTGCAGTGAGGAGCCAGGTGCATCCAGGGAGTGTCACCAGGAGGGACAGCTCCAGGGAAGGCTGCAGATCCACCAGGGACACACCAGAGCCCAGCCAGAGCTTCCACAGGGCTCCCAGGGAGAGAGCTGGGAGCTCCCAGGCGAGGGAGCATCAGGGAAATAAAACCTGTTAGTGCCTGACAGAAATGTTTTTATCTGCATGTTTTTGTACATCTCCAGTTCTTTGCACCTCTCATCCATCTCCTGGTGCTCTGGCCATCCTCCTTGTGTAGAAGATTGCCCCTGGGCTGCTTCCTGGAGTTGGGCAACAAGTTCCAACTGAGATCAATCCCTGGTGCAGTGCTGGGCGCATTTTGGTGCAGGGCCTGCTGCCAAAAGTTATTAGGAGCCACCCTCAAAATGGCTTTGCTGCCTCTCCCTGCCAAGTTTCAGCACACCATCAACACAGGAAGGAATCAGCAGTTTCAGTCAGAGATGCTCCTTGTCCCTCTGCCCACGGGCCAATATTTTAATAATCTACTCTCTGGAAGAAATAGCATGTTAATATTGTGGATAATTCTAAAGCAGGTGTTTCAAACACCTTGTGTCTGCAGATCATTTTTGGCTATCCATTCTGGCCAGCTGGGTCAAGCAGTGTCCCTGTCTTGATGTGGTCAGGCAGCCCAAGGTACCCACAGATTATATAAATATAATGTTCACTGGTGGTTTAGTCATGTACATGTAATTCTCCCCAGGGTGCTTTTCATCTCAGATAAAGATTTAACCTTTAATTTTTTTGAGGTTTTGTGCTGTTTCCTGACTTGCCATGGTAGCATTTAGGTGAGGGGGAAAGCTTCTATCCATGGACAGCCTTAGCTGTGCTTTAAAAGAATAGCCTAAAACAACCAGCTTTTGTGTCTCTCTTTCCAAGCCTGTATGTTGGCAGTGGTTCTGACACTAATAACTTCTGATAGCTAAACCAAATAACATTTGGGCACATTTAGCTTAATAATTCCCTTTATGTGGTCTTGTCATGGAGCTAAACTTGTTTGTTGATAAATGAAACTCTCAGAACTGAGACAGAGACTTCTTCTGTAAACTGCTTTATTCTTCTGTCATTTCTTCAGGGGTTTATGATAAATAACTGTATTGCTTATTATACATTAGGTTATTTCCTGTTTTTCTGTCACAGGTGCCTTGCCATTAGGAATTTAATTCAGCACACGATTTCTGTGTAGTGTTTTAAAACTCTAAAGTGTTGTTATTTTACTGCAACAGAGAACACCATGCTCTGTGGTGATGTCTGTGATGTATGACACCACGGGAGATAGACAGATAATTCTATGTATGAGTACTTCTAAAACTCTGGCTGTAGTTTTTCCATAAGTAAGAAGCTGCATTCTAAACCAGGGGATTTAGTAGCATTGTGGGTATAAGGTAGATTTACTGTAAATGCATTTGGTTAGCCATTTTTTAGGGTTTTTCTGGGTTGTTTTTTTTTTGTTTGTTTGTTTTTGGTGGGTTTTTTTTCCTTTTTTTTTTGTTCTGTGTCATTCATTTTTATGGAGTGTTAAGGCCACTTTCATCTTGGGATCCCAAAATGCTTTACATGTTTCAGAGGTAAGCAAGTGATGGCAAAAAGCCATGCTGTGATTTGTAGTTCTGGAAACGGAGCTTGATCATCCTCGATCAACTTCCAGGTAGGAAGAACAAATAACTGAAGTTTGGGATTTCAAAATATACTTCTGTGTATCTACTTAGCAGCAGAGCAGCACGTTCCCTTTCCTAGCAACCTTTGTTCAGTTTGGCCTGAATTCCACATCAGCCAGTGCTGCTTTTTCAGGTGCAAGCATTGTATTTATCCAGAGATACATGTTGGCAAACAGATATATTTGATGGGAAAACATGCAGAGCCATCAAACCATGCAAAACTTGATCATATTCCAGGAAAAATTTTGTTTTGTGAGTGCAAGAGTTATTTGTTCTTCCTACCTGGGAGCTGATCTTTCTCCCCTGACCTTGATTTCTTACAGCAATGACAACAGTTTCACAGTTTAACTGCATAATGGAGAAATATCATGGGATATGAGACTTTCTGCAAGTGTCCTGTGCAGCTCAAATCTCATTCTTGCAGAATAGAATAGCCTCAGAAGTTATCCCTTGTGGACAAAAATTGAGTGAGATGTGTAATTACTGGTGTTTTTCACACATGCAGACCCAGAGTTCACTCAGTAGGCATACTGATAAGAGAGATCTACAGCTAGAGATAAATCCAGGTATAACCACCACTTCTTCAGAACAATGGGTTTAGACAATCCAAATTAACTATCAATTATTGGCAATATCTGGTGGTTTACTCATATGGATGGGCTGTAAACCACTTGTGGCATCTTTGTCTTTAGAACAGACATCCCATTAGAAAAATTGTGTAGTCCCACACACAAGAAAACTCTAAAACACTTTAAGGCTCTTATTTGAAACAAATATTTTAATGTCTGACAAATCATAATTCCAACAGCACAAGACAGGCTGAAAGGAAAATTGCACTTAGCAGCTTCATACAAATATTTAGAATGAGAGAATAGTTTGGGTTAGGAGGGAACTTAAAATTAATCTTGTTCCAAAGCCCTGCCATGGTCAGGGTCAGCTGACACATCTCAGAGTCCCATCCAGCCTGACCTTGAACACTTTCAGGGATGGGGCAGCCACAGCTTCTCTGGGAAACTGTGCCAGAGCCTCACCACCCTCACAGGGAAGAATTTTCTCCTGATATCTAATCTAAACCTGCTGTTGTAGGAGTGCCTCACCAATTCCCATGTGAACAACAGCAGAGGAACAGGGATTGTAATTCTGACATAGTGAGGCCTGAGTATTGCCTGTCTTAAGCCTCTGACCAGTCTCATGTGCAGGAAAGTGGCAGAAGTTTCTCTGGTGTTTTTGAGGTGTGGCATTTTAAGATGAGTTCTGCTAAGGCTGATCTGTAAATAGCATTGAAGTGGAAGAAAGAATGTTGCAAATTAAATGACTTATCATAAAACTTTGCAGTAACCAACACAGTAAACAAATTTTACTTTTCTGAACCAGTGTGGCCACTTTACATCTACGCACCAAAATGCTGTACTCAAAGAAAAGCATATTTCTTGTCTTGTGGCCTCTTGCTTTCTGACTGCATAACTTTCTACTTGTCTTTCTTTCTTTCTTTCTTTCTTTCTTTCTTTCTTTCTTTCTTTCTTTCTTTCTTTCTTTCTTTCTTTCTTTCTTTCTTTCTTTCTTTCTCTTTCCCTTCCTTCCTTCCTTCCTTCCTTCCTTCCTTCCTTCCTTCCTTCCTTCCTTCCTTCCTTCCTTCCTTCCTTCCTTCCTTCCTTCCTTCCTTACTTCCTTCCTTCCTTCCTTCCTTCCTTCCTTCCTTCCTTCCTTCCTTCCTTCCTTCCTTCCTTCCTTCCTTCCTTCCTTCCTTCCTTCCTTCCTTCCTTCCTTCCTCTCTTTCTCCCTTCCTCTCTTTCTCCCTTCCTCTCTTTCTCCCTTCCTCTCTTTCTCTCTTTCTCTCTTTCTCTCTTTCTCTCTTTCTCTCTTTCTCTCTCTCTCTTTCATCATTTGCAGAGGAAGAAACCCTTCTGCTATGTTTTTTTTATTAGTCCCTTTTGATGATTCATTTTCACACAGATGCTGTCATTTAACTCTGCTGGTGCATCAGAGGTTCAACTTGATCAAAGTTTTCAGAACATGAATTTTTTTCTCCTAGCAGGATGCTATCAGGATCACTTTCTCCTTTGTCATATAATTTCTCTGAAAAGGTCAGCATGATCCTATCTTCGGGGCAGAATTCACAAAATTATAAATATGTTGGTCTAGTTTTAAAACCAAAATATTGTTTGACAGAAAAAGCATGACCTTAACAATCACTTGAAAACGGGGGCTTATGTAAGTATGAAAAATATGGACATTACCTTTGAAAAATCCACATTTAGAAAACCTCCTTCAAGCTACAGACAACTGTTGCATTTGTTTTTTATCAGTTTTGGGAAATATTCTTCAGTAAATACAGAATGCCTGTGAATTTACTGGTGACCAAATGCAGGGCTGAGTCAGGAATGTAAGTCAGCACAGTTCTGCAAGCCGCCTTAGTTTACAAAGTCAAGGAACAGATTTCTGCTTTTAAACAACCTGTAATTTTCCTTTCTTTTCAATATATATATATTTTTTTTTAAATGCAAGAGTGTTAAATAGCACATCTTTTGCAACCTCATTCTGAGAGTGTTTACCTTATTTAGGTAGTACCCTTTAAAGTTACCACAAAAAAAGGAGTGAGAAACTAGAAACTGTCCCTTGGTCTTTTCACATCCACAAACAAGCCTTTCTCCTCAGAAGTGTTTTGACAAATAAATATGCCATTTCATATACTCCAGTGTTTCCTGTTGGGCATTTGCTGTGTTGACACAGCAAACAGTGTCCTTTTCAGTGTACAGAATAATAAGAGAATTGTGTGGTTTAAAGCAAAAGCAAAACACTTGTTGGCTTTGTTGGGCACCCTGAGGCACTTGCTTTATAAACACGTTTTTCAGAGGAAGAAGGATTGACATTTTATAAAAGCTACATCACATTATACTAATAATGTTAAATACAGGTCAGTTTAGAAATGTGATTTACCACATTTACATTCATAGAAACATTTTTGAAATGGTTTGTGTTAGAAATTAAGCTGTATAACCAGACAGTACTGCTGATAAATGAAATATGCTGATACTGTTTCTGAACATCTGAAAAGTATTAGAAAAACCATATCAATCCAATGGTTGCTTATTGCTGACTCTGTGGATTGCAGGGTTACAATTCCAGGTGTATTTCTGGTGGAAAAAAGGCTACTCAAAGGTAACTGAAGATCAAACATCATAATAAATAATAAATTATATTATCCTTAACATAATACATTCAGTGATGAAGATTTTCTTGCTGTCCTGCAGCCCATTTGGCTGCCTGAATCCTGCTCCAAATCTCAGGCAGGAAAGAGATTGCATTATTGCAATAAATGGCAGCAGGCTGGCAGAATGAGGGGTTGCAGGAGTGCTGATGCATCATGTGGATTTTTCATTTTCTTCAGGAGAGAAAGAGGAAGGAACAGCTGCTAAAGTAGGAGAGGGATCAAGATATCAGAGGCATGGAGCACTTCTGTGAGGAAAGGCTGAGAGAATTGGGATTGTTCAGCCTGGAGAAGGGTTTGGGGCGACCTACATGCAGCCTTCCAGTATGTGAAGGGAGCCTACAAGAAAGGTGGAGAGGGACTATTTACAAGGGCCCGGAGTGACAGGACAGGGGGAATGGCTTCACACTGACACAGAGCATGTTTAGATTGGATATTAGGGAGAAATTCTTCCCTGCGAGGGTTCTGAGGCCCTGGCACAGGGTGCCCAGAGAAGTTGTGGCTTCCCCATCCCTGGGAGTGTCCAAGGCCAGGTTGGATGGGGCTCTGAGCACCCTGGGCTGGTGGCAGATGTCCCTGCCATGTCACCCATAGTAGGGTGGATATTTTTCCTTAGGAACTCTTCTGCTCATTTTGTCTTCTCGCTGTGTGTGACCACCTCCTTTCAAGGGCAAACAAACTTGGCTGTCTTCCTGTCTCACAGCTGCTTTTATTCCTAAGTTTTCTTTGAAAGAGAGATGAGCAGCTGGAACACTGAGCTTGGACGTTGCTGCTCTGCTGGAGAGAGGGGACCTGGGTTTGGGAGGAGCGAAGAGCTCCCTGGGCAGTGTGGGGCTGCAGCTCTTGCTCAGTCAGTTCTGAGCCATCAGGTGCAGCCTGGAGCAAGGGTGAGTGTGGGTGGCCATCAAGAGCCCATGGCTTGCCAGTGAGGAACTGGTGATGTGGAGGTAGAAGGGAGGAAGGGGTCAGTTTTGGTACTGGAGAGGTGATGAGGACACTGGGTCCCTTCTGCCTTGCCATCAGGAATTAATTTCGTGTTCTTGTCATACCACAGGCTCAGAGCAATCATTCCCTGTCCTGTTAAGGCCATTTCCTCATTTGTGGAAATTGATGCTGTTCTGTGCTTCACCAGAAAACTTGCATTTTTCCCTTCCTTTGGGGTATGACAGTTTTACCCATGTATGGCTTCAGCTGTGTAATCGTATCCAAGTGTGCAGCCAGTCTGGCCACTTCTGCTTTCTTTTGATTCCTTGGCCAGGAGCAACTGATTGCCACGGAATCCTATCCCAGGTGGCACTGATTTATGTCTGATTTATGTATTTCAAGTGACATATTTGTGGTGAGGCACAGCATAGCAGGGTAGCTGCCATGAGTCCCCAGAAGGGTTTGGGGGCAAGAGGCTGCAGGGACAGGAGAGCAGGGATGATATCAGCAGGAGAAGGCTGTCTTGTTTCTGTTTGTTGCATATTGGGCATGGATAAGTGCAATGGGAGTGTTCTGTGGCTGCAAAAATAGCCTTTAATGCTATGAATTTTACTTATGAAAAGTAAAAGCGTTATATGGAAAGTGGGGGAAAAGGACATAGGTTTAAAGAGTGAATAAGTGACTAACACAAGTAGAGTTAAACAGGGAATGGTAATGGGTGTTATTGAATGATCTATCCTTAGACAAAATATTCCTGCTTTATCCTATGCTTGTGCACTTGGGCTTTTTTGGGGGCTGGTTTGTATTTAAACATTGCCTGATTTGTGGTGTGTGTGACTTTGTTACTCAGCTTTGCTTTGAAAAGTCTGAAGACTTGTGTGGATTTCACTATCAAACTTGCTGTTTTGCAAAGAAGAATTCCACAGTACTCTGACAATCAGAGCTGGCAGTCAAAGCAAAACATATTGCCCAAAGAAAACGGCTTTATAAGCAGATTGTCACACCAGCATTGTAGTTTTTATGTCTACATGCTTGCCTGCTTACAGCCACAGTGAAATAGTTAAGTGTTTATTTATGAGCAGTGTTTAATAGGTTTGAGAATGAGAAACCATGGAAAACGATGAGGCAGGTACACAATTTCTTTAGGTCTTGTCTCCAGCTTCTCTTTTTCGGTTTGAAACACCAGGAATTTTTCAAACAGACATTTCAGAGAGAGATGGTGAGGCACAGACTGGCACCCAGCATGCAAAATATCAAGTTCACAGTCTGTAGCAACTGATTTGATGGATATTTTGATTCCAGGGATCAGATACTGTGCAAACTCTGAGGGGAAGACAGAGATTTTATGGGATAAGGAAGACATAAGGAAAGCTGATGCTGCAGAGATTTATGCTAGTTCTCTAGTTCTTTAATTCTGTAGTAATACAACCCAACAAACTCAGGAATCTTACTTGGTGAGTGAATATGCATTGGATGCAGATATCTGGATTAAAATAACGTTCAGATCAGTTTTGATTAGAACTTCATAGTATTAGAATGTGATGGATGGATTTGTATGAGTTATGTTTAGTTTTCTCCTCTGAGCAATTTATAACCTAAGCATTAGTCACCTACCCAATCTCCAGTCCCTTTCAGGATATATAAATAAAAATAGTGTGATACACAAGCAGTTAAAATTTATGATCATTGATTGATGTCACTCGTGTCTCTTGCTTGTGATGCTGAGCAGAGGGTAAAGAAAACAATTTCTTTCAACATGCACAATCTTGATTCTTTCCATAGATAGGTACCAGCAGCAGGCTGAATCCTGCAGCCTTTACTCAAACTTGTTACCTCATATGATGATTAAATGAAGAAAATGAGACTTTCACCTCTAGAATGAAACTAGTTCCTGTGTAGAAAACCTGCCCAAAGCATCTGAACTTCTTTGAGTCCTGAGACTCAGACAAAAGTGTTATTTCTTGTGCTGGTGAGACCCTGAGATGCTTTTTGGTCTCAAAAATGCAAAAGTTAGCTCCACCACCTATAGAAATCCCTTTACCTTAGCTGTTCTCTATTTTCACTCACATCTCTGGGATATTTTCCAGGCTGTTGACTGGGTGCCTCCTGAGTTGCACCATTCTATCCTTCATTTTTTCCTACTTTACCTGCAAGGCCAATGATCACAATATTAATAAATAATGCTTCTTATCTCACTCTTCCCCATCTCCCAAACCAGGCAGTAACATGTGTCCTGATTTAAAACTCTTGATATTATTATTTTTTTGGCACTCATCATAGACAATTTTGACTAAAAAATTGTCAAAAAGACAAAAAAAAATTGATATTAGTTCTGGCAGTGCTACTATAAATAATAAAATGTTGGGTTAGTCAGCTGAGGCCCAGCAGAAAGTTTATTTCAGTGTGTACTCCAACAAATGAAAAGCAAAGAGGAAATTCCCATTTACCTGAAGCTGCAGAATTTTGTGTTTACTCATGGGCATGCACAGAGACATACACAGAGAGAATGAAATTACCTGAATGCCAAGGCTCTGCTGCTGCTGTGCTGCACAACTCTCACAAATGTCAGGTTTGCTCTTATTGGTGATGCAGGTGATCTGAAATTACACCATTTTGGGGCTCTAAGTGGACTCAGAAGTTATTTCCTGGTTTAAAAGTGTTTCTGATTCTCACCAGGTTTTGTAGAAAGAAGCATTTGGAAACTGCTCTGAGGCACGTGGTGGGATTCTTGGGGCTGTCCTGTGCAGGTCCAGAAGTGGGGCTGCAGTGATCCCTGTGGGTCCCTTCCAGCTCAGGATGTCCCAGGGTTCTGTGATTTGTGCCTCATGGCTGGACAGCGATCTAAACATAATTGTTACTCTTCTGAAAAATCACATCAGAATAATGTGCCCTGTGGTTTGTTAAATGGATCATGAAATACCCACCTGAATATGTGGCAGAATGCTTTTGAAGGAGGGAGAGTGCAGATTTGTCAAGGAGGAAAACTTTGCTACAAGTCTGTGAAAGCCTCTGTGACTTTTGGCCAAAAATTTCTTTAACCAACAAAAATGTATTCACCCTCTCTTTCAAAATTTTGTTTTTGACCTCATATTAGAGAACTCTTTTGTACCACCTTGCCTTGTGTGGCCAGTGGATGAATCCACATTGTTTCTGCACAGCTGCTCGAGTTGTACACCCAAGGCAGGCTGTCCTTGTGTCTGTTTGTGTGAGGCTGTGTCTGTCTGCAGATCTGGAAAACATTCTGCTATCTTTTCCCCTGGCTGCTTTTCCTGTTTGCTCCTGTGCTGTTTTCAAAGCAGTGTTTAGCTCACTGATTCTTTCCTCCCTTCAAACTTTCCCAAAACAAGAAGGGGAAAGAAAAAAAAGGAGAAAACGCCAGGCTGGAAAGTAATTTTGTCCCCTACCTACCATCAAATTACAAAAACCTTTTTCTCTGTTATATGGCTAGTTCGACAGCAACACAGGTAGTGAGCTCATTCAAGAATGATGTTTTAAAATACCCCATAATCTGAGAGAGAAGTAGCTCAGCTTCCTCAGTGCTGGACAGACAATCACAGGCTGCTAAAATCTGAGCACAATTCCCTTAGTGGGAGCAAATCCCACTTTGACTCCTTCCAAAGGGACTGCTTAATGAATAAGAACTGATTCTGTTTGAAAAACAGTGATCTGCCTCTGTTTAGAGTGTAAATAATAATAATAATAATAATAAATAGGTTCTGGGTTTAATGTTATTATAATCATATTGAATAACACTTCATTTAAAATTGAATCCAACAACTTAAATTCACATGTGTAATGATTTATTTATTACAACTCCAATTATTTTGATATATCCCAGTGTATTAATCCCTTTTGAAAAGCAAAATAATAAACGCCACTAGCTGTTCTGCTGCAGATCTCAGGTGACCTGTGCTATGATTATTTATATTAAGGATATTGTAAAAGAGCCTACAAAAAACAGTTTCATTGTCTCTAATGCAGGATCAAAAAGAGTCTTTCAAGGTGGAGAGGAAAAAAGTTATTATAGTAGGGGCAGGTCTAAGATTCTTAATTTGAATAATTAAACCTACTTTGTATTTTTAAAAGCATTTCTAGGAAATAGTGACTTTGTGGCATGATTGCTACTCAAGTCAGCCCTATTGTTAGGATTAAAATGCATTTGAATTTGTTCCTTTTATTCAGATGTTTTAGCATTCAAAGAGACAATTTCTTGCACAATGAAGAGCAGTTTTCACCATTGTTTCATCATCACTGTCTCATTCTTTAGTCAGTTTTTGATGACATGACTTTTAGCATTCATGGCACATATGATTCCTAGTTTGAGACTTTCTTGTTCACATTTTGGTTTTAAGATAGGTTTTAGTTAGAGAAATAATTCTTAACTGAATCTAATTAAGGATAAATAGTTTTCCTAGCAATTGTAGCTGGAAACCAATTTGTCTGAAGTTTTCAGGAAAAGTAGAGAATCCAGATTTTTGTTCCTAAACTGAAGCTTGGTTTAAATGGTGGATTTCAGCTCTGAGTTTGAGTTTCCTTCTGGAGCCTTACACAGCTCCACAAAAACATTTTGTTTTTCAGTGTGGGATTTTTTTCTGAAAAAACAGAGATAAGAGCAGGACGATTGAAAAGAAGTTGGCACATCCCGTAGAAAGATTCTGTTCCATGTGACTCCAACCATTATTCTGTGCAGAGCAAGGAGCTGTGCCATTCCTAACCACAGCTTTTTGCTCATTGCAAGAGCAATGCAGAGCTGTCCCTTTTCTGTGGGACAATGAACCTGGACAACAAAATTAATCTTGGAACTCAGAACAAAAAGTCTGCCTTACTTGCCAAACTGTGTTTGTAAATGAGCTCGTTGGCTCAAATTCAGCATGAATCTAGAGACTGAAGATATTCAGTAGTGCATTACAGGAAAAGGATTTTATTCAGGGTATCAATATATTACCTTTCAAATAGTTTAGAAACTCATTCAGTGAAATCCAGACTTTCTCATCACTAATCCCATTGAAAGTGAATGGAAGCTTTGTCAGCCTAGTGTTTAAAATTCTCAAGAAACTTATTTATTTGAAAAATAGCTAATTTGTTTAATAGAAATTGAAACTGTTAATTCCAAATTTACTATTCAGTAAAATACATTTTTTGTTTCATGAATATTGTGTGCTTTCTTAGCAGTAGCCTCAGCTTTTACAAGTGAAATCAATTTCTTTCCTCAACTCTATTCATCATGAAAAAATATAAATCCTGTCTTTTATGAAGCTGTCATGGTTCCTTAGAAATATTGGACCCTAGGGCCCACTACTCCATTTAAAACATTCTTCATGTTCCTACAATCTTTTTTTTCAACATTCCTTTTGCTTGTTTGGTGACTTTTATTCTTCCCCTTCTCATTCAGTGAAATTCAATATTATGTCCTTATTCTGCTCTTTTTTAACACACAACTTAATAGAACACATTAAAAAGCAGAGATTTCGTATTTTTAGGTTTTTTAAAGGGAATATAGCCTCGTTTATCACGTTGTCTGTGTTCTTAATCTTCCTCTTTTGTATTTTTTCTTTGCTTGCATATTCTCTGGAAGATGTAGGGAATCCAGATGAATTGAAAAAGAACCCAAGCTACGTAAGGCTCAATTCTCAAGTAATATTTACATCCCTGAAGAGGCAGAGAAACACATAATGGGATTTGAAAAAATGCACAGAGGCGCTTACTTTTTCTTTAATGTTCTGAAAATTCTGGTTATGCTGTTTGCAGAGCTGATGAAGTAATGCTTAAATGATTATTAATAATTAATTAATTAAGGAAATAATTTATTTTATTTTTTTCCTTTTCAATCCACTCTTTTCCCTCAGGATTTTGCTTGTATCCAGGCTTACTATGGCTTAGATCCTTCTTCTGTGAGAGGCTTAAGTGCAGTAACAGCAGGAGGAAGGGGAGCAGAGCTGTGCTCCCAAGGGAATATATGGGAGGGAAAAAGTCTCACTGAAGGCAGGTTCTGAAGATGCTCTGACTGATGAATTAACTACTAATGTAGCTCAGAATAAGAGCTGATTTGGAGTCTGAGGTGTTGGTGGTGTGGGTTTTTTACCAAATTTTGATTTTAGTTTGAACAGCTCACACCAAATGCAGATGAGATTCCTGTCACCTAACTCCAGTTATCTTAAAGTTAAGTGCTCATTTGCAGCTAATTGTCTAGACACTCTCCATCATCAATGAAGAAATAGAGGCACTTCAGGAGTGATTAATCCCATGCTAAAATAGATGTCTAAGCTGGCATGAGTTGGGAGTAGCTGTCTTCCTCCACCAAACAGCAGGGGAGCTCTGACAAAGAGGAGCTGAAGACAGGTGAGATGGTTCCCCCTCTCCTCTCTCTGCATGGTTTCACTGATTTGGGATATGACTGAAATTTTTCAATATTTGTGGAATAGTTTGACCATATTAAAGAGATTCTAGTGTCAAATCCACCAGACTCAAGAGTACACAAGCCAGAAATTAATGTACCCATTTCCACTGGTCCTGTGCTTTGCTGGGGTTTGTCAGATGGGAGCTGAATAAACCAAAGCTGGTGCATAAATCATTGCTCATATTCCAGGCTGGGATCAGCCTGGAGATCATCATCCACCCACAGGGAAGGCTCCACTTGGTTACTCTTCTGTGCAAGCAATGTCACAGTGACACCTCAAAGCTGTCCTCTCACTGTCTTTTATTTCCTAAATATTCTAACTAAAAACCAAATTAAGCAACATAACTCAAAAGTAACTGGAATGGAAAGCACTTCAAGCTGGCAGAAATATTACAAAAGTTTAATACCACATAAATGGTTTTCTCGATAAAATTCAGAATTAATATCCATTAGATCATTAATGAAGGTTGAAGCGTTCCTCAATGAAGAGAGCTATTAGTAACACTTTTACAGTAGGAATTCTGTGCAATAATTTTTATTCCCGTGTATTTTTTGTGAAACAAAGAGAATATGCCATTTAACATTAAATTTAGCAAAAAATCTTTCAAGATATACTTTATAACAGAAACAAACCAGCTGAAGACTGTTATTAAACATTCATTTGCTTCTCCAGAACTAGAGTTCTGCTGCATGTTTTTCATAATTGGACACGAATGTTTTTCAGATTATAGGGAACCCTTCACTGAGAAAGTGTGGGCAAAGCAGCCATTTCTGTGATATAGGATGTCACCTCTATGAAAATTTGCTTAACAATTTAAAGGAACAAACATGGTTTTTAAACCTGCACTGACTCTGGGCTGAGATAGGGGAAAATAACACTGTCAGATTCTCATTAGGATCTGCCCATCTTTAGAATAGTTTCCCTGGATTTTGGTAGCAATGTATGTAAGTATGCCAGTGGAAAAAATTACCCAGTTTCTATGTTGCATTTTGGTTCTTGAACTACTCATTGGTTTTTTCTCTTGTCTTTACTCTCATTCCAGGAAAGGAATACCCAAGAACTGGAGTTTCTGCTAGGTTGTTATCAGAGCTTTATCTTATTCACATTTAAAAGCACTTGTGCTAATTGTGTTTGCATTTTACTGACACCATCTTAAAGTAAGAACTGCAAATCCTTAAAATCCCCTGCTCAGTAGGCACAGAAGTCTGTGCTGCAAGAGCACTTCTCCTTGGTTGATGTATGTTACAGAGGAAACAGAGCAGTCAGGTAACTGCTTGATTTTATGATTGTGGTGCACAATGGCAGCATCTTTTCTCATCTAGCTGCTCCTTCAGCTGTGCAAAATGAGATGCTGTAGATGTTCCAAAAGCAGAAGATCCTTCTGTTTTAGTTTCATTGAGACATAACTCTTGCTACCATTCTGATATCTGTTGTTCTTTAACTGAGATGATTTCTTTCTCTTACCAAACTGTGACTATAAAGACATACACAGGGTGGGTTATCTTTTTCATCCTTTTAATAATAATAATGATGATTAAAAAACCTTGTTGCAATTACATTTCCATTTATTGTCATGGTAGATTTTTACAAAGGAATTGAACAAGCAGAGTTCTGGAGTTGTTGATGGAGCTCCAGAGTTTCTGGAGTTGATGAAAGAGCAGCCTATGCATGTCATTGTAGATGCAGAGTTGAGTGATGAACACAAACCACACACCCACACCCACACACGGAGGAAACAAGGCACTGCTAGGACTGTACAAGTAATAAATGACTGTGGACACATTAAAAACTGAGCTCCTAGTGCCAGCAGCCCTAGAGCTGTGCGTGGCTCTGGGGTTCCCTGCTGGACAGCCCTGCTGTGTCCCTCTTCCCATAGGTGTTGGAGCCCACGTTGGTGGGAGGGTAAAGGGCGCCGATGCTGCCGCTGGAGCGCACCAGGAAATCGGCCAAGCGCTGCGTCACGCACGTGGCCGTGATGCATTTCCTCTTCTCCAGCTGGTGGCTGCCAAGGTGAAACCAGAAAGGCCAAGATTAAGCCAAACGATGAGCAATCCAGTGTGCCACTTCTCAGAGTCACTTGAGCTCGGCTGATGTGGGAGTTCTTTCAATACGTGCACAAATACAGGAACATGACAGCCTTCCCACCACCTACTTTGTGCCTGAAAAAAATGCCTTGTGCTGGGTGCTATTATCAGTTTTAATGATGGGGGTTATTCAAATGCAGAGACCTGAACAGTCATATGTCGTTTTTATTGATACCCTGCACAGCAGTTTATGACACTCAGAAAACCTGTAATGATAGTATAGGTAAGACACTGAGTGAAAGCAATGACTAAATGTTTCCCTTTCAGCTGAACTTCTAAATCTATTTAGAGCTCTTGCTGATATCATGAGGATTACTAACAGAATGATGATCACTAACATTTATTTAGTTCCCACAGAATCATATCCTGCTCTCTCTGAAGTGAGTGGTAATATTCCAGCCCAAGTGGATTAAACCCAAAGACTCTTCCTCCCAACTGCACCACATGAGAGGCAGCAGGCATTGCCAGCTTCTGCCAACTTCAGTTCCACTTAGGATGGGTTTCAGCTCTGTTTCTCTGCCACTTTGCTCTGACTAAACAGAGATTTCATCCACTGAAAAGCTGCCACATCTCTTTTGAAACACCAGCGACTTGAAAGTTCTGTTGTGGTGGGAGAGAATCATTTGCTGAATGCTACTTTAAAGAGTGTCCAAGGAAAAAATCCATATCTAAAAATAACATTTTATTATCTGAACCAACAGACCATTTACAGAACTCCATGTAAAACTTATATTGCAGGATTTTTTAAAATCACAATTAAATGGTTAGTTTGAGAGAGCTTGGGTTTTCAAATTTGTTTCTTAGACTGCTGTGTTGTTCCTTCAGACAGAAATACTTGCTGAGGTTGCCTACTGAGTTATTGCTTATTTTCCTGACTTCTTCATCCTGATATGGCACGAGTTAGATACCAATTTGTGGCTAAAATTTACTGTGAAGAGCAACAATTTCCCAGTCTCAAGCTCTGAGCATTTACCAATATGTTCCTTTGCTTATTGATTATTAAATCTGTCATCTAAAATGCCATATAACTGTTTGAAGTCATTTGTATTGCTCTAAGAATCCAGATGGAACAGCAGCTGTGAAAGGAATGTCTGTATTATACTGGGTCTTCATTAGTAGACATGCAGCAATTTCTAAGCAATTAGTATTTTAAAAGTGTAACTGCATTCAAAGAAAATGGTTGGATAGTGCTGGATATAATCTCCCATTGATTTTCATGGGTATTTCTATTGGTTTTAATAAAATCCTTAACATATGAGGTACAAAAATTGTCATATAAGCATATCATAGTATTTTTAAAATATATATTCAAAGAGATGGGAACGGGCAATTGTATATACATATGTATTTACTGAATTTATCCATAACAGAAACTGAAACATAACAGTCATTGAAAAAAATTCACTCAAAAGTGAATTTCTTTTGAAAAAAAATTCACATCAAAACTAGATGAACTTGAAGGTCTCTTCCTCAATGGTTCTGTGGGAAGCAGAATAGTTCAGTGCTGCTTATCTTTCAGTACAAATAGCAAATAAATCTTGAAATGTTTTTTATTTGTTTAAAAGCTACCTGAAATTGAATTTAATAATTTATAAACGAGAATGTATTTCAGACGAGTGAAATTCTATCAGAACCAATTTCTTCTTTTCCTTCTTGCCAGGGTTAAATTCATATTTAATTCTGTGTTGAAAAAATTGTTTAATTACTGAAAGCATTTATACTATAAAATAATTCCATTCTAGCAGAGCAGTAATATTATTAAGAAGGGTATGTTTTCTTTTTTTCCCTTTAGGCTTGGAAACCTTGGAAATTTTTTTAAAAAGGAAGGCACTTTCAAAACACACCTTCCTTCTCAAGGTAATGTAGTATTTGCAGCCTTTGAAATTTATGAAAGAGTTACAATTGTAAAGTGATCAAGTGATTTGCTACTTTGTCCCTGGATTTCACTTTCTACCCTGAATACTCTGATTTTTATGTTACAGACAAGCTGATCTTTATGCTTACAGGAAAGCTCTATTTAGTAGAAGGATATTTTAACCTCTTTTTTTGGAGAAAAAACAGCAGAAGCAAAGAGTCTCAAGTAGCAGGACATCACTGGAACAAAGTTTGCCTCACGATTCAATCTGATATGACTGGAAGAAACAAGGAAAATCAATACCTTTTTGTCTTTGCTGCTGGTTGTTCTGGCATTTCCTCACTAAGTCCTGAGAGTGAATTCTGAGACATTACAGGCAGCATCCATCCTTGTCTCTTGGAAGCACCATCAGATAAATCATCAGCCACAGCCAGCAATCTTTGAACAACAATAAAATAGCCAGCTTGAATAACTCTGTTTTTATATTATTTGAGACACGAAAGCAAAAGCAACTCATGCAATAATCTGGACAACTTTTTCCCTAAAAAGAAATGAACAGGAATATTTGTTACTCACCTCTCAATAGGTGTAGCTTCCAAACAGCTCAGAGTGACAGAAAGTGCAATGAAGAAAACTGACAGCTTTAGGTTGCACATCTTGCCCTCCAAACTTTCTGAAAAGAGCAATGATTCAAAACTGAAAGCTAACCCAAATACTCTCCAGAAAATCCTATTACTGATGCCCATTCTGCCCTAAATCAGGTGCAGCCAGTCTTTTTCACAGGCTACAGTGAGCAAAATGATCCCCTCAAGTTTAGTGACACAGTTCAGTTTCAGAAATACAGCTCTCAGCAGTAAATGCTCATTTTCCATCCAGCAGCTTCGATCCTATCCCTTATCTCTGCTTTGCATTTCCTGACATATCCCAGTCTGAAATTCTGGTCCCCAGTGCAGTTTGCTTTGAAGTTGTCTTAGCCTTTTCCTGAAAAATGCTCTTGTTTAATAACAGGGGATATTGTGCTTTTCTAAAGCACATCTGTTGCACTGCAGGTAAAGTAAGAAAAAAGGGAAATAATTTACCTTTTAGTGGCCACGGATCCAAGTGGAGAAGCCAGCAAGCCCTCTTGGCTAGCAAGGAGTGTGCATGCACCAATTCCACGCTTGCATCCAGCTCTGGAGTATCCTTTTCCCTCTTCCTTTCTGGCAAGTAATACGGCTCTTATATATCCTTGACACCTTTCTCAGCTCTGACATCAGGCAGCACAGAGAGACTGTCGTTAATTCCCATCCCTATAGGCAGAGAGTGCCCCAGAGAGGAGCAGAGGCAGGTGGGTCATTATTGCATTAGGACATCAGCAAATATTCACCTGGTGGATGCAGGATGCCCTGGTGAAGGTACTGCAACAGCACATTGCACATCACAAATGTAGCCTCAATTTTTTACAGCTCTGATGAGCTGCTGAGGTAATATTCCCTGTGGGTGTTTTCGAGGGCTAAATAAGGTAACAAAAGTTACAAGGAAAAGGCAGAGCAAATGAAAGACCAGGCCAGGTCTTGTGTTTCACTGTAATTGAAATGCAAGGAAATGTATCTCAGGAAAAGGCGAAAAAGTTAAAGTTGGGGAGGTTTGTTGTAGGATATAGATCAAAAAGAAAAGGTGTCTGAAGGGATGAAAGCTGTATGATGAATAAGGAAAGAGTGAAAGTTATTAAAATTGACAGACAGAGTTCTCATTCAGGGTAACAGGGTAGAAACCGTGTGCATTTTTCAGTCAAGTCTAAATGTGAATGAAAATTCTGTCACTATTAATGTGAAATCTCATGTTTTACTAGCACTGGTGGATTCTTTGTCATGCATGAAAATTGAGTCAATTAATACTTTTTCAGAAGGCAAAAACTAGGATTAGGAAGCTGGGAAATGTCAGAATAAAACTACCTGTGCAAATTTATTTCTCTAGTATGCATTGAGTATGGCTCAGGGGAAAATGTACAGCTTTTAATAAACTAAACCCAGTGTTAATGAACTACCTAATTGCAGATTTCCAAGGATACAGATTAGAACCATTTCCCTCTGATTTCAGTGGAAATCAGGCAAATCACATTTCCCCCCCGCTGTACCTCCTTAGTTTCTGCTAGGTATCCCAATGCCTTTGGAAAACAGATCTTTTAATTATTTATAGAGACCAAGATTCTGGCACAAAAGCTGAGCAAAAGTTCTGTGTGATAAGAAGTTACCATGTGCATCTTTTCTATCCCCAAGAACATGAATTAATTCAGAACTGCTTCAGTGCCAAGTCCACTGCCTTAGCTGGAAACCCCCTTCTTTGTTGGTTTAGTCTGTAGTACCAGATTTTCATTGCAATGGCTCAAGTTCCAGCCTTGGCTCACTCCAGGCATCTGTGCTACTCGAGGTGAATACAGAAGGAATATTTAACTGGGATAAGGAGCCTCTTAACTTGATTAAAACAGTCTGCAAATAAGACTCTAGAAAGTGACAAAATGTTTTGTTGATGTAGAGGTTGCTTTGGGGTTTTTGTGTTTTTTGTGGTTATTTATTTTTTTTAGGGGGTGCTGAGGCTGGATATTTTTCTTTCTGTTTTTAATATGATCATATACTTCTTTTCAGCAGGTTCCTGTTATCCCCTCTCTGGATGGACAGTCCCGGTGTAAGAGAAGTAAGTACAGTGTTTTATCTTCACCATGGCAGTAAGTTCTGTGCAACATCTGAAACAGTTTATGTCTCCAAAGACTCACTGTAGAATTTGACTGTGATGCAATAACATTCTGATGTTACTTTCCCTGTAGCATTTTCACTCCTCTGAAATGAAGGCATGATTAAACCCATTTTTACATAGGTAGAATTGTGCTGAGAAACAATTATGCAGATGCTCTCTGGCTGGGGACTGACATCAACCAATCTTCACTGCTTGGATATTGAACTTGAAAATGCCTTGATGTGCTTTTTCCTGGGTGGAAAGAGATCTGTGTGCCACTGACACTCAGCAGTGGTCTTTATGCTCAGCCCTTGTGAGAGATGTTGTTTCAAACCCTGAAAAGCAATGGATAGATCAGTTTGTGTTTAAGATTAAAAGATTTAACTGAATACTCAGAATCTCTTCTGTTTTAAGGCATCTAAGTGAGTGCTTTCTGTACCAAACTGGAATCAAGCTATGGGGTTGAGAGAAATAAAATGAAACACAGATTTTCAAATAAAAATTGATCCCAAATTCTGATTGCAGCTGTCCTGCAAGAAGACTGGGGGGGAGCCACTAATGCTTTGAGAGGAGAAGAGAAAGGCTGCTTCTTGAGTGCAGTGGAGAAATGAAAGTAAGCTCATGATGTCCCAGGAGCACTGCCAGCCCCCTGGGCCACACAGCCTCTTGGCAGAGCCAGCAAGAAGTCTATCCAGCAATTAGTCACATGTAAAGTTGACAAAATTAAGGTATTGCAGCTTCTGTTGCAAGCTCTCTCGAGCAGGAGTTGTGTTTTCCTACACAAACAGGAATGGAATATGAAATTGTGGAATGTCTTTGACATCAGAACAATTCTTAACTCAAATTTCAAGATGCTGGCACTAAATACAATGCAATGAGTGCTTGGAAAGCTATTTTTACCACTCACAAAGTTCCTTAACCTTGATCTTAGAGAAAACTCTTTATTCCTGTGCATGACAACTGTTATCAGCCTAGGGAAAAAGAAAACCAAGTGTTCTCATTAAAGAAATTGGTGATCAATTCTATTCTGAGGAGTTACCTGCTAACTTTAGATATTTAAACTGGTGTTTAAGTCTCTGTGCAAAGATTTTTCTCAAGAATTGTGCCTATAAGAGGGTTAGGTGACACCAGAGCTGAGGTTTAAAAACAATCCAGAAGACATGATTTCCCAATTCCTTCTGGAAACACAATGTCTGGAACTGCAAAATGCTGGTTTTGCACAGGGATGGAGCAGGGAACCAGCCTTGCCTCAAGGGTCTGCTGCTTTTATACCCTGGGGAGTGGGATTTGTATGGCTGAATGTGAGATCAATAGAGAGACCATTCTCGTGCCTGTTTTTAATGCAGGAGTCTAAAACAGCTTCGATGATCTGTGCCTGTTTCTCCTTTTTGCCTTCAAAAGCAGCCTTGGGTGGCTTGTTCAGGTGCAGATGTTCCCACTGTGGGTGTCTAAATGCAAATGGAGTGAATTCCATCAGGGGTTCTTCAGCTCTCCTACCTGCTCAGTGCCTGAGATTTAAGGTTGTCTCCCCCTTTCTCACATTTACCTTTTTCTTAGGCTGTTCTTGGCACCTGCTGGGCAGCTGGTTCCCACTTTTAATGGCTACTTCTCAACGTCTGAGTTCCACATTTGCTTAATAACATTAATAAGGCACATTAAGACTCTTGGTAATGGATGTATCTCTCCCATTTGTGAATCTCAGAGCCAGATTACCTGGTGCAGGCACTTCCCCAGCTGCTGTACAGCTGTGTCAGGCAGATGTCTCCAGTAAATTACGTTGTTGCTCAGTTACCAGGAGCTAGAAATGTGTGAATAACTCATGGGTTAGTTGGCCTGTTGTATCAAAACAGAAAAAGGAAAGGTTTAGGCATTAACTTGCAATGGGCTTACTTAATTTATTTTTGAATAAGCCAGCAATCAGAACAGCAGCAGCATTAGTGTCCATCAGTGTAAATATTACCAGTAATGACAAACTGGTGCTCGTGTCACAGCCTGTGGCTGTTGTGTGAGTTAAACACAAAGTTTAATGCACTTGTTTCGTGTTTATAGCAATTTTAGTAGCCTTTCATTCCTTTTAAATGTTTAAAGCTTTTAAAAGCTACAAACCAAAAGTAAAGCATAAAAAAAGAGGTTCCATTGATCGTATCAGCACCTCTGAAAAAGTCAAAGTATCCTTTATGGCCAAATTTGGAATTAGAAGAGTAAATCAGGTTTTCTGCTGTCATTCTGTATGCCCTAACATGTCCAGCATTGACATTAATGAACCTGGCTATCAGGACACTATTGCAGCAACTAAAAACTATGTGGAACATCAGAGGGAACATAAAATCACTCTAGAAAATTATGATTAGGAACCCGGATTGTTCCTTATATTTTTACATTAGGATGCCAAAGTCTGAAAATTTTGGCTATAATGCTCTCTTCCCAGTATTTCTTGCTTGGTGCAATGTTGTTGAACACTACAATGTTTGTACTTTCTGGTGTGTGGAGTTGCAATTCTCTATGTTAGCACTTAAGCTGTGTGTGACTGCTTTGTTCAAATAGTGTTTTATCAAATGTGCTTTTGCTAGCACAACTTTCTGTGTTACCCCTGTTGCACGTGGGCCAGTTCAGTGCTGATAAAAATACAGAGAGCTGTTCCTGTTGATCCCAAAACTGATGTCAAACCTGAGGAAGAAATATGTAAGAAGCAGCTGAGAGGTGAGAGGTGGAGAGTTAATAATTTCTCCCCCAGTGGAAAAAAAGATGATTCAGAAATAGATGGTGTCCATCCATGGGATTGATGAGCAAATGGAAAGAAGCAATTTGGGTAGTTAGCAGTATTTTAAACCAACTTTTTTGATGTATTCTGTTCCTCAGCTCATGCCACTGACAGAATGATGTAGCCTCAAAGGACTATTGCTAATGATTGCTCTGGGAATGAGCTCAGCAGTTTGTGCTGAATCAGTGCCTATAGCTGGGAATCCCTCAAGCAGGAGAAATAAACTGCATGTTTAGATCAGAAAAGGCAGAATTGACAGCTCAGTGGTTGGTGAGTTCCTAGTGCCATTCTTACTTACAGTTCATAGAGTTTTAATTGCATCCAACAATTTACCTTTGAATACAACAGAAGGTTTAACTTTTTGATTTTCTTTTTCCCTGTCTCTCCTGCAACCTGTTTCCAGAAGTTAAAAGCAAAAGCAGGACTCCCTTTTGGTTAGCAATGCCACTCTCAAGGGCTCGAGACAGTGCTAATGGTAAATATTAATATGGAATGGAAATACTGTTCTTCCTTTGTGGTAAACTAAGTCATCCATTGCTTCCTGCTATGCTAATTCTCTTCAGTCACCTTCTATAGCAATTAATGTATAAAAAGGTATTCAGGTTTCATGGATATGGCTGGAATGCAGACATGCCACTGCTTCAGTAGAATGGGGAGTTCTCTAACTGTGTTGTATTTGTGTGTGCTTCAAAGCAGGACCAAGAGCCTTGCTGAAAGGAAGGGCAGGGTGGCTGTGTTGAATGATGGAATCATAGAGTGGCCTGGCTTGGAAGGGAACTTAAAAATCATCCAGTTCCAACCCCCTGCCCTGGGCAGGGACACCTTCCACTATCCCAGGGTGCTCAGAGCCCCATCCAGCCTGGCCTTGGACACTGCCAGGGATGGGGCAGCCACAGCTTCTCTGAGAAACTGTGCCAGGGCCCCAGCACCCTCACAGGGAACAATTTCTTCCTAATATCCCACCTAAACCTGTTCTCTGTCAGTTTGAAGCCATTCCCCCTTGTCCTGTCATTCCATGATCTTGTAGATAGTCTCTCTCCATGTTTCCTGTAGGCTCCCTTCAGGTGCTGGAAGACCACAATGAGGCCACCCCTAAGTTACTGAATGACAGAATGAAGCCTCCCTAAATGCTCCTGTAAGGGAAAAAAGAGAGCAATCAGGCATGTGTAGAAGTGCTGCTTCTGATTTACTGAGTGTAGCTGTGAGAACTCTCCACCCCTTCTTCCCCACCCCAGCATCTCACACAAAGAGCACAGACATCTGTGGAAGCTGCAGTGGGAGCAGGAACCTCCCTGCATGCTCCCCAGACTTATTCCACTGCAGCTGAAACACTGGCAAATACAGAGCAAATGAAATCAGTCACCTCTGAGAGAAACTGCTGCTTTTCAAAAGAATTCTACACGGATTCAGCCCTTCACACCTGATGCAGTGCATAAGTTTTAACTAAGTTTTCTCCTAAACTATGTCACTTTTAAAAAATCAGATTTTTTTTTTTTTTTCTCTGCAAACTGCTGCAAGAGAATGACAATCTGGCTTTGTCTTGAAACACTCTGAGTCTTTTAGATGATGCTGTCTTGACAGCTCTGCTATTAATAGTGGCATTTTCCCTGCTGGTTGAAAAGGAGACTTGTGCTGAGCTGAGGATCAGTCATGTTCCTAATAATTTTTCACTAAGGACAGATGCAGTCTACGAGCTTACGTAGGAGAATTCACGTCGGCAATACCATGAAACATTAATTAACTTGTTTATGGCATGTCATCACACACAGCTGCAAAATAGGACAGCCCTTCTTCAAAAATAAATGCAGTAGGGCTGAATTTGCTGTGTGCTTGAAGCATTGGAGGTGTGAGTGCAAGACCTGACCTTTTCATTCCACCTGGAGATGAGAAAAGACTTTGATAAGCACAAGGAACATGAATCAGTACATGAAATTGTCTTTCCACTGTAAGAAGTCATTAAAAATTCGTTAGAAGTTCAGCACACGCATCTGAAAACATGTAGTGGATTTTTGGTCTGTTATGGTGGTGTGTTTTACACCAAATATTGCTGTTTCCTTCCATTTAGCAGCAAATCCACTTTTGGCTGGGCTCATCCTTGATAACAGAAATCAACAATGGTGTGAAAAAGTCAGTACTTAAATGTGAGCTCTCACAAATAATTTAGGAGCTACAAGTGCCGTGGCCAGTTCAGAAGGTGGTGTTATTTTGCAATAAATTGTTATAGAGCCAAATGCCCACTGGAAAATTGAAAGCACTGCATTATTGCAAGGGGAAAAAATGAGGCTCTGGAACCTTTCAGTCATTAACGTATTAAAATAATTTTGAATTAACACATATTGTGTCAATGAATGATAAAATTTCAGTGGGAAAAAAGTCACCTTATGAAAGCTTTTGGTTCAGAGAAGAGCCTTGTGCAGAGCAGCAGAGAGGCTCAGACTTCAGGACAAGTGTCTTTAAAATCTGTAGGTGTTGAATACCTAATGTATATTTAGAATGGGTATCTTAAACTCTGCTTTTGATTTCAGAGTATTTTCTGTTATATAAATTATTGTCTACATAGGTAGTCCTTTTTATTAGTGTTATTTTTCTTGATTTGCAGGATTCCTACACATTTCCACTCTGGCTATTCTGGTGACTGTAGGCTTGATTTTGTTAATTTTCACAGAGTTCCCATGGGTCTTTTCATTTCAGAGAGCTCTCACATTGCCACACGCTTGTTGGAATTGTGTTCTTGCTCAGTGGTATTGTGTTTAAAAACGAGCAATATTGGCAGTGTCAGAGCATTTCACACCTCCTTGTGTACATGATGGGCTAACACATCCTTAAACTGTTTTTTAAGATGTTGTCACAAGCAGGCATAATCTTCATGGTGTTATGGATCCCTCCACCCCACTGCTTTAAGTCCCAAACCATCCTGCTGCCTTTTAGAATTCCCATAGCAGTTTGTGGAAGTTGAAAAGGCCACCGTTGAAAGAATTGTAGAAGTTATCACCATAGAGGTGAGGGGTTTTTTATCAGAAAGACTTAAACCTACACTGTTATTTGAAGTCAGTAGTTTGATTTTCACTGCCAACAGAGGATGTACATTTCATGCAACTTTAACCTTTCTGAGAAAGAGAATCTGTTTCAGGGATCCTATGAAAATTTCCCATGTTTTTAAAATGAGATGTTTGTAGCTAGAATGCTGTGCTCACAGGTGCATGCCCAGCTATGGCCTGACTCCCAAAAGACCGTGGATCTTCCAGGCCTGATTCCCAAAATATTCTGGATCTTTCACTCAGATGTTTCACATCTTTTAGGACTGAGCTAAGTAAAGTGTACCTAGGAAGGCCAGGAGTGTCACCTTTACCCATCTAGCCTGAAGATATCTCTGCACACAAAGCATATTATCACACACCAAAAACCTGGTGGACTTGATGGATAGTGAAAGTGAAATGCTATCAGCTTACATAAACCACTGATTGATGAATCATAGGTAATGTCATTTTTTTCCAGAGGAAAAGACTCCAGGGAGACTTTGAAGCTCTGAACTGCAAGTCAACCTGCAGTACATTTGTTCCTTTAACTTTTCTCCAAGTGTGTTCCTGAGACAATTTGCCTCGTTAGTGAAAAGCTGACTGATCACACAACTAATCCCTTTGTACTTCAACTAGAAAGTACTGCCCAAAAGTATAGAATTAGGTTTTCAACGTTCTGAAAAGCTGTTTTGACAACTGAAACATTTATGTTTTCTAACATTTAAAACCAGAAGTTTGTACAACAGAATGTCTTCCAGACTTGCAGCAAATTTTATGAAGAATAAAGAATTTTATGTCTTCATAAATTTTGCTTCAAGGCTAGAAGGCATGAATATGCTTTGCTGAAATAAAAGCAAAGCCCCCAAACCCATACAAGTGCAAATCAATGTGCTAAACTGCTTTCTTAAGGGAGAAGTTGTTATGGATGTATCACTGGTTTAAATAAATAACCAGTTATGAAACTGTACAGCAATAATGTTTTGCACATATGCAGGATTATCTCCAAGGTATGGGTCTGAAGGCTTTCTAGAAAAGTCTATTTATTGTTCTTGGGTTACATGGGAAAAAATTGAGGCAATCATGAGTTGAAGGGGACGAGCAGAGCTGAGGATGGAAGACAGATCTGAATTTTCATTTAGCCTGTAGCTGACATGAACTCCATTGAGGTGAAAGGGAAGGAAATCTTACTGGATGGTGAAAGTATATCTGAATTCAGACCCAAAATGGGCAGAAAGTTTTGTGCCAGTCTGTGTTTTTTGCACATATGGGGGTAAACATCACCCTTCATTTTTTTATTAAATGCAGATGGATGTTTTTCTACCTGGTTTGGGCAGATCAAGTTTTTACAAACACAGGTGTCAACAAGAGACTTAAGGTCACAAATGAAACCTGTCTCAGCACCAGTACTTGAAGGTGTATCTACTGATTCTTAGATGTGATGTCTAATGGACTTCATCAAAGTCAAATGATCTCTTCCTGTCATGTTAGCTAGAACTAAAAATGCTTGGTCAAACAACTCTCTGATTTTGTAATGTCCAATAATCAGTAACAAAACCTCATTCCCCTCTCCCTTCTGACCCTGTGTCACCCCTGGCTAGGACTCCACCCAGCCTGTGAATTCACACACTCACGTGCACTCCTGAAGTTCCTTTCTTGCTCGTGGTGCTCTCTGATGTCTTCAGGAGAGTCAGCACTTCATGCCCAGAGATCTGACACAGATGTAGCCCATGGCCTTTTTATTTTTTCGCAGGGAAGAGAAAGAGATGGGTTTAATTTTCCTTCTAAGAACTCAGTCCATGTCTGTCACATCTGAGTAAACACTCTCAAATGCACAGCTGAAGCAGTTTGGCAAAACCACAAATTTGGCCCCCTACTTGGTTAATTTTCAACCATGTCGATTAAAAGTCAAAGTTCAAGTGTGCCATATCAGTGATTTCTTGCAGAAACCTTTTCAAAGCTGTAAGTACCTAATTGTTGTGCCATGAGAATATTTTCCTTTGTCTCAGTCTAACATTAGTGTAATTGCTTTTGAGTAACAGTTTGAACTGTACCCAGTAAAACAAGATTTCAAAAAGCTTTTTGCAACCAGAAAGATAAATTAGTTAAAAATTCTGACACCGTAATTGCTTTCTGAATCGTTACGTTTTGTGATTTTTAACCCTGTAAACAAAACAAAGATGTAGCAGTTCATGACTAAGCTGAGCTAAATGGAAGATGAATTTTACACTGAATGTAGGATGTCCTCTTGGGATTTAGACAAGGCAACTTGCAAAACATTGCATCATCAACTATTAGGACACCTCTGCCTTTCTGATAATTTAGGCTGTTAGTCTGTGTTGGCTTCAGTAACATTTGATGAAGTGTGACCACAAAATATTATAAAGCTGGGGAAAGTAATTTCAGAAACATAGCTGGAAATAATCATTCTGTCTACTTTGTTTTTCAATTAACAAGCTTAATAATCTTCCCAGTAAAAAATGGATTGAAATGCTTTTTTTTTTTCCCTGTCATAATTTATGCTCTGAGGGAAGGTATGAATAATTAAAGGCAAACAAAGCTGTTTTGCCTTCTGTAATTGCACGAGGAGCAGAGTGATGTGTCTGATTCCTCAATTCAAATGGTAACAGGTTGCTCTCTGGTACCTTGTAGCACCAGAAGAGAAAACCTGCAGTTGGCCAGATGATGTTCCCTGTGTGTGACAGTGAAACCCAGGGATTGCTACAGTGAGGGAAAGAATCCCTTTGCCAGCTCCCAGGAGAGGACAGACATAGGGGACTGCTGTGATGTTTTGGCATTGCTGGTGGGCTTCAGGGAAAAGCAGTATTTAGATAAGGCAGAAACCATTCCCTGGGATATAAACTTTTATTCCAAACTGCAAAAAAAGCACAAAGCTGTACGAGCACAGTTTAGTCCTGTGTTTGAACACAATTTGTGCAAGCCTCTGTGAGCAAAGCAGAAATAAAAACTCTGTATCTCTCACAGCTGATTGTCTTAGTGCTGACCACCTACAATTAATCATAAAATGTTTCCAGGAATGCTGTAGCAATGCATCATGCTTTTAAAAACTGGGAGTGAGAAGGTAGCTGTAGAAGGAGTTAATGCCTGTGGATTTGCTAGGAATCAAGTTAGTTAGGAAACACATTTGAGAGGATTAACATTGTTGTAGAAATTAATGTTTGAAGAGATTGAGCAGGAGGGTGCCGAGTTGAAGAATTTGGAACGCAGTTGAGTTCTATTGGTGGGCTTGTCAAGCTTGCTCCCAGCCCTGGATCCATGAGGTGGAAAACAGAGAGGAGCAGGTGCTGCAGGATCACGCTTGGAAAGTGTATCCAAGACAAAAAAAGAGGGAGTTAATCCATCCTGCCTATCAGGTAGGGCTCTGACTTGCCCTGGTTTTCTCTTCAGCTCACCCCATCAGGCAGCAGGGAACTGAATTGTGTAACTTTATTAAATGGAGTCTTTGTAGGAGTCCTCAGAATGGGTCCTGTTTAACTCATTGTGCAAACCCTCAGATGTGCTGGGGCTTTTGCAGGTAAGTACATCCAAGCCCCTGGAATTTATTGCTCCTTCTCTGAACACATTTTTGGAATATATGTAAAATGTTAAGGAAAGAGTTTAGCGTTATGAGACATTCTAATCATCAAATTGAGATGGAGATAAGTAAAAGGAGGCAGAGAAGTAAAGAGGAATATTTTTGAAAATCTTGGAAGGGGAAGGAGAATGTTTAGTTTCCATTTGGAACATGAGTTGGTCTGGTGGTGTTGGTTTAATTTTATTTTCTTCTCATTTTAATACCAAGGGATAAATGTCTCTATTCTAATCAAGTTACTTCATTTGGAATAAAATCCATTGTCTCATAGGTTTTGTTGGAATCCAGTTTGCAATTGCTTAATGAAAATGCTAAAATATCAAACCTCTTAGAAGGAATATAATATTTTTTCAAACATGGGACAAAAATTGTTGTTTTTTTCTCATCTTTTTCAACACTGTAATGGGATGACTGACAGACTCAGAGACAGACATCAGCATCAATTAAAAAAGGCAACATGAAGGAGCCTGAGAAGCCACGTGCAGAGGACAAATTCTGCTGCATTTCCAAGCTGAAGGTACAGCAATATTTCAGTGATTTTGTAGGAACACACAACTGTCATTACTTGCATTTACAGTATTTTGGTAGAAGTTACAGCCTAGACTGAATGAATGGGTAAGCTGTTGTTTTCTACCCTTAATGCCCTAACCAAGGTCAAACAAGTTTGTAAACAACTGTGCTGGTTTTTTGCTCTCCCTGAAGTTTGCACCCTGTGATCTGTTGGAGGAATTGGTTGGTTGCTGCTTTGAAACTCCACCATTGACTTTGTGTAATCCCCTCAGTCTAACACATCTACCCTTCCTCCTTAAAGCTGTGAAGTGAGCCTTGCTGACTGGGATGTGGCAGCAACAATTGGCTGTTGATGTTGAATAGTAATTCAGGTTCTCAAGAAATGATTAAAAATCTTGTAAAATAGCTTACTTTTCCTAGTAATTAAAAACCCAAATACATTTCTTTTGCCTTTTAGCTTTTACAGCAGATGTATTTAAAAATAACATTCCTTTCGTTACATTTATAAAGAATCCTGATGTTAAAAGCATTTGAATTCTACTGCACCCATTCATTTTAACTTTTTAACCGTCAGTTGCCACTAATTTTCTTGTAAAAAGGACATTTTATGTACTCCTTTTGGTTGAAATTACTTGTTGTGAGCTCATGACCTCTGCTGGGATGGGAGAGCAGATCCTGGATTGAGTGATTTGGCCAAAAGAAACGATCTTAATTCTGCAAGGAATTTGTCCTTCAGATGAACAGAGGGTGGGAAGGTCCTGCAGATGGCAACCTTGCAGCAGGCACACGGCTGCCTTGGCTGGGGAAATGAGACCTGGGGTTTCTGAAGACAGTCTTGGTCAATTAGAGAAGGTGAAGAACAAAGTATTTATTTTTGTTGTTGTTGTTGTGGTTTTTCTGGGGTTTTTTTTTTGTTTGTTTGTTTAGTGAAACTGTAACTCTCCAAAAGAATAGACAATGGGATTTACACACATATCAGTGGAACAGAACTGCTCACCTTCAGTGGGGGAAATAACCATGGAATTGTCATAAATCTGCAATTCTGAATTCTTGATGCATTCTTCCCTTCCCTTCCTAGGTATTTCTGCTGGCACTGTCACTTGCATTCCTTGGGAAAACCATGTCTGGTGCTTACATGAACAGCATGTACACACAGATAGAGAAACAATTCAATATCCCAGCTTCTTTAGTGGGCATCATTAATGGAAGCTTTGAAATTGGTAATATCTCATTTCAGTGTTTCTGATTCTTTGAAAACGTAATTTATGTTCTGAGCATGTGTTAGTGACCCTCATTTGCTCTCAGTTACTGGATGTGACAATAGTGGGCAATTCTGTCGCTCCATTTGAGCTGATTTGGAACCATTTCAAGTCTTGGAAATGAATAGGACCACTTAAATGAGGAAATTTAGGTTTAAAAACTGGTTCAGCTAATTTCTGCACTATCATGAGATATGACAGAGCAACTTTCAAAACAGAACTAATTTATGAGCTTTGTATTGAATCTTTCTGAAGAAAACAAGAAACCAACTATGTAAACTTGGTTTGAATTTAAGGCCATATTTAGCATTTTACAGTTCCTTTAATTAAATTTGGTTGGAGTGGACTGTGAACCCTTACTCAAACTCAATGATATTTCAAGCTCTTTTTATTTGCACCTGCAAAGAAATTTCCAGTTCTACTTTTAGTGCCCCTTACCTTGCCTGTCAGTTAAGTTTGATTGCCCAGTGATAAATTTAAATACATCTTTAAGTGTCATTCAAGCCACTGGTTCAATGCAGTCTGTTTAGAAATGATCCATAAAAAAGGCATTATCTTCTTTCAGAGCATGATGCTCGTCACTCAGAGACATGATTTTGTTCTGACAAAAAGATCACAAAATTAGTAGGTGTACAATTACTAAATTGCTATTTTTATAGGGCCTGATTCATAACATGAAGCTTGATTCTTTTCTTAGTTGCATAGCAATAAATGGAGAAAATCAACTGATTCTAAGTGAAAGTGGAGGAGAGGAAAATGAAGATTTTTAGCACATTTTTGTTTTAAAATAGTACTAGGTATAAAAAAAACTGCATTTTTTTATTCTTAAACAATTACTGAAATTAATATTGAACTATTATTCTTTTTTTTGGTATTATTGTGCTCTTGTGTTTATTATTTTCACTACAAAAACACTAGGAGATCCACTTCAGTATTTCCCTACACATTACAAAATAAAGCATCCTATGGGAATACCTTCCTAAAACAGCTTTTATTCTGCAGTCCCTGGGCCTGGTCTCTATGCAAAATAATGGGAAATTACCTCTGTATAAAGGTGCATTCAAAAATCTCTCTCACTGTGTGATCGCTTTTCCTTTCTGCCTTTTATTCTCATGTCCTTTTCATGTCATGTAACTCTTCCAAAAAAAAGATCACACACAGCAAGGAATTACTGCACCATGTGGGCAGTTCCCTGTCTAGTGACACCTTTTACAAGACAAGAATAGAAAAGGAGTTGAACTCACAAGATATACTCAAATTTGTGTTGCACTTTCAAAGATCATGGGGTGCCTTGATTTGTAAGTTGTGATCCAGGTTCTCTTTGCAGGAAACTTGCTGCTGATAGCATTCGTGAGTTATTTTGGAGCAAAGCTTCACAGACCCAGAATAATTGCTTTGGGCTGCACAATTCTGTCATTTGGATGTCTTTTGATATCACTTCCTCATTTTCTGTTTGGAAGGTGAGTGTTCTGCTTAGCTCACAGCAGCTTCTCTGGTCCTTACTTGCATTAATCCACACATCCTTCCACTGAGCGTGCTGCTTATGGAGAGAGACATTGCTGAGCATGGATTCAACACCATCATTGCACAGCAGCTCCTTTGGTTTTGCTTCTGAGATAGTGTTAAATCAGTCATCACCTCCTGAGGAGAGTCACCCCTCTCTCTGGTGGGCACCTTCCCTTGATTTACCTTCATCCTTTCACTCCCCCTTGCGTGGGCTCTCCCAAGAAACAATGGGCTGTGAGACTGTCACTTTACTGCTGGCTCTTACCTGCTTGGATGGGCAATACAAGGTGATTTTTAAAGATCTCTTGGTCTGGAACCTGTATGACAGATCATTACCTGGTCACTGTGGGTTTTTTGATCCTTCAATCTTGTTGTGTCCAGTGTGGAATGGCTCTGACAGCCTTGGGGGCACCCTCTGTCCAGTTAACTTTGGACACGGATTCCCTTCTTCCTACAGCTGCACACTCTCCTTGTAGCTCCATCACCACAGGACAGACACAAGATGGTTCTCATTAATATCTTCTTGACCTGTACATGCTTTCCTCTGATCCCCACAGGTACCACATTGAAAGCAGCATTTCACAACGGGAAAATTTTTCCGTGATGCCTCTCTGCCTTGTTAATCAAAACTTGTCCTCCTTGCCTACAGAGGAACCATCAACAGGTATGACTTTTCCTGTGTCTATTAATACTTTTTCTGTGTCTGCAGTGTCTAAGTGAAGAGGTTTTTATTTTTATTAGCAATCACATCAGGGTTCTGCTTTTTTGAAAGCCTAGAAACTAGAGGACAGGAAATCTCCTGGCCTTTGTGTTTCTTCAGTCTGTGACTCTAGAGCTAAAACATTTCTTTCATGCAGTTTTCACAGTATCCAAGCAGCTCAATTAACACCCCTGGCAGTCCACTTTGGGATAGTTCAACACCAGGTTGTTCTTACAAATGTTCCTCTTTTTGACTTGAAATTCTATGATGCCTTGAGGAGGTGGGAAGCATATTTCAGCAATGGGTAAGAGGCATAAGGATGTTTTTTGTTGTACCACGGGAGAAATAAAAGAATGAGAAATAGAGCTGGAACTAAAATATAGATCTCACTTCCCTTTGGAGAAAATAGTTTAAACTAGGCTAAAACTTCTCTGTGAGACTGAAACTTGTATCTGCACTAGCAACGTGCATGTAAAGCAGTTACTTGGAAGTCAAAGGGCTCAGAGGAAACTATTAAATGACAACACACAAAATTCTCATGCTGAGGGTGAGTCTTTAGCTGCCTCAAAGTGAAGAATTCAATCTGAACCATCCCTTGACAGCTGGGCAAAGACTACAGAATCCTTGCTGAGCATGTCCCTTGCTGTAAGGACATTCATGCTCTGCACTTTAGGGTGGATCAGATGACCTCTTGGATGGGCCTTCTGACTGCTGGAAACTGAGGTGATTGGTGGGTGGTAAAAGTTAGGGGACCTGAACCCCCCAGTTTATTGTTAAACTGTGTGGTGAAGTTCGAAAGCTGAATTACACTGCTGCAATACTGTCTGAATGCAGTGGCATCTGCCTTGGTTTGAGACTCCAGGACCACGTCAAACCACAGCCTTGTGCTGTTTTGTGCCTTGTGCTGTAGTTTTCTGTATCTCCATTTCCTAATGGATGCAGCTTCCAAGCTTTCCAACACTACATGCCAGTTAAGATGTTAATTTCTGCACCTTCACAAGAAAAAGTTGTGAAATGTGCACATCTAACAGCACTTGGAATCAACCTTTCACTTGAAGATTCCAGATACTGTGTTTTCCCACTTTATAAATGCAACAATAAAGGTACAGAAAGGTAAGTAATTTTCATCTAAATGATGTGCAGCCACTCAATATGCACATTGGCACCCACAGATCCTCCAGCCTATGAACACACTTGGGTAAGGTGATTGTTTCCATTTTAATTTATGGACAAGCAAGACTGTAATATTCATATATCTGAGTCCATTTCCTGTGTGCAGTGAAAACTGGACTGCATTTGACCACATATTCATGTGGATTGCTCCACCTGTATTTGCTGGCAGCAATCTGACACTGGAACAGGAGATCCAGGTTTCATCTGTGGTCGGTCACCCAGAAAGAGAGCAGCTGCTGCTAACAAAGTTGGTTTTTATTGATTAATGATTTTGCACTGAGAAATCTCAGTGTGACAAAGAGGGAGAGAATCTGAAGCAGACCATGGGATGAGGAAATCCCAGTTCAAGGAGAGAAAGGAAGTAAAAACTATTTTAACCAATTATTTATCTTTTTTTTAATAGGACAGGCATACTCACCAAAGTTCAAGCTATTGGTCAATTCTTTGTCTTTGTCTCTAGATTTTCATTTGTAGTTGGGATTAAAATATTAATTCTGACTTTTTTTATTCACAGAGTGTGAAAAAGAGCCTGGGTCCCTGCTGTGGATATTTGTGATGGTTGGGAACATCGTGAGAGGGATGGGTGAAACCCCCATCATGCCTTTAGGCATTTCCTATTTGGAGGATTTTGCCAAAGCAGAGAATTCACCTTTCTACCTGGGTAAATCTACTACTGTGATAGTGATACTGTGATAACTCCCCTCCTCCAAGCACACACACATAAACAAAAGCAAAAGGAAGGATTATTATGATGCCCTTCAGACCAATAAAGGAGGACAGAAAACAGTAATTATTGCCTCATCAAAATAATAATATTGTAGTATTTTTAATTTAACCAGAGAGAAACTTGTTGGAATGAGGCCATTTTTAGGTGTAAATGCCTTTTCAGTAGAGCTGTCCTAACCATATGTAACAATTCCAAGAAGATGATTATGACTGGGTTCTAATTTGGAATGTTTTCTCTTTTTCCTCCTCCAGCATGTCTACATACAGCCACTGTAATTGGCCCCTTCCTTGGTTTATTGTTGGCTTCATTCTGTGCAGAGCTGTTTGTTGACATTGGATCAGTAGGTGCAGGTAATGGGTGAATACATAAAGCCTTATTTTTAAGTCTATAGTTGGTGTATTTATCAGAGCTAAAAGATGTTTCTTTGCTAATGTGTGTTAATCCTACCTGGGTTTGTTGGTGTTTCTTTTAGAATGGAGGATCTGTGTATAAATATTCAATTCATATATACACCAATCAACCTGCTTATAAATTATTTGGTGAAAAAATGTGTCATCTGGCTTAACATAGGAAAGGACATAAGAATTAATTTAATAAATTTAATACAAACCACTGAAATTTGCCAGAAAATCAACAACATTAGAAAAGAAGACTGGAGAGCATTCTCCTTCATGAGCCTGATTTTAAGAATCATTAAAATGCTTTTATGTCAGAGATGACTAAGAAAACACAAAATGACAGCAAAGAATGTTTCTGAGCTGATCCAAGGTGTCTGGTCCTGTGTTTTATTATAGATGAGATCACTATAACAGCCACTGATGCCCGCTGGGTTGGAGCATGGTGGCTGGGAATTTTGATTTGTGCACTGCTGAATCTTCTCGTGGGAATTCCGTTTTGGTTTTTGCCCAAGTCACTTGTGAAGGAAGGTGAAACCAATGAACCTGAGGAGACAAGTGAGAAAACTGTAGCACCATTGCAAGAGAATGATAAAAATGACACCAAACAGACCATGTATGAAATTGCTAAAGGCAAGTTATATTGGATTTTATTTCCTTCTTGCTTTAGTCCTAAGGTGTGAACTCTCTGTGTAATTAAAGATCGGTCCAAGATATGCAATGCCTACTCTGGTTTGATGTCTCTGTAGTTCAAAGAATTTGTGCAGGAATTTAGAATGGCTCCTTGTGAGGAAGAAAGCTGATTTCATAGATCCAGGATCTGGGCTCCTTCCTTTTCCCCTCCTGCTTTTCAGGTGTATGTAGGTCTTTTCTTCCCATGAGAGGGTTAAAGCACTGAAATCTGGTCAGGAATATTCCAACTCAGTGACCTGTGGATGAGTTGCAGGTATTGGTTGCTTTTACCCCACATTCACTGTGCAGAAAAGCAGAAACCCAACATAAATCTTGAGCATTTCTTGAGTCCAACTGAAAGCCTTAAAGGGGAATTGACAGGTCTTTAAGTATCTCATAAACATTTAATTACTGTTGAACAAAGATGTATTTGACTCACATTTATTCATGTTACCATTGGCAGCTTTCACATCTGTGGTTTTTCAAATCGATACATCTGGTAGGAGGTTATTTTTTTCCTTCCTTATTTGAGCTGGTTGGAAATGTAAGTGAATAAAATATGTCAAAGGCTGTGATCTTCAGAGTAGTTTCCTGATCCTGTCCTGCTCAGGGCCCTCTGACAGGACCTTCATTTTCAGAAAGTAAATGCCAAGTGGCAGCTCCCTCTCTGTGCTGAGTCCTGCAAATTCACCATCCCCAGAGTGAGGACTTAGATCTTGGCTGATATTGCAACCTCACTTTGATAAACACAGCATCTCTTTCTGCTGTCACGTAGCCTTAAATGAATCCATGACTAAAATACTAGTGAGGAAAGGTTCCCAGCTCAGATGTGGCTCCTCAGTGCTCCAAGGTCCCTTCAGAGCTCATGTTTTCATTATCAGTCCCTCCCTGTGTTGCTGTGAATGTTCACTGTCCCTGAATATCCTGAATGTAGAACCTTTTCATTTCACAGAATAGTTGAGGTTCAAGGGACTTCTGGATATTATCTGGTCCAACCACTTACAGCCTATTGACCAGGACATATTCCTACAGCTTTTTAATCACCAGGGATTTCAAGTTGCAACTTGATGCTTTTATAGCTAAAAATAAAATTAATTTAATACTAATAAAGTTTCCTTAAGAAGCCCTGGTCAAAAATATCACAGCATGTGTAAATAATGTGGCCTGTTTATAGTGACTAATATTTATATTTGACTAATTTTTGCAAGATTTCCATACAGATCTTCTAATGAGGTACTTCCTTACCTCTGGAATTTATACACCCATCCTAAGTGGTGCCCACTTTCAGCAAGGCCCAGTCATTGTTTTGTAGATGCTTATATTTATCTGCAGAGTTTCTTGACAATAGCTCAGCACATTAATTAACAGGGAACATTAGACAAAGGGGAATTGTGGGGCTTTTTTTTTTTTTTTTTATGGTTCAAATCCTGACTTAATGGGCATTACACAGAGAAAAGACCTGTGTAAATAAATTAATTTCTCAGATGCTTACTTGGCTGAAGGCTGGCTGATAGAGATTTTGAGAGGATGGTTGGAATAACCATGGTCACAGCTCTCTTCTGCCCCAGCAGCAAAACCCCAAATCAGTGTCCAGGTGTCTGGGGGCAGCTTGCCACAGCTCTGTAGTGCATTTGCACTCCTTTGCATGCCAGGGGCAGGACAGGGGGTTTGACAAATGCTCTGGGGGCAGGAGATGAGAGAGAAGGCAGGAAAAATGGGGCAGCAGCTGAGTAGCTGCTGTGATTTATTATTTTTTTATAAGCAGCAGCTGCACTGGTGTGCACGGTCTGTATCTCTGGGTAGAGCAGACACTTTAGGGTACCTGGGATAAACAATTAATCTTTGCTCTGTGGTGTCTGGCAAAGCACCAGATTTACCCTGATCCAGCTCAGGACCATTTCTGTTCCCCCCTTTCCCCTGCAGCCACTCTGAGGAATGGGTCATTCTTTTCATAAAGCATCACACTAACTCGTGGCATTGTTTCATTCCAGATTTCATCCCCTTCCTCAAGGCTCTGTTTCACAACCCTGTGTATATGTTATTTATATGCATAACTGTGTTGCAGTTCAGTGCCTTTGATGGCATGATATCCTTCATGCCCAAATATCTGGAACAGCAGTTTGGGAAGTCTGCATCAGATGCCATCTTTTTAATTGGTATGTTTGCATTTTGCTTTGCTCTGTTCCATCAATTAGTGATGTCTCTAGTCAAATTACCTGTATTTTTACATATCTACTCATGTGTATTTACATATACATACTAAGGTTAAAGGCTTCTATAGGTGAGGGATATCACACTACAAACCATTTCTAAATGTGAATGCATTTTCTGCTAAACATCTAATTTTTTTTGGTGCAGAATTTTATAACACAATTCCCATCTCTTGAATTTGCTCAGAAAATTCAGTTGATATGAAACTAAGCCATGTGATGTTTGTGTAAAACCACTTCCTAGATGTCTTTCAGTCAGAATTTGCTTCATTAAAGTATCAATCAGGAAAGAAGTGTGAGAGCATATTCAGTAATCTGATCTCAAATCTGAAGGTCTGTTCCTCCTTTCTGTGATGCTCAGAGTGCATTGAGATGTATCTTAATCAAGATGTGCACTAGCTTATCTTTCTGTTGAGTTTCTCACTCAGCTGGTGAGGCTGGATTGAATCCATATAATATTTTTTCTGGGTTTTTTTTTTGAGCTGGACCTAGAGTGCAATTCTAGATTGCAATTTTCCAATCAATAATTTCAGTCTTACCCTGTAGCTCACTCTCCAAGCAGTTCTTACCTGCTGTTGACTTTGGCAGAGGTTTTGGGTGTGAAAGGAAATTATCAGAGACCCATTTCTGATTGTAGTTAAAATATTCAGTCACAGGAACTCTTTGAATCTTTGCCAAGCACAACTTTCCCTTACAGCAGCTGTAGTAGCTCCTTCTTTAGCCACCTTGTAGTAGAGTAGCTTTGATGGTCTCCTTTATTTTAACATGGAAGTTTCACTTGTTCAAATAGGTGTTTACAACTTACCAGTTCTATGCGTTGGGTATTTTTCTGGCGGCTTATTCATGAAGAAATTCAAGATAAATATCTATCAGGCTGCCAACATAGCATTTTGGGTTTCTTTACTGGAATACCTGCTCTACTTCGCTGCCTATTGGACTGTCTGTGATACCTCACCAGTTGCTGGTCTAACAGTTTCCTATCAAGGGTACGTTCTTTGAGACTCAAGAGGAATTCAGTCTTCAGTCGTAGGATGATTTTTCTTGTCAAGACTCAGCCAGGAGCTCCATTTCAGTTTCCTGTTCTGAATTCTCAATGCTTTTTGTGCTTGCATGAGGCAGTAGGTCTGTTATCCCTGTTTCAAACAGTGAAAGTGTATTTAAAAAGATAACCATGACAAGACTCATGCAATTGCATCTCCATATAAATTCTTTTACTAATACCATTAGTAAATTCATGTAACTGCAGGTGAAAATAAAAGTTGTTGATCAAATCAGGCACACATGAGAGCAATTCCAGAGTAAGAGAGGAAAAAAATATTCTTACACTGGTTTACTTGAATTTTATTTCTATCAAGTTATCAGAGGATATTTTATCTGCAGTTTCTTGATTTGAAGTCTGCCATTAATCATTGGGAATCATAGAATGGTTTGGGTTGGAAGGGACATTAAAGATCCTCTATTTCCAATCTCCCTGGGCAGGGACAACTTCCTCTAGACCAGGCTGAATTGTGTGTCTGTAAAATGGACATGGAGGTGTAGATGCAACACTTGTGGACAGGAATATAAATGCCATAGATGAGAAGAATGCTGTAGGGTGTGCATACTTAATTTTTAATATTAATGTAATATAATACAATTTAGGGTCCTATAGAAAGGTAGAAAGGCATGACTCCAGGGTAGGAGCATGTAGGACTGGGACCTTACTCAACACCTGAGCTAGAATAGAATCTTAAGCATTGCAAAGGGTTACTGTGGGTATTTCACTATTGAAATATTTATTCTTCTCCTAAATGTGTTTCAGAATAGAGCAAGTCTCATATGCAGAGAATACTCTGCTGGCTGGCTGCAACATGGACTGTGACTGCCCACTTAAAATATGGGACCCAGTTTGTGGGAGCAATGGGATCACTTATGTGTCACCTTGTCTTGCTGGCTGTAAATCCTCAAGAGGAACTGGAAGAAGTGTGGTAAAGCATACATTTTATTGCACTGTAACTATGAAATATAGTTGGTGACAAATACTTATACCAGTGTAGGGTGGGGAATATCCATGCATGTATGTTTAATTGAATATATAAGGTGAAAGATTTGAACGAATTCATTGAGTAGCAGCACCAGAAATTTCAAACTGAATATGAAAACTAGTTTAAGTTTAAATTTAAAAATATAATGAAGAAGACTCCTCTACTAAGAACTAAAGGAGTCTTAAATGCTTAACATGGAGTGAGAAATAATTCTGAAGGCATTGCCAGTTGGAAACCTGAATGTTCAAGAGCATTTCAGTCAAAATGAAAGTCTATAGCATGGACTTAATAATCTCCTTTACCCTGCAGATTTAAACAAGTAACCAGGTATTACAGAACTTTTATCCCCACGTGCAGGGGATGGCTGGGAGTCTGGGAGAGAGGCCACAGTGCAGTGCAGAGCTCAAGTACAGGACATTGCCAGCTGGGTGCCAGCAGTGTGGGTTTGCCTCTCAGTGCATGAGTTTGGACAACCTGTGTGATTAAAATACTCTTTTGACAGGTATTTGAGAACTGCACCTGTGTTGCAGCCTCAGGGTTTTCATCTCAAAACATCTCTGCAACTCTGGGCCAGTGTGATGGACATGAAAATTGTGACAAGATGCTCCATTATTTTTTAATATTGTCGTTAGTCTGCAGCTTCATTTTCTCCTTAGCAGCCATGCCTGGATACATGGTCTTAATAAGGTACAGTAAAATTTCTTTGCCTTAAAAAGTCTGGTGGACTTTTTATTCTGAGGTTTTAAAACTTCAGGGAATTAAAAGTTGCTTAGTTTGCATATAGAAGGAGGAAGAGCAGAAATATTTTATGTCAACTTCATAATCTGATGTTGCTTCTGGCTATCATCTTCATCCTGAATTAATGCAGGACCCGTGAGTCAGGGCACTGGGATATTGAGAGGTGTGTGCTACCCTTGTATTTATCAATCACATGAATGATGTTGGTTAAGGCACAACTACCCTGCCCTTTTTGCCTCTGTACAAGTGGGTGATCCCCTGTCAGAAGCTTTTCCTTTTGTGATTTGGCAGTCCTAGATAAGGAACTTTTCAGCAAGCATCACCTAATGAGCATAATGAACTCTTTAAACCAATGCTCTCATTAGAATGCTTTGGGCATAATGTGATGAAGAACTTGATTTAAAAAAAGGGTTAAACATCTCTTATTAATGTCACCTCTACTAATAAGTGTACAATGCAATTACCACACAGGTCTCTAAAGCCTGAAGAGAAGTCGTTTGGAGTGGGTATCCATGGGCTGGCTTCCAGAGTATTTGGTAAGAAAATATCTGACACATTTGAGAAGAGCACTTAGGGCTGACCTGGAGTTAGAGAAGGATCACATCAGGGCTGTGGGCATGGCACAGGAGTCATTGCTTCTATGGAGTGCCTTTGAACAGGAAGAATTTAGGATTTTTTTACAGATCTCAGCAGCATGGCAGATCAGAACTGCTTGCAGTTTGCATTTTTTTTATAGTGGGTAATAGGCTGGTATCTTGGTTTAACCCCAGTCAGGATCTAAGTATGCATCCACTTATTCTCCTCCTGCATGGAATAGGGGGGAGAGCTGGAAAAAAGGTAGAACAGGCAAGTTAAGAAAAGAGTAGTTTATAACGGAAATAAAGTAAAATATCATAATAATAGGAAAAATAGAGAGAGGGATAAAACAAAATAAAGAAAAGTGAGCACAAGATTTATAGAGGATGTGGCTGATGCTGCAAGAGGACAGTACAGATGGAGTAGGTGACAAACAGCACAGGCTCTGTAGTGTATCTGATAACCACAAGAAAATTGCTCCTCACCAAAATGTTGCTCGTCTTCTTTTCAGCTGGAATCCCATCTCCCATTTATTTTGGAGCTTTGATAGATACCACTTGCCTGAAGTGGGGTACTATGACTTGTGGTGGAGAAGGAGCATGTAGGATGTATGATATTGTCACATACAGGTATATTTTCTACTTTATTTTAATTTCTCCATCTTACTCTATTATTTCATGCATAGGGATGTAATTTTATGCCCTTTATGTCTTCCCAGCAGACAAACTGCTCCTGTGTTAGAGATGTGACACAATTTTCCTTGGCATTGGCTTTATTTGTCAGGTGCAGCCTTTGACACAGACATTGGAAAAACCTTTGTACAGAAATGTTCTGGTACCATAATATTCAGTAATAACCTTTCATGAGAACAAGCCTTAAAAACAATGAATTATGATAAAAAATACGAAAAGCAGTAAGCTCACATGGGGGAAAAAAGGTTTAATGGGTGACTGCAGTATCTTTGAACAGAAAATTGTTGGAACAGTACTTGAATTTAAAAAGAGAAGAATTTTATAGAGAAGATACAATTACTCAGGTTGGAAATTGGCCCAGAACACTGCACATCATGTTTTTGTAGTCCTTCAAGGATTGTTGTGGGATTTTTAAAGCAAAGTCATGTTGAATTTATGGCCTCATAGTAATTCCTTTTAGTAGTGTGTTGAGGTTGATTTGGAAGAATATTCATGTGAATACCTAGAAATTTTAGCCAGGCAGTCTGAGCCCTTTCAGGACTCTCTCTTTTCCCTATGGATAAAGCCATAAGAGTACCTGACTTCACTGGCTGAATCACTTGCCTGAAATTGGGACATGCAAAAGGCCCTTTCACTGAGCGACATATTCTCTGTCCTCACATTCCCATCTTCTGTGAGACCCAAAAGCATCAGGGCACAAGCTTTAGAGTGGCTGTGTAATCTTCACTAAACAATGTTTGCTGAATAGTTTTGCCCCTTTTTTTTTTACAAATGCATATATTTAATGAAACTCATAATTTATTTCAGGTGGCTCTACCTTGGCCTGCCAGCAGTGTTACGTGGAGTATCCTACATCCCAAGCACACTAATTCTCCTCATTTTAAAGAAGAAACTGAAATCTGAAAAGCCAGTCTTATTAAATGCACCCATAGAAATGCAGGATAAAGAACAAGAAGCAGTGAAATAGCATTTCACAGAAGGACACGTTGGGAAAAAAAAACCATTGCAGTGTAAATATTGGATATATCCTTGTGAAAAATTTTGTACTTTAACTAATGAAGGTTTGGACAAAGATTAATAGAGTTACACATAGTTGTATCCTAATTACATTATAAAAGTATCAATTTGTAAACACAAGGCACGGGAAAAATGTGTTTGGTGCAAAAGAACAAGGACTAGGAGTAAGAAAACTTCTGAAATGCCAGGTTTCAGTTGTCTGAGCAAAGGGCTATGAAGCAGAACCATATGTGTTCAGACCTGTTTTACTGAAAATAGAGAGAATTCTGCATTTGACTCCAAGTGATACCAGATATCATCTTGGAATTCTCACATGGTGTCTGTCAGAGTCTCCTTCATTGACTGTAGACAGCATTTGTGGCTTCTTCGGGCTCCAGTTTTACATAAATTTATTTGATGATATTATTAGTCCTTTCAGGCAGGGATTTTTTTGTTATTCTGCATAATATAGGTGGTCAATATATTGGAAACCTGTTTTATGACATGGTCTGGGTGTTGTGGTAATAATAATAAATTTTAAAAATTACATTTTTAAAAAATGCTGTGTTATGGTGATGTTTTAAGATTTGCATAGAGCGTTGACACGATTCATTACTTCAGTTACCTGCTGCCCTGGGATGTCTTAAATATCTGAGGAAAAAAACCTTAAATGTCTCAGGTAAAAAAAAAGTAAAGAAAACCCTATTGATGTAAGTCCTACAAGGTGTCTGTGGTTTGGTGCACCCACGTTTAGCATCTAATTTGGCACTGCCTCATATTTGGACCCTTAGGTCTGTCTGTCTGTCCATGCAATAACTTCTTGAGGCTTTTTCTTACAGGTCCTGGTTATGGTTCCCTACTGCATCAGGCATGGAGGGAGTTTGTGGAACTACCACAGACCACTGCTCCAGCACCTGCAAATATTTCCCACTTATTTATTCAATATGGCACAGACCTGCTCCCATTTACAGCACCTGGGACCTTCTGCAGCCAGCAAATGTGGGAAGGATATTTTGCCCCAGTAGTTCTTTAGTTCAGTCACAATCTGTTTACTTCAAGGTGTCTTACTGGCACAATATGTGTGTGTGCTTGGAATTGCTTCCTGTCCTTGTGGAATCAGTGAGAAAAGATCCATTTCCACTCACAGAGAGAGAAATCAGCTCGAGTTTAAAGTTTCTTCAAATACAAGTCATCCTTAAAATGAATTCTTTTGAAAAGCTCTGTCATATCCCCTGTCTCCCTTTGTGCTGGGTGATAGAGCTGAGCAGGTATAACTCGAGGATGGGGAATGGAAGAAAGACAAACATGGAACAGAGAATGCAGCTCCCTATTAAACCACAGATCTCCAAGAAGCTTTGTGGACATCTGAAGCTGATTTTGGGCATTGTTCTTGCTAGCATGGGGCACTCACTGAAAGCCATCATTCTTCCTTTATGGTTATATTCCTCCAAAGCTGGAGTTAAAAATCCTTTGCAGACATTTAGTCACAGCTTGGTGCCAAGGTAACCTGGGAAACATGAAAAGTTACAGAGCACCAGAATTTCACAGCTGTAGGAAACAAAAGGGCTTTGTTAAGTAGGCAAATCTGTGCCACTTAAATGGAGCACTGCCAAAGGGTCAGACCCAGTTAACTCACTGTGTTTTGAAGTGGAAGGAAGCAGATAGGAACCATTCCAAGCTTTAAAATTAGCATTTCAGCAGGAACGTATCCAAGGCTCAAATTTAGCATTTCAGTAGACATATTAAGGTGTTTAATTGTTCTGGTCCATCTGCCTGAGAACAGAGCAGTAGAAAAGGCCATGATCCCCAGGGTCTCAGCTGCCCAGACTGTGTGTCCAGGTAGGCAGTGCTGGGTGGGTGATGCCTCCTTAGGGAAGCTTCTGGGCATGAACCTGTGGTGAGAACGAAACAGGAAACAGAGAGTGTGGGTTGTGCCATGGTGACCCTCACAAATCCTCTATGATATGCCATGCCTGATATCACAGCCATTCCTAGGACTGGGAGGTTAGAAAATCACTCTTACATCTAGTCCTTCAAATGAAAAGCCAAGCTTTAGACTGGATTCCTTCAAGTTTTAACATGCTGACCTCGATTCAGCAAACGGTTTAAACACGTGCTTTAAAATGAGTGGCCTTGTTGGTGTTTATTGTTTAAATAGGTGACATTGGACATTTCAGGACTGAACCCCAAACTGACACTGTTGTGACCCCCATTTGAACAGAGGTGTGTTACAGAAGGCACTCAGAGGGCACTCACTGTGCCTGAATGTTTGGTCTGGTCCTGGTCTGATGTTTCAAGCACGTGTGTCAGCACTGTGGGTAGCACAAGCCACAGATGGGAATAATGGCAGTAGAAATAACAGATGGGAATAATGGCAGTAGAAGTAACAGTGCTCTGAAGTTTATAAAGCAATGGCGTGTGAATATCCGAGTTGATAAACTCCAACATTAAATTATAAAAATGGGTGGTAGGTTTATTTTCTGAGGGCCTGAGAGCCCAGCAGACAGCTTTCAATTACAACCAACCACGTGTCTTTGTCACTGAAGTTTCAACCCGGCAAAGAGCTGAGTTTTGACCCTTGAACCTACCAAAAGGAAGGCTGGGTGTTGGTGCCTGGACACAGATGCTACCAAACACTGAGAAGCAAACACTTGAAGTTTCTCAGGAAATGTGATGATCTTGGAGGTATTTTAAAGGCAGTGATGCATGAACCATGCACACAAGTGTTTATCTGGAATTTTGACATGCATTTATCTAGCATTTTGTACTCAAGGTCTTTTGTAATGATCCTTGATGTTCCACTGGGGTTTCTTTTGACTGTGATCAGCTGTTGAGCTGTCATTTTCAAAGAAATAACAAGTCTTCAGTCTCACTGAGAAATGTCAGTGCTTTGTAAAATGCACATCTCTGTGCATGAGCAGGTTATGTGGTTTTTTGTTTGTTTTCATGATTTTCACTGAATTTTAATTTCATCACCTACTTAATTGCCAAGTCTCTCATTATTTTACAGACTTATCTGTATCCTAAAATATCCTGTGTCTGGTATAAACTTCATTGTTGCCCTGCTGCTTCCAACTTTTAGGAATTGAAACCTATTCTTGATGCACATGATAAATATTTCTGATTACTCATATTGTCAAAGCTGTGATCATGATTTTTTTTCTTTACAGAAAATTATTCATTTGGGAGGAAAATATGCTACCTGACAAGCTGATTTTAATTAGTGGACAGAAGGGAGGTGTGATGACCAAAGCTGCATCCTTACACTGTAATTTGTTTGAGGTCATGTCTGATTGTGATAAGGTGCTGGCTTTGTGTTTGTGATACAAATATATTACAATAACATGTGCAGCCTCTGAACACATGAGCATTACAATTTTGGGTACGTATTAAGTATGGGGCAGCTTAAATTTACTTTCTTTTTCTGTAATTTCATCTGTGGTGAACAGTGGGCTTTTTGTAACCTTCCTACCTCAAGCGGAGTTTTAGCAGCTGATTCGTCCCTACAGACTCTTCTCATCCAAGCAAACCATGGTACCACAAGTTGATTCAACCTGTGGCTGTGGAGAGCAACACCTTGAGAATACCTGGGATGGGATTTGGCATGCAAAGAAGCCAAATCACCTTTTAGTTTATGTAAGTCTTGTCATGTGATACAAACTGGATAGATCCTGCAACAAGTTCTTGGCTACTGCTGCTGGCTTTTTTTTTCCACACAGAATTGTTGTTGGTCTTTTCCTTTCTTAACAAGGCATGAAGTGTTCCCAGTTACGATGTTTGGGATTTTGAACTTTCTTTGTTTAGGACTTTCTCTGAGAATGTAGAAAATTACTTGGTAATTGCCCTTCTCTTGCTTTGTCCAGGGAATCAAGGGCATACACTTCTTAAATCACAGCAGGCTAAAATCACAGGATACAACACAGAGGATCCCTTTGGAAGGAGAAATCTTGGGTACTGCAATGCCTGACTTCCCTTCTAGAAGAGCCCATCCTGTAGCTCCAGGCCAGAAGTGTGACACGTGCCTGTTAATTTGCAGGAGAAGTGCTCAGGGGATACAAACTCACCGTGCTCAGGGCTTTTGCTCACATGTGTGACCATGGGTGGCAGCTTGCTGGGTCCTTACAGCCTGGGCAGAGCAAGAGGAAGGCCCTTACTTGGAGGGCAGAAAGCCCCAGCACAGGTGGGAAATGCTGGTCTAAAAGAAGGAGCCCAATCCAGGGGTTTTGCTTTTCAAAAGGTCTTGACCCCCTGTGTTGGTCGAAAGGCTGCCTGGCTTTGTGAGGTTATCATTTAAATGGTTCCAAAACCAGCTTTGAAAATAAAACAAACTTCTCATTTGAGGTTAATGAGACACAGAGTGGGCCAGTTCATGCTGTACCTTTGCTGTTGCTATTGTTTCAAGGCAGCTCTCTGGATGGGCAGAGAGCAGGCAGCTGCATTGGCTGGTACACCATGGCTTTTCCTCCTTCTCAAGAAAACCTTCTGGTACAAAGACAGAATTGTATATAAAACAAGCTCTTTCTTTCTTTCTTTCTTTCTTTCTTTCTTTCTTTCTTTCTTTCTTTCTTTCTTTCTTTCTTCCTTTCTTTCTTTCTTTCTTTTTTTTTTTTTTTTTGTGTGTGTGTATGTGTGTGTGTGTGTGGTTGTTGTTGCTGTTTTCTTTGGTTTTTGGTTTGGTTTGGTTTGGTTTGGTTTGGTTTGGTTTTGGTGGTGGTGGTGGTGGTGTAGTTTTTTACCTCACACTGTAACTCTGAATGTTCTTCCTGGTGAGTCTGTATAACAGGACAGAAACATTTGCAGTGTTGCTACTGCTACTTTGTGAGCTCTACTTCCATGACCAGGATCTTGCAGGAATACTCCTTTCAGATATGTATGTGTGTGTATATATACATATATATACACACAGACACAAACAGATCACTTGTTTCAGACACAGACAACTTTTTTATCCTCTCCTTCAATTTTTCAGCATCACAATTAATAGATGGAGTCTACTAAATGATTTTCTCTTTCATTTGGATTCCTTTTCTGTAGAAGCCCGGCATCTGAAATCCCATCCTGGGTGCTAGCAAAGTTATTTCTAAGTTCAAATACAGGAAAGACAAAACTATTTATTGTTCCCAAGTTCCTCTGTTAATTTATCTTGTTGTGTTTTCAGGTCAGATAGGCCTGAGCAGCAGAGGCTGGATTCAGCTATAAGCTGTCCACACTGAGACCTTAAGATTCAGAATAGGATTTTCTTGTGCTAATTACACAAGTCTATGTAGAAAAGAATAGAGTTGGTATTTCTCCAAATCTTATTTTTGTATGAACATCATGAACTTGATATTATACACACACAGAGTCAGACAGTGGTATTGTTAAAAACAAGAATTATTACTTCAGTAAACACCTGGAGACATGAAGGTGTGGGAGAGCTGTTTTCCTTCACTACTGCAGGCTGATAAATCCCAAAGAAATCCATATCACACAGAAACCCTTTTGGTTCCAAGGGTGAGCTATTGCAATCATTCAGTGTAGGTGGTGTAATTGGTACCTTCCCCCCCAGTTTTCTGATATGTGAATTTTTCACAGTATCTGTAATACCAAGTGGGGAGGAGCCAATACAGGGCTGCAGTTCAAATCACTGATAGGGAATTACTCTGTGAAATTCAAAGACCTGAGTGCCCTAAATGACAGCTGAACTGAGCTGTCAATGCTCATTTGCATGCTTTTTATCACAAACTCACAATAATAGTTTTAAATAAAGAGACAGGAAGAGAGAGCACCAAGACTGAGGTTAGTCTGAATATGCCTTTAGTGCCAAAAAAGTGAACAGGTAGGAGAAGAGGTACCAAGAGGATCCATTTAGCTCGTGTTTAGGTAATTCTCTGGGATAAAAGATGTTGCCTGTGGTCACTGGGAAGGGAGGGCAGTAAGCAGAGGGTGCTGTGGCTGACATCCCTGGCACTGACATCCCTGGCACTGACACTACAGCAGGAGAGAAAGTACCTGGTGAATCTGCCTGGGGTATGACAATTGCACTGCAAGCTGCAAATGGGAGCTCTGGGACTGTCAAAGGGGATTTAAACTCCCATCCCTTTATAAAGTGCTCGAAAATGCAGGCAGGGGTGGCAATGAACAGATGGGAACAATTCAGTGTCCCAGGCCTCTAATTCTAGTCCTGACCAAGTTGGTTTACCACTTTTGACTTCATGGATTGAGTACAGTAAATAAATTACAGTCCCTACCATCAGTAAAAGATTATTTCTTGGCACATATTTATTGATGTTTGCCAAGTCAAACTTTAAAATACAGGTGGCATGACTTCTATTACTGCTCTGCAGATTGTTTTAGACTCTGTTAATTTTGCTCTCTTGGAACCTTTCCCAGTGTGTCACAGGCACCCTGTTGTGTTCATTTTGTAAAATTTTAATACAGAGTTTCTCATCCAACTTAACATTAATTTTTCTCTTAGATATTTTTACATTCTTCAGGTATTTACTGGTGTCAGTCTCCCTAAAGTAAGGCTGTACCTTCCCAATGTGTGCAAGGTACATTATAATTTGCCTCAAGAATGCATGAAATTTGTGTCATGCTCAACATCCCCTTGCTCTGAAAACTGCTTCTTGGGGGCATTTTGTTTTGCTTCCTTGAAAAATGTCTTACTGTATATTGCTTTAACATTTTGATACTGTGTGAATTTTTTACCTTTGAGATTTTTCAATAATTTGGGACATTAACAAAACTGAAAGCAAAGAACTATTTTTTGCAAGTTGGGTTGTTATTGGTCCTGTGTAGCTGAGTGTCAGAAACCTCTCTCAGGGACTCCTGTTTTTGCTTTATAGAACTTCTGTAACAAAGAAATATGGGTGAAAAAAACTCATGCTGCTTTCTGGGGAGGAACACCAAACCAGTGATTAGAGCTCCAGCTGTATCAGTGATACCTCTGACTTTTCTTCCAGATCATAGAGGGTGATATCTTTACATTCCTCAGTAGAAGAAAGGAATTCCCATGGGATGTTTGCCTAAGTTTATGCTGCACAACAATGTTAATGATAGCTCACAATATGTTTGCTTTAGATAGTTCTCATGTAAAAACCCAGCTTGCTCAAAACCAATTGCTGAAACTAATGCTTAAAAAATTCTTAATGCATAGTTTTATTGAAAAACAAAACTCTACATAATTTTTTTTTCAAAAAGTGACTGCAAGAAAAGCAGCCTTCTTTGGAACTGCAAAGGGAAGTACTGATCTAAGGATAATTTAGGAAATGTTTTCCTTGAAGCTTCCCACAGTCATCTCTTTTTAAGTGAAAGCACAAAATTTAAAGTTTTCTTTAACGACTTTTGAAACACCATTTAGTAGAAAAACAGCTCTAGGTTGCATAAGTAATAATAGTCTTGCATATAAAAGTACTTTAAGATTTCTTCATATTTAAAAAAAAAGTGAAGGTAAGTTTATAATATTCAAATATGCAAATTGGTATTGAGATGTTCCTTCTACGTTTCCCACCAAGGACATTATGAAAACTTTTTGAGAATTATTTAATAAGTTGCTGTTATTGTACTTTTGAGTAAGTACAAGAGCTGTCTAGCACTTAAACATCCACCACTTTGAGAAGCCATAGCTGGGTAGGCCCATCATAATGCTCACAAGAGTTCTTCCTATGACTTTGGTCAAACTTACTGGAATCCAGGGGATTTGCACTCTTCTCGCAGCAGGGAATTTCTCGTGGGTTTTTAGGTTGCCATCCTCAGGGAGATAAGATTGAAAGTGTACTCCTTGCAGAGATGTGCTAATGGAAGTGCCCAGAGTTAGCAATTTACAGAGGAAGGGTTTCTCTCCACTGCTGCTCTGCTCATGAAGGCACTGCCACGCTTTGTGACCCAGCTCCCTGCTCCTTTCACCCTGGCTCAGGCACATTTTGCATTCCCACAGGCAGGACACACTCTGAGCTGGAGCTTGGAGAGGTCATCAGAGATTTTGGCCTGAGAAAAACATCAATAATAATATATCTGAAGGTGGTTTCCTTCGGGTTGTATTCCACTATAGACTCGCTTGTTTCTTTTCTTTTGATACAAACCTTCTGTGGCAAAAAAGGGCTGTGGTTTTTAGAAGCTGAATTTCTCCATCAGCTCATTAGGTTCATGTTTAATTCAGTGTGCACGTAAGACACTTGTAAAAGGTGATTTCAAGTGGCACACATTGAAGTGGATATCCCTTTTCTAGAGGTCATCAGTGGCAGTTAAACTTCTCTTCAGCTTTGAAAACATCCCCACTTAGGGCTGTTCAAATCTTGTTTTATTTGTAAGACAAGGGTGCATCTAAACAATAATTCCTTTATTCAGGTTAAAACATTGTTCCAGCATGTGCAAGACTGGAAGTCCTGCATTAATTCTGACAAAAAATTGATTTTTTCAGATAGCCTTCTCTTTTTCAGAAGCCTAATTAATTCAAGCCCAAATTATATCTAAATACAAAGGTGCAACTTGTTAAGTAGTGTTATGAGTTGGAATAATTTTTAATGTTTATTTTCTCAAGGTTAATCATATTGTTTCTCATGTAAGCACACATGTAATACCTGTCTTACAGTTTGAAGAGATCATACCACTTCTCATCTACTACTATTATTGTTTGAGGTTTTTACACAAGAGTAGGGTCCCACCCTTGGGGAGGAAATTCCCTTACTGCAGAGTTAGATGGTACCAGTTTTGGATGATGCCTGTGAAGAGTTGCCAAATTAAGTTTTACAGGAGAAAATTCTCACAGAAGAGCACTTGGAAATGATTTTTGCCACTTGTATCTTTGTCTTTTGTGAGTTTTCTTTGAGACATAAAGAAGCTGGAATTAGTAAAATAAGATCAAATGACAGCTTGGCTTAGCAACCCCAAATCCTCTGCGCGCTTTTCCAGAGGTGAAAAATTGGTGTCAAGAAAAAGACTGAACAACTTATGTAGAAATGTTACCTCTAAGAATTCTTTTCCTATTGAAGCAGTGGATTAACTGTTTTTCTCCCCTCTTCTTGCACATGTTGTCCTTCAATGTTTCAGCAGCAGTAGGGTACAGTCTGTCAGAATTCATGTTCCTCCTCCCTCTGCGACTGAGGAGACTCGTGATGTGACTTGCAGGCTGAGCTCCCTGAGCCTTGCCCTTGCATCCCCATCAGCCCACATCGTGTCCTGGCTGCCAGCTTGGCACTTGGGACTGTGCTGCTCCAGGCTGGGGCTGTGCTTGGCAGGAAAGCACAATCAGTGCAGCCGAGCACGACTAAAGAGCTGACAAGCGGGTACCCCTCGTGCAGAGCTTTCTCTGCCCATGAACAAGAGGCAGCTCCCCAGTGCAAGCTGCCATCTGCTTCACCTCGGCGTGGCAGGAGGCCAGACCTAAAAATTCTGCAGTTTCTTAAGTGACTGCCACACAGAATAACCTCTTGGAGGAAGGAGATGGCTGAGCACTCTCCCTCTGAGTGTCCTTACGTGTCCCCAGCCACAGAGCATCCTGCACCCTTTCTGTGCGGTTCACCACACACAGGTGCAGCCAGCCAGGCACATCCCATCAGGAGCACCACGTCCTGCTCTGGGGACGTGGCAGGTGCAGCCAGGCTGGGAGGAGGCAGTTCCTCTCACGGGAGCTGCTCCTGGGGCTCACAGGAGCTGCAGGGGGCTCTTGCAGCCATCCCTGGGCTCCCAGCCCATCACAGCCAGCCCTGCTCACAGCAGAAGCAGCAGCACTTCAGCAGCAACAACAAACACTTCCTCATTGCTAACCTGCTCTCCTGTTTTTGAGTTTCTATGCTACCATGGGCCTTGCAGAACAGGTTCCCAGGACAGCCAGTTGTCAGGCTGGTGGCTGACACAACAGCCCACAGTGTGGCTTGTGGAGAGGCTCTGGTGTGTGCTGCTGGTTCTGAGCTCCTCCAGCATGTGCCAGTGGGCTGGCCAGGACCTGGCAGATGTGCTTTGCCTCTCCAGGGCTGCCCTTCCATAGCCAAAGTCCTTCTCCTCACCTGCCAGCAGCTGCCTCGTCACCACTGATTTGGACAAGGCATGATGGCAAATGCTGTCCCAGGCACTGGAGCTCAGCTTGAAAAAGCGACAGCAGATTTTTTGTATGGGAGCACTGAAGTCTTCTATGGTGGCATTCATCTCTCCTGACTTCCTGTTGTCAAAAGCTGATCTTGGCTGTCTGGCCTTTCACAGCCACATCTGGAGTTCATTCCATCTCCTACCTAAAGTAAGTATCTAGAATAGATCAAAGAACCCATGCCTTGGGAAATACTTCTTTTTCCTCCTCTGACTGCAAGGCAAGCCTGACTGAGTGGCTCATCTGGACGTGTCTGCACTGGATCCATGCTGTGCTGCCTTGCACCTGGACATTGCCATCTGTATGCAGGGATCACAAGGAGTGTCATGTTCTCTGGAGATAAACTTCTGTGTATTCAGCTTTAAAATATGTTTCTTGTGGATGTCTCATCTTGGTAACTCTGTTTTAGAGCCTGCTCTCCTGACAGGCAATGGGGCTTGCAGACTTCACTTTTCCCACCTGGTTTTAGTCTGACAGCAAGAATAAATAGGGAACCCATTGCTAATGTTCATACTTTGTTTTTCTTCTAGCTTTTCAATATTGCAATAGTTAAAAGCAGTCCAAATACAGGTTGCAGTACATGTAAATTTGACATTGTCAGATGATGCAAAATCTGCTCGATTCTAATGATATTCTGGTAAATGAATCTTTTTAAGGATTAAAAAAACTAAAATAATTAAGGCATTAAGAAGCAGGCAAAGTAACTGTTCTTCACCTAAGTAAAGAGTATGCAAATGAGAATCAATTTATCTGAAGAACAGGTTTGATGGATTTCCCATATTCTGAACTCTTTTAAGAGGAAGTGAGTTTCAACATTGTTCCCTTGCATTAAAACGAAATTAATTGAACAAGAAGTCAGCATTTAAAGAGTAATGCAGGAACACTGCATTAAAATTATCATAAAAATAACACTTTGTTCTGTTGCAAATATTCTCACTAAATGGTAGAAATAAGCTGTGCTTTGATTTGCTCACTGAGTATCTATACTCAGTATAGAGAGTATATAGTATCTCAGTATAGAGAGCATATAGTCCTGGTGGTAAAACAGAAAAATTGAAACTTTAAATTAAGACCCATAAGAAATCAATAAATATATAATGATCATAGTAAAATTCTATCAAGCAAAATCCAATAACAAGTGCAAATATGGCAGATGAAATGATTGTCTGCAGTTAACCTGCAAGCTTCAGGGGACAATGAGAGCTCGCATATTTATGTACTTAACAAGTTTATAATATCTTTTATCTTTCATAACTTTTTTTTTAGTTCTGACTGAATGTTATAATTCCATATACTTAATTGAGTTAATTTAGTCTTTAGCAAATCCCTGGATGTATTTTTATGCAGAAGATATCCAAGGCTTTCCGTGCAAACCTCTTCCTCGGGGTTGTGACACAGAGGGCTCACACCAAAACCTGGCAGATCTCCACGAGCTGTTCTTGCCCTTTCATTAGCTCAGCCATCCCTTGGTATCTCTGCTGACCCTCCTCCAGAGCATCAAGAAAGGAAAGCTAGGAGGCTTTAGGGGCTTGGAAAAGCTGAGCCTGTGCTCTCAGGGCTCTTGTGCCTGAGCTGAGCCCACTCCATGGTTGTTGGGTGGACGGTAGGGAGTTCCCTTTGAGAGGTGCTTAATGCAGCTCCAATGTTTAGGCATCAGGGGAACAAAAAAAAAAAAAAAAAAAAAAAAAAAAAGAAAAAAGGAAGAGAGAAGAAAACAAGTTGTTCCAGCCAGGAGAGGCTGGCACCACTGGCAGGTAGGCTGCCAGAGCAGTGACAGCACGAGAAACCTGCCGCCTTCTGCGCTGCTTTTGTATCGGTGATTGTGGGAAAGTGTTGCAATCACCGTAAGAAGGAAATCCAAGGTTTAAAAAACATGTGGTGAAGTGCTCCACTTCTCGGAGCAGGCAGTGACGTTGCTCTGGCTCCAAGCCTGGGAGCCCTCGGGCACGGGAAAGAACCAGCCCGGCACCGCTGTGACACACAGTAAGTGCTCTCTCTGCCTCTCGCTGTCCCTGCACACCCTCCCTCCCTGCTTCTCTCCATTTGGGAGTTACTCGGTTGGTTTGTTTAGTTGTGAGGTGCCAGGGCAGCCTTCCTGCACATCTCGCTGCCACTAAACCTGAAAGACTTTATGCAAAGTGCAAAGGCACAATTCTGCAAATTCAATGTTATTTTTCGAAGGATGAGCGCTGTGTCGGGAGCAGGGTATTTTATCACTCCATAGAAAAACTATCCATTACCCCTAATTCATAAATGAAATCTTTTATTATTTTTCTTGCTTCTTTTAATTTTAAATGCCACTGGTGTCAATGATTCACTGGTTTGCCAAAGTTCAGATTCTCATAGAGTGGTTATGAAAAATGTGGTTGCTGGATGAGGTGTCAGAGAAGTGTTTCTACTGTGTAACATTTCCTATGAATTTCAGGCAGATTATTAGTCTGGCACTATAAATAAAATCTTGTATTTAAAATTAAATATATTGAAAGGAAAACCATGTCACTGATTTAGATACTATTTATTTAACAGAGTCAGATGCTTCAGAGAGTTAATCATCAGCAAAATACAAATCAATAAGGAATGTATTTGCTTTAGACAACTGTTTTTCAGCTCCTCTCTTATAAAGATTGGGGTAAGTCTGACTTCACCATATTTTAATTTTCCATAGCTTACTTTTAAAATGTTTTTTTGATTTAGGATATTTAGGTCTAAGGAAGGTTAGGTTCCTTTAGAAATCTCATATGTGGCTTAGTCTGAAATATACAGTGTTTGCTTTTCATAGTCCCCTGCTGCTGGAGTAGGATTTAGAACTAAAATCTACAAAATTTGAGTCAAAGTTCTTATGAGGCTGTATATATCTTTATGAGGCATTAGTGCCTGTTTCCAGTCTTTAGGAGTAACTTCTAGGGTTTCTATGAGTGTTTTCCTTTCTGACAGAGGTGGGACACATCTCAGGGAATCCAGGTAATCCTGGGCATCTTGCTTGGGTGAACTGAGCTCTTCAGGGGAACCAAATGATTTTTGTGGGCTATCCTGGGGCTCTGCCAGATCTCCACATCCCCAGAGCCAAAAATCTCCCACAACACTTGGGTGGGCTCCACTCATGGGTCAGTTGGCCTCAGGGGCCTGCAGGAGGGAAGCCTTGAAAGTCCCCATGTGGCTTAAACAGCATGGAACATTTAGATTCCAGTGTCTTGGGGGGAAAGTGTTACAGGCTTATTCTTGACATATCTTCCTTTTAATATATGTGCAAATGTATATCAGAGCTAACTACTTGATTTTGGTGCTATTGCACCAGTTTTCCAACAGACAAACTTGACAATAGTTTGGGTTTTTTTACTTATTATCATTCCAGATGTCTCAGTATTAGCTGCTTTACCCTTGTCAATTTAAGTGACTGCCACATACCAGCCAAGATAGTTAAGATGACTCCTTAAATCAGACCCAACTTTTAAACTTAAAACTTTATCAGTTTTATTAAAATATCTACATTTATCATCTGTCCTGCAGGGAACTTGTGAAAGCTTGCAGACTTACAGATAGTCATTATTAGTTTTTTAAATCAGTGCTCTCTCTTCCCTTAATATATCTTTACCTACCATATTGCTTACCCTATTTTCTCCTCTGTCATCATTTGTGGTCTGATTCTACAAACATTTATCCAATGAATAGTGTTACTCATTCAAATGCTGACAGAATGGTAGTGTTCACTAAGCAAATCCTCAGAAATATAATAGCAGAAGCCTACTGGATCACACCAAAGGTCCATTTAGTCTGGAACAGTGATCAAAAATGGATATCTCAGAAAGAATTGGTTCAAGTGTGGTGAAAATGTTTTTCTGACAAACTGTCCTAACCTCCAGCTGCCTGAGGACTTTCCTTTTCCACAAAGATTTCTAAAACCTGTCAGCAAGTTACCTGTATCTTTTCCATCTATCCAAGGAAGTCCCGGAGTCTGTTAGAAAGCAGACGTCACAAAGCAGGTGCACTAGTCCTTAATTAGTTACAGTAGTTACTTTGAACACTCTTTAATGTCCTTCCTGAGAGATGTCAATGTGCAGATATCTCAAGTAGTGTCTCACCACTGAGTATGTCTGAAAAACACTGGAACACACAGTTCTTATGCAAATAATGGTTAAACAGAGCAATATTCTTCAAACAGGAAGACCTCCATATCAGACCTGGAGAAGGAAAACCATGGACAGACCAATCACTGCTGGCCAGCTCAAAGAAAAATCACGGTTCCAGGACAGTGATGGCAGTGCAGCTCCTGCCAAGACGCTGTGCCAGAATTGTTCAAAGCTAAAGGTATGGAAGAGCCCTCACCACATGTTTTTTGGAGCACTGAATTGACATTTGCAGTCCTATCAAAATTCAGTTAGTTATGTATGGCACTGTTAGATACTGTATGTGCTGGGGAAAATGGTCAGGGCTGCATCCACAGGGGATGGAAGGGATTTGGGATAGCAGGAGAGGGAGGGGATGCTGCCCCTCTGCCCTGCTCTGCTGAGACTCCACCTACAGTGCTGCCTCCAGCTCTAGGGCCACAGCACAGGAAGGATGTGGAGCTGCTGGAGTGAGTCCAGATGAGGCCACCAAGGTGATCAGAGGGATGGAGCAGCTCTGCCATGAGGAAAGGCTGAGGGAATTGGGATTGTTCGGCCTGGAGAAGGGAAGGCTTTCAGGTGACCTTATTGTGGCCTTCAAGTAACCGGAGGAGCCAACAAGAAAGATGGAGAGAGAATATTGAAAAGGGCCTGGAGTGTCAGGACAAGGGGAAATGGCTTCAAACTGACATAGAGTGGGTTTAGATTGGATATTAGGAAGAAATTGTTCCCTGTGAGGGTGGTGAGGCCCTGGCACAGGGTGCCCAGAGAAGCTGTGGCTGCCCCATCCCTGGGAGTGTCCAAGGCCAGGCTGGATGGGTCTCTGAGCACCCTGGGATAGTGGAAGGTGTCCCTGTACATGGCAAAGGGATTGGAACAAGATGATCTTTAAGGCCCCTTCTGATCCAAACCATTCTGATTCTATGGTTGTGATTCCAAGCACTCAGAAGTCAATAAATGTGCTCAGAAGTTAAGAAATGAGGTCATGTTTTACTAACAATTAATTTAGAGGTGTGCTATAGTCACAGTGGTAGTTGTGAATATATATATATTTATTCATATTTTTTGGAACAAGAGAAGGAGAGGTAATAAGATATACCATGATATAAGTACCAGAAATGAACATTATGGTATTTGTTCTTCCTAAGGAAGGAAACAGCTAAACCAATATGTACTAGAAAGTTAGAATGTGCACACCATCAATGTCAATTTTCCTTTTCTTTGCAGTAGCAGAGTTTTTGGAGGCCACCCCAAAAAAAAAAGAAAGTAAAATCAGTTTTGATGATAACAATAGGAAGATTCTCCTCACAGAGAATTAGAAAGCAAAGCATATGATTTTTGTGCTTCTTGAGTGGGTTGCTCAGGCATCCAGCCGTAGAGCAAAAATTTGTTACTTTGCAAACTCAATTATTTTCTCTCTTCAGATATTTCTTGGAGCTCTAGCTTTTTCCTTTTTTGCCAAAGGATTTTCTGGAAGCTACATGAAGAGCATGTCCAGTCAAATTGAGAGGAGATTTGAAATCTCATCATCGATTGTTGGCATTATTGATGGCAGCTTTGAGATAGGTACATGGACTTTCTCTGTAAGTGGATAAGGGCTTCTTAGTACATTTTAACCCTCCAATTAAACCTGGATTTTTGTGCTGGCTCTCTCCTGTTGATGCAGGTAACTTAATGGTGATGGTGTTGGTGAGCTACCTTGGGCCAAGAGTTCATCGGCCAAAAATCATTGCTGTTGGGTGTCTCATCATGTCTGTAGGAGCTTTTTTGTCAGTGATGCCTCAGTTCCTAATGGGACGGTAAATATGGAGAGTTTTCACATTATGCACTCATTGAATTTGGTCATATGAAGTGTTTTTTAAAGCTGCATCTCAGTTCAAAGCTTGACAGTTTCCCAACAGGAAAATGGGTGGATTTTTTAATATTGAGTTTCTGGTTTCCTCTCTGAAAGCTTACCTCTGGCTACAGGTAAACAAAGAGAAACCTCAGGTTTCTACAGAACTTATACATAATTAAGGATAAAGGGGGTTGAATTTTTCACTTGGGATGGATATATATACACAGATATGTATATTTTTTTAACTGTGTTCTCATTTTTATATTTAAATGAATGATAATTAGATCTTGATGGAGAAGGTTTCTTTCTCCATGGTGGCTATCTATGATAAGCTCTTTAAAAAGCTGAATTTTAATCTAAACTTGGGGAGAGTTAAATATCTAAATAGCTCATTCACATTTAAGCTAGAGCACATAATTGTCAGAAGCAGGTCTTACCTTCCCAATCCTTTGGCATCCTTGCATCTGCCACAAAGGTAAGAAAGATGTGCCATTATGGAAAAATATCCATTGTATATAGACTGATGTGGATGAACTCTGCCTCAGTCCTGCAGTCTAAAGAATCATCTCTGGAAGCAGCTTTCTTACTCTTAAGCTCAGGAAAATATTGGGGTTAGAATCATCACAACATTTGAAAATGGTATGAAGATACCTAATTTTTTTAAGCAAAGCACTGGAAACACTTTGTGTGTGTGAAATGGGGATGAACATATGTGAACACAAGGCTCAGACACGCTTCCTGCAAAGCTCAGTCCTTCATGTGTCAGTTGTATTTCACACAGTTGTTTTCCAGTTACAATTATGAAAGGATAACTGTTAGTGTGGACAACTCCTCCACGAGTGTGTCAGCTTGCTCCCCAGCACCGTCTGAGGGCCCTCCAGTCACAGATGCTACAGAAACACCCAGCACGTTGATAAATGTTGGTAAGATAAAGCTCTGATGCTGGATTCCCTTCTTCTGCTTGTCCCCATTGTACCCCCTTTATGACTGGAGAGCAGTAAAACCCCTGCTATAAACCATGATAAATACAAGCTCACTCTATAATGTTTGTTAAAACTCATGTTTTATGTGATTTTACTGTTGCTGTAAAGCATTGTCAGAATTATGTTCACAGAAATATAAATGTTTATGGTCTGCAGGATGTGAGAAAACAACAAATTCCTATCTGTGGCTCTTTGTGTTGGTGGGGAACCTTCTACGTGGGATTGGGGAAGCACCAATTATGCCACTGGGAGTTTCGTACATTGATGATTTTTCTAAAGAAGAAAACTCAGCGTTTTACATAGGTAATGTACAAATGAGTGATTTTTTTTACTAGACATTCTGTTCCTTAACATTTCTATAGTTAAGCAAATATCATCAAAAAAATCTATCTGGATAATTTTGAGTTGTACAGAGACAAAAGAAAACCCCAAACAGTGCAAAAGAGGTCTCATATTTATTTTCTAGGGATAATTCCAGGATTTTTTTTTTTGCTTTCCTGGAGTAGCTTCTGTGATGAAGAGTAGCATCATCAAATACTCGTTTCCCCAAAGTGCAAAGTTATATCTGTCTTATCTGGCATTTCATCTTCAGTAGCACAGCTTCAGAGAAGCAAATTCTTCCCAATCACTATTTCACAGACGAGGAACAATCCTCAATGTGAGGATCTGTAATGCCGTCTCAATTAATCACAGTAGTGTAAATGAGTTTCAGGAGCTCTTACCTGACTTCTTGAATTTTACATGCAGCATATTTCCACTTGAAAGCTTTTTAAAGTCACTATCTACTGAAGGAAAAAGCAACACCTTGCCAGGGTGTTGTAACAAATCCTTTCTAATTGGGGTTTTGCTCTTGTTTTGACGGCACACAACCTATTGCCCAAGACAGAGAGACTTACACCCAAGCTAATTAATTTGTTGGCAAACTGATTTAATAGCATGGGGTGTTTGTGTGGCTGAGGGAGTTCAAGAACTGTGGCCTGAAGTAAATTTGGTGAAATTGAGCTGGTCAGAAAGATTGTAAAACAGTTTCAGGGAGAGCTCAGAATGTAATGCTACAGGGCAAGGCCATAGCAAACGTCTTCATTTGGGGATGAGGAAATCTGCAGGTCAAAGAAAATGGGAGTATTATGGAGTAAGCTGTCAAAAACAAGTGTTCCACTCAGCAGTTATCCAAAATATTTGTAATCCCCCCTGAGCTTCTGATTAAAGGTATTTTAAAAAGTTTAGCTGGATTTTTTTTCATGTCAGAATCTGATCTGGGAGAGATTGAGACAGGTTGGGAACTACTGGGAAAGCGAGATTAAAAAATATAAAGTAAACATGAAGAACAGCATGGATTCAGCCAAAATGAAACTTGGGTTATGCAAAAGAAATAAAGTATTTAATTTACAGTGTATTAAAATATTTCACCTTTGCATTCAGAATAGCAGCTTTCAGTCACTTATTCCATTTTGGTGGACTGAACTTTGCTAAAAAAGTGAATGTTCAAACAATCTTTTCCATAGAACAGAAATTTGTTTTCTTGGCTAACTTTAATTCTTTTCTATATTTTATTTATTATCATCTGGCTGAATCAATTCATAATCAGTGTTTTTGTAAAATACAAACATAAAAAAATTGTCCTATAATAAAAAAGTCAGTCAAGCCTTGCTGGTGAATTCTGAGCATTAATCCCTTTATTTGACCCTGAACAAGAAGTCTCAGCTTCCTGTCTCTCTTTTTTCTTTTTTCCTTTGATGTTTTGTTGAGTAAGAATGTAAGTTATTTTAGGGCAGAGACAGCACTTTTTAAATAGAAATATTAAAAATAATTTTGATAGAGTTGTGGTGACAGCAATAATACCAGAATTGCCATAGGAAGGAACAGAAAATTAGCATATTTGCTAAGATGTAATGATTTATTACAGAAGCTCTGGGTGATAAGCTGAGCAATCACTGTATTCAGAAGAGAGTTTGCAAAACCAGCTCTCAGGAGGAAAATCTCTGCAGTAGAACACAATAGGATTTACAGAGCACAGTGCTGGATCTGGGCAAGAACTTACAGGCATTTGGTAAAGAATTCCTTATTTTCTAATGGAATGAAGCCTTCTGCAACTTCAAGGTGTCAGTTCCATGCTAGAATTCAGAAATCCAAATTACTGAGCTGTAGTTTGGTCCTATTATCTCCTCACAACTAAACTTCAACAAAAGAGCAAGTGGCAAGGGAATGTGAGAACCTCTGCTTGAAATATTTTGAAGATATTTTGTTTTATTTTACGTTGATTGCCAGTAGTGGTCGCCAAAATCAAATCGTGCTGTATTTACACACCCAGTCAGCAAAATGCAGTGGGTTTCTGGTAGCCTTCACAGCTTATTCATTTACTCCTAGGGGCATCCCGCCTTCTTCTGATCCCACCACAGCTATGGTCAGGGCAGCTTACACCTTGTATTCTCATTCTTCAGGAGTGTCCCATGAGACATTCCATGATGGCCCTGTGCCCCTCTCCTGTCTGCTCCTTCCTCTCTCATTCCTTGCCCTCAGAGAGGAAGGTTTGCCTCATCCATGCTGTGTTTTGCTCAGTGTCCCTTCTCTTCCAGGCCTGGTGAAGAAGGCTTGCTGTGTCCATGCAGTGTTTTGCTCAAGTGTCCCTTCTCTTGGAGGGATGGTGAGGAAGGGGTGGTTTGTCCATGCAGTGTTTTGCTCAGTGTCCCTTTTCTTCCAGTCCTGGTGAGGAAGGCTTGTTGTATCCATTCAGTGTTTTGCTCAATCTCCTCTTCCAGGCCTGGTGAGGATGGTTTGCCTCATCCATGTTTTGCTCAATCTCCCTTTTCTTCCAAGCCTGGTGAGGAAGGCTTGTTGTGTCCATGCAGTGTTTTGCTCAATCTCCTCTTCCAGAAGAAGTAGGCTTGCCTTGTTCATGTTTTCCTCAGTTTCCCTTCTCTTCCAGCTCTGGTGAGGAAGGTTTGCCTCATCCATGTTTTGCTCAATCTCCCTTCTCTTCCAGTCCTGGTGAGGAAGGTTTGCCGTGTCCATGCAGTGTTTTGCTCAATCTCCTCTTCCACAAGAAGAAGGCTTGCCTCGTTCATGTTTTGCTCAGTGTCCCTTCTCTTCCAGGCCTGGTGAGATCCTCGGGCATGTTTGGTCCCACCCTGGGCTTTCTGCTCGGCTCGTTCTGTGCCAGTCTCTGGGTTGACCTCGGCATTGTGGACGTGGGTAAGGGACCGTGGGGTGGCACGTGAAGCCAGAAGGTGTCTGGGTGTAGGAACCTCCACGCCAAGAAGCAGCTTCCCCAAAACTGCCCCAAAAATGGGGGCTCTCCAGAGAGTTTTTCCTGCTTAAAAGCTATACAGAACTTGACATTTTAAAATCATGTGTTGTAGCATGGTTGGAATAGCCCTTGAAAAACACCCCTAACCCCACTGCACCTTTTTTATGCTTGCACACACATTTGTTGCACCTTTGCTGTGCAGCTGAGAACAAGTTGTTGGATAAAAGGCCGTCCCCATGCTGAGGGAACAGTGAAAGGCTCGTGGACACTTAGCAAAAGTATGTTCTCTTAAAAAGCATGCAGCAAAGATGAATCTCAAAACTCATTTCATTGTTCAAATCACTTAAAAGTCTCTAATCCCAGGGAAAATTGAGGAAATTTGGGAAAAAACTGTAGAGTTTGGGGATGGAGAAGAAGGGGACTCTGGGAAATTGAGAAAGGGAAGGGTTAGGTTTATTTTTTGTGGTAAAGGGTCCTTTTGTTGTCACTCATTCCTCCAGAGAGTGTTGGAGGATTGTGGCAAGGAAATGCCACCATGGGCCTAAATGGATACATCTATTTTTGACTGCATAGGACTGATTCACTTCCAGGGATGGTCATTGATAATTACCCAGAGAAGCTGTGGCTGCCCCATCCCTGGGGGTGTCCAAGGCCTGGCTGGATGGGGCTTGGAGCAGCCTGGGATAGTGGAAGGTGTCCCTGCCCAGGGCAGTGGGGTTGGAATGAGATGATCTTTAAAGTCCTTTCCAACCTAAACTCTTGATTCTATGATTTGAAACAAGCTGCATTTCAATTCTTCATATGGAACATAAATCACTTCTGTTCTGGTGTTTTAATAATACATGAATAATGTATAGTAATTTATAATAATTGCTCTGCGTAATATTTAACCTATTTTCCCATCTTTCTGTATTTTGTAGATGCCATCAGCATAAATCCCAAGGACAGCCGTTGGGTTGGTGCCTGGTGGCTTGGATTGCTTATCTGTGGAGCAGTCAACTTCATTGCTTCTTTGCCCTTCTGGTTTTTGCCCTACTCCTTACCAAAAGAAGGAGAGAATGAAAACTTGAAGATTAGTCACTTGTCTGTTCAACGAGATCACTGTAAAATAGACCCTCCAGCTCAGCCACAGTTAAAGTTCTCAGAGGCAGTAAAAGGTGAAAGATTAGTGCCCAAATGTTTGCATATGTATTCTGTCTCATGGATTCATTCTGAGAGGAGCATGGACTCACACAACCTTCAGCAAAATGCACATTTCTGCAGTGCAAATGATGGACAAAAATGTCTTTAATTTGTGCTATTATAATTACATGCTAAGGGCGAGTTTCTGTCCTCTCCTGATGTCAGACGGCTGGAAAAAATTTTTGCTGTTGCTCTGAGCACCAGAGATCCTCAGTTCAGAGTTTTGAGATGATGTATTACAGCTACAATCCTGTAATTATGAAGAGAGAGTGGGGAAAACATCCCATCCCTCATTAATGACCAATCCATATTGGGCAGGCTTCTGTTTCACTGAGGCAAATATTTGGGAAGAGAACACGGAGCTATGACAGTTAGATGATGGAGAGACTTCACTGGATTTGTAGCTCCTGTGTATGAGCTCAGGGATGCTGAATTAATCTCATATAGGCAATACCAGATCCAACCAGCCACCGTTTTTATTTTTATATTTTTATTATTAGACCCAAGGTTTTGTTTGTATGTATGTGCACCCCTACAGCAGATGTGTTTTGAACTCTCATCTTTTAGGCAGCTCTGCCAAGAGCCAGACTACAGTCTAAATGCAGCTGTTCATGTTCACTTTATTTTAATGGACTTTAATACTCTAATCAAGGGTCCCAGAAATTATTTCAGCCTTTTTTTGGACCAGGTGCTTCTGTTCTCTAAATATCACCCTCCTGTGGGGTTCTTGTGTGGCTGGTGAGGGCTCCTGCTTTAGAAACCAAATTTTACACTTGGTAGAGGGGCTTGTTGCTGTGTACAGACATTGAGAGGGTGTGTTGCAAGCCTCAGCACCCTGGGAGAGGAGCCCTGTGCCACACACAGGATAGTCCAGGATCCCTGATTCCCAGCTCAGCATCCACTGTGCTGCCTGGCCTTGCTTCTCCTGTAAGGCACGTGTTGGAATGAGGAAAACTCTCACTTGAGCAAGCATGTTTGTGATTAGCACAGAATTATAACCTGCAACGCAGCCAGTAATTAAATCAAAGTTAATTTTACTATCTGAAGGATGCCAAAACAACTCTTCTCTGTGTTTAGCAGGGTGTACAGCATATACCTCTCCATTGCAGATTTCTTGCCAGCACTCAGGAAGCTGTTTGGAAATCCAATTTTTGTGGTGTTCATCTTCCTCACTATTCTGCAGTACAATTCCCTTGTCGGGATAATAACCTATGAGACAAAGTTTATGGAGCAGCAATTTAATGTATCAGTGGCAAAAGCCATCTTTCTAATTGGTGGGTACCTGACTTCTTTTCAGATTCCATTGTCAAAAAGGAAGCTTTTATTTGTTATTTTGCCTTCCTTTTTAGAAGGATCTTATGTGAACTTTTTTTAGTTAAAAAGAAAGCATGTAGTGGTTTCTTAATTTTCTTACTGTATTTTGAGAATGGATGTTAATTTTACTGTTAATTTTCCTAGTTCTCCTAATTCAGTGAGCTAAAGGATTATTAAAACTGGGTGGAATTTTTTTCGTAGTGAGATTTGGGTTTTGTGTCTGTTTTCGTGTGTAAAAACTACACATGAGCTGCAACTGAGTAAAAGCTACTAGAAAAAAACCCAAAAACGTTTAATGAAATGTGTGGGTTTTTCTTTTCAGAATAACATATTGGTATAAATGTTCTTTCATTTTGATTAAAAATGCAAATTTTAGGAGCAATAAGAAACCAAAATGTAAAATTTTGTGTCACTTCATTAATTTCAAGACTCTTTTTGTATTTACCAATTCCTTCAAAAATAAGTTCTTTTTAGTGTTCTATGAAAAAAAAATATGCTGAAATTATATTAATCTTAAAGTGATTAATATGGTCTCATAATCTGGCAGGAAAACCAGGCTATGTGAGGTCATTGCAGGACTGATATTGCATTGCTTTAATCTGAAGGCACAATGCCTTGGGCAGAGACAAATGTGGGAACCACTTTCTTTTTCCTATCTTTTTTTTTTCTGAATGCAGAGAAAATTTTACAGAAACGACCAAGGAAACCAAACTCCTGAAAAACCCCTCCCAATAACACCTAGTAAAACCTCCCTGTTCAGCAAGTAAATGTAAGAGCTGGTGCTTGTGAAATACTGAACAGATTAAATCTAAATGCAAATCATCTCATTATTCACTCTCAGATCAGAATCCAGTGCAGAACCAGATGCAGCTTCCTTTTATATTCCATTTTAGAGACATTTTTGTAGCTTCCATAAAGTTTTATGTTTTATTTTCTCTGAAGTGCTTACCAGCTAAGGCATTATCATTTACTCCAGTTTCTAACAGGCACCTGTATAGGTTTTATTATATCTACATACAAACAACAATATAGTAAAAATGTAGTGAATATTGAGGAATTGAGCTTTTTAAAGTCATAATATGATTTGAAAAAGAAAATGGGGAAGTGAAATTACTAGAAGGTGATATAAATCTTAGAACCTCAAAGAATCAGCCCAAAAATAGCAATCTGATATTTTGAAAATACTAGAACCAGGTATTTATTCTAAAAGGATCTATGCAAGTGAGAGCAGTTAACATTTTTCTTCCCTTCCATTTGCAGGTGTGATACTTTTACCTGTCACAATCCTGGGGATGTTTCTGGGTGGCTTCCTGATCAAGAAATTCAAGCTGCACATAACTGAAATGGCCAAGTTTGCATGCATCACCTTTATAGTGGCATATTTGCTGAACCTCTTGTACTTCACGTGCAGCTGTGAGGTGCTGCAGGTGGCTGGGCTGACTGCACCCTACTCTGGGTTTGTATCCCCTCAGCTTTGGGGTGGTTGTGGCATTTGTCACAGCTGCTTCTTTGGCAGTGGTGCACAGAACAAAATCCTAGGTTTTGAGGCAGACTTGTCAGGTTGAAGCCATACCTAAAGCTGGGGATGGGAAAAATATATCGATTTTATTTTTTGATCTTTGTTTAAACTGGACATTTCTTTTTTTTTCCTAAATTCCCTGTTTATTTTTCCTAAATTCCCTGTTGCTGCCAATATACCTATCTGTTCTGGCAAATTGTTAAAAAAAAGATGAAATTTCTTATGGGCAAATTAAATCTCTATGTTCTCTTTCAAAGCTTTAATTTAAAGCCAGCCTTCTATATCCAGCTCTTTTCAGAAGCAGTGCAAAATATCTGTCCAGAAACCATTTGTCACCAGGGAGGTGGGAATTGGTCATGGATTGTGTGCTGAGGTTCCCCCTCCCATGCCAGGATTGTGGGTCATGCTTCCTTGAGAACCTTTTCCAGACTCCAGCAGCCTGCCACAATTGCCTACTGTATCAATTTAGCTTGGTCTGGTCCAAATTTCAAGGGATTTTAAAGGATTAAACTGAATCCAGTAGGACTTGCTGCATTTTCAGTTCAGGCAGAAACTCAGCCCTGTGTTTTTTGAAACCGAGCCTGTGCTCGGGGAAATATCTGAATTATCTTGGTGCACCTGATGTCCAGTTCAACTTTGAGCTTAGTTTTTGACATAAAAATATGTCAGGGGTTTGTACAGTGGAGATAACTCTGGTTGAGTGCAACACCTGATACTGCAGAGTGAATTAAAAATAAGTATAAACAACAAGAGAGCATATGTTGAAAAAGAAATGACAGTTTTTCCAGGAGAACTGAGTCTGGAGAATTTAGCACATGTTGGGGTTGTTTCTGGTTAAGTGAATAATTTAGGGTTTTACCTATTTAACAATTTATATTTTGAAGACAAGAACAGCCTAATGAGGGTTAAATCCCTCAGTTATCATCCCTTCTAAGAGGCTCAGGGGAAATGTAGCCCATTTAATGTGTGCTTTTGGATGAGGGAAGGAAGAAGGAGGAAGAAAAGGGAAATTTTGTACATTTTTAACTTACATTGTGATTGGCTTCACAGCAAGGATGGTTTGTAGATGGTGAGCTCCTAACACTTTCTGGAAACTGAGCACTGCTAACATGGCTCAGAGTGCCCTGATACAGTGACCTGGATCCAGTGAAAAAAATGTCAAGTACACCTTGCTGTTTTGTTTAGTTTTACATCCCCAGCTCCATCACCTTGATATGGTATGATACCCCAGAGCTGAGGAAAAGTATGGCCTTTTCTTAGGCTATATCTTTGTGATAAGAGGTTCAAGGTATGATTTTCTTTTATTTGGGCTGAGCTTTCAAATGCAAAAGTAATACCAGATATTCCTACCCAGCCTTTTCAATTCCATGCCTTTTCAGAAAAAATCCATAGAAATGTTAATGCTTGATGAAAAATCCCAAGAGAACTGTGTTTTAGCTGAAAATCAATTTATAAACTGAATAAATTTAGCTTATTGTCCATATGACAACTTCACAGTTGAGTGTTGGGTGGCAGCAGATACCTGCCCATTTTGATTGCTTCACTTTCTCCATGCTTTTCCTACCTACTCCCTAATATATATATATTTTTTTTACTATATAATTCCACTAAATAATTCCTCAATTTCTTTCTGTTGTCCTCCAGGATGAAGCACCTTTCCTCCAGCAAGCACATCTACATGGCCAGCTGCAATGCTGAGTGCAGCTGCAAGGTGGACCAGTGGGACCCTGTGTGTGGGGACAATGGGATCACCTACATGACAGCCTGCTTTGCAGGGTGTAAATCATCATCTGGAGCAGGGAGGAATATGGTAAATATCCAGGGGGGCAGATATGCAATAGGACAAGGAGCAATGGTTTTAAGTTAAAAGAGGGTAGCTCTAGACTAGATATAGGGAAGAAATTTTTACCAGCAGCAAAGCCATGTCCAGGACTTCAAATAATCCTGCCTGAACAAGACCATTAAAAACACTGTGTTTGCAGAAGAGTGTGCAAATCCTTATATCTTCTGACAGAAGCAGAATTGTCTTCATATAACAATACTGAAAAAGACAAGCAGCATTTTCAGGATTGTATTTATACACCCCATCCATATTGTCTGGTTTCACTTCAGGAAAATTTGCCTTCAAACCCACATTTCCTGCTAACTTCAAAGCCCACCCCCAATCCAGCACCAAATGCTGTTTAAGCATATAATGATAGATATGCATGATTGCATATTTGGGTCCACTGATCTATTTTTTTGGTTGGTACTCATCTTCTTCATGGGATACCTGAGCAGGATGGCTGGATAGCAGCTCACATCTGATTTTGTTAGCTTTGACCCATTCTAAACACACACAGAGCACCTTCTGTTCTAGCAGTGGTATGGCTGAATAGAATTCCTGTTGCTTTGTGTCTCTGGAGCGTATCAATGACCTGGCCATCAGTCTGCAGAGATGATTACAGAAGTTTCTTCAGCACCAACAACAGCCTGGTTGATACGGGGAGTGAAAAATCTAGCTGCTGAAATGGTTGTTTATTGCTACTGAATTCTGAATAAATAAATTCTTCGTATCTTCTCTTTTCAGGTGTTTCACAATTGCAGCTGTGTGGAAGGACAAGGGCTCGGGCTTGGCAATTCCTCTGCAGTTTTGGGACAATGCCAAAGAGAAAGCTGTACCAAAGCCTTTCCCTATTTTTTAGCACTACAGACTGCATGTGCATTTATTTTAGCCTTAGGAGGCACTCCTACATACATGATTATGTTTAGGTGAAATACTTTACCTTACCTTGACTATAAAGCTTCGGGAAAGAGAAACAGAAAATACTATCTACTATTTCATTGCTGCTGTGGGGAATGGCATGTGGATCAAATTTTGCCTCTGAGGACTTGCCTGTACTCTGAAATCCAGCTCTTTTCAGAGGCAGAGCAAAATACCTGTCCAGAAATTTAATTCTAATTTGAAGCTGAGTAGATACTTTGGTGATGAAAGGAGGGGCATTATGCTGATCCTGAATGCTGGGTTTCAATTCCAGTGATAGGGATGTTTTTACCAGAGCACTGGACTTGAAATAAGATGCAGTGCTAAGCCACAGCCAATGCTGTTCACATTAGTCAGAGAAAAACAGGTACCTTTGTTAAGCCTTGTGGCCTCACAATGTCTTCTGTGTTGGGAGAAGTCTGATACTCCCATTTTTTTGATCAGCTGATAGATGCAGAATTATAACAGGGATATTTTGTAAATTTTCATTCCTTTGGTTGGAAAGCAGCACCACTATTTTACATTCAGAAGAAAAAACAATGTTCTGTGCCTACCATGTGGAAGTGTCTTTGCCCTCCTGCTCATGGGTGAATCCCAATCATGGTCATGGTCAGTGCACACGACTAAATAACTTGGCCAAACTGCTGTTTTCCAGCAGTATTTTTAAGTGTAGTGCATGCCTGGATTATGGACAAGGCTCACTTCGCTGGCCAGTTTTCAGAACTCTAATGTGCATAAAGAGAAGCCTTTGATGGTGATGCTGAAGAGGCAACACACTGGTGTACAAACTGCAGAGCAGGGAGCAGGCTGGGCACAGCAAGGCTCCCTCCTGCCCCTGTGCCAGCTCAGTACTCTACTCTGATTTTTGTCAATTCTTCCAGCTCAGCTGCTGCTTTCCACTGGTAGGAATGAGGTGCTTTCATAGCCAGGTAACTCACATTCCCTGTCTCTCTGTAAAATGCTAGAGGCAGAGGTGAGTTTAATCCAACAAGGACTGCACACCCTTGTTCCCTTTGGTCATCACTGCACAGTGCAGCCCATAAAAAAGCAAGGCAGCTGCTTGGAGCTTAACTGATGGGCATGAACTGCCTTGTTTTGGTTGGTTCACTTTATTGTGCCTGTGCATCATCTCCCAAAAGTATTTACAACCTGGTTTCCTTTGGTTCAAGATGAGTTTCTGTAGATTCTTGCACTTATTTCAAAGAGTGTTCTTCTGTGGAAGGAGAGTCTACACCAGAACTTTAACTTTGGTGGATGTTGTCAGTCAGGGTGTGAGTGGGCTGTGCTGGGTAAGCCACAGCACTTTTGCATGTGCAGATATTCACAGAATGACTGCAGCTACATTTCTCTGCTCCTCAACACACTGGTTTTGTTTCCTTTCCAGATCTGTTTCACCAGACCTGAAATCCTTCGCTGTGGGGATAGAAACTTTGGGTGGTAGAGTACTAGGTAGGACTTAATTTCTTTGTGGTTTTCAAGTGGGTAGTCAAAGAAGCCAAAGAGATAGACAAAGTTAGCCAATGCAATGCCCTTGCTCCAGAGAAGAACAAAAGAAATTTTCCAAAATTTTTCTTTGTAAGCAGACTATACATTTCAAAATGTTTGGAGGAGCTTGCTACACATTTCCTATTATGTATTTACATATTATTATTATTTCTTCAGATTTTTTTTCTAAGCAGAAAATAAATTAGGCAAAGGAAGGAAATACCATTTTACTTTTGAGAATTTCTTTTTTTAAAAGAATTAATTGACACAACTACCTGATCTTGATTGGTCTGCATATCCTTAACACCTATGCTCCCTTTTGCTGACCATTATTCACTTAAAGCTCCCATGTACTTTGCCTATTATTTTGTTTCTTGAGTTTATCTACAATAAACAATCATTTAAGTATTCAGACACATAGTCTGCCCTGCCTCAAGCAAACTTTGCCTCGCCTTCCCTTGTTTGCTGATTTTGAAATCTCTGTTTTAAGCCCAAGTAGTCATTTGGATCTCTTTTCCAGTCTCCATGTTTTAGCTGAACACTGCAGAGAATCAATCTTCTACTTTTATAAGACAGTTTACTTCACAAAGTTGCACACTCTCCCTTGAACAGCTTCCTGATGATATTAAAACATTATTGTCTGTCTAAAAGAAATTCTTTCAGTACTACATAAATAATACACTTATTACCCAGTTTCTTTGGAGCAAGTGCTTAATTTCATCCCTTTGCACTGCACTACTCACCTTTTAATGGCAAACTGTTGTGTAAAACCTTAATAGATACCTCAGGATACATAAATATTAATATGTCATGGCATGTAGTTACACACCAGGGATTGCAAGAGAAATGTTGGTTATATTATTTTTTAAACAATGAAAGTTAAACTTCTTATAAAAATACCAATAAGGGAATTGCTAACATTTCCCTTGCTGGATATTATAATATCTGTCCATTGTTTCAACTGCTTTTAAGTACTTGCTTAAATATTTTCACAAATCTTGGAATCTCAAAGCTGGATGTTAAGTCCCATTCCATGCAGGCATAATTCAAAACCCTAGAGATTCACTTCCTCATTTCTTTACATGACATTAAATGATGAGATCTCCATGTAATGAAAAATTTCTTTGCAGGAGGACTCCCAGCCCCTATTTATTTTGGTGCCTTGATAGATGAGACCTGCTTGAAATGGGGGACAAAAAGCTGTGGGGGATCTGGATCTTGCCGTGTGTACGACACAAAAGAATTCAGGTGAGCTGCATCTTCACTGAGGTTTGGGAATCTGGGCAGCAAGGACCAAGGTGGGCTTTCCTCATGTCAACTGTCTACAGGCTGATTGGGGTCTAAGAGCACCACAGATCCTTACCTTGACTGCACCTTAACAGGTAAATAAGCCAGATAGTTTTTATTCAATCTGCCATCTAAAATTGCAATGCACTGCCTTAAGTCATGAGAATTAGTTCTTTTTTTGTAGCCTGCACTGAATAATAAAAGAAGTGCACTAAGTCTGTGACACTTTGGCTTTGTGGGATGCTGAAAAACTGGAGTATGTGTAGCTCTGCAGATTCTCTCCTTCATCCCTCATCTCTCATTTATTTGCTTCCTATTGTATGAGACACCTCACAAAATCCACTTGGATTTTGTAGGACACAAATGACTGGAGAACTGAGGCCAGGATCACTGAGTGTGCCAGTGAGGAGCTGGGGAAGGACAGGGACAATAGGCAAAAAGCCCCAGCTGGTGCAGCTCCTCTTTTGTCAGCCCTAAAATAGAGTCTGCTGAATGGCAGCACTCTCCAGACATTCCTGCTGTAAGTCTAAGACCTGATTAGAGCCTGTCTGGGGCTAAATATCATGAGGTCATTTGCTTTCTGCCTGTTATTTCTTATTCTAAAATCTGAAGCAATGCCTGGCTGAGAATGGACGGTTTTGTCAAACTGCTCTTTATATCTTACTTGGTTCCATACAGGATTGGAAGGTTTTATTAATACAAATGTATTTTGTCCCTTTTTTTCCCCTAGGAATGTCTACCTTGGCCTCATTGCAGGATTACGGGCAGGATGCTGTCTCCTGTACATTGTGCTCTCTATTTTAATTATGAAACGCTTCAAACCAGATGGCAAAGAGATGACAGATATTAAAAATGCAGAAAGATCAACCAGCAAAGAACTAGATGCTGCCAACAAAAGAGATATTCTTCCTGGTTCAAGAACCTCAGAGGAGAGTGAGGAAACTTATATGTAAAAAAGCAACAAGGTCTTTTGTCACTTTGCCTATGCTTCAGTTTTTCTGAGCACAAAAGGAGTCTAGTTACTGACTTCAATAACTAGTTTACGTTTTGGGAGTTCAAAAAATATCTTTGAACCATTGGCTTTTTATTTGCTTTACCGTATCTTCTTCCTTTTCTCATCTGAAACAACAATAAGGGGAAAAGGTGTTCAAAATTTTGGGGAACTCTCCCATCCTTTGCTCTCAGTCCCTTTCTAGACCAATAGTAGGATGAGCCAGAATTTTCCAAGTGTCATAAATTTGATTATGATTGAAAAATTAAGAAGAAGAAATCCACAATAAGCTGCTTTGACATTTTTCACTGAGTTTTTTTCAAGACCTCTTGCTCTGTATTTAGTCCTCCAGCTCCACATGGCCAGTCGAGTTTCACTTGGGCTTCTCTGTGGCCTTTGCTGTGGGGTTCAAGACCAGAGCTCGTTGTTCCAGACTTGGTCCCATGTGCCATGGCCAGGTGAGACCCCCAGGGCTGTCAGTGAGCACCCTCTGAACTCAAACTGCACTACAGCTCTGGGGTTTGGTTTGAAAGTCCTAAACAGTCAAAGTGGAAATGAAGAAAGTGGTGTATGAATTTTGCAGCACATCTCAGCGATGGGTTTGAGAAAGATTACTCTGAGCTGATGCAATAAAGTGATAGGTGTTTAAGTGCCTTTGATTATTTTTTTGGTGTTTGTGTGGAGGGAAGGGAGGGCATTTTTGTCCTAAGTATCACTGTATTTGTACTACATATATATAAGTTTCCTTCATTGTTTAAGTAAACAAAATTTTTCCATCAGTAAACCTTGAAATACTGTAGTGAATACTTGAAAATTCCTGACTTTCCACAGCAGCCTTGTCCAGAGAGAAACTTTATTGAAGGAAGCTCCCAACAGTTATTAAAAGGGAAAGAAATCCCTGAGAATATTATTAGTGTGATTTTTTGTTGACAGCTCTCAGGAGGTACCTTTGCAATAGGACCAGACCTACTTAGTAAGATCACTGTAGATTTTGTCTCCATCACCACAGGCATTTTGCTTTATTTTCTGGAGGGTTTCTCTTCTCCCTGCAGTGCTGTGCAGAAACATAAAGCCATGGAACAAAATTTCTTCCCTAATTTTAAAGTTACTTAGGATATAGAATAGAGATAATAGACATAAAGAAAATCTACCACACTTTATCTGAGGAAGTAACAGATCAGAGGGCTAAAGACAGGGATTCTCCATATTAAGTGATTTTTATGACCTTACGTCTACCATCTGCCACATGTAAGTGCAAGAACAGGGATGGGAAAAGAGTTGGTGTGATACTCACTGAAAGGAAGTTCCTCATATCCTGGCCTTTGGGGATGGAGTTGTTTGCATTTTATTGCTTAAAGACAATGACCAGCACATCTAGACATTGGTTTTTACATTTACAGCTCTGATTATAAATTGCCAGCAGGTATGGGTAAGATGTGTCTAATATAAGAGATGAAATGAAAGGCATTCTAGTACAGAACATATCAACATTGCATCTAGGTCTGGAAATTACGAAAGAAAAATCCAAGTTCCAGAAACTTCAGGAACTGTGCACAGAGCAAATCATGGTGTGTCATTCTCCTGCTGTAAGCAGTATTTTAGCATTGAATAAATACCTTGGCAGTTCTACACAAACTCCTGATCTGTGCCAGACACAGACTCAGTCAGGTGACTCATACTAACATCATTTCCCTTTTACTTCTGTTCTTGGGGTATTTATTTCTGTACACTGTTTTTTTTATATTATAGGGTTTTTTTTTTGACAGGAGTACCTTGATTTTCCCAGGAGGTAATGTTTTATCACAGGTGTGTTGATAATTGATGTCAGGCTGGAAATGAGATTCTGCTCAGATCTGATGATTCATGTCCAGATATTTACCCCAGATGAAACTTAGTAAAGCAAAAATTTTTTCAAACAAGTAAGAATTAACATCATTCTTCATAGCAGTCCTAAATCAATAATAGCACAAGCCTTGCCACAGGTGGCATTGAATGAGTCTCTCACTCAGAATTCTGACACCCTCAAGGCCCTCTCATTTCCCTGTGTTTTCAACATGTACTGTTTTTGTGTGCAAACCTAAGCACTCTCCTGTGAACAGAAGGGAGAAGTTTCTTCCGGGGAACAACTTGTAATTCAACAACCAACTAGTAGAGAATATGCAAAAAATGAAATAGGTGGTCACCCAAGTCCTAAACCTTTTTATCTCATTGCTTCTCACAATGGAGAAGAAATAAAGACACTCTCCCTTCTAATTCCTCCTGCTCCAAAGGCAAGGCTTCACCAGACTGAGAGGCAGAGGAGCCCCTGGGACTCTGATTGCAAAATCACATTATTCACTCTAGGATCAAGACTGGAATCCCTGTCCTGTGTGAGAGCTGTGACATCTCTGAGCTCCATCACAGGGAAAATCCTCCAGGAAAGAAGAAAAACCTGTTGTCTTCCAAGTTCTTAAGAGAAATTTATAACCAAGAAAGCCATGTTGGAGGCAAATTTGCAACTCAACCAAGCCAGGTGTGCTTTCAAATACAGACCACAAACCATGTAATTTAGGGAGCATTTCAGACAGTTTGGTGGGCCATAAATCATGGTAAGTCCACTGAAATCAGTGGGCAAACAGAAAAACCAGTGAGTTTTCATCAGTCTGGGGGAGGTTTAAGGGCATGAGCCTTGTGTTTACCCAACTTTTCTTTGAGGATATCAAAAAGCTCTTTAATGGCATTTTCAAAGTCCTGTCAGAATAACTACAGAAGACAGAAGACAGCTCAGTTATTTGGCATTTCTTTGCTTTCAGACATACAATTGAGCAGACATAATGACCTATGACTACCTGCTTTTATGATGTTTTTTAGTTGTTTATCAAAGAAATAGAAAAAAACCCCAGCAGCCTTAAACCCACAGTTTTCTGTATGCATTAGGATCATGTACCCTACAAAAACCAAGCCCTTCCATGGCTTTTGTGTCCCCATTATCAACAACTCCTGTCTATCCTGGCACAAAAATAAGCTGGGAATAAAATACAAGTTGTTGCAGAATAAACAGAAAATACCTCAGGCTTTCAACTTGAATATAAAGCATTCAAAATGTTTTTATAACACAGGAGAAAAGTAACATTAGATTTAGCCTACCAGTTTTCACTGTGGAGTATATTGTGATTTTGCCTTCCTTTAGTTTGAAATATGGTCAAACTTTTTTCTAGTTGGAACTGTTAATATAGGCCTGAATCACATGGTTTTTTTTTTCTCCAGTGTTACTTTCTAATTAATTCATGTATTTATTCTGAACTACATAAACAAAAATAAATCACAGCTCGTTTTTTTCAGTTAGATGTTCTAAACATGTTGTAATGTGATTAATTTTCACTTTCAGTGAAAAACTAAGTAGGTCTTGAGTATTAAGAATATCAGGAAGCAACAGGTCATCAGATTTCTGTAGGTCAGTGTAATGAAATTAAATGAGGGGCAATACAGTAATTGTTACAAGAGAAATACAGGTGGTGACAAAATGTTCTGATGGAATCCTTGGGATTTGGTCAGAAAAAATAATTACATTTTGCAGGGAAAAAACCCTGGGAAGTATTGCTAAAATTCTTATAACAGATCTGCATCTTAAACCAGAGACATTCTGAGTCAGTGGCTGTCAAACCTAAATAATTCATCTCCTCAGCTGTGTTGCACTAAAAGGCATTTATATAAAATGCAGCATTTCCTTCTCTGAAATCACCAGGTAGGAAATCACCAGAAGAGTTTTGTGTTTCTCAGTAGGAGATATTGCTGCACAAATGAATGAGTGTTCTTGTTATCTGCAAGACCCATAAATGACTTAATCTCATTTGAAGGCATATTTATTTTAATATCATCTTATCAATGGAACACTGATATTACATATTATTACCTCTAAAATTACTATTACACTAGGTCACATAATCACAGACTTTGTGCTGACTCCTGGCTTAAATGACAAGATCAATGAAACCTGAAATATTACTCCAGTACTAATAACAGATTATAGTAATAATAATAATAATATGATCTGAAATGCCTCAGAGATCCTGCCAGGTTTTCCCATATTGATTGCTTCAACATTTTTTTTTTAAAGCTGCAGGTGCATGGGTCAGAAAACCATCTCCTAAACATAATAGATAGATTTCTATATAGAATTTTATTCTTCACAGCCAGTAGAAGGCATGAATCACACAAGATTATAATGGCCAAATGTAACATTATATCAGTTGGAGAATGGCTCATCAGGATACCTGGTTTGCAGAATGGAACACATCAACACATCAATAAAATTGCAAATGAAGAGAAGAATTTGCTTTAAGAGAGTGTGAAAAAGTTTCCCATCAATGCTTGTAAGTATGGATCTGCATAATTAAGAAGTTGATAGTGAGTTGAGAGGGAGAATTTAATTTTTGGTTGTCCTATTTTAGGTGATTTGGGTAACAATTTTGAGTTTAAAATCATTAGTACTCAGAAGTCTGAAAAACTCTAGTAGCAGGCTCACGGAATAAGCATTTCTTTACCAAAAAAAAGAAAAAAAAAAATCAGGGCACCTCAAAAACATTTTAACTTTTAATTTTCAGAGTTTTTAAAAGTGTCATTTCAGAGCAAGCACACAAACAGGTTCAACCCTTCTGAAGGAAATGAATATTTGCCAATCCCTGAACATTCCAATCTCATATTTGCTTTAGCCTGCAAATACCTGACCTCGTTTTGATTGGAAAAATGGCTAGATCATAAAGTTATAAACTAATATACAAAACAAGAGGAGATTTGCATTGCAGTCAAAGGTATGATCACAGCTGAGTGATCACCACTGAATTCAGCTGCCACCTGATCAAGTGCTGAAAAAGGCCCCTGCTACAGACTCTGGAGAGGTGATTGGACAGAAAGATTGGACAGAAACCCAAAATCCTGTGCTGGAAAGTGAAAGGCAAAGGCATGTTCATAATCACTGTCATTTGAAGCTAAATTAATTAAATCTAAACTTCCAGTGCCAGAACTGTTGTCTCCAGGCAAAAATTACCCTTGGGTCAAGAAATGAAAAGGTGGGAACTTCAGATAAAATAATGTTTCCAATATATACATAGTATCATTTTTCAGCCATGCAAAGCTCATTCAGAATGAGGGAGCATCTCAAAAACTGTTAATAAATAATGTATCATCCTGATTTTTGAAGTGGTATCTTTTTAGAGTAGGAAATATTTCCTGAAGCACTTCCTTTCTTGTATGTTTACTGTCACCTAACTCATGCAAATGGAAGTTTTCAAAGCACTTATATGGTCCTGTTTAATTTCTGACTGTGAGTTAAGCTTTTTGGAACCTGCATGCATTGGGAAGCCATTATAAAACAAACCTGAAAGGCAAATTTTGACTTAGGATTTTGACTTATAAATCTGGTTTATAAGTGCTTTGGAAAATGTTATTTTACCCAGATGGCATTTTTTGACTGAAGAAATAAGACTGTAACAGAGTAAGGAAGTGAATTCAAACATCCCAAATCCAAGGTAATCTGTTAAACTTCAGTGTGTCAGAAAATGCCAGCCTGGAGGGTAACAAATCCTCCAAGCAAAGTTTTGGAAGATAAAGAACACTTCTCATGTCAGGTAATTCAAATATTTATGTTCAATATATAATAGCTATTTCCATCTCAGTTTTTCTCTGTTCTCTAATCTCATAGTGTTGATGGACCTAAGACCTGAAGATATGAATGGGAAGTTGGGTGGAAATACCATGATTTCCATTTTTTTCTGTAGATCCCAGAAGACATCTGAGAGGAAAACTGAGGAGCAGAAAGGAACACAAACAGTTCGCGCTGATCATTGAGCTCTCACTGCAGAGGGGAAGTTGCAGCAACTTAGAAAGAGGTGATTACAAGTAGGGGAGTAATTCCTTGACAGGATTTTCTCTTTCAAGCTGCACAGTGCAGGAACTCACTCCAGCATCAACACAAACAATCCCAGCCCTGTGTGCAGTCCCTACCCAGAAGTCCCCTTTTCTTGGATCAGCAGGGCTGGATTATTTGCAGATTTCCAATGTTAATACCAAATATTGGACCCATTTAGTCTCATTACTGTAATCAATTCTGTTCCTTGTATTTCCATGTCCTTTTTCTTTGCTCTCTTAATTTGGCTTTCAAAATAACACCTAAGAGCTGATGTGCAGAGACTGCCCATGTGTGCTCCTTGCACTGTGTTTTGGTAACTTTTTTCACAATTCATCTGTTTTTGGAGACAGAATAATTTAGGTAACACAGCTATTTGACACTTTATTCTGATTTTGGCCCACCCATCCTTCCTTAAGTACCTGCTGCCATGTCAGTTTTGTTCTGCAGTTTTACATTTGTTGAAATGTTCAATCCTCCCAAACCTTTTAAGGACCAACAGGAGCATATTTGTTCAATACATTGCCTGCTGTTTCTTTCCATGCCAATATTGACATTTTTTTTTCAAGTTCAAATCGACTGCAAAGTGCATCCCCTCTCATCATATAATCAATATAATGACGACTGACCCAATGACAGGTCTTCCAGACCTATTAATGACCTTCAGAACTAGCTGTTGAACTTCCTAGATCCCTGGAGGATTTGTCAAACAGGGCTGGAATGAGGGCATTTGTGAGACCTGGATGGCAAAAGCATTTCTTGCCCTCCACAATGCTGCTTTTTAACCAACTCAATGCATTCCTGAAGTCAAGGAAAACAACAAACAACTTTAAATCCTGTGTATTAAAATGAAGATTAAAAAAAGACTAGTGGGCTGAAATTAATGATGATTCATATATGAGTCAGCTATTGAATTCTCCTTCAAAATCTGTTTTCAAGAAGGGGAAAAATAAAAAGAATAGTATGAATAATTGGAAACTAAGGAGCTTTAGCAAGTAAATACTTGCAGCTACTTAGTGTAAGTAAGGAATTCCAGAAAGCACGCACGAGAAGGAGCACTAAGAAAATGAATTAGTGCTATTACTGCAGGTATCTTTTAGAAATAATTGATAACTGCTAGGATTTCAGGTGAATGCAGCAAAGAGTTTGACATTTTGAAAGACTTGAGAGATCTGACTGCTTGTAAGACACTTATCCTTGAAGTGAGTTGAACACAACACCCATCCCAGATCAGGCTGTGACCCTAATCCCACAGGGCACTCAGGGTGGGCTTGCACAGAACTCCAGGCTGCCCCTTATGTTTTCATATTTCATACTGATACATTAAATTTGTGTTATCTTTTAAATTCCAGGAGTTTTTTAGAAAGGAAAACGCATATGTTTGTTTGAAACTTAAGTCAGCTCTGTTGTTCTGCTGCACTGGATATAGTGCTTGACAGATGGGCATTTTGCCAAGAAACCCATTTGATAAATTCTGAAATTTAATAAAAAGAATAGTGATAACATTTCACATTGCTTTAGATGACAGCTAATGAGTTCATCTCCCAGTTTGGACAAAGTCAAATTATTCACACGTGATGGATTTTCATTTGGACAATAAGTCCCATTCTTCTCCCTTCAGCTGCTGCAATCACTGCTAAGTGACTCTCATGACAGACAACACATTTCAGAGCAATTCAGCATTTTGCTCAACATATATTGGGGTTTTTAAAAATCTATTAACCATATCCCACTGAGCCTTGAGCATGTATTTTAAAGCATCAACCATCCTGTTGTGAAATGCTGCTCAAGTGCTCATCTCTTTATTTAAAGCCACTACAAGCTGTCAAGCTCCGAGCGACGCGAGCGCAGCGAGAGCAAACCAACAAATACACAGAAACAGCTTTGAGTGAAGGATGTGAGCCGAGGGAATTTCAAGGTGTGTGTTTTTCCTGCCTGATGGTGAACTTCTCCCGAATTAACCAAAACCTGAGTGTGCAAAACCCCATCGGTAGCTGGGACAATCATTGGGAGTAACGCTGTCATTTCAGTGCCCTCTGCCTGACACCGTGTGCCATCGCAGCACAGCCACCAGGATTTCTTGTGCTTCACGGTCTCATAACTTAAAAAAAAAAGCATTTTTAAATAAAATTCCATGACTCAAAGACTTTAAAAAAAAAATATTGTCTTTATGGAAACGTGTTTGTAGTTTCAAGCAAGCGTAACTTTTTCAGCTAAGATAAAATGCTTCTTGGAAAAACACTGCTTTTGCCAATTTTGAGATGCAAACCAGCTGTACTGATGTGATTAGATGAGGTGTTTGGCTAAAGTGCTTTGGCTTACTGTGAATTCTGGTTAAATATGATGGAATCAGAAAGCCTGTCCTAGCCTTGAGCTTGTCTCTCCTGTGTCAGAGCCCTGCATGGCTCTGCATACAGGGTCGGGATCACTTTTTGTGGGCCTTTGGCATGTGGATGTTCTGTCAGCATCTTTGACCCCTCTAAAAACAGCAGACTGGCTCTGTCAGAACTTCCAAGGAGGTTTTTATTTGTCTGCTGAGGACTTGCTTCAGTTTGTGGAACTCATTGTGTTACTGGTAATCAGGTACACATAAGGCACTTCCATACTTGTTTGTTAGTGTTTATTGTTGTTGTTTGCAGTTTTGCTATTAGTTATGCTCTCTGTACAATGTTATTCTTTATTATTGAGTTACAGCATTGTGAACAGTGTTTCTAAAAGAAGCTGACCTGATTCACATGCCACTGGTCTAAACTGCTTTCTAAATCGAGGATTCATTCTCTGCATCAGAAGAACCTGGCAAACGTTCTTTGATCTTGCAATTGTCTTCTTTATTCACACCAGCATCTTCTTGTCCATTCTCTAGAGGCTTGGTGTTCTTATTTGAAAAGTGTTTCTTCATCAGTGTATAAAAAATTATTCCAACCAAGTAGGAAGGACCCCTTAAAATTGCTCCTAAACCAAGGAAGACATACCTGTGGGACAGAACATAGAAGATTGGGCCAGGGGCTGAATTTTTCAAAAACACTGAAGAAAATCACTTTAATGGCTTTTAAGCCTCTCACATATACAAAAAAAGCTTAGGGGAAGACATTAAAACTCGTTGTTCGTGAATGATACCAAAACCTGGACACTTTTACTAGCAAAAACTTCTTTTGAAGACTTGATAGTATTATTTTTGTTTATGAAGATAATTGCAAAGTGAAAGTTCTATCTTTTTTTTTTTTTTTTTTTTTTTTTTAAGATTTTTCAATCACTTTAAAGCTTTAGGCCCTTTAGGGCTAAAAACACATTGAGGTCACAAGAGTGGTCTATTGTATGTAAAAATAAAAAAAAACAAAAAAACACATCAGAAGTGGCCAAGGCTTGAATGAAACTGAGAAAAATCTGTGGAACATTTCCCCAGAGACTGATAGAGATTGGGTTTCACCAACACCTACAGCTACTCATTACAATGTTCTTTCATGGACTTTTCTCTCAAAAGTGGCCAATGCACAAAGTTAACATTCTTGCCAGTGTGAACAAACCACCTGCAAATAAGGAAAATTTGGGTAACTTTCCTCTTTATGGTAAGTCCTAAAGTTGATGGTATTTTTAATTGGCTCTGAGTGTACTATAAACACACAATTCATTCCAGAAATCTCTGCAGTGGATATTAAATTTCTTTTGCACAACAAAAAAACTGACTAAAAACCGAGAGCTTAACATTTGGTCTCGAGATTTCTCAGTTTCAGGAATTCTGGACTGACTTAAAGCTGAGCCCAGAGTCAGCATCTGACCACGATTTTGGATCACACACTGCAGTGTAAGACAACAAAGCGTGTCCTTCCACAGAGAGGGGTTTTTGTGCCCTAATTTGCTTTACCTGTTTGCTTTGGAGTCGTAGAGCCTGCACGCCCCTCTCTTCCCACACATGGTGCTTCCCCACTTCAGGCACGTCGTGTCGATGGCTGCACCGAAATAAACTGGTGCTGGAATCCCAGCTGCAAGGAGACAAGCAAAAATGGGACAAGATTCCAGAGGAAAGGACATCTTAGAAACCAGCTTTGTATTTCCTCAGTGGCGATTACACGCTGCAGGAGAGGCATTGGGTGGATTGGAGTCTGCAAGGATTTCTCTTACCCAGCATTCTCATAATGAGTGTGTAGAGACCAACTGCGAGAGCTTTGAGCTCTGGCTGAACACATCTGAAAAAAAAGAGGGAAAAGTAAGAAGTGTTGGCCTATTTAGTGCTTAGACATGCCTATTAAGCTGCAATTAAATAACCTGAATTTAACACTCTTGTTGAAATAAAGACAAAATTTGGAAGAAGAGTGCTCCCTTCAGCTGCTGAAGTGTGTTAAGTGGGATGCAAAAGGTGAATTAATCTCCTGATTTCCATCAAATAGCTCCTGGCAAGTCCATTCACCAAGCATAATTAAGGAAGTGAAGTTTTAAAGCCATAATCAGAGTCTATCCCAACCTTATCCCAACCTTATTGAAACGGGCTCTCCAGCTGCCTTCACTCTTAGGCATAAATTTTCCCCACTTGATGGAATACTTAATTGGAAATATCCTATTGCCCTAAGACAAAAGAGTTGCAGGTAGCAGGGTTAGTGCAGCATCTTTCTGTGCTCTAATAGAATTCCTCTGCACCAGGACACATCTTGGACAGCACAAATCCTCCAGGCAATATGCTCATCTGTTTCGTGGGGATCTGCATTCCAGGCATCAGAAATGGGCACTGATCTTGAATTCATTACATATCCAGCCTCTGCCATCTCCTTGCACATCCAGAAACCCTGACAAACGCATGGCACTTTAAAAATCCAAGCAGAAAAAAAGGAGATGTTCTGGAAAATCTGATCACAGAACCGTAGAATCACAGAATGGTTTGATTTGGAAGGGATGTTAAAGATTATCTTGTGCCTAAACAATGCCAGGGACACCTTCCACAATCCCAGGTTGCTCAGAGCCCCATCCAACCTGGCCTTGGACACTTCCAGGGATGGGGCAGCCACAGCTTCTCTGGGCACCCTGTGCCAGGGCCTCATCTTCTTCACAGGGAAGAATTTCTCCTAACCTAAACCTTTCCTCTTTCAGTTTGAACCCATTACTCCTTGTTGTACCACTGCAGCTTCTGATGAGCAGGAAAATGCTCTTTTTCCTAAGGTAAAGAAACAAACATGGCTTTGAAAGTCTCACTAGAAAGCTTTTGGTACACAGCCAGCTGTACTCACCTAAACATAATCATGTATGCAGGAGTGGCTCCCAGGGCATAACAAAAGCCACCTATGACTTGTATTACTGTGTAATAAATGAACTTCATCGAGCAATCATCACTTTTTGGACACTGCCCCAAGGTGGCAGAGTTGTTTCCTGTCCATGAACTGTTGATTTCAAGACATCTGCAGTTATGGAAGACCTGGAAGACACAAAACAGGGCACTGCTCATGAAATGGGGACTCTGTTGGAGAGAAAACACAGCAAAGAGATGGCTCCAGACCATTGATGTGATCACCTGGCATGAGGAAACATGCAAATGGCACAGGCCAATGAAGCTTTACTTCCATGGACTAGACTTTGTCTCTGGGACTCTGGGCATTATCTCCAGGACTCCATGCCCAGCAAAAATCAGTCACCCAGTAAAACAAGCAATATCCTGACATCCCAGAGTCTCACATGGAGGAAACAAGCGTCACCCATTTTTCATACTTAAACATTAATGATCAGTATCAGGGAAGATCCTACTCTATCTTAGTGTATTTCAGCTGTTAGGTAAAACCTCAGGGCAGCCAAAATTATGTTTATGAAAGGCAAAGCATGGACATCCTTCAGGCAACATGAAACTAATTTGATTTGTGTGTTTCCCCCCTCTTGTGCTCAACCTACAGAAGATGGAAGAAGGAGTTAAGGCTTTTTGCTGAATGTGCATTAACTCAGAGAATTCTCTCTTTTCTGTGCTGTTTGCAGCCAGAAATCAAAAATTCCTTACTGATCGGTCCCCAGTAACTTTGGTTTCCCTAAAATGCATTATCCTACTAAATGCCTGATGTTTCATGGAAAATAATCTGGTAGAAAACCTTGGAAACCAAAGCAGGGTCTTACTGTGTTCTTTCCATGTCCCACGGAAATCTCACACCCAGCCAGACACGCTGAAACGTAGGTGATGCCATTGGCTCCACACACAGGATCCCACACGTTGGAGGCACATTTGCAGCGAGAGTTGCATGCAGAAAATAAGGAATTGTTGTGGTATGGAATGGGGTTGCTTGGAAGTGAAGTTCAGATTAGTATAAGAAATTTTTAATTCAGTGTTGAAGTCAGTGAAGTCCCTTCTGTGTGACAGTGTTGCTGTCCTGACACCCACCTCATGCCCAGGGCACATTTTCACAGCTGACTTTCTACAGCTCTATTGGTCTGTTTGAGATTCCATCCTACTTGCACTGATATTAAAGTGATTACTAGATTAAAGAGAATCTTAAAACTAATGAAAACTTTGCTACTGATTTTACAGGTGTGGACAGAAAAGAGAAAGGAGGGAGAGGTCAGCTGGACTCTCCCCCAACTGAACGTAGAGCTAGCAAGAGTTATCACAGTCTCATCAAGTATATCTTTACCTGTTGGTAAAAATGCACCAGTGACAGAACCAGATCTCCTGGTCTCTGTAGTTAAAAAATACTCCTCTGCTAAAGCCTAGCCTAACTTTTCATAGAGGATATGAAGAATGCAGAATTCTCTTCTGCTTTCAGACATCCTTTGTGTATTGAGCAAAAAGAGATGTCTCCCCTCATCTTCTCCTTTCTAGGTAAATTAATCTTATGTGCTTGCCATTTTTCCATCTCAGTGCTTCCTAAGCATCTTCCCTGGTGCACCATTTGCATTCTTAGTGAAAACATTGCCCAGCAACTCTCCCACCCTCCCCCAGCGAAACAGCCTCCATTGCTAATGGTGCAATCCCTAATTAATCTTTGGCCAGCACAGGCTGACACTCTGCTGACCAGCAAAACCACCCCAATGACAGGTGGCACTGTTCACTTTCTCTCAAGCATTGCAAACGCACGCTTCTCTTTCAGCCTTCATGTCACAGTACATTTTTTGAGAACTATGGAGAAAAACACAATCTTTTCTGTTTTATACTCACCCTTCATAGGACACTGTCATTCCTGCCACCATGTTGTTATCGCAGCCAACAAAAAAGTGCAACAAACTGATGGCATAGGCCAAAAACGACATGGTAAATGAAAACTTTGTAGCTCCAATGATGCCCATTTTGTACTTTTTCATTATAAGCCCTCCTAGGAAAATTCCAAGACCTACAGGAGGTAAGGATGTCATTCCTGAAAGAGATTATAGAAGGGGAATGTTAGAATTGAAGAATCATTATAGTCTTAAGAGCCAAAGTCTGTCCTTATTTTTTTGTCCCTGGCAGCTCTGTGGTCTGTTATGGCTTTAGGAAGGTTTGTGTTCAGTCCAACCCCTGGGTTGCATATCCTGGTTTTGGGTGCCTAACCCTCCAAACCCACTTCCAACCCAGATGCTTCAGCAACTAAAACTTCCACATGACATTCATTGCATATTTGGGGTGCCCTTGCTATAAATATAACATAAATGCAATGTAATGTAATATAATTTAAAAATTTCTTATGGTCCCATAGGCACAAACCCTGTATTTTTTATAACTCAGATTCAGGTCAGACCACCATTTACCTCAACCTGTTCTGGAAGGAATTGAGCCCCAGATAAAGCACACCAGAAGTTATCCCCATGCTTACAGCACAAGCAGTCCTTGCATGGTGTAACTCACCTATGAGAAAGTTGGATTTGGATGTAGATTGTCCATACTGCTGTTCCATGTACTTTGGTTTGTAAGTCAAGAAACCAATAAAACCACTGAACTGCAACAGTGAGCAACACAAAAATGTAAAGTACATTCGATTACCCAATACTTTTTTCAGGGAGGTATAGAAATCTGAAAGAAAGGGACATATGAGTGGTCACTGAAAGATGCATGGCATAATTACTGGTGAGTAACCCGCAAAACTTAGGGCAAGGTCCTGCTCTCAGCTGTCCAAGTGCAAGTTGTACTGATCTTCATCTGCATGAGGGTATCTGAAAGCAAAATCAGGTTATTGAAAAACACCAGAAGTTGAGATACAGGAAGAGAATCCTAAAAGAAGGCAGAAGTTTGGGTTAAGGCCTGGGTGCTCTTTGCACATGAAGACTAAAGGGCTCCACACAGCACAGACTTTGTTCAGCTTGCAAGGAAATTATCACAGGCTCAAGGCTAAGTGAGAGCTGCCTTGGTGGAGATGTCCAGTGTCTTCCACTGGGATCTGAACAAAAATTTGACAAATGAAACAAAGCCACCTCTTTCCACCACCTTTCCATCACCTTTTCACCACCTTTTTTTTGGCCTAAGGACTGCACAACCAGAGCTATTCAAGCCTGATATATTTTCACCAGGTAGCAATGTGCTTCAGAGTCTTCATGAACTCTCTCAAACGAATAATTTGTCTTTTCATATTACAAAAGGAGCCTTTGAATATTTTCTTTAGGTTCAGATACAGAAACACTTCCACTGTTCAAATTTCTTCCAGCACAAAATTTTGGAGGTAGGTGCCACTCAGGTGTTGATTTATTTCAGGTGATGGATGCAGAACCCCAGAGTCCTGAACAAACTCTTTCACTTCTAATAATTTCTGGTGGACCTTTCCTTTCCTGGGGATAGCTGTCTGGTTTAGATGGAAGAGCAGGGGAGCAAAATATTTTGCAGAAATGTTACATTCCCTTTGTGTGTTGTGCCTACTGCTTTTCAGATTTATACAACATGAGAAACACTTGCCTTTCAGCATTAATGACCACTTCCTTGGCTTAGTCTTTTCAGGAGAAAGTTTATTCCTCACAGCACTCGTGTTTTCCAGGAGACCACGTGAAGTTTTGTCCTTATTGGCTTCCTCTGGCTTTTTCAGACTCTTTGGCAGGAAGCAAAATGGAATAGCAGACAGGAAGCTGGCTGCTCCACCTATTAAAAAGCCAAGCCACCACGCCCCCACCCAGCGGGAATCCTGGGGGGTGATGGTGATGCTCCCTAGGAAGGAGGGAAACAGGCACAGGTTACACCAGTGAAGAAGCTGAACCTTCCCAATCCTTACCTGCTGTGACAGCTACATTTTATAGAGTCTGACTTCCTATAGTAACCATCTGATGAGGCACCATCCACGCAGTGAAGGCAACAGGAATCATGCCCTGAGTGGTGCTATAGAATCATAGCTTGGTTTGGATTGGAAGGGACCTTAGAGGTCACTTGTTCCAAAACACTGCCATGGGCAGGGACACCTTCCAGCAGACCAGGTTGGTCTGAGACCCATCCAGCCTGGCCTTCCACACTTCCAGGGCACTTCCAGCATCCACAGCTTCTCTGGACAACTGGTTCCCATGCCTTACCATCCTCACATTCTTCCTAACATCCAATCTAAACTTACTCTCTTTTGGTTTGAAGCCATTCTTGTTTGTCCAGTGTTATTTTATCTGCCATTCTACACCTTTCACTGGCTGATGTTTTGTGGCAGACATGGCAACACCAAGGTCCTTACCCAACACTTGGGAAACAAAAAGGGGTGGCAGACAGGCCTCAAGCATGGTTTGATTTTTGGCTCCTGCAACCTTCCTCTGCTCTCCTGAATTGTGTAGGTTTCTATTGAGCAATTGGAAATTCTCTGTACTGTTAGTGAAATTAGGCATTGATAGATATAAATGCATTGCAAGGAAGATGAGAGTAGCTGGTTGTGTTTTTATGATTGTTAATTCTGGCATGTTTGGTGGAGGACCAAGATTAAAAGACTTTTTGCTGCATGACCAGAATTGAGTCACTGTCTTTACTCTTAAATAAAATCAAACACTGGCTTAACAAAGGGCAAAGATAAAATAGTTCACCTATCCAACTATAGGATCCTGAAGATCTGAACACTTCTCTGTCCTGCCAGAAAAACAAGATCACTGCAAGGGAACAGGATGAAGGACCACAGCCACCACCTACAGGGATTGCTGTGTCCCTTCTGGCACTGTGCAGATGTGAATACGTACACGTGTTTTCATTTCATCTGAATAAGCAAGGGCTGGGAAAAAGTGTATCATGTGCTGCAAAAACTATGTGAAATGTAAATAATATAAAATACTCAGTGGGAAGGGTGGATAATTCCCCCAAACTGTAAAGCTGATGTATTAGCAGAATCTTTTTGTAAAATTCCAGTTTAGAAAAAAAATCTTGGTTCTGTGAGAGTTCTTGGTACTAATTCTTAGAGTTAAGTGTGTATTACAATCCTGTAATCTTAAAGCACAGTTCTAAAATATGCTCTCAGCCTAATTCTGCCTTTACTCTAAAGTCTTTCAGTAGTTTAGTAAAGTTGTAACAAATTATACAATAGAAATAAATATAATTCAAATATAAAATATATTCATATAATTAATTTAGCGAAAACATATGCAACTGTTCATAGGAACTTCTTATGAACAAGTACCACCTTACTTCCACTTTTCCTCTGGTTTGCTTACCCGGATCCACAAATCCAATATCCACGTAGAGTTTTGCACAGAGAGATCCCAGCAGGAAGCCAAACATGGGGCCCATCATGGCTATTGTGTGCAAACACGCTGCAAATACAACGAAGCAGATGCTAGTACCCTCTACTGGCTGAGTGCTGCCTTCTGCAGAGGCTGATCCACCTCTCACACTACGAATCTCTCAGTTTACTTCATGTTGAGATTACCTACATACACAGGAACATTCTCTTCTTTAGCAAAGTCATCGAGGTAAGAGATGCCCAGGGGTGTTATTGGTGTCTCACCAATCCCACGTAGCATGTTTCCCAGTAAGATGTATATCCACATGTATGATGATGGCTCCTTCTCACAGCCTGCAGATGAGAGTTTACACCTTGGTGATGAAATATTTGAATGGGAAACAGTGAAAAAAAATCACAGGAAATGTAGCACATGGAGTGATTATAGGTTAGAATTCAAGATATAAAGAACATTTATTAAGGCTGTCAACCCCATTATAATATTTTATAACACCTTCTTCCACCTCCATTGCATTTGAATTCTAAAAGTACAGGTAAGTACCACCCATCAGAAAAAAATTCTCCTTAAAAAAATTTATTGTTATTTTCATAAATATATTACCTGGCATATATTATGTATCTTTAATGTGAGAAGTTTGGGATGGTTTCTGGTGCAGAGCTTGGCTCATTCTCTACCTGTATCCCATACAAGCAACACATCAAACAGCTGTATTCCACATTGTAAGGAGGATAATAGGAATCTGAATTTATTTCTGTTAAATTCTATGCAGTTTCATGTCCTGTCACACTATTTCTTCCACTCCCCAACTCCAGGTCCTGGGTAACTGAATCCTTGCATCCAAGGGTAAAACAACGTTCTGGTATATATACTTTCATTTACAGTTCCTTACCTGTTCGTGAGACTTCCAGGATGGTGTCATTCCCATCTGGATGCAGGGAACAGGGATTTATGCTGGAAGTTAAGTTGGCTGAAGCAGCTGTGTGTGATGTTCTCTCATACTTGTAGCTGCAAACACACAACAGTGGGTTTAGGAGCAGTGCTCACCAGGGGAACACCAGTGTGGTAGGGCTGGAGCCACCTGGCTGCTGTTTCCCTAAAGAGAAAGCTATCTTCAATTAAATATCAATTCAAAGTGCTACTGAAGGAGCAAATAAGATTATTTAGGAGCATTTTAGAAAACCAAAATACTAAAATGAAGAACAAATAAAACTTAGAATTCTCTGTCTGGCAGGCATAAAATTTTAAGCTGGAAAATTCAAAAGGGCTTGAGAAATTTCAGACAGGATTGAATTTTTGGTGTCTGAATTTAGGGTCAGGTCCAAGTGAGCTCCCTGTGTTGACCCCCCACCCAAGAAGAGAAAGATGAATGTCTTGAGTTTGAGAAAAGATCCCCTTTCCATCTTTGATGTGTGTTTGGTCTGTTCAGCTGCTTTAACACGGTCCCTTTCCCAGAAACAAGTGCTGCTGAGGGGCAAAGTACAATTAGCTTTAGCAGAACAACATGGTAAAACACACATTCTGCTTCAAGGAACTGCCCTGGCTCTGTTAGACCAGGCAGGTTTGTTTTTCAGGTTGAAACAAAGAGCAGTGATCAGGAGAGACAGTGCAGAGCAGTTCCCCTGCAAATGTTCAGGCCCAGGTCCATGAGTTGCCCAGAGTAGATGAGTGTGATACATGGTCTGTCTTAAAGAGTGAAAAACTGATGAAAAGTCTGGCTCTAGTGCAAGATCCACTAACGTGAAAGAAAGCATTCCTCAGTTTTCTTTTTGCCGTAGTATACCTGAAATTATTCCAATGTATTTAAGAAATCAACAGGAACATATCTTTATTTGTTATCCCTGTGCCCCAGCTATGGCTAGAAACACTAACATGTATAAGAATAATGCAGTAATCCCCTGAGCCTGGAGAAGATGAACTAAAATTAACCAGATATGGAAAATCAGTTTAACCAGGCATGTGCATTTGGAACAGGAAAAACCTGGTGTGAGTTCTACCAGCACTCATCCATCTGCAGACTCTAGCATAATTTCATTCTTTGCCTCCTTTCTGAACAGGCCTGAGTGGAAACTAAAGCATTGTGATTTCCCCATTTTTTCAAGGAGTTGAACTTTCACTGCAGAAGAGCTGTATTTTTTAAATGAACACTCACCATCACAATAGTGATGTGTGTGTCACCTGTGGTTCATGGCATGTGGAACTGAGGTTCTACAGGCCTTTGGAGATCTAAGGCCAAATATACACTGAGTTTCATTTAAAAACCAGAAAGCAGGATGCAACTGCAATGCCAGGTTACCCAAATTACCCATGGTTAGTACTTACTAGCCCATGAAGAAGTGAGGCATCGCTGATAGAAAGCATCCCAAAGCCATGGTAAAGCACCCCACAGCTATTACTTTGGGCCTGTGGAGCTTAGCCCCAAAATAGCTTACAAATGCAATCACCAGCAAGTTGCCTGCAAGGTAATGAACCAGAATTAGTGCCAAATGCTGTCTCAGGTTTCTCTGAGCAGTTTTCTGCACGTTAGGGAATGTCCATTACCCATCTCAAAGCTCCCGTCGATGAAACCTGCGGTGGATGACGTCAGGTCAAACCTCCTCTCAATCTGAGTGATGGAGCTTTTCATGATCGTACCAGCCAAGGCTTTGCTGAAGTAGCTGAATGACAGAGCAGCCAGAAATACCTGGGGAAAGATTCAGGCAGAAAATGGGAGGTAGAGGCAGGAAAACTGGTCACAGAAGGATCAAATATATTGAAAACTGTGGGGGACAATCACCATCATGACATACGTTTGTTACTCAAGCTGGAGTAATTTGGGTTAATCTTAACCCAAATTACCTTTTGCTTGGGTCACATGTCCCTAATTTTAGGCCAATTCATGACTGATTCTAACTGAATCATATGACATCAAAATAAAGGCTCTATGCAAGTTTTTATGATAAATCAGTATGAGGAACGTGGTACTGATTGAGTTCATCCCTGTGTCATGTGATATATTTTGAAATGTTGCCTGTATACCATAAATATCACAAGGAAAAGCTTAATACTCTTTGTATTTTGTAGTTTGACTGCTGCTTCCACCAACACACATTGTGGCTTTTGCAAATAAAGATTTATTTGGTAAAATGTTTAAGTTTGTTTAAATATTGTCCAGCTATTTCCACACAGTCTAAAAATCAAATAGACTTATTGCTCACTGGGCAAGAGTTCCAATAGCCAACAGAAACTTGGGTAAATAAACAAAGTAAATATAGGTTTAGACATTGCAATACTATCTACTGTAAGAAATGGAGCCGGTCTGGGAAGTGAGAGCTTGAAAATTGGTATATTTACTCTCCCTTTGTCAGGAATGAAGAGAAAAATCTCCCAAGTGTGGGGTTTGTCCTGATATATTCTTTATTTCCTAAGTTTGACTGAAAAAAAGGTCTGAGAATCCCCCTTTGTGCCTTATGCCAGCAGTGCTCTCGGAGGGTTTGGCTGAAATGACAAACTGCTGATAAGCAGGAAAACACAAACAAAAATTACTGGGGTAGTTTGGGTTTGAAAATGCAATCCTCAGGTCAACCCCAAAACCTTTGGTGAAATATATTTCACCTCACCTTATTTTGACCCTGCAAGACTGGTGGTGACAGCACCTCCAGACAAGTGCATTGTAGGCACCTAATTGAGGCTGGTTCAAGACTTCCACTTGAAGTTGCTGCCTCTCTCTAATGACCAAGAAGGGGATCCACCAACAAGGAACTTGTGAGTAAATATGGTAGATCATGAATTTTTATTTTCTTTAGAAAAGAAATATAAGATCTGACTATTCCCTGTACCTCAAGTGTGTATCCAGTTCCACACAAGATAGAGGGAACAGGAATGAGGGAATTTGGCAATTTGGCACGTCACCTCTTGAACAACATTTCTTAACAGATAACAATGGTAATTCAAGGTGATATTTCTAAGGCACCAAACCTTCAATCCAGTGCTAGAGGAAGTCTTTTTGACTGGTGGGTTTTTGTTTCCTTCATCATCCAAAAGCTGGTCAGGTTCTGCTTCCTGGTTTGAGCCGTTGACATTGCTGAGTTTGGTTTCCACTGTCATGACTGATTTCTTTGCTGAGTGATCTGAACTCAAGAGATAACAGTAATGAATACAAAATCACATATGCCAGAACAGAGTTGCTTAAGGACCTTTCTGATGAATCTGGTGAAACTAATTACAGGAAAATGCTGAGATGTCGAAACTGAACCTTTCTACTGAAAACAATTTGGCTCAATGACTTGTATGTCCCAAAGTGTGTATTTGTTTAAATCCTGAAGTATCTCGTTTTGACATCTTTTAAGAGACATGAGCACCTCCTTTTTTACCTTGTCCTCTCTTGTCATGCTAAAAAGGCAATTTTGACAGAGGAGTAAGAGACAAGGTCTCTGTCCAAAAATAAACTACAAGGGTCAACAAAGCATTAGTGGTGAAGCACAGGGACTCCTAGGAAACACTAAACTTGCAGGCCATGTGACTTAGAACTCAGTTGCCAATTTGGTAAAATCTGTAGCAACACTCTGACATCCAATTTTTACCTTTACACTGGTGTGTTGGGAACAATTCTTAGTGACAAAAGAATTTATTATTTCAGCTAACTGACCTCCTGTAAAGATGTTACTTTATTTTTTTTTCTTCTTTCAATAATATGCAAGGTATCCCTGATCTCTTTCTGCTTGCAGAGTGCTGTCTACATGCCCAGATGCATGACATGATCTGCAACTCAGCAGAACTGCTCCAGTTCCCTCAGGAACTTCCTGTAGCCATAGACAATGATATATCCTTTGATACATCATAATTTTTTTACTGTTGAAAGCCTTGTTTTGTTACTAAGTTGTATTTTGGTTTATTGCAATGAATACTTCAATACTTCATCTTTTTTTTTCTCCTCAGCTTTTTAAAACTCTGATTCTGAGAGATGGATAACAGCTAAAAAGGACACTTAAGGGAAAAGCTGTAAAGGAAGTCGATACATCTGCTTGCAAAGTTTATTTAAAGAATGAAAACACTTGCCTGTTTGTGCAACTCCCACTAAAATCAGAACAGATTTCCCAAGGACGATCCAGAAGCCACTGCAGAGCCCCTCGGAAAAAAATGGGTCACTTGAAACAAGGCATCTTCAGATCTGCAGATAGAAGTATTGCATATTCTATTGGAATATTGAAATTAATGCCCTCAAGTCAGAACTCACAGCTCACATGATCTGATTTATTTTACCGTCTACAATACTCTCCTGATTTGAGAAAAGGGTGAAAAAGAGAGAGGGGGAACAAACCACACAAAGAGAGGTTTTATATGCTTGAATGCAGCTGAAAAAAGTTGGATGAACTTTTCCAAAGCTGGAAAAGGTCCATCTGCTTTCCCAGTGCTAATATCCACTTCCCAAACTCTTTTGTGGCTATGCTGTAAGTCTGGATCAGCACATGTATCAGGACAAAAAAACCATTAGATTCTCCTTCCCCTTGGCTACTCAGACAGACAGGAACAAGGAGTAGAGAAAGGATTTCTCCAAGACTGCACAGCTACAAACAAAAATGTTATGAAATAAAATTCCTGGTGCTCAGGAAAAGTTAGTACACAAATTCTTTTGAGCAGCTGGTCCTCTGAAATTCGCCTGTCTTGGTGTAATCTGAAGATAGAAACTTCTCCTTGTAGTTATGATATATTGATGGCTATCATAATATTCTGGGGGACCATATCATTGCAGGTCACAGGATTGGAGAAGTGGCTTTTTTGGAGAGTTTAAAGGTACAACATGGCTTAGAATCTGCTGGCACTATCTCCTCCCACCCTCAGATGACCCTGACCTACACAGATACCAGCTGGAGATGGAAGAGATAAGAGCCACCAGAGTATTAGAAAAAAAGATAAAAGGTCAATTTACAATTGATGTCAAAATACAGCAGCTGCTGAGCCTGATAATATTAAGTATTGATAAAGTTGCTATTTTAGAATTTTTTCATTAGATATTTTTTTTTCCATGTTTAATAAATCAAGGGTCTGGTTAAAAATATGAAGCATCAAAGGAAAAGTATGAAGTTTTCTGCACCAAATGTGCCCTTTCACTAATATGAGCTCTCTAAAACTACCATTCTTTGCCTGCACAAACCACTCTTCTATAACAGTGATCTGAGAGAGTTGCATTTGCAGAAAGACAAGATCAGGCACGTAAGGTATTGGTATTGCTTAGGTAGTCAATCAACCTAAACAAAAATTAACCTTTCTTCCTAGGGGAAGAAAACAAACTTCTTCCCAAAAAACAAGCAAAAAGAAAAAACATTCTAAGCAGTACAGACAGATGAAATTTAACACTCAGTTCACTTTTTGGGACATTTGATAAATTCACTTGATTTTATGCTCAATGCAGTCTCCTCTGAGAACCACTTTGGGTGGGGGAAAATCAAGGGTCTTAAGTAATAATCAGCGTGGATCATTTGTGCTGCTGGGAGCTGACAGCTGCCACACCATCGTGGGAAATCGTGCAGAAACTTGCAATTCAACTGCAGAGCAAATGCAGCCAGCCTTGAAAAGGACAGATTTCTCCAGTGCTTCAGGGGACACGATATTATAGAGGTCATGGCCTAACTCTGGGCCTGTTCAATAAATCTGTTCTTTATTGAATATTAAAAAAAAAAAATCAGCTTTGTTTTATATCCCCTAATTATATGCAAATTATAATGAATTAGAACATCAACTGAAAAACCTCCACATGAATAACAGGTAATTAGCTTACAAAGATCAAGATAAAGGTTTGCTACAGGTTTTGTAGAATCTTATAAATGAAAATTATAGTGAAGTTTGAGAACTTTTAAGATCCAGCAAAGACACTCTGAGTCTTTGGGCTGATTGTCACCAGAGTTGCACTCTCAGGGACTGTGACATCACCCAGGAGAAGAGCAAATCACAAATCAAGAGTCACATTTCCTCCAGTAATTTAAGGAACTGTAATGATTTGCACTAACTGCAGTGCTAATCCAATTGTCTTATTGATTTTAAAATACAACCGTAGTGAGACCTTTTAAATTCACCTGATATGAAAAATGAGTATCACAGAGCTGTGCAGACCTCAACGTTGCCTGCATTGTTCAAGACATAAAATGTTTACAGTTCAGAGACACAAATAAAATGCATTATTCCATCATTAAAGCATTGACACTTTCACCAGGGCTGTTACTGGTGTTACAGATTATAGCAAATGCAACTGGTGCTACACAGGTCATGTTCTGTATCTGCAAACACTAATGGCAACATTTTAAAGTTAAGACAAACAAATATAATAATAAAGAAGTTCCTACCTAGGCTCTGCATCCACAACAACAGCGGTTACTACCACATAAACGCTCAAAAGTCAGAGTATTCTCTCCTTAAGCAAAGCTCTGCTGGTACTTGGTAGAAGAATCATTAACTTCCAACACAAACCAATGTTTTAATCTTGTCTCCTCCCAGTTCTGCCCTGTGTTAAAGGTCCCCAAATCCTTGTTTATCCACAGTGGTCAAAAGTTACTTACGAAGAGGACGTGCAAGTGTTGTTCCTTTTGTACTTTCTTGTGAAGCATCTTTTTTTTCCCTGAACATATCCAGATTATAATGGTTCACACCTTCCTGGTGTTTACAAATATGGTGTCCCAGCTATAGAAATATTTCTGTTTCCAATGCATGTTGTTATCAGGTTTTATTTTCCTAGTCTATGGCTAAAGTCCTTTCAGCTCAGATCTGCCAAGCCAGACAAGAATTGCAGGAAGAGAAAACATAATGCCTTGGATATATGGGACAAAGGGGTGTTCAAGAATCATTCAAGCCCAGAAAATGATTCAGATTTATAGTTTAGTATTATTAACAGCACAGGCAGGTGAAATATGAAAGCATATTAGAGCTCTGTGTACTTTGGAGCAACCCTTTATCACTTACAACCCTAGCTCAAAGAAACCGGAACTGAGAAATAATTTATTTGATTGTGCCCCTGCTGTGGCTGATCCCTGAGAGTAATTGTACCTAAAGTAAGTTATTCTTGAGGCAGGTGAGATGTGAATACTGTCTGCCTGGATGTCACACCAAAATATTCCATCCCTGGTAGTTCCTGCCCCCTTCCCTGCCACCACTTTCACCACATCACCCACTACTACCTCATAGAAATCAACCAGCTTAGTCAGACCTTGATTCACCCTTGATAAATCCATGCTGGCTGTTCCAAATCACCAGTGCAATGTGTCCAATAATGGCTTCAAAGTTAACTTGCTCTATAATCTTCCATAAAGCTCTGCTGCTGTTTTATTGATTCATTTCGGTTGTAACTTTTTGTGCGGAACAATTTTTAGTTTTCCATGACTAAGTGATCAATAATGTGATCAAGAGGGACTTCATTCATCACTGCAGAGAAAATCCATGGTGTTACATTATGGTTGCATCAGTTATATATAAGTCTGAATGAAGAAAACCCAAAACAACCAACATTGCCATCACTGCAATTTGTCTAAAAGAGTTATTCCTCACAGGCAGAGCATTACTTAGCATTAAGTCCATGTCAGAGATGGAAATTCATGGTCCCATAACAGATGTGGGCCTCTTTTTCTCAGAGTTCGTGATCCTTCATGTCCTGTTGTGGCATAAAACATCAACCACCCACTTCCAGCAGGTTTCTTACACCATGATTGACATTTTCTACGTTCAAGACAGACAACTTGGGCCCTGTTTATTCTCTTTATTGCTACCATACCACACTGCTAATCCGTGTGGTGGCTGGTGTCCCACCAGGGCCACAGACACACAAACACCTGGGTCCTCATCCTCCTTCAAAGGTGTGTCACAAGCTCCTTTCTTAGGCTCTGACTGTGTCAAGGGAAGTATTCCCTCTTGTTTTACTGAGATTTGGGGAGCAGCTCTGCATTCCCAAGGTTTTGTTTTCAGGATGCCTTCAGATGTATCAGCAGACCTACCCCAAGTGGATTTTTGGCCTTTTAATCCTAAACATCTGGAAAGGGATGGAGCTAAATTTACTCTGTTACTTGGCAGTAGTAGAACCTGCAAAGAAGGTGCTGCTTCCTTTTTCATATAAGGGAAACAATATTTCTTTGTTTTCATCATTCTGATAAGTGAATACACATCAGCTTCTCCCTATTTTTTCCTACTCCTGCATATACCATTAATTGATAACTTTCCAGGAATTAAAATATCTTTTTTACTTTACTTTCTGTCTTCAGACTGCTGCTGTCCAAACTGTCTGTGGAAGCATTCACTATCAAAGCTGACTTCTTGAACCAAGAACTGTTGATTGAAACTACTAGAATGGGAAAATAGTGAAGCCAAATTGATGACTATGCTCTCACATCTTAAAAAGAGATACTTATTTTGCTTTCCATCCAAGACCCCCCTCCATATTACTTACATTTGCAGGAAAAAAAAATTGATTATGATAGCAAAAATCCCCTTAATAAGAACATTGAGATATCAGTTCATTTCTGCTTCCTGCAGAGGTTAAAAGCAGCCCTTACAAAAGGCACAGTAAGTCACCTTCAGCACAGGAGCTGGCTGCAGACTCCTCCAGGCAGGGGGTGGCAGCAGATCCCACCAGAAGAAGAGGCTGCCAGGGCTCAGTTTGCAGGGGCAGGCAGCAGGAGCAGGGAGCTGCTGGCCAGGCAGAGGCCAACTGTAGTAGGCAGCTTTGATTAGAGCCTTTCTTATTCTCAGGACACTAATCCCTAAATACAGAAAATTGATGTATTTTAAGGTTTAACTCTTTGTTAACAGACTAAGTAAAAGGGGTGGTGTACACTAAGCAAGTGTTAAGATACTACAGTAATGCTGAGAGGGTGAAAAAAGCCTGTACCATAGGAGAAAAGGCTTCTTTGGTGCTCCTGTCCCAGAGTGTTTGGATTCAGTTTGGTGCTGTAGAGCTGACAAGAGAGAGAAGCCTGCTGGGAGGCTGATTTATTGTCTCCATCTTAGCCAATATTTGGGAATTTTTCCTCCCACAGCTCAGTGGAGCCTTTGCCTTTCATAAGAACCTGATAATTTTGTCATTGATTTGCATCATGCATCTATCTGGGGGAAAGCAGGCCATGATGTGCTGTTTTAATGATATTTCTTACTTTTTTTTCCTACTTAAAATACAAAGAGTAGATATTAATGCTGGTTGTACAGCTTCTCTTTGCATTCAGTCTACATCAGCAGCTTGGGCTGGAGTTGTTGTTATAGACACAGAATTGAAGTGCAAGTCATTGGCAGGTGGGAGTGCTCAGACCTTTGTAGGAGCCAATCCAAATGTGCTGCATCACAAAAAGCAGAAACAAAATCCATGCAGACTGCAGGTGAAATCCCAGGCAAGCCCCCATCACCTCCACATGGTCTGGGATATTACCTGAGCTAACAGGACTGAAAAAATCCATATGGCTGCCATAACTGAGTACCTGGTAGTATATACAACACCACTTCAGTAAACTCTTCATTTGGCTTGTTACACTACAGCAGATCTTTTACAAGAATGGGTGAGTCTTGATTTACAGACTACACCTGACAGAAAAATCTATCAGATGTCAGAAACACCCCAAAGACTGTTGTTCTAGTGAAAAAAAAAGTACCTTATTTCTATTATAGTTCTACCCTGTTTGATTTCCAGACACTGGGAAACTCTCTGTGCAGTTAAATAAACAGGTTTTTGTTGCTGTATAACATTATCACAGGTTGGTTTTTACTTAAACAAGTTTGTGTTTTTCCACATCTTGTTTTAGGAGTGCCAACATCACAGGATCAACAAAAGGGTTCTGGCTACCACTGTGTACAGCAACCTTTCAAACTTACCATGCTCAAAAGCCAAGAGAGAGCCTGGTCAGCATCCAGCTGTGAGAATGTGCTCCACGTGCTCTCCACTAAACCCTTTCCTTATTTACTCTCTTCAAAATTCAATGACTGTATTAATTTGGGATGAGCTGTTTGGTTAACTAACCTCCTGATATTAGCCACATGTTGCTTAAGTAAGGTCCTTTTAATGAACACTTTAAATCACCATTAAAGTGCCCCACATTTGAATTGCTATCTTTATTTTTACAGCAATTATGGCCTTTTTGTCTTGTAGAGGTTGATTAGCACTGGATGAAGAACTGTCTCCTGCAGCACTTACTTAGTGATGGTCCAGGGCACCAGCCTGGGTCAGATCTATGATCCCTCTGGGCAACAGCCTTTGGGCTAGATTATTAATAATTATTAATAATGTTTATCTATTTGCTTTTAAAATACCCCTGTGACCTAGCTACTTGCAATTTTATGCACTTCATAGCTTCTAGCAGTAAGTTTTAGTGACTTTTCTTTTAATGTTATGCAGAATTTAAGCTGCATGTTGTGTCATCACCAGTCAAACCAGCCCAAGTGGTGCTGTCAGTGTGTTCTCTCAGATTATACCAATTGTGCAGTACTTGTTTCATACATCAGTCTTACTCATTATTTTGAGCCCTTCAAGGAGCCAATCTATAATTATTCAACCTGTTTATTCTTTTTGAGATATCCACACCCCTTGCTCTCTGTTTCTTGGTAATTCCCTCAGATGCTGCCATGGCATGAGCTACAGATTATTCCCTCATTAAATAAATTAAATAAATAAATGCATTATTCCTTCAGTCTTCTGACCATGCCTTTTTGCTCAAGCACCATCCTTCCTGGTGTTTCGACTGAGTGGATTAGGTAGTTCCCTAATGACACAATATAAACATGGATCATTGATAAAGCCCAGTGAATCCCACTCTTATGCATGTGCCCCTCCTCATGCACCCCACAGGAGAGGCAGCAGGGCACCTACAGTCACTGCTGGGACACAAATGATTTGATATGGGTTTGTTTTGCCAATATTAGGGTGAAGGATGAAGCCTACTTTCCTCATGTGCTCAAAAATTCTAGTTCTTTAAAGGATACCCCTGTGGTGCTGCCACTTTCTTTTCCACTGCAAGCTTTTCTTGAGATTTTTTTTTGTATTAAACAGCTCTCCTATGCACTCCCCACCCCAAACATAATTGGTATTGACAAAGTCCAAGAATGTCTTAGTTTCAGCCAGAAGATACAATAAATTAAAAGGAAAAGCCCCAAGTCACCTGGTCTTTTAATTAATTTTAATTAATTTTATTTTTCCCAAGCCGTCTCGTCATAGCTTTTTAAAATATAAATCATATATATCTTGTAGCATTTTGTTATTACATCATAAAGTGCATGGAATTATTTAGTACACTGTGTACTAGCAAGTAGCAAGAAACTGCTGGAAATCTATAAAAAAGCTCTATTTTCATTCCAGTTTCCTTGGATGGCACTCTTGTGGTCTCTTGGACTGTAACGACAACTTCTATGGTTGATTGTCGTGCTACAACAAAGCTGCTGGAAAACAGATTCCTAACCACAACATTTGATGTCCTAACTGTTATGGATTGAATTCATGAGATGCCCAGAGCCTGATGATTTGTCCTTCCAAAAAAAACCCCCTTCCTCCTGCCCCGTGCCTCGCTGTTGGCAAGGACGGGCTCCGTGCCGGAGAGACACCTCCACCTTCCAGGTTGCCAAGTCAGGTTTTGTGCCCCGGCTCCTCCTGGCTGGTCCCATGGCAGAGGGAGCTGCATGGCAGCCTCCCCACGACCCCTCACCCCCAGGAGGGAACCCAGGGGCAGCAGTGCCTCTTGCAGCTTCGAGAGGAGGGAGGGAGATGAGGGGCGGCTGCAAAAACGGTGTCTCGGTGAGGGCACAACTGCACCTCCCCAGCCACAGGAAATCCCCCCACTCGGCATGAAAAAAATGGTGAGCAGTGTTTTTAGAGCTGTTGTTCATGTGCTAAAAAAAATTGGTGGTCTTTGCTTTTGGGGTTTACAGTGAAAATTGCAAGAAGGTGAACATTTTCAGGGTGGATACTAAGATACTGCTTCATGGATGATGGATTTTTGCCTGGAACACCACTCACTGGGTAAAATCACGGTGGAGATCTCAGTTTTCCTAAAGTCTGGTCTCCTTTTCTGGCCAGTAAGTTGACTGAATTAACCGGTCACTATTGACAAAATTATCTTTTCTGCTCTTTGTGCCACAGGCGCCTCTCTCCCCGTTGGCTGAGAGGGTCTCATCTTGTGGAGAAGAACTTTTCCGGAGAACCCAAAGGACAGCAACACTGAAGAAAATGGACACCGTGCCCAAGACCAAAGTCAGCCCCAGGTACACATACCTGAGAGAGAAACGATTGATCAGAGCCTATGGCAAAGGCAACACACGACTAGAAGGCATCAATTAATATTTTCATCAGGTAAAGCTGCGTAAGGACACTCCAAGCAAGGGGATGACCCTGGAGAGGGGAGTTTGTCAGCTCACCCAGGTCAGGTATAGAGTGATCTGTGGTCAAGAAAGCATCTCAGGCATTGACTGACCTCCACCCCAGTGTGCTTCAGTAAGAATAGCACTAATATTTTTAGGGCAGTTCCTCTGTTTTTTGCTTGTCTCATAAACAGTGCTGGTGATATCAAGACCATTTGATTGCATTTTTGTTTTACAGGCATAATGACAGCAACAACAGCAGCAACAATAACATCATCATGTTTTATTAACAAAAAGAGTCCCAGCTGAGATTTTTTGCTCTTTCCTTCAAGTTTTCATAACAAGATGTACCCTCCTCTCATGTTTATTTTCCTCGTGGTGGGAGAAGGGACAACCTGTTCTCCCATTTTCCTCTTACCACTGTTATTCCATTCTTCATTTCTGGTGAAGCCTTTCACAAATGCAGTTCAGACAATTACTGTCCTCTAGCAATAAATTGATAAAGACAACTCTGCACTTAACACTCTAGATAAGCCAAGCAGGTTTTGTAGCAACTATGCCTTCTGTTTTTTGATCCAGCTCCAACATGGAGAAAAATGAGGTTTAATAACTTATTTACACATACATACACTATGACAGCAGAAACAATGAAAGCTGAGGGAGGCTCTAGCATAAAACTGAGGTTTCAACACAACTTTTTTTTGGTGAATTAAGAAGAGACAATTATCTCCAGCTGATACTGAAACAAGATGATCTGCCCCTTTCCCCAAAAAAGAGATTGAATCAAAAGAGAATGGCGAAATGTGAGCATTATTGTTAATCTTGTTAGTCAGAGATTTTCATTCCATTTCAAATCTTTCACTCAAATTTTCTAACAGAGATTCTTCTACCAGTGCCAATTGTAGATGTACTTTAAGAACACAAGTTAAGGAATGAATGGAGAAGAGCTGTTACCTGAGTGCACTGGAGTCATAGAGTCTGCACGCTCCTCTTCCCCCACATCTTTTGCTTCCCCATTTCAGGCAAGTGGTGTCTATGGCTACTCCAAAATACACTGGGGCTGGAATCCCCGCTGGGTGTATTTAACAAACAAATACAGGTGAGAAATTTACTTTCCAGGGTGATCAGTTCTGATCTAGAGGCACGTTCAAGCAGAACATTAAATCATATATTCTAACAGCAATGACACCGTTTGCTGGTCCGGGAAGACGTGCCTTGTGCTGCCCAGGCACACACCACCCTTTCCTCCCTGTGGGGAGCCAGGAAAACATGACAAAACATCAAAAAGCCTGTGGAAGTGCATGGAAGGAGTGCTGGCCGCAGTTTGGTTTCCTCACCCTGCGGGACATCTCTGGGGAAAAAAGAAAATAGGAGATACTTCTCCTTTCTTGAGAGTGATGGAGCCTGTTCAGCTTGGGTGTAGGAGTGTTGGGTGGGGGATGAGAAGGGACAGAGACAGTGGGGCTGGGAGCCTGCAGTGGGGCTGCAGGAATCCTCCAAGTGTCTCCAGATCCAACTGTGGCAGGGGCAAAGCTACTGCAGTTCTTGGGAGTGATGGAAAGGAAAAGCCTTTTTTCATGTTCTCATGGGGACATCCTGGACTCTGTGTCACCTGGGGAGCCCCCCGTGGCTGCTGGAGATGAAAGTAAGCCTGGAGAGAAAATTCTGGCTGGCAATGGTGTGAGAAAGAAGCCAACAGCTTGTTGTGGTGTAATTTCATCCAGTTCATCTAACTCTGCTCATGTAAATAGGTAATTTGCTTCTGGCTAATTTTTTTTCATGAAGACCTAGAGGATTATAGAATTTCCAGTCCATTGGCGTCTCATGTAACCCTTGATTTCAGGTGGCTCCACCACAGGCTGCAGTGAACCCCATCCCCAGGCATGCCTGTAGTCAGATTAATTCCCTCAGAAAAGAGTGAATATATGCCTGGAAAGCAACCACAAATTCTCAGCCATAGCTGTTCTATTATGCTTGTGGCTGAGTAAGGGGACAAGATGTAATTTTGATGTTAGCTTCATAGACTAAAGGATCACATCTCTATAAATATTGGCCTCCAGTATTTTAATTATACCTAAGGTATCATTATGTGATTTATGAAGTACAAAGCAATTTCCTTTTTCCAACTTTTTTTTAAAATCACAGGATATTTATTTGCAGATAGACATCATTTTTTCCAACACTCAAAGCTTAATTCTAAGATAAAGGATTAGTGAGGGGTGTATTAAAACTGACTCAGGAGTACAAACAGACTTACCAAGTACTCTTATTGCCAGGGTATAGATACCAAGTGCAAATGATTTCAAGTGGGGCTTAATGCATCTAAAAAGAATAATAATAATTAAAAAGGTGTTAACTAGAAATAAAGCATCAGGTGTATATAATTAGAACACAAATAGAAAGCAAGAGAAAAGAAAGAAATGTGACTTTTTCTTCCTTAGTGTCCTGGACTTTAACCAAATTGCAGAAATATGTGAAAAAGGTGATAAAATCAGAATGGCATCTAGGAATTCTGAACATCTGTATTCAACATCACATTTTAAGAAGGTTGTGGATTTTCAGATGATGTCAGCATTTAGGTATTACTAACACAGGAAAAGAAAATTGATAGTGAAATCATGCATCCATTGGATGGTTTTATTCAGTTACACACTCCCTGAAATTTAGGATTGAGTCCCAGGCTAGTACAAGGCATTCAGGCACTCACTTTTCATTGCACTCTATCTAGGAACAGGATCACACCTCCTGTAAAGGTAAATCCTCCAAGCCATCCTCTGACAGAGCAGGACATTTGCATTTGGACTCTTCTGAGATTGCAGGGTGAGTCTGATGCCTCAGGACTTTAGCTTTTATATTTTTCATATATTTGTAATGCTGCAATTCTTTAGTGTAGAACTCTAAACTCCATATCCAGTGTCAGCTGCTGCTTTCTCATTTTGATCAGACAAAACAATTCCTCTCTAGGCCTGGGAATCAAGGACACCTGACTGTCCCAGGCCCTGAGAGATGTAAATAAAAGTGAGTTGGCAGGGGAGCAAACTTGGGGTAAATAACTTCATTACCTGAAGCTTCAATACCTGAAGATTAACCTCCAATATGCAAATGGACCAAACTTATAAAAATGTGAAACCCCATGACCTGTGGTCCATTTATTGGGTGTAGCCCCTGGGTGGGCTTTGTGTGCCTGAAATGCACCTGAAGACCCTTCAATAAATATAACCACATATTATTATTCCCTCAATTTTGTCTGGTCTCTGCTTTTAGGTAGCCCAAAAAGGCATCAAGTCCAGCACACACATCCAGTTCTTCTGGCTCCAGATGAGCCCTGCTCCAGCCTTAGATCATCATCCTGGCTCCTTGAGGGAAGGGGGTGGTGGGCAGGAGAACAGCAGCCTTTCCCATCCGTGCTCTCAGCAGGGTGTGCATGGAGCCTCCCAGATCAGCAGGAATCCCCTGCTCCCCCACCATGCCCAAATGTGCTGTTCCTCCCAGCATGTACCAGACAGACTATTACAGCACCTAATCCAGCTCAAATCTGGGTGTATGTTTGATTTTGTGAAGTGAGTAGCACCAGTGATTAAACAAGGACATGTTTGGTATGTGGGGTAACATGTATATCAATATGGTAATTAATGAAACTTCTGTCACAGTCAATATAAATCAGAAAAAATAAAATGGGCTGAAATTCAATTGTCACTGTGGATGAACACAGCACTCTGGAGGTGCAATCTGTGTGCTCTCAGCTAGGATGGCCTCTGCTTCTGCAGGAATCAATGTAACTGGGAATAGATTTCAAAAAATAATAAAGACATTTCAGAACTAACTCTACTGTTCCCCACCAGTGATAGTTTTCAACACTTCATTCTCTAATGCCCTGGTCATGGATTATCAGCACACAATCTGTTGATTGTGGCTTATACAAGCACTGCCATCTATGAGGGCATGACTGTAAAGTGATTTTAAGTTGGAAGGACAGTGCCTTGCTCTCCTACTGGACACTTGCTGCACAAGCATGGCTCAGCCTAGAGTCCTCCTAAACAAATCTGAGGGCATGGAAAGCAAAAAGTGGAAAATAAAACCAATAACTGAATATTTAATATGCATTTCATAGGATTTATATCCTGCAAAAAAAATATTCTCTTTTAGATGAAAAAAAATTGTTTTATTCTTTGTATTGTCTTTGCACGGAAACAGGAGTCCTTTGTGACCCTGAGTGATAGCCAGACCTCTCAGGGAGATCTGAGACTTCCTTTTCACTGCCTAATCACCTGCTATTAATAGCTGGTGCTTGAACAACAGCTATCTGAACTGCAAGGCTTTTTTTCTCAAAAACTTCAGGGCTTTCCCAAGTTCCTTGGCTACTGTAATTAGTCTAATACCACCAAAATGACATTTCAGCAAATGACTTGGTCACCAGCTGTAAGCATATTTCAATGACTTCAGTGTGCAAATCATCAAAGTAAATGTCTCTAAATCTTACAGGATTTTAGGGATTTAGTATTTGTGGTCCATGGCAGGTGCAATGATATCTGCTCAACTGAAGACATCAGCCTGCTCAAGTGCTGGAATCTTAACAGAGATGACTGAATACTGAATAATTTTTAAAACAGGTCATTGGAAAAAAACACACAATGAAGTCTGCAACTTGACCTTGGGACTGTTTGTGTTCAAAGAAAATTTATTTTCCTTCTGGTAACAGAAGCACGCTTTCAATTCAGGCAGATTTTTGGGAAAAGTCAGTCAGCAATGGATTTCAAAAAAGACAAAATAAGCATGAGCTGAAAGTGGAATTGCGCCCACAGGTCATTTGCAGTGCAGGAAAAAAAAATAAAAAAAGGATTGAACTTACTGAAACATGTTTTATTTAGCTGCACATCAAAGGTGGATGCAGCAGGAAGACACATAACTTCTCAGTTTCAGTTAAATGTCTCTCAAAGCAAAATGATTTTCAACAGCAATAAAAGCGTTGGAGCAGAACCAATAAAACTGTTCTGCTGATTTCATATAACAAAGTGGTTTAGTATTGTGATTGAAAACCTTTCTAACCTTTTCTAACTCAATCAATTAAGCAATCAGACCCCCAAAAGCAAGTTCTTAGGGCTGAGAAGGGCAGCAACTCGGTGTGCTTTAAGCTTGTACGTGTTCAGCTATGAACATCTCCTCCCAAACAATTCTTTATGCAGTGGAGACAAGAAGAAAAGCAGGAGGTTGAGCATGGCTACCACAGTTTTGAGGCCCTGTGTGGTACCAGATCTGTACATTTCCCACCATATGTCTTATGGGTAGAAGGGAGACTTCATGTAGAGGGAAAGGGGAAGGGAACTGCATCCCTGCATTGATCTGTGCCCATATTTATCCAGCGTGCCAGAAGCAACCACAGAGAGCAATCTGCCCTAAATCCTGAAGGCTTTGCTGCAAGCTCTCCACTCATGAATCATCCTCATCTTGGCACATGGACAGTTCAGTTGTGCAGAAGCTTCAGTAAAAATGGTCTAAAATGGATTAGAGTTTGATTGTTCTCGGAGTGAGCCCTTGGGGAGAGAGAGATGCTGTGTGATTTTCCAGCACTCAGTGCTAACCCTGCAAGGGGTGTGAGCAAAGCTATGCAGCTTCTCTACACCTCACTGGCAGGGTTTGTGCAGGGCAGTGCAGAAGAATCCTCACCTCAAGCATTTCTGAAAGTCTCTGTATGAATGTTTATTCTGGTTCAAGGGTTGTGATGGAACCGTAGCTGAAATCACGTATCTTTATTTAGGTTTTTCCATCTGGCCTATGTTCAGCCAGTTCTAACACTGGCATTGGCCATGTGCTATAAAGATACCAGGGCCTGGTCCAGAAAATTTAATTCAAAAACAAAGTGAATTTGGGGGTAAGAAAACACAGTTATAATACTAAAGATTAGTTAGACTGGATGTGCTGTTGTTTTGTTTGAGAAGTAGAGTGTGCCCATCTGGAAATAATTTGAAAAAAGGAACTGAGAAAGAAAGCTTTCCAAAACAGAGCAGAGCAGGACTTGGAATCTGAAAATTGTAAGTAGCTGACAAAAATCCAGATTAAGCACTGGTAGTATTAAATGCCTTTTGCACTTTCTAAAATTAGTTTCAACCTTACAGTCAGTGATGGACACATAGTTCCAGCAGTTAAACATGCATTGGGACAAGCATTCAATAAATCTGTGATTATCACGACAGGAAAAAAAAAAAAATTCAGGTTAAAACAATCTTCAAAACAAGGAGAAAAACCTGGGACAGAACAATTATATGGAATATGTCACCTTGCATAGCTGCAAAACATTTCCTAATACTAGGAACACCAGGAGGGGAGGGAGTACCAGTCACATGTCCAAATATTTTGAAAACATTTGGCATTGCTAGCAGAAATGATTTCTTACCTTAGAAGCAGTATGTATCCGGGTGTGCCACCTACTGACAAAGTGTATGAAGTGATTACTGATATCACTAGAAAATACAGAAACTTTCTGGGACACTCATTTCCTTTCTGACATGGTCCCACCACAGCTGAGGAGCTTTGTGAAGATCCAAAGGTTCCCACGCAGCTGCAGTTAAAAAATACCTGGAAGAGAGCAGGCAAAAGCAGATGGAGTGGATGTTCAGGAATTGCACATCATGATTTTCTGGACGGCTGAAAATTTAAATCCAAAGTGGGAAATGTCTTATAAAGGGAAAAGGCCTATTCAATGAAGGAGAAAATTATAAAGTATCTAGTTGATCAACTGTCACGGTAGCCAACAGCTCAAAAAAAAAAAAGCCTCCAACATTCTCTGCTTGTGATTTCTGCTGGTGCTGGCAACAGCAAGTGAGAAAGTTTCAAATGTGGGTGGCAGATTGCTAAAGAACCCTGAGGAGTTCAGGGCTGTAGAGGTTGTGCCATGCTCAGTTTTAATCCACTTACTCTGACAGACCTGGTTGTATCATAGAAAATTATCCCATATATAGAAATGAATATATATAGAAATATATAGAAATGCAAGGTTGCCTTACGGTGTTTTTGCCAGTGCCGTTGGATGCCTGGCAGCCAGCGAGGCAGGCAGACATGTAGGTGACTCCATTGTCCCCACAGATGGGGTCCCAGTCGTTCTTGGAACACGAGCAGCCTGAGTTGCACTCTGAAAACAGGGCCTGCTCGGAATCAGCCACGGGTTTATTTCTGTGGAAAAAGAGAAATTGCAAAGATGTTGTCTGGCAGATGTGGAGGGAATCGTGATCACCTCCTGGGTTATGCTCTCTGCCAGATCTTCTCTCTGTAGCCCATTAAAGGTTGTCTCTTCACATCCACACAGCAGAGTAAATCCTTATTTCTCTCTTATCCGAAGGTTTTCACACTATCACAACACCTACTGTGAGATAGTATTTACTTTATTGAGGGGGACAATAACAATTTATATTTATGTGTTTTCTCAGATTTTCTAAGGTTTTAGTTATGCAGTTTTAACACAACTTATCAAGTGGCAAAGAAAGGATTGAGTTACCCATGGGAAATGGCCTCTCTAGAAGTTAGCAAGGAACTTAGAATGGGATTCATCCAAACTGAGTGTCTGACACTTTGCATGACAGCTTTCTGCCAAATTCAGCCATCAGACACCAGTGGAGCAGCTATTGGGACTGCCATGAACTTCCTCCCATGAAGTTATTTTTATGGAGCAATAGCATGGGCAAAAATGCTAGCCTCAGGTGTACCTCATGGTTAACATCATGGCTAATCCATGAATCCTTAAATTCAAAGGCTATTAAATGCCATTCATTGTTCAGCAGCACACAGAGGCAAGAAACAATTAATTGAATCTCATCCCCCCTGCTGAGCTCCTCAAGTTTCCAGGAATCACTGGGCTCAAAGATGGGTCCCATGGCAATAATAATTAAAAATTAATCAGAAAAATAATCTGCTCATGTGACATAAACCCCTCTGGTTTATGCCACAATCACGAGAGGGTCATGACACAGCGCCCGCTGGAATGGAGTGGTTTCCACTGATCTAAATCAAATTTCTGGGAAGCATATTCAGGTCAGTCACTCTCTTTCCACCAATATATACTTTGTGAATAAAATGAGGAAGGGGTTTGGTTTGCAGCAGCCCTTTCTGCTGAAGCAGGGCCCCCCCAGCATACCCGTGGTAGGACACGGTCAGTCCGGCCACCTCCGAGTTCTCACAGCCCATCGCGAACAGCGAGAGCAGCAAGAGGTAACCAAAGAAAGAGGAGCCCAAGGAAAGCTTTGCAGCCCCTAAAACACCGATTCTGAATTTTTTCATGATCAGCCCTCCAGAGAATATGCCAAAGGCCACAGCAGGAATGTTAATAAGACCTGAAATCAAACAGAAAAATCTGTATTAATGAAAACCCCAGCTCAATGGACTAACCTTGTCAGACACAAAAGCAGCTGCAGCAATGTGATAAAGCAACAAAACATAAAAGATCTTCATTTAGGCCATTTTATTTTGTCCAGACTTACACTGATCATTGGAGTGTTACAAAGGTGCTGGGACAGCTTTGAAAAACGTAGTCCCAATGACATGTTTCTTTGCTGGTTCTTTGACAGAGAGATTATGGATAAAGTTTAGATAATGCTCTTGCAATTTCTTAAGCCAGGTGTTTTTTCCACAGTCAGTTTGTCAGTGGAGTCATCTCCTGATTCCTAGAGGACAAATTTAGACCTGCCTTCTTTTTTTAGTGCTTCAAATTGCTCTGACAATTTTGATATCAGAAGTTGTGATAGAAACTGTTTTTTAAAAGAGAAGAAGAAGAGTAAAAGATGTTGTGAAAAAGAAATAAACATTGTGAGTTTGAGTCAGCCCTCAGGTTTCTTAGGAAGGGTGGATTTGGAGAGAAAGGAAAAGGAGGAAGAAAAACCACCTTCAGCAGGATCCTTCCCTAACCAAGCCATCACACACTCCCTGTTGGATATATTCCCTATGCTCAGAGAAATCAAATGGTTCTTAATCCTCACTCACTTTGCACATACCTGAAAGCTTAGCTCCAGAAAATCTTTAAATACAATGAGAAGTACTAAACTGAATGTAGGGATTGTTTCCTGGACTTTTCTTTGGCCATCAACTATACTTGAAGATTTCTCCTTGCTTTGAGGAGTTTCGTGCCAGGAAATTCCAGCTTCTATCTTTAAGGAATTAACATAGCACAATGGATCATTGCAGCTTTTCTGCACATATATACCTCTGTTGCTGTGCAACTAATGCTGCTCTGAAACAAGGCAGTTCCCTCTGTGTTGGGTAGATGTAAACCTCTTTGCTGTTAATGCTATTGAAGCCCTGGACCTCTGGAGCTGAACCCCACATGCAAGTTCAGCAGCTGGGCAGTCAAGTCCACCCTCCTGAAGTCACCTACAAAAATGTCCATCTCTGTACCCAAAGGCTGAAGCAGCTTCTCCCTCTTGTGCTGTCTGGGACAGCTTGGGACACGACTTGATTCCTTTTATTTAACACCACTCTGATGCCTGAAGGATTTTTCTGCTTTTCTTCTGAATATTTCTTACACTGTTCCCTACATTCACAGGTATCAGCATGCACACTTGTGATGCTTTAGGTGATAGTTCAGCCCGGTTTCATGGTGTTTATAGGGCTGGGAGACAAAACACCCCTGAAACCACGGAGAGTTAGAGACCAAACACTCTGTTTTCGTGGGCCCTCAAGGTCTCCTAGTAGGACAGATTTTGTAAACTAGAAGTGAGCCCACCCAGGCCCCTTCTTGGGCCCTCCTGGTAGATCTGCTAATGAGTAGAGTCTTTAATTGTACACTCGACTGGGGGACGGGGCTTTGGCGCCGCGTTCTACCTGGACGGCAGAAGCCATGGAATGGGATCCTATTAAAATACCGAGGGAAACGACCCCAACCCTCTGACCCTGTCTGAGCCTTTATTTCCTAAGACCAGAAAAAGGCATCAACTCTCTTCACTGAGTCACCTTTAGCACTCACTGAACTGATCCTTGTTTTGTTGAAACAAATGGGAAGCCGTCAAGGCAGCAGATCTGTCTGATGATAAATTTATGTAAACTACTTAAAAATTATTTCTCAGTTATTTTCTTATGTTGTACATATATCACTTTTCAAATTTCCAGTTAAATGGGAATTAAGGTATCAAAGAAAGTAAACTTTTACAGTAACTCTTGCATAGATAAACTCAGAGTTAATTAGTGCTGAAGTAGAAATAAAATAACTTCTATAAGCTATTACTTAAAGTTAGACAAGGAAGAAGAAGCCATGAACATACCCACTAAAAATTACGATTTTCCTATATGTATATGCCACTTTTAAATGCCCATTTTAAGGATATCAAGAAGCAGATATAGCATTACCTATAACAAAGTTAGTTTTTGAAGATGTCTGCCCATACTGCTGTTCAATATACTTTGGCTTATATGTCACCATGCCAATTAAAGAATTGAACTGAATGATACTTGCACACAAATACAGAATGTAAACTGGATTCCCAAAGAGGTTCTTCAGTGACGGGAAGAAGTCTGCAAGACAAAACAGCAGAAATAGCAAGCATGACAGAGAGAAAATAACTGCTGTGAGTAATACTTTGTAACTTTCAAAAAACCCCCAAAAGTAACACTTTTAATACTTTCCAAAATCCCCAAACTGCAGAACATTTCAGAGGGAATCTACGAAGTTCTGTGATGCTCCTAACAGCTCCCCTATTTCCATGGGGGAACAGTGGAGCAAAATACCAAGCATCAATTTCCCAGAAGAGATATCTTGTGTATATACCTTCTTTCCATCATAAAGTAGGACTGATTTGGTTCCTATGTGTCCTCAACAGCCCCAACAGCATTCATTTGGGGCAAAGAGTGCTCAGCACAGCTGACAGTAAGCACAGACATATTGAGGTACAGATTCAAGTACTGAGGGAAAATGCTTTTGGCAAAGCATGGCCAAGGAAATGCAATTGTGCAAACCAGCTCCTGTCTCAATCCAGACAGCCTCCTCTAATACTCTAATAGCTGCTCTGTGCCCGTCTATATTCTGATCACATATTGTACATGTTTTTCTAATGAATGAAGTCACAGGAAAAAAATAATTAGCAAAAACCGAGGGTTGGTTTTCTTTTGAGCACCACTTCTGTAACAGTCACTATGTGTGAATAAAAAATTTTTGCAGAGCTTCATGGTATGTGCTGGGACACTTTTGTAATTTTACAAATCCCAGCAGAAGAGATTCTCATGCAATAGCAAGTCCAGGGAACATTGAAGAGACCTTTTTGTGTGTGCTATTGAGCTGGAGAGTGAAACCTGAGGGGAAAACCATAATTCTGAGTCCATTAAAACAGGGGCTCAGAAAGTACAAAATTTTTAAGTCTAAAAGCCTTTGAGAGAAGAACTCAACAACAGGAAGAGAACTCTATGGATTTGCCTTTTGCCATCTCTGCGAGCTTCGCTTGCTGCCGACAGGATGTGCCTTGGTCCTTGCTCTCCTCAATGATGAACTTGGACTGCTCAGAAGAGCTGCTGGAGTCCTTCCTGCCCTCAGGCTTTGGGAGGTGCTTGGGCAGGAACCAGAAGGGGATGCCAGCCAGGACACTGATCACCCCAGCTATCAGGTACCCCAGCCACCACGCTCCCACCCACTGCACGTCCTTGGGACTTATGGTGATGCTGTCTGGAGAAAGGGAAAAGAAGAGACAAATAAATACACTTGGAGAATATTTGCTGATAATAAGGAAGGTGGTTTTGCAGGGACTTTCTGTGCCCACCTTGCCAGGTTTAGCTGTGCTCTGTGTCACTTTACAGAAGCAGCTGTGGGGACACAGTGAGCACTTGCTGATTGCTGGGGCACAGCAGCAGCCTAACCCTGACACTGCTGTGCCACTTGCATGTCCCCAGAGATGCTGCAAGGACCATGGGGCAGTCCAGGTGGCCACTCACCTGCTCCCAGTCAGGCTGTTATGCACACAGCCCCAGGAAAAAAACTGTTTTCCCCATGTTTTTTTTTTCCTTCCTGTTTTCTCAGAAGGAGGGCAATCAGGAGACTTGGTGCCCCCTGCCAAACCACTTTTCCAGGCAACAACAGGATATTAAAAAACACACACAGGATCCTGAGCCTCAGCTCTGCTTCCTCCATTATCTCCCCAGAGCCTCCTCACCAGAGCAACTCCTGCAGACACCTTCTGTAGATCTGCTGGGGCTGAGGAAGAGTCAGACCTCCTTCTTCCTCTACACCCATCCTTCTTGCCAGCCTGTTCTGCATGCACCACTACACTGCTGGCATCCTCTTCATTTAGTGAAGTGCCTACTCTACCCCTGCTAGCCCCTCATGCCTGGAAGGTAACCAGAGAGTTCTTGGCCTAAAATAGGCATTTTGGAGCCTGAGTGTTCTGACTTACCCAGATCTACAAAGCCAATGTCAACGTAAAGTTTGGCACACAGGGATCCCAGGAGAAAGCCAAATATTGGCCCTATAATTGCAACTGTCTGTACACAGCCTGGAACAGAAAACAGGGCACTGTTACACTCCTGAGAGGAAAAGGGCACTGCTTCTTCTGCATCTAACAGCAGATTGTGGCATGTGATGGGTAACAAGAGATACAGGTACACAAATTGAAATATTTCCAAGAAAAAACAAAGTCATCAATAAAATTTTCCCCACTACAATGACACTTCTCATTCTTATCCAATTAAAAAATGTCAGGAAACTGAATGGTCTAAACTCAATAGCAGCACCAATCTGTAATTGCTAGAAACATTTTAGCTGACAAGATTAAAGTACCTGGAAAGCAAATGTCATTTTTTAAAGTTAACTGATCACTTTAAGTTGAGGTAGGCTCTGAATTGGCTGAGAAATCACTTTGCTTTGGTTTCCAGTGTCAATGCGTTTCAATACACCCTCAGCCAAACTTTCTGAATACTTTGAATTTGCAGAATTCACCTAGAAATCTGGGAAGACTGAATCTTTTACAGACAGAATCTGATTTTGTGCCTTTTGCCTGGCTGGAAACTTGTCAAGAGCAGACACTGATGAGACAGGATTTTTTTGGTAATATTCCAGGTGAACGTGCAGGGGTCAGATAATGAACACAAGAAAACAATGGTACCAACTTCCTAAAGTTTCAGCACTATTGTTTATAATCCTGCATGAATCTGGAGGGAATGTTTTGAGTGCCCACTGAAATTCTATTTTAAGTGCTTAAAAGAGTGCCTGTTTTTATCACTTTCCAGAGAACTGAATGTGCACAGAGGCCCAGCAGTCCACATCCAGAAGAATTAGGAAGATTAGGATAACAGCAGGAACCCAAGGTCAAATTCTTTCACCAAATTAAGATAATGGAACTGTGCTGGTGTAATTAAATGGGAACTGGTCCCTTGAGTGTACATGACTGTTAAATAAACTTTAATATTGGAAATTATGCAAACAAAACATTCAGGGCAAGTTAATTCAATAACATTCATTCCATTATTCAGAATGACTCAGTTTTCTTTGGGGAAAAAATCCATTAGGAAAAAAAAATAATCTTTATTTTACCAATATATAAGGCAGCATTCTCCTCTACAGCATAATCATCAATGTATGCAATTCCCAGGGGCTGGATGGGGGTTTCACCTATTCCACGCAAGAGATTTCCCAGTAAAACATAGATCCACATGGAAGAGCCTGCTTCCTTTTCACACCCTGTGTACACAACAAGAGACAGCAACGATGTGTTTATAGTAACAGTTTGACACTGGAAGCTCAGGGCTTCTAAAATACTCCTGTTGTGGGAGGAGCAGTAGGAAAACTGTGAAACAGCTTAAGGTAGACAAATTTTTAGCATGAGCTGCCTCAAAGACACTACAGTTTTGCTGCTTTTATAAATTTGTCATCACATCCCTTTTCAGAAAACACTTTCACTTCCTTCTAACCAAAACTGGGATCTCCTGACAGAAAGATTTGGGAAACATTAATAGTGAGCACCACCAGCCCCAATATTTAACAGAGATCATTCTCACCTGCATTCATTTTTGCTTGAGATTTTTCCAAGGCTGAGAGTGGAGTTTGGCTTTTGTCCTGCAGACATGGAGAGATGCTAACAGTGGAATTGATGGTGGAAGGGAATCTTTCGTACCGATATCTGTTTAGAAAACAAAGTTGTATTAATTCCTAAGTACTGATAAGAAAAAGCAGTCAGATCTGTTACCATAGCACTTAAATGCAAATTTCTTCCATATCCATATGAATCCACCTGGATCCATTGCCAATGGTAGTTGACAGGGGATAAACAGCGCTCTGTTCACACTGCAGCTGCACATGAGTATTGTCCTGTTGGTTCTTTTTGCATCAGTGATTCATTTCAGTGTAACAGGCTCTTGGCTCTACTATGATACATGAATTTGGGCTAAGAGATTATCAGACACTGGTGTATCCTCTGGCTTGTGATTGGTACTCAGACTGTCTGCCTGAGTTTAGTCATCACTTCTTCACTGACATTTCAACAATTCCTAAACCGTATCAAAATGTGGCCAGTCAAGATCAGAGACTGAAGAAAAATATAAGTTGATTACAACTGAAAATAGTATATGTGTTAAATGATTTCCACTACAAATCTTTTCACAAATGAATTAAATTAAGTAACCCATTCCCAAATGCCTATTTCTATCTTCATAATCAATGCCTAAATATTTTAGTGAGCTGCCATGCATTGTGCACAGCCCAGCTGGAAAACACTGATCACTTTTCACTTACCGTCCCATGAAGAACTGGGGCATTGCAATTAGGAATGTTCCAGCTGACATAATTAAGCAGCCTGCTCCAATTATTCTTGGCCTGTGAAGCTTTGCTCCAAAGTAGCTCACAAGAATTATGATTAGGAGGTTCCCTTCGAGAGTACAAAAGGAAAACTGCGTTTTACTGCTTGTTGACAAGAGATTCCTTAAAATAATAATTCCTAGTGTGTGTACAGGCACTGATTTCAGGGAGAGAGGCTGATGGGGTTGGTCTTTCTCCCTCTTTCCAAGCATTCTACAGGAGCCCAATGCCTTCTGTGATAGGAAAACCATAAACCTTTGGATAAACAGCTGGAAAAGAGGAGAAAGACTGTGCCAGCTGAAGAGAGCAAATAACCAGAAAAGCAGAAAAAGGAGGAATCAAATCAATCGAGTTTTATACACTTAGGCTAAGATTTCATTCCTGTGAAATCCACAGTCTACTGAACACCCATGAGATAAATTCAGTAATCTGAAATTGGGAGAGACAATGAATGCTGGAAACCTTAGTGTGAGAGGGAAGGAAGGAGAGGGACCAAACAAGAAATGTGGATTACAGGGAGAGGTTTGTCCTCCTGCTGCTTAATGAATCACAAAGGACAAACACTCGTGGGGGAGGTGGATTTCTGCACACAGAAAACTGTGCAGGTAAATTCTCACTCAAAATTTCTATCAGTATGAATTAGCCACATGCTAAGCTTAGCAAATTACACATTTTTTATGTCTATGCTGAATTGTTTGTATTAGCAACCTTATCCTATTGAATGTAACCATACTGATAGTGCCACTTATCTTTACTAGGGGAATCTACACAGTTTTATGGTTCAGACAGATTTCTACAATCATTCTTCACAACAAATTGCATCGCTCTTTTTTTTTCTGAAAATAAAAATGGGTTTCTACAGAACATACCAATTTCAAAACTTCCATCAATAACACCAACCAAAGAGGAAGGGATGTCAAATCTTCTTTCTATCTGTGTGATGGTACTTTTTAGATAACTTCCTGACAGTGCTTTAGCAAAATAAACAAAAGACAACGCACCAAGAAATATCTGTGAAAAAAAAAAAGACAGTGATTAAGATCAGGCAGTACAGAAGATATTATGAATTATTTTTAAACAAGTTTTGCATTCCTACCTCTTCTTTTACCAATATTTCCCCTACTTCTTATTAAATGCTAGATTGCTGATTTGTTCACATTTAATGAGAAATATTGATAAAAACTGAATTGACTCTCAACCACAGCTAATTTCAGGTAGATGCCAAAGCTACTGCTCTGTTGAAAGACAGAAACTTGTGATTTTCTAAGGAGGGAGTATCTTACACAGTAACCATAAGGGTAAATGCCGTGTGGCCTGGTGGGGAGGTGAGGTTTTGGGCATTTTTAAGCATGTTCCATGCTCTGTCAGATGAACAGAGACCTGCCAGGGAATTCTCTTCTAGGCTTGTCCTTCCCCTACAAGATCTCTTGCAATCTCTGATAGATGCATTTTCCTTAGAGTGCACCCTGCATTTTGCTGGGGGCAACCTTCTCCCATCCTTTTGTTTTGCAGAGACTTTTCTCTTAGCTGTCACTGTATCAGTTTTTGCCTGTTCTTCTGAATCAAGAGTGGGCTTTGGAAATTAAACTCCACCTCCCTTCACAGTGCTTTGGTAAATACTTCAAAGGTGCACACTGAGCCCCTTTCCCGTGAAATTAAACTGGAAGATGAGGGCTGCTCTGAAATGTGTCCAGTGGGAGCACAGGGCCCTTGGCATGAACTGTTTGCCCCTGCAGATCTATTGCCTCAATTTGCCCTCACTGAATGCAGCCCTGTTGAGTTTGTGAGCTGCAGGGACACTCACACACAGTGCAATTGGTCATGGACACCACAGCACTGCTTTCTGCCTTCAGATACACGTGGTGTTGCTCAATATGAATATGGATGCTGTCTGTAAAACCCAGCCCCAGAAATTAGTAAAGTTTCCTATGAATAAAGGTCTAGAGCCTTGTGGTGCTCCTTCATCCTGTCTGACAATCACAGTCCCAGTGTGCAGCTGCTCTGAGCAATGTACCCACCCCCAGTGCAAAACTCCTCACAACATCTCATTTGACAAGCACAGTGGTAATAACATCACTGCTGAATGCAATTTCTTGCTTTAGGGTTCAAATATATCTCTGTGTCACTTTATCCAGTGCTGGTTATCCCTCCTTCAGAAACAGTTGTGGGTAAATAAACATATAGAACCCTTCTCTGCTTTTTTTTTCCTACAGCAGCAGCTCCCAAAGAGCTCTCTGGTACAAATATTGCCATAATATTTTACATTTTCTGTATGTTTATGCCCCTTGATTTTAAATAGCAATGTGAAAGCACTTGTTTTTTTGCAGGAAACTTATGTAGATAAATTACAACTTGAAATGCTTCTGAATGTCTTTGGCACAAATTTTTTACTGGGTTTGCAACTGTCCCAGGTGTGCAGTGGTTAAAAGACACTCCTGAGTTAGGGCTGGGACACAAAGGTACACGTGATTCCACATTCTTTGGTTTGTCAGTGCTTGTAAGTAGATATTTCACCACATCTTTCTGGTTATTAAAGGAAATTTTTAGACATAAGAAGGTTGATAACAAAGGTTGATAATTGGTAAAAACAACCTGTTGAATATGCATATTGTTTTCTTAACATGTTAGGCAAAACCTGAAGCAGACTTCTTTATGACTTAGAGATATCTTTTACAATTTCATTCTGACTCAGCAAGACCTAATCAGAACTCAAAAAGGGTTAGTTCACACACAAAAAAAGAGAGATTTTCTAAGTTCCTACAGGAATACATTAGTTATATCAGTTTGGGTTCCCAGAAGACACAACTTCTTTAAAGAGAAAGAAACTGAGCTGAAATATTATTGCTTTCCTATTTCTGGAGCTAATGAGATGATTCTTGACTGGCTAATCTGTGACTGAAGTTTTGTTCATTGAGGGGATCGGATTATCGTTGTAGCAAATGGAGAAGCAATGATAGAATTATATTATGGTACAAAAGCTATTTAATACAACTCATCTTCTATAAAAAACCAAAAAATTTCAGAATTTATAGCCTTCAGGGCAACTATTGCTGATGTCTGGGCTATACTGGGAGCTGGATTGATATCTGAAAGTAGATGTGAGTAAGGGGAAAAACCAGCAGAAATAAAGATTGTGCATGATGAAAAGAACGGGGCAAGGCTGAAGACTCATTTTCCGTGTAACTCAAATCATCTCACACTGGTATAATGATTTTTGAGACCTCACCCAAGAGAGTGCCAGCATTTTGGAAATCAGGTGGAGGCAGAGGGCAAAGCTTTGTGCTGCCTGTGTCCCTCCAAGGAGCAGCTCCCAGCAGCAGGCAGGCACAGCTGCACTGGGAGCCTCAAAGCAGGGACCTCCCATCACCTCCAGGAAAAACTCCTTGTGGGTGACAGAAATGCAGACACAGTGGTGAAACTTCTGCAGTTTCATTTCAAAGTCACCTCATGCAGGGTTCTCTTGAATAAGGAATATTACAATAATGCTTCACTAATGTAGCACTGGAGGCACACGGACCATAGCACGAGATTACCCTGGAGAGCCCAGGAGACCACAATTACAATCTCAAAAAAGCAATCTGGACTGACAGCTGCCCATGGTATCTGTCTGCAAGTGCCCTGTTCTTAACTTCAGGTGCTGCAATAAGGAAGATAGAGGGACTTTTCAGGATGGGTCTTGAAGGTCTCATAATATTCAAGCCACAACCAACAAATTATATTTGATGACTGCCAAGCTTTAGGCAAATACAGATCTGAAGAAGATTTTCTTGTGACTTAGAAATATATCTAATAATTTCATACAGACTCAGAAAGATATAATCAGAACTTAAAAAGGGATCATTCATTCAAAACAAAAAAAAAGAAAAAGAGAGATTTTCTAAGTCCCTACTGGAATATTCAAAAACTCTTACTCTACCTTTATACCTCCACAACACGACTCTTTTTCCTTGGATGAGGATGATTCAGATTTGAATGAAGATCGGTCCACAGGCAAGACTGTGTTGTTTGAGAAAAAGTGAGTATTTTCTTTTGATGAGATCTCCATGATGGTATCCTCTGCCTCTAACACAGAAACATGGAGAACACTTTAAAAGGGCATCCCATTAGCTCAGCCTCAAAAGCTCATCATGTGACAGCAACACCCCGCTGGACTGTTTTCCCAACAACAGCAATTACCAAACTCTACAGCAGAAGCTGACCAGTGCACTGGATGTTTAATTATGGAAATTTGCAATCCACTTGCCTATAATAATGGAGATTAAATCACACTCAGCAAACAGCCATCATCTTCATTCACCAGCTATCATCAGTGTGATTTCATTAAACATTTGACCAAGCATTGCCAGCAGACTGAACAAGGCTCGTCGTCGTTTTAAACAACGTTTCTCAAGTCCACATGTAAATTCACGTTTCTAGATGTGACCAGGTCTGCAGAGATTTCTCAGATCTCTGAATTTCCCATATATCTGGGACATTAAGAAATTAGATCAAAGGAAATCTATCCCCCTTAATGAGGCACTTGAATTGTTTTAGATGGAAACATTAGCTCTAATCGTCTGATGTTAGCTAATGAGTTACACAGGAATAAAGAGGTTTAGTTCCCTTTACTATTTTACATAGAGTCTTAGGGCTCAGTGGTCAATTGTTTCAGGAGAAATGTGAATTTGCTTCTTTGCAGGTAAATACAAAGAAGTAAAGAAAACCTAAATACTGCACTTTGAAAACGAAAGTTATCAGTAATTCTTAAATCTCTAGTTACATACTGCAGTACTTTGTTCTTAATTTCAATCTCTAAATCAGATCTGAAAATATTTATGAAATCAGCTTCTGTGTGTTCACTTTTAGGCAGTCCTATGTTTTACAGAACTGCTGCCGGAAAATATGGCAAGGAAAAGTTCCTGTTCTTTTATGTTTGTCTGAAGAAATAGATGTTATGTAAGCTAAAAAGTATGGTTTTATGTATATGTGTGTACCTCTGGATACAAGCATTTTCATGGCTTCCCAAAAAGGCACTTGTTTCACCAGAAATACAAGTGAAAATAACAAAAGCATGTCTTTAGATGCTAAGATTTGCTCATTGTCTCTGTTCATGTATGGACAAGACAAGAGGACTTTGATTGTGGCACCAAAACTTTCACCACAATCTCTCCACCATTTAAAATAAGAGCTATGACTCCATATAAGAGAAATATTTGGATTTGACACTGTCCTGACAGGAACTCTTAATGTATTTCCTTATAAACACTAAGGAGTATAGAGATTTTTTTGCAATAAAAAAGTAATCTTTTTTTTTTTTTTGTGCTTGCTGACCACCTATTGTTCCTATTCCTGTTCTGCTTCTGACTTTCCTGATGTCTTGGGAAAATCAAACTGTCTCTCCTTACCCCACTTCTGAAGCTGTACAATGGGGGAAGACAGCATGTACCTCACAGCACTTGAGGATGAATTCTTTTATGACAATCACATGAGGTGTGCTGCCATGTAAGCACATCAAACAGCCTCTACAGTACGATTTGAAACGTTCTGCATCTTTACAGTAATTTTGGAGTGAAAAAAACCCAAAACCTGGAAAAGGAAAACATATGCACCACAGGTAAATGAATTGTCCTTATCTCTGAGCAAAGCAACACCCAGCTAGAGAAGGTCTGGCAGAGGTGCAGAGGGTCTCCTCCACTGCACCACATATGTAGGATTGGTCAGAACAACACAAAAAAATTGCTGTGGTGGACTGGGGGTGGAATATAACACCCTGATGCCTGACAGCAGCATCCAAACTTGTGTCCCACTGAGTTCAAACAAACCTCACATGGACAGCAGAGCTTAAACAAAACTTATGCTCAGCGATATACAAATTATTACAGCATAAAAATTATTAACATTTACTGTCTGACTGTCAAATTGAAGAGGGCAAGGAAGGGCTGCTATCAATACAGGTTCTACAGGCTTTAGCACATCCCCAGCTGCTCCTGTGGCATGGCTTTAAGGAGGTTGGCAGTTTTCAGAGCCACCTGCAACCCATGTACCTCACAGCATCGTTTTGGTTGCCCTGACAATGCCTCTGTGGAAATTTTAACCCAAGACAGAGTGCAGAGAAATTTCCTTCTATTTCCACTGTACCCAGTGGAACCACAGCCAACTGCAGCACTGGTTTTGATCCTTCCTCTTTAGTGTAACCAGAATACACAGGGCTGTTTCACTGTAGTCACTGATTTGCCACTCAAATACTTTTGGCACCATCAGTGCTATACTGGGAGCATTCCAAATACACTGTTATTTCCAGTGGGAGGTGTGGGACATCTCTGGTTTTATCAGAGGAAATGCCTGGCTGGTAAGAATGGTCTCTTACTGAATTGGGTACAGTGATGGCCTCAGGTTTTTACCATATCTGGGATTCCATATTTCTGTAGTGACAGAGAAAATGAAGACAGAGACTGTGTAAGCTTTTCCTTTCCAAACACAGCGGGAATGCCAGAAAAATGTAATCATAGAATTGTTTGGGCTGGAAAAGACCCCTAAGATCATTGACCCAGCACTGAGAGGCCCACCACTAACCTCTGTCCCTAAGTGACACATACACCCATTTTTTAAATACCTCCAAAGATGGTGACTCCATCACTTCACTGGGCAGCCCGTTCCAGTGCTTGACAACCCTTTCAGGAAAGATTTTCCTGGTATGCAATCTAAACCTCCCTGGTGTAACTTAAACCTGTTCTCCCTTGTCCCATTGCTTGTTAGTCAGGAGAAGAGCCGGATCCCACCTCACTACCTTTCCTTTCAGGGAGTTGTAGAGAGCCACAAGGTCCCCCCTGAGCCGCTTTTTCTCCATGGCAAACAGCCCCAGCTCCCTCAGCTGCTCCTCACAGCACTTGTGCTCCAAACCCTTCCCCAGCTCCATTGCCCTTCCCTGGACACACTCAGTGTCCCTGCAGTGAGGGGCCCAGAACTGAACAGGATTTGAGATGTGGCTCCACCAGTGCTGAGTACGAGGGGGCAATCACTGCCTTTGTCCTGCTGGCCTCACTATTGCTGACACAGGCCATGATGCCACTGGCCTGCTCCTGCACCTTTAGGATTTCTTTCTTGAAGAGTATCCAGCCTTCCTTGACCCCTTTGCCCCTCAGAATTGCCTCCCAGGGAACTCTGTCCACCAGGTTCCTAAACAGGCCAAAGTCTTCCCTGCAGAAGTCCAAAGTGGCAGTTTGCTCCCCTCCTCACTTCTCCAAGGATTAAATCTCTTTGATTCCATGATCACTGTGCCCTAGACAGCCTGTAAATCCACATCACTTGCCAGTCCTACTCACTTCACAAACAGGGCCACTTGCCCTCATCAGCTCTGTCCCCAGCTGTGTCCTCCACACAGCAGGAACCTCCTGGATCTCCTGGACCTCACTTCTCTCTGCTGTGCTGTATTTCTAGCAGACTCCCACCATGACACCTGCCTTGCTGGCTTTTCACTGGCTCCTACCCATCAACAGCTCTGTCCCTATTGTCCCTGTCATTAAGCTCTGGAAATCAAAACCCTGCCTAATGCACAGGACTACCCCACTGCCTGTCCCTCTGTGCCTGTCCCTTCTGAAGGGTTTATGCCCATCCATTCCAGCACTCCAGCTGTGCTTCAGCACACCTGTACCCACTGAGGAAGTCCAGGTGGGTGACACTTCCTGCAGGACAGCTGCTGGCCACACTCACACCTTGCTCCTGACTGTCCCCTGGGCTCACAGCTGGGGCTCAGACCCCTCCTTCCATCCCTGGCTCCATCTGCCTGGGGTGTGGGAGCCCTCTCTGGTGGCTCTGCTCTCCATCCCACCAACAGCACGGCCGGTGGCTCACCTGTGACACAGCTCAGGTGGCAGTGGCACTCACCCTCCCCAGGGCTGGCATGTGCCTGATGGCCAGGTCCAGGGACAGAGCATGCACTCAGCAGGCTGAGACACCTCCTTCCTGAAGTGCCCCTTCACTCATCCAAACTCCAGGCAAGGAAAAACCATCCTTCCCCCCTCTGGAAACTCCTCCAGTCTGCAGTAAGCCTCCTTAGCCGTGCCTTTGCTGTGTGTCAGCACACACAGGAGCTGCACTTGCTGGGCTGGGTGGGCACAGAGACTGCTCACCCATGGACCCAGCTCAGGGACATCCTCTCTGAAAAGTGAAGCTACAAAGAGAAGAAGAAAAGGCAAACCTTACCTGGCAGCAGGAATCCCCAGAGATGGTGCCTGCTAGTTTTCACAGGTAAGCTTCCTCTACTGCTCATGCATTCCCACACTTGCATGCACAGGCACTGGTCCCAGCTTAGAAGGGGGAAAAATTGGAGGGGTAAAAGCTCCTCTTAGAAATTACCCTGTCTGCAGATGTACATCTTATACTGGAGGTAGAGAAAAAAAAAAGAATGGGGGTGGGGGAACTTGTTTTGTCTCTTGTTTTGCCTGAGCATTTGCTCTTTGTCTGCCCCCCATCCTCCTCCCCCACCTCAGGTTTTTCTTCCTCTGTCCCCTCCTATCAATTCCAGGACACTGGGCACACCAGCAAAGCAAAGATGCTGGGTGCCCTAGATGGGAATCATGAAGAGCATCTAAACAGCTCCCAGGGGGTATTTTTCTTTGCAAGTTGCTGTAAGTTTGATGAGACACGTGACAAAGCTTTGTGGAGAGGAAAAAAAACCCAAAACTCTGATCTCATTAATTGCTTAATTCCAGGAAACAAAAGGCTTCAAGGGGGAATGGAGTTAAAAAAAAAAAATAGAAAGAAAATGGGGAGTGTGTGAAAGAAGACAGGCTGGAGGGTGAACAGGTGATTCACAAAGACTTCTCATGCAGTCCCTGGGTCCTTCTTGTTATGCCCAGGACACTCTGCTCCCCCAAATCTGCAGGGCAAAGTCCCTATGACGTGATGTAAAACCAGAGTGAAAAGATCCATTAAGGGGGAGGACAGAATTGCATGGGAGAGTCAGTGAAGTCCTTTGCCACAAGGAAAGGAAAGGAAAATTTTGCAGACTTCATTCCCACCATGAGTTTTTCCTGCCACAAGGTCACAGCCGCTGAAACATTTATTTGCAAGTTTGGGTAAAGGTAAAGAACTTGACAAGTCCCCCCTTGTAGTTTGTTGAGCAGAAAGAGGCTGTAAATCCCATCCTCTGCTACCCTGTAGGCTTTGATCATGTAAACAGAAAAGGCATTGAAGTTAGAAATTCTTCTTCCTTTTCCCTTCTTGTTCTCTCCCACCCTCTGCAGTACAGCAGGTTCCCATGGCAGCTAAACCCTCACTCACACAGCCAAACAAAGAGCAGGCTTCTGCTTTCCTAGATTTAATACAAATTATTATCCTTTCCTTCATTATTCCTCCATTTTGGGTTCTTAATGCGGCTGGAATTTTATTACACTCACATAATTCACATTTTGTACTTTTGTGTGTGTATCCTTCTTTGTGTTTGTGTCTCGTATCCTTCTTTGGTTTGGAAACTTGGAAATCTATTTTCCCCCTTTCTAAGAGATATCAGGGTGCCTAATAGTCCACAGTAATTAGTGATTAGGAGACTTAGTGATTATGAGCTCTTTCAGCCTCTTTAAGAGAACAGCTTCCAGGCCATTTCCTTCAATTATTAGGAAAACTTTACACAATATGAGATCTGTACTAGTTTTGCATGATCTTTAATCTTCATTGCTGACCTTGCTGCTTTCAAAGATTTCTGACACAGATTCCAGTTATTCTGCCACTGGTAACCTTTACCACAGTGTCCTTTAAAATAAGTGAAGTTTCATGAGCGGATCAATAAATTTGTTATAAAAATCACTTAATCCCATAATCCCCCAAGACCCCATTTTGGTACAGATTGTATTGATGAACAGCAGAGCATTGTCCTCCACACGTACAGAAAAAGGCCTAAGAACTGGATTTATGTAGTTTAGAAAGCAGCAGTGCTTTGAAGAACAAGGCCCACAAGGTTTAGTGCAATCCTCTCATCTTTCCTGGATTTTTGGTTCATTGTAAAACCTCAGTTTAAGGTTTTGGTCTTTTACTGAAATTTCATTATAATAGAGCCTTCCCTGACTTCCTTATGGGTGTGGATATCTTAACTGGCACTTGCCCCAAACCACCCTGGGGGAGGTATTTTCCATTATGGAAAGTGTCCTTACACCTCCAGAAGAGTGTCACCATTCCTTTAAACCAATAAGCAGCAATTCTATAACTAATTATAGCAGTTCATAAACTAATAGCAGTTCATAAACTAATTATAGCTGCTCCTCAGAAATTATTTTACCTATGTCCTTTGCAACACTTTTCAAGATGCTCAGAGTAATTGAGTATTGAATCCCCTCTAAAATTCAGTAAATTAATCTGGCAGAAAAGAAAGTCTCCTCCAGGTAGGAATTTCTTACTGTTCTAGGCCTTGCAGGCCATGGGTATCACATGGAAAGGCAGTGCAGTACAACAGCTACCACAATTCACTAGCAGGAGCTGAGGCATGAGAAACAAATCACTACCAATTATAATATATAATATGTAATATGTAATACATAACACATAATATGTAATATATAATATATAACATAACATATAACATATAAGATATAAATATATAAAATAGATATATAATATAAATATATATAATAGATATAATAATATAAATAGATATATAATATGTATATATAATATATAATATGCAATATGCCAATATACAATATACAATATATAAATATGTAGAATATACAATATACAATATACAATATATATACTATATACTATATATTATACATTATCTATTATCTATTTTTATATTTATATTTATTTTATATTTTATATTTTATATTTTATATTTTTATATTTTATATTTTATATTTTATATTTTATATTTTATATTTTATATTTTATATATACATAAATCTTGCTTGTCACTTTTCAGTGCCTCCCACAGCACAATGACACAAAACCCATTGGAAGCTTGCTAGACAATCAACCAGACAAGAAAGGTTTTGCTTTCCTATAGCCCTAAAAGAAACTGCCTGCTTATATATACTTATTCTGTAATTGAAACAAAGCCTCTAAAGCAGCTACAGGACAAAGAACCAGACTGAAGTTTGTTCCTTGAGGTCTGTTTTCTTTGCATTCCTACTCTGTACTAGTTACAGGGAATTAGAAGCCAGACCACCTTCATTTCTAAAGCACAGGTTAAATTAATGACACTTACAAAGCCTTGTCTAGCCAGAGTGAATAGCTGAGACAAGAGGAATCTTCACACGCTGGCCCACCCTTACACTGCCAACACAGCAGGTTTGTGGGCCAGTCTTTAGAAGCATGAAATGTATTCCTTTCTAAAGGACATTTTAAAAAAAAGTATTCCAACAGAATTAATTTTTATCTGCTAGAAGGAAAATACCATTTAAAGAAGCAAACCAAAGCATATAATATGATTAGGATATACCACATCACCTTAAAATCTGAATTTAAATGATTCCTATAGTCCAAGAGAGAATACATTTGCAACCCTTGATATTATGCTGTAAAGTTAATTATAAACTCTTGGTGGAATGAGTGCTCAACTACTCTCATTGAGACTTGGCCAAATGCTCCTTTAATATTTTATTTTTGCTAACATGTAAATACTCCAACCCTGAGCCACTTGGTACCTGGACTGACCCAGAGGAGAGCCAGTCATTGCAGCAATTCCTGTAAATGTGGAGCTTTCAGTCAAATTCAGTCAGATTTCAGCTTTGAGTCAATTTTAAAATCTAGAAAGAGGGAAGACATTCGTAGTTAACTAATAAGGCATCCCAGTTTCACTGCCTATAAAATTTTAATTGCTTCAGTTTGCTACTCTACTGCTATAGATTATTAGTTTCTTGACATTTATTTTCCTCTTCTTTTTGTTGCCAGTCCTAGGAACAGGCTTGGTAAGAACACGAATAAGAAACCCACTGCCAGAACAAACCTTGTGTACCCATTTCACATCAGAGAACCAGAGACAAATAATACACTTTGGCTGTTAGAAGCTCTTGGGGATTCCTGTGAAAATTTCAGCCTTGGGGACTTTCTTGTCCAACTAAAGACTTCCAGATCTATCCTCAAAGAACAGTTTTCTTACCAAAGGACAGCAAAGCAATAGAAAACTGTCCTAATTATATTTTGGACCTGTCTAACTTCTTGTTATTAGGATATGCAAAGGTCCTACTGAATACTCTCTTTACTCTGAGGTGCTCATCAAATTATTCCTGATATTCACATTTTCAGCCCCTTGCATGAGACATAAGGAAAAACAAAATCAAAAATAGGAGTGGCAGTAAAGGCCTTTCTTTACCCTGACCATGGAACAGTATCTCCTCTTCTAGGCATGCTGTCCATGCTGGGTGCCTGAGGCAATGTGTCAATGGCTGTACATCACCTTGAAAGCACTTGCAGAAGGTGACTGATCAGGTAAAATAGCTCAGAGGTTTTCCTTCCTGAATGGTTTTTAAAAAGAAAAAGCAAGAACCCCATCCAACCCTCCCCCCACTCCTCTCCCTCCTCTCCCACCCCAACTCAAATGACAGAGTCAGACAGATTTTAACGAGCCCTTTGAAAATAATTACCATGTATTTTTATACAGCACCACACTTTGCAAAGGTCCCAGAGGGCCCTGTGAAACCTCCTTTTGAGGGAATATAACAAACAGGATGAATGAGAAATCCAGTGAGGTGACATTCTTCAGGGCAGGAAGCATTTGCACCCACTGGAGCTTTGGGGAGAATTTCTGTGTATAAAGAAGTAATAAGTGAGACTGGAACTTGTCCAGCTACTAGATATTAATACCATTAATCTTAAAAAAAGTCCCACAGCACTTTTCTTAATGAAGATAAGTTCTTTGAAGTAGGTTTAAACCCAAATATTTTTGCCTAGAAATGTGGAAAGAGAAGGTACAAAGAACTGGGCAGAAGAGATAATTAAACAGAAGGTGTTGAATTTGCAGAATACGATGCCTTTGGCAAGAACAGTAATAAACAATCACCATGTGCAAGGGATTGTGAAGGGAAGTAATTTATCAGCAGCAACAACAAAAGGCACGTTAAATTAAGCAATTGTGCAGATCAAACAGGAATCTTCTGCTTTGTATTTCCTGGCTGAAGACAAGCAGGTGCTGCAGCAACCTTTTATCGGCATCAGACTTCCAAACCATTATGCCTGTGGTTGTTCAGTGATTGTGACTGGCAATCCACACTGGGTGTGACACAAGCCATCAAAACCTCCAGGTAAACTTGAAACTTGCACGTTTTCTCATGAATTAATGCAAGGTTTGTGTGACCTCTGGGCAGTTTAACAAAGCAGTCAGTTTTGACAGCTTCCACTGCAGCATGCCAGGTCTCTGGGAATTCCATGTGGAATGGTTAAAAATCCCCCTGGGATGGTGTGAGATGGCAACCCCAGAGCCACAGACCCCATCAGCCAGGGCTGCTCCTGCAAGTCACTCACCTGAATGTCAAAGCTGTTTGCTCTTCCATCCCTACATGAACCACTGACAATATCTGGGGAGCCCGTGGTGGCACGAAGTTGATTTCCACAAGATTTTGGTGAGATAATTGCAGGCACATTAAAAGAAAGCATTGCTAAACAAAGCACCAAGAGTTCTCTGAGAATGATGTTTTCAGTGAAACACTTCAAGTGCTTTTAGGCAAGTGGATTTGCCCAAGCAGTTGAGGGTAATTTGAACACCTGGAAAATGAACATTTAATTGAGCTGCTCCGGACTGTGCATCACAGCCTCCTTTATGTTTCAGCAGAACCCCAGGAGAGGCAGGCTCATGTGTGGTCTCATTAGCAGATTCACTGCTGCTGCCCTGCGTTTCACTGCTCATCTCTTCCCATGGGAACCTCTGGCTGCTTGAAGAGCTCCAGAGAGAGTTTGGTGCTTTTCAGACAAGTGCATTCTTTACCTTGGTAGCCCCTACTCTTTGTGGTGAGAGGTAGTGAGGGAAAAGTGTTTCTTTGCTACTCCAGTTGCATTCCTCTCTGTGAATTTCAGCATCCAATAATTAGATGCTATTGAGTTATCAAGTGTTTGGGACAGACCAGCTGCTGGCTTCGAAGCACTTCCCTTGGAATAGGTATAAACATATTTTATTTTCCTGCCTTGTATCTTCCTAATCACTGCCTGCTGCAAATTTCCTTACGTTTTTCCATTCAGAATTTTAGCCAGAGGACAAATAAACTGGTGGGATTTGAAAACTGACAGCCAGATGCGTGGCTGATACTCTTGAGGATTTTGAAATCTGCCAATTTTTCACATACAGGAAAAGAAGCTTTGAACACAGGGTTGATCTAGATAATTTTTATGCAGCCATTTCAAATCAATTAGCTGAAGAGCTTTCCAGGTCTTTGATGAAAAGTAATAAAAACTTTAAAAATGGGTAAAATTTTTGACAGCTGAGAGATACCTTTTTGAAATGATAAACAGTGAACAGAGACAGCAGCTAGATGTCAATTCTAGCCCACATAAAAGACTAGCAAAATTTTACACTGGAAAATGACAGCATACTTGCCAATATAATGGCAAGAAAATTGATTTCACTCACTGATGTCCCACTTTAACAGATTGCTTGTGTGATTAATATGGGAAACTGTTAAGGTAACACATTTAATTGTCTCTGGAAGCATCAGTCACTCTGCATTGCTGTGGCTGGATGCTGCCATGTGACACTGACCACATTCAATCCCTATGGTCCATGGTAATTGGATTGAGCAGCACACAGATGATGGATGCTGAAATATTTGTCATCATTAAAGAAGAATGGCTACAATGAGGCTTTCCACAGATTGGTTGAGTCACAAGGTATTTAACATGGGGTTTATCAGTAATCTGAACCAAAGTGCAGAATTCTGCAGGTAAAAGTCTCAGGAAATCAGATAAACAATAAACATGAGTTTCAGTCACTAACACAGATCAAGCAGGACTGGCAGCTGAAATGGTAATTCAATATCTACAAGCTTTTACTGGGTTTGAATCAGAGTGTAAAGAGGGTACAGTCATTTGTAGTCTGAAACTTAAACTGAAAGCTGGGCACCAAAACCAAATTTGTTCAATAAAGCAAAAAGAAACACAGCCAGCAGGATACCGCAGAATTATATTTATGTTGTACATTTTTCTTCACATTGCAACATCCACATTGTTCATTTTGTGACAAGTATTTCTAATAATTTTGAATACATATTTACTGTATAATACATTTTACCAAGAGGCACTTCCAGTAATTCTGGCAAAAAGGAGCTTCATTATAGTGTCTAACTTACAAAACAGTAAAAATAAATAATGTTTATCTAAAAGATTTTTTTTTCCTGTACAGAATCTATTTTGTACAAAACATTTATCAGCCATTAACTAAATCACTTAACAAATACTTGTGAAGAGAATATATTAAGTATTGCTACATGTATCGAGTGCAAGATACTAGTGAAAGGAAAAGAATTATTCTGTTTATGAAAATCACCTAAAAATACAAGGCCTTGTTCCTGAAGTGCTTAGAAAGGAGAAGCTTGGTTACAACAATATTGACAATATATAAATATAAATTAACGTATGTAGTACTTAGTGAAAAGAACACTGTGTTAAAAACTGGTGTGTACAAATCCTAAACAAGATGGCACTTTTCTGCATTGCCACTTTGGCTGGCAGTTATTTTTTTTTAAAATATTGCTTCAAAAGAATTATAAAGGTACACAAAACCCTTTGCAAACAGAGCCGTATAAAATTACACTCCCCCCAGCTTTTTCTCACCTTTTGAAGTGAAAAAAAAAAATCAAGGAGGGATTAAATTTGTAGTACATGAGTGATTTGTGGAAACTTGCTACTGTAGCTGAGTCTGAATAAGCATCATTAAAATAATTCTGCCCCAAGGTCCCAGGCCAGGAGTTAAACCTCACAGGACAGGGTGTAAGATGACCAAATTCCTCAGTGTTTCCTGAAGTAAAAGAATTTTTCCTGGCCTTGTCAATTTTAAAATAAAATATTTACATAATTTGGCCCTAAAATCAGGTGGGGGGTCAGGTGCTTAAATTATATTGGCACACCCAAGATTTCAATTCAGAAAGGGTTCTAATCTTGCTAGGTTAATTTCTTGACCACTTTACCAAAACGGGATTTTTAATTTTTCAAATCACATCTTCTACGTGATATACATCCTTGCATATTGTTACCCAGACAGGCCAAACTGCATTGGAAAATAAATATTTTGGAAGGTATTTCTTCCAGAACTGGAGGCAAAGGTGAAAAAAAATGTGTTTTTGTTGGAAAATGTCCTAGATGTTCTTCTATCAAAACCAGAAAAAAGATTAAAAAAAACTGCCACCCATCAGTGAAAATGTAAATCAGTTTAACATAACCCACAGTATGAATCACAGCTTTTGCAAAAGTGAACTGAAATTACTTTCCATCATGCAAACATCTTACATTGATTATTCAAGAGAAGAAGACTTAACTTTAGAAAAATAATGACCAAAAGTACGCTGACATGGTTGAAATATTAAAGACAATCATCAACATCACACAGCAGTTATTAACGTTGCCTTGGATCTTTTGGGACACCATCTGCAGTACTGTATCAAGGTTTACAGACACCTACAAATCAACATTTTGCATTCAAATACAGGTTTTCGTTGTGTTTCAGGATCAGGCAGGAATTTGGGAAAGGAAAATCAGCTTTAACAGACTTTAGCAGGCTTTTTACCCAAAGCAGTATGTACACACATGGCAAACCCCTCCCTGTTCTTCTCTCTCTGACCAGATCACAGAGCTTTTTTATTTCTTTTTTTTTAGGGAAGCATGGGGGGAAAATGATTAGGGTCAGAGGAGAAAAAGAAACCCACCACCAAAAACTCCTATCTCCTTTAAATAAATACTAAAAAGCAAAGAGCAGTTGCTAATTCACATCACTTGTTTCTAAGCGTTTGCTGCAGTGAAGGAAGACAGTGTTGAAAATGAGCTATTATTTGATCTGATTTCTCTGGTTTTGCCTCAGGACAAGAGAATTCAGTCATAAAAGGACACAGGGCCTGCAGCTGTGGCAAAGTCCTGTATACCTGCTCTAATGCTTCCACACAGAAAACAGAAATATTTGTGTTTCCCCAGCTAATTCACTGCTGGGATCCATCCCTTCCCACGCCTGCAGATTGCAGTGGTGCTCCCTGCAGCACACAGGCTCCACGTGGCATCCAGGGCAGAACAATTCTCATCCGCTGCCCATTCCCACACCTTGGACACAGTGCACACACAGCTTTGGAAAAGAAACCACTGACACAGACCAGAGACCTGAAAAGCTCAAATGGAATTTTTTTTTTCTCCTCTTGCACCAAGGAAAATTTTCCTTAATGAAGGAGAATTAAACAACTTCAAAAATTCTTCTTGATTTACCACATCCTTCAGCTTGACAGACCACAGGCAAGGCCAGCTGGTTTTACCTGAACTCCCCAGCAGTTTTACACGAGCAAGGACTCGGGGGAATGTCTGCACACACCTCAAGTGACACTGGCAGGCTTTCAGACTGCACAGTGTTTACCTTTTCAGTATTATCAAAGAAGTGCTGTTAACCAGCTCGAGCTTTTGCCCCATTTTGTCATTATGAAAATGAACTTTCCACAAATACCAGCACTGTTCTGGCTCCTGAGGAGCTTCTGTCTCATAGGAGCTGAGGCAGGTGCTCCCTCAGGTGACATCTGCATCCTACTGAGGTGCTGTGATGCATTTTTCATCAAAAGAACACCTGCCTGCCAGGAAAATCCCACTAATGGCCTCTGAATAAATCATAATTAGGTTGTAAATGGAGAATAATTCTCACACTGCTCCCTCCAACACTGGGACTCAATAACTACCACAGCAGGGGCTAAACCCTGCTTTGATTTACCTGCAGAGGAATGCTGTTTTGCTGAAAGAAAGTGATGGAATTCAAAGAAAGATTTATCATACTAAATTGCTCTCCAAAGTACTGATGCTATTTTGCTCTAAATCAAAGTTTGACTCCAATAATCAATAATTCTGCAAGCTCTTCCAATGTTTCTTTAGACAGCTGTCACCTAATTTCTATTATTCTTTCATCTGTTCAAAGTCACTTAACATGTGTTCTTCTCCATTATCCCTGGACATTCTTGCTCGTTGATTCACTAAAAAATAGGAAAAAAAAAGATTCTTCCACTCTAATTAATGGGAAAATTATTTTCTCTTTTACATCGCCATCATTTTGAATAATGCTGCAACATCAATCAGCAATTAAACTCCCAGAAACTCTGTTCACTCCATTTCAGCAGGATTACATTTGAAAGAAAAGGAAAATAAATTTTGTTTTATAAGATCTGTTTGATACTGGACTACAATTTCCTTTTCTCCTTCCTACAGAATCCTAGTTTGGCTTCCTTCCTGCATGTGTAGAACCCCATCAACTCGAGGACTGATTACCCCAGCTCTGAGCTGGCAGCTGAGGAACAGCCAAATTTTAAGGCCAACATCCAGGGCTGAGGCTGGGGAGAGCAGGCAACCCTTAGTGCCTGCAGAGAGTGAATTCTTCCCTCTGGGAATGTGCTTCTGTCTGATCTGCCCATGGGGCCGTGGGATGATCAGCCACTTCTCATCCTTAAATTGAAACCTTCCTTCCCTAAAAGTGATGTTGGAACATCTCAATCACGACAGGATTTACACAGACTTTGCACAAATACTTCATTAACAACAAGGACCAAGCACAAACCTTTTGCTGAACTACATTTATGGCTAAGCTTTCAAAAATACTTAGGGTTTGTTTTGAAAACTGACAGAATTCTCTAGGATTCCAAGTCCAGCTAGGCTCAGGCTGCTGCCAGCTATCCCACACCTACTGAGCTCAGCTCAGCAGCACTGGATGCCCACATGGAGTCCTTACAGGCTCTGCCACTGACTGATGCTCAATTTGACAAGACCCTTGGCTTCTTCACACTGAATTCTACTTTGCAGGGCATTTCTGAAGAAAAATGGGGCCAGAATTTCGGAAAGAATAAACGAATTGTTGCAAAAAAGCAGTCAGAAACATAAAATTTTTAAAGAAGATAAAATGTCCAGTATAGAATGCATAGACAGGGACTTGGGAATGGAATTTGCTTGGATGCCAAATGGAACTTTTAAAAGCATCTGTTTGAACCTCTACAGCCTTAACTTCCTTCCAGATTCAGACCAGGATCCTAAGAAATTCTAACAGTGGTGCACTAATGGAAAAGACCCCAATCCATCTTGTATTTTAGGCTGATGATGATGCAGAGACAAGCTCACGCATGATGTCAGAATAAAAAACTGATGAAAACTATCTTTGCATTATTAACAAAACCATTCTCAAGTTATATCCACCCTGGGAACCATTTCCTGCCATAATATGACCATGTTTGCTGTGAGAACCAGCACCCTGCACAGTGTCACAGGGGTGGCCTTTGGGTGTAAAAGATTTCATTCACAGTCCAAAAATCCTGCCAAGAGCACAGTAAAATCCCTTTTCCCTGCATTGTTGTAACTCACTTCTGATGCACAGCTTGCAACATCTCATCAAACACCATCTCCCTACTGGAGGAGGTAGATGATTTTCAGAGACAAGTGTCAAAATGCTCTGCACATTAGCTAAAAACAAACCAAGATTTTAGAATTAGAGCATAAATATGGAGCATATTTATGCTCCCTCTGGACATGCTGGAAACTATTGTTTTTAGACACAGCATTTTTGGTTTCTTAGAAGCTGATGTCTTATACTCCTCGTAAAAGAAGAGTTATGAAATAGTTTGGGGCTTTCACACTCTCTACTTCTGTGTGTTCCATCTGCAACTCAAGTGAAATGAGAGAAATTATATTCCATGGTAAACACCATGTGGCTACCAAGGGAAGTGTCAATATGAGGACAAAAGTGTTTAGATGTGATTGCTGTGTGACACAGAGTGCTTTTGTCCCTGCACTGGGAGCTGCAGGGACTGCAAAAGCCTCATATTTCAGGCAACAGCAAACTCCCAGACTAGAAGAGCAGAGAATCAGACACCAGGTGCCATTAGAAAACAAAATATCCAACTGGAAAAAAATCATCTGGTCTTTCTCCTCCTGTTTTTAAAGAAGAGAAATCTAAAATGCTTCGGGTTTGCCACTGCAAAATGCTGTTTAATGGGGGCTGCTTTCTCTAGTATCTACACACTGCTTTACATATGGTATGTACCAGAAATTCACATCAACATTGTAAACATCCCACCTAAAACATGAGCATTTTGCTGATTGGATACAATTAGTTTTCTTTTATTTTTTTTTCTTCCTAAAATATTCCATAGGCTGTGGTTTATTTGGTGCTTGCAACACCAAAGGACTGTGGAAAGTGGAAAACCTTCCAGATTTAGCCTCCAAAAGGCTGTGGTAATTGCAGGTGAAATGTTTTTGCCTCCTTTGGACTAAAAAAAATGTATCAAGCACCCTAAAATACCTGCTTCATTATCTATGAACCCCAAAGCAAAAAAACCAGAAGATTTTCACACTCTTGACATAAAATCTCTCTGGCATTTTCTTTTGTGTTGTATCTAAGCCAACCTGGAGATTTCCTGATCATTGCCTGCCAGACATGCACTTCAAAGACTGAGAATCAGATTCATAAGGAGTGGACACCTGCAGAAATTGGATTTGATTACTATTTGGAATGGAAAAAAAGTCACCTCTTACCAAGCTGAGCACTCCCAGCTACTTCAGCTTCTTTCTAGTTTAGATAAGAACAACATTCATTCTGATTTTAAGCCTGTCAGCAATTTCTTCACCATAAGGATCCAGTTTAATGACTGCTCCCACAAACAGGCTTGGGTAGCAATGGGCTATCAATTTCTAACAGCTGCCTTGGCAATGCAAAAAAACAAATTAGAAGCTGACACTAATTTCACTTAATGGCGACCAAAACTGATGACTAGAAAAATAGAATGGTTTCATTTCAGCACATTTTTAGATAACTTTTCTTAGTTCAACCCTATGCATGCCAGTTTAGAGGAATATATGAGACCCCACTTACAGGATTTTGCCTCATTCTTGAATTCCTTTTTGTAATTTTACCAACTGGGCACCCACTAACACTTGCTGCAATAGAATTTTTTCATCTTCCAGCAAAGGCAATAAAAAACCCAGTGTTAAAAACCAGAGAAAGAAGTGCTTGGAGATGTGACATTTTAAAGCATCTCTGTAAGTTTAATTTTTGAAGGACAGAATGAGGCATAATAAATCCTTCTCATACTGTAAGGTTTGCATATCACTTGTACAAGAAAAGCCCAAATAAAATGATCAAAGTGACTGAAGAGATGTGAAAACAATGCCAAGCTGGAATTGGTGGAGACTTGCTGAGATCTTGGAGACAATTTTTTCTTTTGAATGAATTCTGCTATGTCCTTTCCCTTTAAAATAGCAGTGTGATTTGGATCTTTGCTTTCCTGATTTCATTGGAAAACACTTCCTAAATATTCCTGCTGATAAGAGCATCCAGAACTCTGCTCCAACCACTCTGCTAAAAGGCAAACACATTTTCTACTGGTAAGAGCAGGACAATGTCAGGCAAATGCAATCAGTAAAAACCCCAAATCCTCTTCTGAGCAAAACCTCATTGTGACAGAAATGCAAAGCAAGAAGGAACTCTGAAGTGATAAAACACACGTGATTGGCTTTGATAGAGAATATTTTCCAACATTTTGAGGAGGTGTCAACAGATTAATGAAATTTGGTGAATGTGTAACAATAGCAAAAAGTGATGGGTGTAATGCCAGAAATTTAATACAGGAATGACTTCTACAAACTCTGCCTTTCACAAGGAATCTTACTCTCACAAGCAACCCTCTTCTTGGAAATGGGCTGCAGAATCAAAGTAGAAAAAGCATACATAGTCAAAGGATTTTTGAGAGATACTGAAGTTTATACATCTAATTCTTTCTGTGGGAACAAATCTCTGAATTGTGGGGTACTGGTTGGTGCTGCCAGTCCCCAAGAATATTAATATTTCAAAGCCTTGATCCTGTAGACCACTGGTTTCCCAGAAGGGTCTACACAAATTACTCAAGACTTTTTTATCTGTGGGGTTTGGAAATGGCTACACTGTATAAAAATGTTTTTGTATTTATTTTTTAAAAAATTATCTTTACAAAACAACTTTTCCCTTTTTTTCTTTTTCTTTTTTTTTTTTTTTTTCTTAAAGATATCATTATCTACAGGAACCCATAAAAATTTTTCCATATTTACATCTAGATAGCTAATCATTGACAAATATATCGTGAAATAAAATATTGAAAGTGAATACCCAACCTTTTAAATAGACATTTGGCTCACAGCATAAACAACAGAGAAAACAAATGAACAGAACGACGACAACAAAAAAAGATCTGCTGCTCTCACAGGCCTGATCTTTTTCTTTCTCTTAAAAAAAAAAAAAAAGAAGAAGAAAGAAGAAGAAAAAATATATTGGTGGGATCAAACATGCTGCTTCTAAGCAGAATCAGCAGCTCACACTGAAAACCCAAGTTCTCTGAAGCTCATGTGAGTGTTTGCTGGGACACCTGGGAGTGCAGCCCACACAGGGCTGGCACCTGTCCCCGTGCAGCTCCTCATGCACCCTTTGCCTTTTCCTGGGGAAAGCCACAGCCCCCACGCTGCCCTTCTTTCCTCTCACAAGAGTTTAGCTTTGTTCTTAAATGATGCATTTGGTCATTGGTGCCCGGAGGCAGAGGGTGAGGGCAGATGAGGATGGTGGGGCTGCAGCTCCCCAGCGCGCGTTGGCTCCCCGCGTTCTGCCCAAACCCTCCTGCTGACCCCACAGCTGTTCATGGTGGGGCCAGGCCATCTCCAGGGGAGCAGACTGCTGTTCCTGCTTTGGAAACAGCCCTCCTGGCACAGCCCTGTCGCCAGCAGTGCGGGAAGTGCCCAGGAGGAGGAGGAGGAGGAGGAGGAAGGGCTGGAGCAGCAGCCTGGGCCACCGCCTGCAGCTGGAGTGCAAACTGGGGTCGGAGGGCGATGGCAAAGCAAAGCTCCTCTAAATTGTTCCCTTGCAGGCACGAATTCTCTAAAATTCTGGCCTTCTGTTAGTTGTGGTGTACTGGGACATGTGCTACAGCTAGTGGGACAAGAACTCACACCATGCTGTATTTCCTCACATCCACTCACACTTGCAAACACCCCCTCACTCACACATATGTGTTGGCAGGATACATCAGCATTCATGTAAAGCTTTGGAACTTTTATCCCTCAGCATTAAGAGCAAAATCTACTTAACTGGTACCTTACTGTTAACTGCAAATGTGCTTCAGAAGCAGCATTTCCTTAGATAACTTTCTTCTGTAAATATCACAGTGACCATAATATATCATTAAATGTATTTTGCTGAAGTGTGCAGCCAATAACCCTGGCTATATATATATATATATATATATTTATATAATTCCACCCACCCCTAAATCTCTTCAAAGAAAGTCTGTAAAGCCGGTGTTGCAGTGTGAAAGCTTCCTTGAGCATAGGAGTTTAAACAATGTACCTCACCATAAAAAGGAAAGAGAAACAAATGAAACAGCTGTAGGCGCATTATCCCATACTTCTACAGTGTTGTGTCTAAATGCTGTGCTGGCTTGAGAAAGAGTCTGTGCACGAGTCAATCTGTCTTAAAATACTGCTGTAAATATTGTCATTGGTTTGGTTCTACAGTTGTGTTCTCCTCTTCATCCTTCTTGGCCTTCCCTTTCTCCTCCTCCTCTTCCCTGATGGCCTGGATTTGTTCTGAAGATTGGTGCAGTGTGGATTGCTCCGTGCCTTGCTTCTCTGACCCAGCTAACCTCTCCTCATCCTCAATCACCTTCTGCCACATCTTATGGTTCTGAAGCAGGTGCTGAGTGATCTGACAGTAGATTTTCCTCCTCTTGAACTTCTTCTTTCCTGTAAAACACCATATGACATTAATGTACTGGTTTCTGTTGGAGAAGGAGAAGGGACTGAAGGTATAGGCAGGAGACAGAGTGTACTATGAAAGATTTTTAAACCCACAAATCTAAACAGTGTTAAAATTCAGAAAGCTGTGCCTCTCCAGACCTTGGGGAATGCGAACTGGTTTCCTGCACAGTTTGAGCCCGAGCTTCACCCTGTCCCAAGGCTGCATGTTGTGCCTGACTCTGCTGCTCACAGAGGCATCTGGTCTTTGAATGATTATGCATAAAACATGTTGCTGAGCTGTTTCTGCTCATTTTGTATCAACTTCTTAAAGACTCTGATCAAACACACATTCAATTCTGTGCCCTCCCCACCCCCAACAGATCCCTGCTGATTGTCCAAGTGAAAAAAACCCCCAGATTTTGTTTTCTCCACATTTCCCCTCTCAGAAGAGCTGTAGAAGGATAATGAATGATTGCTAATGAAGCATCAGTAATCAAAGGAGGGAGCCCATTCCTGTGTTCCATTTTCAGACTCATCTATCGCTCCACAGTGGAGGTGACCTTAGGGCTTTAGCAGAACATTGCTCTGGCCCCACTCTGAGCACTAAAGAAGTTCTCACACAGCCAGATACTGTCAGGGAGCTTGTTCCTCCCTGCTTTTGAAGCACCAGTCCCTGCTCTCAGCCTGTGAAGTGTTTGTGTCCCTGGTGGCTCCTGACACAGCTGCACTACAAGTGTTTTGCTGTCTGAAGGGTGGGTTTTTTTCCCTGTCAGTGCAGTCTGTCCAACACACATTGTTAACTCCTTAGCAGTACAAAGTTTGACAAATTTTCCTGGTCATTAACAGTGCCAATAGCAGCCACAGAAGTGGAATAATAACCTCTCCAAACACAACTGCTGATTTTTCTTTAAAGAAGGTGACGTAGAGGAATGTTTTGTACCAAATAAATTTGCGTGGATTAGTATTTGCAGGTTGCCTAAAGTATGTCTGTGTCAGGATCCAAAATGTTTAGCCCCTGAAGCTTTTGAACTGGAAACAAAGAGCTTTTCACTGAGCACAGACCAAATCCAATTCAATCCTTCATTAGAAAACCCTTGGTTCCCTGTAGGAAACCTTCAGGTTTAGCACTAATAAGAAGCCCCTACCCTGCCAATGCCACAGCAGGACATTCTCTCCTGGGTTTCCCAGGTGACCCCACATCTTGTTGCTCTCTGCAGACACTTGCTGTGGTGTTAAAATTTGTCTGAATCACTAAAGACTGAGTCTGTTTAATTCTTATACTTGCATAAGACCTTCAGGGAAAAGTATATGTTCCTGTATAGCAAAAAAATTATTTCAAGCTACGTTAAGGTTTGTAACTCTTGAATTTATCTCAACTGTTTCATTCTATTATTCCTGTACATCATGTTAATAATTTCCTGTTACTCATGGAAATGATGAGTGTTTTCCTTGAAAAATCTTCTCCCAAACAACTGAAAATTCAACAGAAATTCTTGCAGTCTCTTAACACCAGTCCTGAAAGAGTCTAGAAAGCCCTCAAGCACAGACAGATGATCCACCACCAGAAACCTCAGCTAAGGTAGAAATAAGTGGTAGATATGAACCACATTGGACCTGAAACCATGGAGCATCTTCATTAACAATGTAAGTGGCTACAGCTTCACCAAGGACAGCACTGACTCTGTCACTCTGGAGGAGGCCCTTGTTGGACCTGGCCAGCTCACAGCCTCTGCTTAGAGTTCTGGTCACAGAATGGAAAATGTGTCAACAACTTACTGGATTCGGCATTTTCACAAGTTTCCATTTCTGCTGTTTCCTCCTCCTCCTGCTCATCCGTGTCTCCTGATTCATCACTGTCTTCTATCCACTTTCCTGGCATCAGCCCTGCTGAGTCATAGGAGTTGCAGAGTGGTCCCACGATGTGGGTGATGAAGGATTCCTGGAGGTGAGCCAGCTGCGGGGCAGAGCGGTCCATGAAAGGGCTGATGGGCAGGCCCAGGCTGGCCTCTTCATCCCCCTGGAGAGGAAAGGAACCTGTGACTTCTCTGAACTAAATGAAACAAAACTATGCCACAAAAAGGAGTAGAAGAGTATCCAACCCACTAAAAATGCTGAAAGAACAACAATTAAACACCAGTGGCACTTCCAGCATGGCACTGCTGCAGTGCCATGGTGTCAAATGCCAAAGTTACAGCTCTTTTCTTGTAGGAGCTGATACCAGCCCACTACTGATGACAGGAATTTAACAAGGATGTTGATGACTCTGCAGAAGGATGCCCCTAGCCTTTGTTCCAAGCTTTACACAGTGGGAAAACTTGAAAATTGTTATTGCATTTCTTTTTTTACATTATTAAAAAAATCCCTTCTGATTATGTGGTTGTTAGTTCACAACAACCTCGTTTACAGGGAATAAGAGAACTTTTACAAGACAGGGCTATCTCACACCAAACTAGTTTTCTTATTAATTTCATCCTTATTAAAAATAACCTGGAGATGCCCTCTTGGCTTTGGGTCACAAATATTTGTTTCCTGTGACTGTTAGAATGATCCCTATGAAAGCAATGTATGACATTCATTTGTTCAAAAGCAGTAAATCTTTCCCATAAAGCTTTTTGTGGGAGAGAGGGAGGTATAAGAAGAGTTTTTTCTCTCTCCTTTCATGATGTAAAATAAAGTAAAACTTTATGAGTATATCAGTAGAACCAAAGCTGATATACTCAATTCCCTATCACAGCAAAGCTGGTGGTATCAGTGAGCTTATCATCATGACAAGATGCCCCCCAAAAATACCTAACCTCCCAAATCAAGCCTGATACGTAAATGTTTGCTTTAATACAATACAGAGTTCTATATTTAAGGATATAGATTGGAATTTGGAGATACATTTTCTGTTTCCATTATGTTATACATTGGTCATGTTTATCTCCTTGTAATGTAAATTTTTCAAAAGTAAAAGTCTTCATATCTGACCAACACCCTGTCTGAATCTGTATTTGGTAAAGGCCAAAAAATGAGAGCTAAATTTTGGAGTTATGCACAGCAAATATCTCATTTCCTAGTGTGTTGTTTGTTACTTTTATAATAACCAACCCTGAAATGCTACGTTCAGTCATTAAAAACAAAATATTTGTGTTGACAAAACACTGAAACATGCCATCCATTCTTGAAATAGCAAGCAAATTAAGAAGAGGTGACAGCTTGCTCTTCTTTACACAAAAATATCTGAGATTTCCTAGTTGTGAGCTGGGAAAATGCTGACTGCTGAAATGTTTATAAATTCTTTCATATTGCTCTGCTAAAACATGATTTATTATGTGGAACATCTTGCAGTGTGTTTTTTTTTTTTTTATTCTAATATGTCTAACCTGTCTTTAAATAATTATGCTGGGCATGTGAAGAGAAGGAAACATCCTGCAACAATATGACACAAGATTTTGAATATTTCTATAGAACACATTTTTATTTATATGGGAGTGAAATTCTTCAAAGGAATTGGTGTTTTTGAATTCACATATGCGCGCTTTTTGATAATACTTCCAGGGAAATTCAAACTTCCCATAAAAATTCTCCTTTTTAGAAATGGGAATTTGAAGACTTTTCCAGTTGCAGAAAAAATCTGATGCTCAAAAGCATGCTGAACATGGTTTGTTAGACCTCTTGTAGCATATTTCATTAAAGAAAATCAGCTTTCAACAGAGGTAAAATAAATTGAGAATTTAGCTTATCCTCCTTAATGCCAAAAGTAAGTCCAAGAAAGAAAATGTTCTCTGTTTTGAATCCCATTTCTGAATGATGGAAATTAACACAGATTCACACTGTGGAACAGATAAGAAAATATCTGTATCCTCACAAGCTTGATTCACTGTCCAACACTTAGATGATATCAATGTATTAGGGCATTTCCCTCTGATATAAATTCTATTGGAACAAGGGAAAGTCATATAATACATCTGATTAACAGCTTTTGTCTTCACGCATTAGTCACCCACATAAGCTGTGATCACCACCAGAATTGGGAAGTACAGTTTGTTGGGACAGATGTAATGAAGAAGAAAAGCATTTCCTGAAAGAAAATTTGGGACCTGAAGGTTGTTTTGGGACATACTCTCTTTGTTTAACAAAAAAAAATGAAAACAAAAATGGAACCAGCTATATTCATAACATATGTAAGGTTCATTGGACTTCCTTTTTCTTGGGAGATTTGAAAGAACTGAAGAAGCTTCAGGTCAATGTCTGAATTTTGCCCCTTTTCCTGTCTCTTTACATACTCCAGAAAGCAGCAGTAAATCCTGGCTGGTTTTTTTTTTCCAAACTGTAAGTGCAGTAAATTTAAGGGAAGTTGGAAAGGCTTTAAAAGGGATTAGTCTGTGACTCCAAGTTACTGCACAGCCTCCCCAAGAAGTCTGTGGGTTGTCTGGCTCAGTGATTTAGCCTGTTTGCTTCATCTGGAAAAGACAGGATGTGGAGTTTAATCTGAGCAGGACATTCAAAATGTTCCCACTCAGGAAACAGAGGAATAGTGTGGGAACAGCTCTGACCCTTGCACTCAGCAGGGCTAAATAGGTTATAATGAGAAAAGGTTCAATTAAGGGCTCCCTTACACCTGGAAAGAGAGGACCAGTGCCTGGCTGCATTCCCAGGTCTTTGTAAATCCATCTGTGGCTGCTCTCCTTCCTTGTGCCACCAGCATGGCCCTGCATAATTAGTGCAGTTGTACTGACAAACCTCTGAGAACTGCAAGTTTTGTCTTAGAAAACAAGGTGTGGGTCAGGATCAATGAGTAGGGAGCAGCTGTGGCTGGCCTGTGATGAACTGAAAGCCAATGTTGCAGCTCATAAAGGTTCTGGTTGTGTGAACAGAGAGATGTGTCCTGCAGAGAAGCTGAAATAATCCCAGTGCTCTGCTTAGATCATCTCAACAAGGATGTTGTGTCCACTTTTGGAGGCTACACCTCAATAAAAGTGTGGGACTGCAGAGGAGAGCCATGAGAACCAGCTGATGTCTTGAAAGAACACAGAAGGAAGGATGGTTTGCACTAAAGAAGAGTGAAATGACAGCCATGAAAACAGGAAAACAAAAAAAAAGAGGAAAGGAACACTCGTTCCTTGTGCCAGTGCTTGTCCACAGTGCCAGACTTGAACAGTTCAGCCTGCAGAAACACCATCATCAGAAACTCCAGTGGCAAATGGACTTCACAGCTCCAGCAAAAGAATGGATTAACGTAACTCTAGCCAGCTGCAGTGTTCACACAAGGGCATGGACTTTGCACAAGGTGAAGTGCAAAGACCTTTATTGTGCAGTGAAAATTCCTTAAATCCCAGCACACAAACAGGACAGAACCTCACACAAACAGCAAAGATGCACCCCAGAGTGTTCCCAATCTCCTGCAGCATTGCCCAGATGTTCCCTGCTATGGGAACAGGTAAACAATCCCCTATAAGGTCACAAACCACAACATTCTCACACAATTGCTCAAGAAGGTCACAAACCCATCATTCTTTTGCCCAGCCCATCTCAGGTGACCTGGATGTGTTTCCATGGTCACCTCCAGGCCTAGGGAAAAGGCCAATTCTAGGTCTTCCAGGCCTTCTTTTCTATAACCCCCATGATGTAACCCTACAGCCAACCTCATCACTGTTCTCTGTGATTTTGCACTCACTACCATGCTGCAGAACACCACACATGCAGCTCTGGAATGCATTTACCTGTTCATAGAACTCATTGACGATGCCATCAGTCCACTGCAGGTGCAGGTCTTTGCACTTTGCAGGCCCGTTGATGTCAGCCAGTTTGATGCACATCTGGCAGACCAGCAGGCGGTCGTTCTCGTTGGTCCAGTCAATCCCAACATCATCGTTCACCTAGGAGGCAGGAAAAAGGAATCCGTGATGGGAATCCAAAAGGATGCATCCATGGAGGAAGTTCTGGCCTGGGATATTGCACAGGGTATTCAGCTATTTAACAAAATCACCAGCATAAGCGGGTGAGCGAACCCCAGGCTGGAATTAACAGTTTGGAAAAGGAAAAATCAGTGAAAATCAAGGAACATTGAGATGAATAATGAGAAATCAATGTTTAGCACATTACAGACCTGTTTGAAAGCACTTACTAGGAAAACAAGCAAATGTAATTTTTCCATGACATTTTTCAAAAGTTAATACTTATTGGTATATAAATATAAATTATCATGAAGTACTGTGCTGGTTTAATTGCAGGGGTGAAGATGTGTGTAATGAGCTTATTTCCCTGTTTGATCTAAGGATGGCTGAAACTCTTTCCTCCCTTTTTCCTTTTCTCTGTTTTTCCCATACCTCTCACAAGATAAAGTGATACACACTGTCAACTGCTCTAAAATAAAAGCAGAAAGGTAAAGGTTGGAAGGGACATGACTAGCAGGGGCGCACAAGGAGCTCACGTTTTATGGATTTACAGATTGTTCTCTGTCTACCCTGGACTACATCTAGGGCCTTTCTCTACAGCTTCTTGAAGCCTACCAAAGAGAGAGATGTTACAGGGAAATGGAAAACAAAACCAGTTGTACATCTGGAGGCTTCCAAGTGTCAGTATACAGATCCATGCTAAGAAATGCCACAGAAAACATTTTATCTACGTCACCAAAACAGTTAGGAGGTCCTAGAACTCTGTTCTTGGGGGTTTCTCACAAGGAACAAGAGGCAGTACCAGCTCCAAAGGCAGGTATCTAGTTAACATGCCAACAGCTTTGATGGGTGGTGGTGTTTATTAAAATATCTTCAATGGAGGTGATTTCCAGTAAGTTAGGTTGAAACTGCAAACAGTTTTTAAGAATGGTTTCTCAGGGTTGTGATTTTATGCTCACTCAATGAAGCATTCAGGAAAGATCTTCAGTGACATTATCCTCTTTTCCAGAGAAAGGAAAGGAAGAACATGCTTTCACTGCATTTGAAATTAGAATATCAAAACTGTTGTGATTTCTGTGCTTCGATAATACAACAGTACAACTAAATCAGTAAAAAATCACATAAAGTTGCCATTATGGAAACTGGGTAATAACACCTTTGATTTTTTTTCTCCCTGAGTGCTTTGCTAATAGGTCTGAGGTGCCAGTGAACAAGAAAGCAGTGTTGAAAAGGAGAATGTAAAAACAGTCTGTAATATTTTTAGCCTTAAACCACTTTCTGAAAAAAGTAAATATGTATAGGAAGAGAAGCTGTGTCACTAAATTTAAATGAATAAAAGCCAACAGAAAGGCCAGATTATTATTTAACATTTCACAGCAGCCAGAAGGACATTCAGAGGAAACAGAAACCCTTTCTGCTGGATGCTACCACGGCCCACAAACTTTTCTGACCACCCGCCAGGAGCCCAAACTCATCTCACCTTGGCGTTGAATTTGGCAACAAAATCGAAGTGTTTCTTCAGGTCAGTAGCCAGGATGGCCTCGATGACGAGGAAGCGGAAATGCTTGAACTCCACGTGGTCCAGGTTGAGCAGGAAGTTGTACTCTGGCCTGGACATGAAGAGGTTCCAGGCAGCAGCAGCGTGGTGGTTCTCCAGCACGGAGCGGTCGTTGTACAGCACCGCCTGCGGAGGCAACGCGCGCAGGGCGAGCTGAGCAAAGCTTAGCAAAACCACAGCAACACATGGATCTGCTTCAAACCACAGGTTAATGGCTTATACAGCACGGGTGTGTGCTTCCCTGGTTCTCAGAGTTAACCCCACTTTATGGGTTACTGCCTTTGGTCGTTGCACCAGCAGGTGTGTCTGTGCAGGACTGGTTCCAAACACAGAAACAAGCGGAATTCCAGTCTGCATCCTGAAAATACATGCTCAGCCTGACAGGTGTCTCAGTGCTGAAATCCAAACTTGGTGAAATCTTTACCAAAATTACCTCGTATTATCTCATTATCTCATAGCGATGGTAATTCCATTCAGAAAATAACAAGAAAATGATTTTTTCCTATTAATTTACTTTCAAACTAGAGTCAATACATAAAGGCTAATCACCTAAACTTCCTTTTCTTATTTTTACAACCAATGAGCTAATATCACTCGTTTCATCCAATTAGATTGAAAGATAGTCTTCTCCCAATCTATTTACCTGGCCAGAGTATCAAAGCTCTTGATCACAGAAATGAATTGCAAGGATGAGAAGCATTACTATCAATTCATAGACACAAACTGATATCAGAGCAGTTCAGGTGACTTGCTCTTGGTGACAGAGGGAGTTTGGTTGCAAGTTGGGGAGTAAATCTAGAATTTCTGCATCCCTAATTGACTTGTCACCATTAAGGTATCTTTTTTTATTTCCTTGTCCATAGAAGTATTTTTCAGCACAGAGTGCTGAAGCCAGGCAGGTCAGCTATGTAAAGTGAAGAAAGATGATCTCATAATTAAGCCAATAAAGAGTGACTCAGAATTGCTGAATTCAGCTCTCAGGATTGGCAGCAACTTCTGTGTAACCTTAGGCAAGCCCCAATTCCACATTTATAAAACTGAGGTTATTTTCCACTCCCTGCTTCCAAATACTTTCATAAAAAGACCACAGCTGCTCCAGTTCTATAGAAACAACAGAAAATGTGTTATGATCATGCACAATTAACTTGCAAATCACAGTCAACTACACAAGTGAGATTTCTTATTTTATTTTAATCTTTCAGTGCCTTACTTGGTAGAATAATTCTTCCATTCTTTCACAGTTACAGATTGTCTATCAGCAGAGCTTTACCCTTTGCACTGACACAGTTTATCAGTACCTTTGTGAACAGCTCTGCTAACTGAGGGTGTGTAAGAAGACTCTTACCAGCAATCCCCGAGTGAAGTGATTATTTCTGTCACTTTGACAAGCTGTTTCAAAATATTTGGCAGACTTGTGCTTAATGGAAGCCACAGGCACCACTAGCAAGGCAAAGCTGTCACACCCAGACCTTCCAAACTGTGCAGCAACACTGCCTGAGATTTATTTACCTGAGGAGCACTCGTTGCTACCAAGAAGGCATTGGTCCTTCCTGGGTGATCATAGTCATGCATGGCTGCAGCCACATAAAGAGCCATCAGCTCCAGGGCAGGGATGTTGCCAGCCAGGCACCCATAGCTGTCATCTGTAGGTGTGTAAGTCTTGGAGAACACGTAGCCCATGTGGCCGTGAGTGATTCCACTGTCAGAATCTGAGCAGAAATAAATGAATGGAAACGATAACAAATCCAATAAAAAATCCAGCGCCACTTTTTCACTGACCTGCTGTGACAGGAGCAGGAAAGCAGGGAGAGAAGGAGCAAATTCACAGCAAGAATAAATGCAGCCTGACCTCAGTGCTTTCTGTGCCTATGATCCAGTAGGATAAAGCAAACAACTGGAAAGGAACAAATTCTGATCCCACCTGGGGATTTTCAGCCATCCAGCAAAACCTATTTTAAACTATGTAAGTGACAAGCAGTGAGATATGGATTCACAGCCTTGCCAGAGCTCTGTGGGGGAACTTGATCTTCCCACTCCATTCTCTAATTTCTTTCATCTTGTAGACAAGTCTTTGAGACACTGATAGTCCTTAAAGCAATTAGCTAGAATTTATTAATTAAATTACAGTCCATGTTTTCCAGTACAAATGTCTAGACTTTGGATCTTTGCTGATAATCCTCCTACCATCCTCTTTTTGAAGCATCTTGAGCATACCTGTCAGAGACAGAACTGAGATGCTTTGCTAGTTTAATCAGAATGACCTTCAGTGGATCTTGCATGCAGCTGAACAATGTCCTTCGAATAACAAACATCAAAAAAAACCCCAGAACTCAACACCTTTCATTCCACCTTGCCTACAAAGACAGCAAAATCTCTTGCTAATAAATTTTTCCAGGAATAAAACCATTTAACACCACCAAAAAAAAAAAAAAAAAAAAGAAAGAAAGAAATGGAACAAACAAACTCCTGCTTTTCCAGCAACTCTCTGAGAGCTCCCACAAAACACAGACAGGTCCTCTATTGTCAGAGCTGAACATGGAGAAGTTAATATAAAAATGCAAGAAGAACAGCTTCCTGTAGTAAGCAACCATAAAACAGAAGAGTGGTCTTGTAAAGTAGTTGTCAGATAGCAACAAGTCTCTTTCGTTAGAGACAGTGAGGAAAAGCAAAGAACACTTCATGACAACCAAGCAGTGGCAAGTGCACAGCACTACCTGCACGGCCCAGGAATTTTAGAATAGCAAAGCAATGAAGGGTTTAGGGATTTAAGCCTATGCTGCTTCTGGTGCAGCATTGAAAAGCACTGTTAATAGCTTTCCTAGGAAAAAACCTATTGCAAAAATCAAATGGCAACAAAGATCTGTCACTATAAGTGACCACAAAGGCTTGCATTCACACATCATTAAATGTTAAGTATTGGGTTTTGGAGGAACAATTCCATTCCTTTCAAAGTCACACAAACACACCTGCACACCCCCAACATCCACTGTGCTGCTGAACTACAGCACCGTGCTACAGACTGCAACAAGCTCTGCCTGCAATCCCCAGCTGCTGCCTTCCTTACAGCAAACTTCCTGAGAGAAACTCCAGGAATACAGCATTTCAATGTACCTGAATCACTTGCTGAGCCGTGGTCACTGATGACAGTGGGGAGCCCTGGGATGGGCTGGGTTGTGAGGTACCACACGGCGTGCAGGACATCGGTGGCGTGGATCCGGTTGTGATCTGTGATGGGAAGAAAACCACCCAGCCATAAACCACCAAGGTATTTCTGACAGAGGGATATCAGCACCATCTAGTGGGTACCGTGTGGCAGTCAATCCAGCAGGGACTAAACCAGCATTATCACCAGCATCAGAGCTGCTTTTACCTTTTTCACAGAAACGAAAAAAAGGAAGATAAATTGATGTTGTATTAGACAAGATATTCCTCTTTACTGAAACGAAAACATTTCAGAAAAAAACCAAGGAAATAGAGTTCTAGGTTCACAAAAATCCCAGAGACTCTATGAATAGTTAAATGTTTTAAAGAGAAAGGAATGGCTTCAGTAGAACAGATTGTGGGACTTCCATCTCTAACCTCTTCAGGCTGTAATCTGCTGCTTTAGGTCCCTGATCCAGTTCAAACACAAGACTGAAAATGGGTCTCCCACTTTCCCACTCTCCCACTTTCCCACTCCAAACCACCTGGCTGAAGGCATTTTGAGGTAGCTTTCCTTAAATCCTTCCCACTGTAGCTGCTCCAATTGGTATTTAATATTTTGACAGAGGGACTATATGACTTCTTATAATGGTATCTCCCACATTTTCTGGGAGTGAAGAGGAAACAGGGTGTTCTATGTTCCTCACTGCTGGGTTTATCTGCCAGCTAAAGGGGGTAATAACTCTTTTCTCTTGGGAAAACAAGGGTCTTTTGCAGCTGAAGCAGTTTGGTAAATTTGCTTTAAATTTGTAAATATCTTAGGGATGAGTGAAAACAGGTTTTTCAGTGAATAAATGCTTCCCACTGAAAAATATCAGCCAAAATATCTGTAGTTACAGAACAGGGTTCACTTGTGTATTTTACATATTTTTTCTGCTTATAAAGCTCGTCTCCTTTGGTAGCAGAGCACTGATGCTGTGTAAAAGTCCAAGTTGCCTTTAGGGTGTTAAATGTTTCAAGAACCTCCAACTGGGACACTGGGGTACACTTGCATTATGAGGAAAAAGTCTTTACTTATAATAGCTTTATATAATTTCTGGCTTGTGCAGATTTTGCCTTGAATTATGAAAGAATGTAAAACATGAAATACAAAGAAAAAAGATGAGAGGCTGTGGTTCAACACCAGCCACCCATTTGTTCATGATGTACTAGAAGAAAAAAGCAGCTTTATAATGCAAAAAGAAAGGTTTCAATACAAAAGTGTGTGGAAAATCCTCAAATCTTTAAGGAAGCATCATTCTCTGCCAGGAATTTTTACTTACAAGGTATCTCTCGGTATCCACACTCCAAGGCATGAAAGTAGTTCATAAATTCCCTCACTGGTATTTTGAAGGTTTCAAACAGCCCCATGTCTTCAAACAGCCTGTATGACACCTGAAAGAAAAAAAACAACAAAAACCCCATGCTGCTAAGTAGGTGAGAAAAACTCTAAAAACTAGATTTTAAGAACTCTAAAAATTAGATTTAAAACTCCTTAGTCAAATTACCCCATGGAAATCTGCTTTCCTGGGAGTATTTTCTCAAATTCATCTGATCCAGCTGTAGCTATTTGCATTTTTATAGGGATGTGGCCACACAGTCAAGGTATCAGTGCCTAAAAGTCCTCCTCATTCCTTCATTACAACCTTCCAGATGTTCTTCTCTTTGTTTCAGGCACATGGATCCCTCAAAGTCTGCAAACACCTCAGAAACCTAAATACATGAAGATGTCCAGAAGTTTCCAGTGCCTTTTGAAAAAAATTCTCTACAAACTTATCCAAGGAGCATCCTCGAGTCAAATCAATTCCCAGAAAAGGAGGAACAAGCAAAGGACTGGCAGAAGGGAGAAGTGTGGATCCAATGCATTGTGGCCTCGGTTTCTCTCCAGTTTTGGAAGTGAAATGATAAAAAATGACTTCAACAGGATATCAGAGGCAGCAAATAGCTGCAGCTAAGCATTCCTACACCAAAGAGGACTGTGAACATCCAGGAGAGGATGGACTGGGAAGCAGAATGTGATGGATGAGTGAGGAGGTGTCAGGAAGGATGAATGCTCAGAAATGCAGACAGCAGCTGGTGCAAAATGGGCATTTCTGAAGACAAGTCTGAGCTTGACATACAAAAAAATGGGACACAGTAAAAATCACTGCCTGATCTTTTCACTTCTTTCATGAACTGGACCCTAAAGCCTTGCAGACTCTTTATTTATTTACTGCTGTTAGCTAAATTCTGTCCTTTTGATGCCATCCGCCTGGTAATGACCTGCCTTGAAGCACATTTGAACTGATGAGTGCTGGATGGCAAGAAATGGTTTCAAATGGCACTTTTTGTTTTACACCTGAATGTAAATCAAACACCTATCCACACCTGTTTATATCTGTATATACTGTATATAAATATATATCTGTATATATCTGTATATAAATATATATCTGTATATATCTGTGTATAAATTGGGACCTGTGAGCTGCACCTAAATTTTAATGAATATCAACCCCAAATGTCCTGCCACTGTGGATTTTTACAGTAAGAGTAACAAAAAAAGGATATGAATTTGCAGCAATAATTATCTTCCTCCTGCCTCCCCTCACAGTCCTGCCTGTGAACTAATTCTGCAAAGCATTCCAGGCAGCGATGGTGCAGAGACAGGCTGAGTGTGGTGTCTCAAAAAAACCCTCAAAACCAACAACTGTGCAGCTTTTTTTATTCCTTCCTCTTGATAAAACATTTTAATGTGCTTCTGTCTTTCAAAATACTTTCTTCCCAACCCACATGCTGTTTCAGGAGCTCCCTGGGAGCTGGAATCCTGTGGGCTGAGCACTTGCAGCTGAGGTGTCCCTGCTGCCAGGGACAAACCAGGGACAAACCAGGGACACACCAGGACACTGTGGTGGCTGCCAGGGACTTGGCAGAGAGTGCTCCACCACACTGCCCCTCTCCTCCAGCCTCCTTTTCCTGCCTGTCTCACATCATGGCTAATGCTTGGATGAATCATTCATAGCTCAGAGACTTTGGTGGCGCTGCCTGACGCAGGACAAGCGCTGGTGCATCATTGCTGCTGGAAGCTGCTCTGCAGTTGGGCACTGTCACTCACACGTGCTCCTCTCCTGGGGCTGCAGGCACAGCAGTGGCTCTCCTTGGAGGACACGTGCCAAGTTTAGATCAGCAGCACCTCTCTCAGTGTTTGCAGGCAGCCCTCCTGCACTCCTTTTTGTGTCTTGTGCATTTGCTCTCTTCGGATCTGTGTTTCTTTGAAATTGCTGGCACCCAGTCCTTGGCTCTGACAAACTCCTCACAGGGCTGGTGTGATGATCCCTGGAATATCCCATCTCCCATGTGTGATGATGAGAGGACCAAACAATCCTCTTGTCATCCCACAGGGACCAACTCAGAGGCCCTGGTGATGCCACCCTGCCTGTGACACTGCTCCAGCACAGCAGCATCTCCACTTCTCTCTGTGGGCCCAGCAATAAAAGCTAAACCACAGTTTTTAGTCTTAGAGGAGCTTGAAGAAGAGAGTTCAGTGTGACTGAAGATTTTATTGAACTTCATGAAGCAACAGCTGAGTTCTGAGAGCTTGGCTCTTCATTTCTGAGATGAGGCTGAGTGCATGTTCCTCTCTAAGCCCTCTCATGCTTATTTGTCACTGCCACATTTACTGTGCTTGCCACTCCAGTTTGCACAGATGCTTTCATGGTTCCTGACTGGTTTGGGGTCTTTTTATATGTCTAAATCAATTTAACATTCCACAGAGAAGGAACAGACATCTCAAGCTGCTTCAAAGATGCTAAGCCAGCATTTGCTTTCTAAACTGAATGCTTCCCTAGAGGCATGTGTCAACTTTGCTTTGTTCCATCTCATAAATTTAACCTAGCAAGGCAAACATAGTTAATTCAGCTTTTTAATTTACTTTTCTTTTTAATGGGTTAGTCCATTTCATAGCAAAATACAGAGAATAAATCATTAGAGCTTCTGTTTGCCTTTGTTAATAATATCCCAGGATTTAAAAATCAAACTAGAAAAAAAAAATAGTGCTTTTGGATGGAGAAAAAGACTTATTTGTTTTAGTTTCCTGATTTCTGAAAATTATTTCATTAGCAACATCTGAGTAGGTGGGGAAAATAAGGATCTGTATTTTCTGAATAAGGTTGACCTGGCTACATTCTGCTGTTAAGGAGAGGGAGTAATTATAAACAGCTGTTACAGAAAATGCTGAATTTTCATCACAAATATTAAAGCTTCTCTATTTTATTTCACAGGCCTCATTTTGTGGAACTGTGAAGTGGGTAACACGTTGAGATCCTGTGCAAAAAGCAGATGTTGGGAAACAGAGTGAGGAGATTTAGTTCAATTTGAGGGGGGCACAGGGCACTTGTGTCCAGAGGTACAGAACCCCATCCAGCCTGGTAAAGTGCTTAAAGCCTGCAGAGGCACCCATGTAAAACCAGAATAGATCTGGGCTCATCCAAACTGTTGGTTATGCCATTAAAAAAAGTTCTGGTTTTCCTTATGCTTCATTCATTATTCTATAATCATTCCATGCTATCAGAAAAATGAGCAGCATGATCTAGAAAAGCATTTCAATCACACTCAAAACTGCCTCAATGAGCACCACTGAATTCATGCAATAAATGCATCCAGTATCCACAGCTTGCCTCTTTCTCTAAAATGAACCCAGAGACTTGGCAGGCTGGTCAAGCACAGATGTTGCTTGCCAAGCTACAGAACACTAAAAGGCAGACCACAGAATCAATCTGAATTCATGCCATGGTTTTCCTTGTTGACCACCAGATAATTGAATCTAGCTGAATAATAGGTAACCCCCAAGGGACTGTGATTTGATCCAGCATTCTCTGGAGCTTGTTACACTGAAATCTGCCTGACACACTAACCCCTGTGTTTCTGGGGGGGTGATAATTGTACCACATTGTACCAATTAACTTTATCTCTTCTTTCCAGCACTCATCACTACATAATGCCTTGTAAAGTGATACTCGTTCAGTCAGATTCTCTCGGGCTTTTTTTCCCCTTTCATCCCTAAATAATAATAATAAAAATAATTACTTGCTTTTCCTGTTTAATAATCTTCAATACTTTTCTAAGAAAAAAAAAAAAGACTAATTTGTCAGTGTGCCAGGAAAAGGGGCATAACAGAGTAGAAAGTTCAGCCAAGAAAGTGATTATGGAAAGTGACACTAATCGTGCTGGGTAGAGACAGGCTGTGTCAGCAACTGAATTAAACCCACAGGAAGGAATAAAAACCTGAGAGCTGAAAGAAAGACTTGTAAGTTCTCCCATCCCAACTTATAGCAAATTAGTCTTCCCTGTGTAACAATGATATGAATTTTCTCTCAGTTCTGATTCTTTAAAAATAAGAGAATATAGCAAGGATTCTTCCTGCCCCCACTTCCTCAAACCTTGCTTTCTTGCCTAGCCTGAAATCTGCAATCTTTTATTTCTAATATCTTATACTGAAATCTTCAGTATGAAAGAGGACCAAAACTCTGTATATCTTGCATCCACTGGATATATTTACTGTCTAGCCCTCCCATGCTAAACCCCATGAGAAATCTTTTCCCAAAGAACTCAGTAAGGGATGGAAGCATCTCAAGAGAAAATTCACAAAAGCACAGAGCAAAAGGCAAAATAGATGCGTGGTTTTTTCTTTCGCATTTTTAAATTTAAAAATAAAGACATTCAAAAGTAAGGAATATAATGAGACAGCTTTGAACTAGGTGTCAAGGATCACAGTTCATTGGATTATCAGCTTTGTAAGGACAAAGACTTTGAACATGTCTGTGTCTAAATCTGTTCACATTCCACCCAGACAAGGAACATCTCTCACCTGACTGAGGATCCGACCGCATTTCTTCCCAATTTTTTCCACCAAATCAAAGATTGGGAAGTTCCAGCTATTTAGCTGCTCCATCAGTGGATCCAAGTTGTCCATAACCAGAGGCTCAGGAGCCAGCACAGGCTTGTCCTATGCCAGAAATCAGAATAAAGTGGATTGTTAGTTCAGTGAAGCATCTCAAGCAAAAATTTATGCTCTTAAAAGCTAAATTCACATTAGCATCATGTGTAAGTCAGTGGTACTTTACTCAGCTCAGCATAGATGTCCTCATTTCCAGCAGCCCTGCAGCCACTCACTCTCCTTTGTAATGTGTTTCACATGAATGGATAGGAAATTCTGTTTATGAAACAGCACTGTCTGCACTTAGCACTGAGACTCACTCATTCATTCACTCATGGGAATCATTCATTCATTTCCAAGGGAGTCTGCCTTCATTGTGAAATTCACTGTGGAACAGAGGGAAAAGCTCTCAGTTTCTGCTTCTGCATCAGGACCCATTCATTACACTTTAACATGGCTAACAGGGCCCAGTCCAAGTGAAGATTTGTACCCCTTGAACTGAAACCTACCTGTTTTTCAGGGTCTGCAAATAAAAGATGGGCTGTGCCACTCCTTTCACATTTCTCCCTGTATACTCCCTGGAATTTCATTTTACTTAGAAACTGCAGATGAGTAAATGCCAGAACATTTCAAGCAAAATGCCTTCTCTCAGCATGTCCAACTCCAACAGATTACAATAAATTTTTCAGGAGCTCCTGCCAACTTCAGATTATTAATTCAGTTGTACAACAGACTGTGGAAAGCTTAACTAAACAAAGCTTTCCCTCTGCAGCTCAACCAAGCTCACAGCTGAATGCTGTGAGACAATCACCACTTGTCCACCACACTGCAACATTTTTTTAAGACATACACCTACAATAATATCTTGCAGCACCCTTAGGCCAGAATTTTTTTGCGCGGGATCTGTGTTTTTGGTTAGTTTGGTGTTTGTTTTGGTTGTTTTTCCCCCTCAGTGTCAGAGTACAGACTGTCCGTGGAGCTGGGGGAACTTAGAGGAGCTACCTCAGGTGGTATCAAGGGATGCAGGATGATGGTCTCGGGTGTGTAGGACCTACAGCCAGATCCCTTCCGTGGCTGCTCCTTGGAGCAATCCGTGTCGTCGTCGTTCTGCACGATGTCGCTGCTGTCGCTGTTGTTGGTCTCGTAGTCAGAAGTGGCCTGAGCAGGGTCATCTGCAAACACAAAGCACAAAGCTTGTGGTGGGAACAGCAAGGGTTTCATGGAAGTCATCCTGTGACCTTCTGAGTAACAGCAACAGGATCTCTGACTCATAATACGCGTGTGCTGCTTGGCTGCTCCGAAGTCGGACAATCTGTCCGAGGGCATTTAGGGTTTTACCCTGCAGAGTGTAAAAAATGGCATCAGGGAACGAAGAGAGAAAAAATTTTGAGGACTACTATTTAAGTAAATTGAGGAAAACAGTTCATCCTTTGTATTTTGACTCCATAAGCATTTTGAACATATTGTATATGTGAAAAGGGAAGGAGCCTCAAAGACAATTTGTATGGACTCACCTGTGTGTGTCCTCCTGTTCTGACAGAAAGCTCATCTGCCCTTTCAGGGGGTGATTACTGAATTTGAGGGAATGAGGTGTTTTTGACAAAGAATTACCTGTTCTGTTCAGGGTGTGTGTAGTAGCATCATTTCTATTTAGTGTCCCATCACCAGCTTCTATTTGGTTGTAGGGTCTGCCACAGCTGAAATACATCAAGAAACGTGCACAATGTAAAGAACCACGTGCCTCAGACAGCCTTGTGTAAAATGATTTCCTGCTGGCAGTGTGGGATTATGTCAGACAGTACAGCTGTGATCCAGGCTACATTCTCCAGACAAAATCACATGAGAGTGCTGAAGTTTTATTGGATCTTGGGACAAAAATACAAAAAGACCTTGGATTAACTGGCCACCACCATTAAATTTGTGTTTTTAACAGTAAACCTGTACCACGTGATTTCTTTAAATTATTTTTTTTATTCTCTAAGTATACCAGCACAAAATGAATCCCCTGGTTCTATAACACAGCTGCCCTATAAAGATGAATTAAAATGATGAAAATGTGCCAGAGTCCTATACAATCTTACAGAATTCAGTTTGAACACAGTCATGATCTGGCTTCACTCTTCTTGCTTAAAACTTGAATCTGCTCCTCTTAAGGGGGAAAATGATATTTTATCATTACTTCAGTGACAGCATACCAAGCACATAAGAACCAAGAGGGCAGAGTTTGCTTCATCATTTCCAGAACAGAAACACTTTCTGGGAAGGATCACAATATTATGACCTTTTAAAACGTCTGGCTCTTCCTTTCCATTAAAAAGCTTTATTCCTTGTGTATAATTCCCTTTAAACCCTAATTACAACCTGACATTTTAAAGTTTTCTCTGGTCTGAGTCAGCATTTTGTGGCATATTTATATCTAACAATCTTCACAAAGCAAGTAGTACAGAATTACTGGGATTGGTCAAACTTTGTAGTAGAAACTTTGCACCACTGGAAGTTCAACATACAACAATGGCTTAAATCCTGTGCCAGCTAGCTTTTGACTGGGTCATCCAAACAGATCCTGGGCTTGCCCTGAAAACATGATGAATACCTGAAATTTTCATTTCAAATAAAAATGCTAATCTGTATGCAATGATACAGATTAGCGTATAGCCAAGCAAGTAAATCAAGTTATAAACATGAAATCCAGCTTTTGGGATCTGCAGCTTATTGACAAAGAATTTATTTATGAATCAGGCTGTCCATCTGACAGGAGTAAAAGCAATAAACAGCAATAAACACAGCCAACAGTCTTCCACTTTTAAAGCATTTCGTAGCGTTGATCTACACATTTACTCAAGTACTATAAGCTTGAAATATCAACACAAACACTGCAGTAAATCACAAAAAAACTTGTATGTGGGCCAATAGAACACCTTCATGAGAACGAAGTGAAATGACTTCCAAGGCATGCCAAATTACCATCTTACCTGCTGCAGATGATGGAGGGGGTGATAATAGGGTCTGACAGGGTAGGTGCACTCTGAGTAGCAGTTAAGACTTTGTGTGGCTTTAAGCCCTGCTTGGTGTCAGTATCTGTAGACTCTGGAAATGACACAGAAGATGTTTTTCCAGTAGGACTTGTGGCAGGGGTCCCCTGAATCGGTGAATGGCACGGGGAGGTGAGAGGTGAAATATTTGGTGGGATACCTGGCCAAGGACAAGGAGAGTCTTGTCAATGAACAGAAGTGGCAGATGGTTGTATTAGCTCACTGTGCAGAAATGCTCTTCTTGAGATGCACCAGCACAGCCCCCAAAAATCAAAATAAATAACAGAATACCCATCTCCACTCTGAGCCAAGCCCAGGGCTGCTGCAGAGTGATGAACTTCCATTACTATCAGCCACTTCTACCTGCTGAAGATCTGACTCAAAATACAAAGCATATTTTCCCTGTTGAGCAGGATGCACTGACTGGACAGGCATGAAATGAAAGAGAAGTTTATGGCCTGGCTGTTGTTATCAACATTTTCTAGTGACAGAGACACAGAGCCCCAAACAGGCAGCTCCCAGCCCCATCTGCGGTTTCTCTGTCACCTTCTGCAAAGCAGGGGCAAGGAAGGCTTACACACATTCCCAGAAAATTTGGATTTCCACATGTGTTGCCCTGGTTTTTACAGTGTTTTTACTTCGGTGGTAGAATTTCTCATGCATTTTCTAGAAACACAGTCCATGTTTTCTCAACTGGCCTAGATTATTTTTGAACTTCTAGATTGTTTTCATTCCTTTCTCCTAAGGTGGAGAAAGATGATAGACTGTGTCATTATCCTGTGGAATTGTAAAGGTGGCAACCTCATTGACCAATCCACGATTGTTTAAAAAAGATATAAAAATGAATCAATAAAAAAAGGCAAAGTCTCTTTTCCTAATCCTGCCTGGGTAGTCCTGACTTACTGCCGAGGTCTGCGTGTTTCTTTCGTGTCCGACAGTCCGACACATGTTTGAAGACTAGCAATAAACCAAAAGTAGAAATTTTTAGCAGTCATACACTATACAAAATACCGCAATTTTGGCGCCATTTCTGCATTCCTCATAGATTTAGGCCTTGATCTTTGGCTTGAATTTATTTTTCAGTATCTGTAGCTCACTAAGGGAGACTTGCAACCACTACCTGCAGCACGTGGTACTGCAACCTGAGCTAGAGCATAAAAACTGCCAATATCCACATGTGCAACTCCAGCAAGATGCAGTTCCCTCTGTCCCTGATTCCACCTAAGCACCACTGCCAAGATCAAAAGCATCAGCCAGTCCAGGGTCTGAACAAAGTGCTGCCTTCTCTTGGAATCCACTTTAAGATTCCCAGTCTCAGACAAAATGAGACTCAAAGTGCAGAAGAGCAAACTTAATTTGCCTTGAAAGGAAATGCATGGAAATTGAGTTACCTCCTGTTCTGAAGTTTGTAGGAACTCAGCCCCAGTTAATTTACCACATTCATCTTCAAAGCCAAAGGATATCAAGGCCTTAGGAACTTGAACTGGTTTTATGTTTGAATTGTGCCCTCTATCTAAATGCATTCCAAAATACAAAAAGTATCTCAAAATAAGGCAATATGTTGAACTTAGTTCATGGAATATTAACCTTGCAGGATATACATGTACAGTTCCAGTGTTTTTTCCCTGATAGCAACTTACTGTGATAGGAGGCTAAAATATGATAGCCTGTTGACAATCCAAGAGTTAAAAAGAAATTCTCATAGTTACTGTTTTCAGGTTATATTTTATTCATTTGCCTATGTGCCTATTACCTTTAAAGATAATATTGTGCTACTTAATCTTCACCGTGGTAAAACAAAGCAGCTTTGTACAAGAGAAGATCTTTTGTATGGTTCTCTTCAGTTTGAAAATGTGACAATGTGACAGCTCTAGAAATAATTGTGCAGCCGTATCTTCAGACTCATCTCTAAGTTGGGGCTCTCTGTCTTTTCCAAAATCAGCCCTCAACCATCTATCAATTTCTATCTGATAGCAGGGTGGCCAGGATCTTTGAGTAATATTATCTCAATAGTATTTATGTTTGGATAAAAAGCAGACTGGTATGGAAAAGGAAGGCCTTGTGATAATTTTGAGTTGTGAGTTAAAGCATGGGTAAACAGCATATTGTACTGCATTTGCAGAGAGAGGAGAACTACATTACTGTGGATTAAGGCTGCTTCATGGCTGTCATATCACACATTTCGTTATCAATTCCAAAGTCACCTTGATTTCTTTCAGGAAATAAATACAGGAGTAATGTTTTTTTAAACAGCTCAAAAAGCTGAGTGAAAACCCCCGTATTTCTCATCTGTAAAAATCAGTAAGAATGATCTGTACTTTCTCAACAGTGAAAATACAGAGACAGACCTCTGAGTTACAAAGGTTTTGTCTTGGATATGTTTGCATAAGACAAGTCAATTGCTGCTTGCAGCTCAGAATGGATTTATGTAGGTTGTGCTTTAGGGAATCTCAGTCATGCAATGTGCACAGACAGCTGATGTCATGAACGTTATGCAGAGCAGCCCTGCTATAGTCAAGGGAATCACAAAGATATAAATCACAATTTAGTATTTCACTTGCTGCACCGTGCCATTACTAACTTCTACAAAACAAAAGAGTGAAAACATTTACAAAGGGCATGACTACGATCTGTAGTATTTTAAGCCACTGTGGTTGTTTTGTTTTTTTTTTTAATAAAAGAAATAACTGTATTATATTGATGGAAAAATAAGAAAAGCAGCAGGTTGGACAGAGAACAAAAGCAGATGCCCCAGCTAGTCACAGGGAGCAGTTAAACAAGGCTGACAGAGCTCGGGGTGCCCACTCACCCTGCCGGCTCTGCCTCTTGGCATTCAGGTGGTTGGTAGAGGACACGGCGTAGGAGGTGGAGAAGGACCTGCTCTTTGTGATTGTCATCAGAATGGAGCTGTTCCAGGAGTCAGAGCTGCAAAACCAGAGCACAAACAAGCAACATTCAGCACAGGGAAAAGCCCCAATGGCAGATCTTCAGAAGTCAAGAGCTGCAGCAAGAAGATACTGAGATAGCACAAAATCTGGGGAGAAAAATGACATCTATGGGTTGGCTGAACTGGTGTTTGTGAGGCACTCAGTACCATGTTCAGCAAAAATATTCACAGAGCAGACAGTCCAAAGCTGGGCTTCCCTCAGTGCTGAGGCCTATTTGCCTTATTTGTACAAAGATGCCTTCATTATATTGTTCTGACAGCACAAAGAGGCTCAAAAGTTGACCTGGAATAAGTTTAATTTACGTTTTCTTTTAACACCTCCTTAAAAGAACCAGAAGTGATTCTAAGTGACAAATTCTCAGCAGAACTGGAAACCCAGTTGCTTGAAAAAAAATAAACTTGAAGGGAAAAAAAATCACCCTGAAAAACAAAAAAAAAAAGCATGTGACACTGTGTTACCTCTACAAACATTGTTTTGGAATAGTAAGTACTACCTATAAAAATATTGGTGGTTGTCTTCATGGCCCCAAATACTTAAAATCTGTGATGAAGTGAGGCAAAGAAAGAGTACAGATTTTTTAAAAATTGTTTTGTTTTATGGTTTTGCTTTGTTTTTAATTGACAAGAAGTATATAACACTGGCCTACTGTACAGTAAAATAACTCAAATGAACCAAACCAAACCAAAAATCTCTGACCCACATTCTTTGACTTCCTATGGGAGAATCACTCAATATAAAATTGGGTGAATCACTAAATATAAAATTGAAAGAATGTGGGAGCTCTATTATTTTTCCAGTATAACGTCTACCCAGTTCAGTGATATGGGGTTGGAAGAATACAGGATTCCTAATCTCAAACTGAGAGTTACAGGGGATTTTTGCAAATGTGTGACTACAGAAATCCAGAAGTGCTGTCCCACATTGTGAGGAACAAGCTGCATGTTTTGTAACTACAGAATCTGCCACAGGGCAATTCCAGTTTCAGCCTCTCTCCCTACCCTTCAACTTATGAAATGTTTCTTTCTCTTTGACCAGTGGAGTGCTTGAATTTGGTACAAGGGAAGTGGCAGATGACCAAGATACATTTTTTTTTTCTCTTCAGCTCAAAATTCTCCTTGAAAGCAGATCTCTCTTGGTCTGCCAAAATTTTTAAAGCCAGACTTATAGGATTCATTTTCCCCCCTTTCTGGAATACACATTGTTTCTCCTACTGTGAAAGGAGCAGTGCAAACAGTAGGCTGGGAGGCTTGACAGAGCTATAATTATACAACTGGAGACATTAAACATAGGAAGAATTGATAGCCTGCTTAGCTGGCTCCTCATGCAGAGTTATGTAACAACCTCAGGAAAGGACCAACAATAATATTTAATTGCTCTCCTTCTCCCTCTGATTCCCATCTTGGGATGCTTGCACACTACGTGAGAGTGGGATCGACAGCATAAATCAAATGCACCCCAGGAACCACAGGTCTGGGAGTGAAGAACATTTGCATTTGGTTACAGCTTCCTTTTGTTTACTTTTACTGAGACAGATGGGACTTCTCACAAAGGGAACTTTGGCAAAGCACGTGTTTTTCCTGCACAAGACTTTCAGGCTGCCTTCAGCACCTCCAAACCCTGTATGAGAGTCCCATCCATGGGAAAGGTTTAGGTATCTGAAGAAAGGCCAGCTTTGGAAGAAAGCAGCTCTTTGGTGCTGCATTCACCCAAGCCATCCAACAGCCAGCACTGGTGATGTTGGGCCTCCCCAGGTCCTGTCTTTCTCTCCACTACCATCACCGAATTTTGGATTTCACGAAAGCACGTGAGTCTTCTCATGCCACGGCTCTGAATTCTCTTCTTGAATTTGGTGCTCTCATTCTGATCTTCCTTTCCCCAAGGCAAAGGATCCAAACTTTCTTCATCCAACAGCTCAATGATGGTAGCCCTTGCTGAGGTGGGAAGGGGACCTGAACTTAATTCTCACAGGGTGGTACCACAACTCACTGCTCTCCACCCTTCCTTTGAAGGCTCTGCTCCTCTCTGACTAGAACAGAAAAGTATTCATGGAACCAGAAAGGAGGAAATCCTGTTGGAATGGCATGATGTGTAGCTATTACAACTTTTCCTACAGTCTTTATTAGGCTAAATATCTGCAAATTCCCCAAACCAGTTGGCTGCTGGCTGTAAGCAGCTGAGCAGACACAACTCTCTCTCCATTTCATGAGAGGACCATGTGTTTTATGATACTGGCCCAGGGAGCAGACCCTGAGGAGAATGGAAGATGGAGAAGTGCTTTATGAACTGGTTTAATGACAGGACCATGTCATTAGGTGTGTTCTTAGAAGTGGCTGGGTTAATTGTTATGGTTTTTGCTTGGCTGGGCAATAACCACATTGGCAACCCCTGCATATCAGGAAAACTTTCACCAGATATCTCACCTTTCTTCCAATCTTATTGGGCACTTCATTAGCACAGATAGACTTTTTAAAATTTGTTTTTTCTACCCAATAATATGAGTTATTTTGGCTTAATCTGACAAAAAATGGGAATGCTGCTTCTTTGGCAAATCAACTTAAGAGAAACACGAAGAAGTAATTCTAACACAGCTCACAGCGGGACATCATCACACAGAACCAAAGAGAAACATAAAAGCAGTGATTTGTAACCTGGATGAAGATGATTCGTGAGGTTTGATGCTGGCACTGCGATCCCTTCTCACTGGAGCTGGCTCCAGTGTGGGTAATCCTGTGGCTGATGTTGTTGTGGTCCAGGTTGAGGACACTCTTCTCAGCAGTCCTGGAGGCAAACTTCTCCGTAAGCGCTGCGGGGAAATCAGTGCCTGACAGTTTATACAGGCTCACAACACCCCTACACATGCAGAAATAAAACCATCTCCATTCTTAATTCTGTCTGACAACACTTAGTGAAGTACTTTAAATCTGAGTTCTCCCAGGTATCATTAATTTCAAACACAGACAGTGTTTTAAATGCTTGGAGAGTCTGGACCATCCTCCCTATCTCAAGTTTATAAAAAGGTAGATATCCACAGCCCCATAGCCACAGAAATTCAATACCTGATGTGGCCAAGGGTACTAAAACAAGTTAGGAGGGCCACAGAGGTGACTGAAGCATCTGTCATAAAAGGAAAGGCTGAGGGAGTTGGAATTGCTCAGTCTGAAGAAGAGATGGCTCTTGGGAACACAAATACCTAAAGGGAGGGTATGAAGAAGAAGGCTCTTTTCAGGGGTGCCTAGTGGCAGGGCAAGAGGTAGTGGAGCAATAACTGAAGTACAAGAAATTTAATTAAAATGTAGGAAAATATCTTTTACTATGAGGAGGACTGAACACAGAGAAGTTGCCCAAAGAAGCTGTGAAGTCTAAATTCATGGAGATACTCAAAACCCAACTGGACACACTCCTGAGCAACCTGACCTAGGCTGAGCCTAGAGAAACTTTCTCCTCAATGAGCTGAGGGACAGGACTGGACTAGACAACCTCCAGATGCACTTTCAACCTCAGCTACTCTGTGATATAATCTGTCATGAGTCCTCAGAATCAGAGATTCAAGGCAAGAAAGGCTGTAAGACAAATAAGGCAGGGGAGATCCAACTTCTTCCCCTGCTACATCTACCCAACCCAAAGATTACACACTGAAATAAAACTTTCATGCTTTGGGATATGATGTCTCAAAAAGCTTAGAGAAAGCATCACTGCTTACAGCAGATTTTTCTTGATCACCCTGCATTTTTCTTTCACCTGACTCTTCTATTTCTCCAATTAACAGGACTCATGTTTTTTTCAAACTTTTGAAGGCAAAGATAATAAAGGATCATTTCTGGACACACACTTGCTGTTACAGATCCTGCAATTTTGTAAGTTGTTTCTCTTGTGAAGTTCTTGTGAAGTGTTTATAGTTAAGAACTAAAATAAATATATCTGCAATGGAGAGCCTGGACTTTGCCAGAGGGTTAAGAAATATGAGATGGAATACATCTGTGGTTCTGAAGCTCAAAGTTGCAGATAAATATGTTAACACATTACCTCCTTACACTAAATGCTCAGTATCAGATGCTTAAGGTGAAGGTCCTAAATCTGCTTTCAGACACTTTATTTAAAGACCTTCAAACTATTTGTTTTATGAACCATAATACATTCAGGTCAGTGAATTCTTCAATCAAACTAGATCTCTGCAGCATTAACTCATTTCTTCTTCCTTCATTTCTCTTCTCCTCATAAGGTATTATGCAACAGCAAACTGGTACCTGTTCCCTCTAGTTGCTCATGTGATAGCAGAGTTTTTCCACTCAACTCTTCCCCTCAGAGCCCAGAGTACAGCCATTATAGATATGGTCAATAAAACAAACTGAAAAATGTGCTTAAAAACCTGTGAACATCCATTTCACACATACAGCTGCTAAATAGGCAAATAGGGTGGTAATTATCATCATACTAAACTATAAGAAAAGAAGAGCCATGAGCATTGCAATTCAGATGCCTGTAAATGCTGGAATGAATGCTGGCTGTGCCATTTGAACTGTAAAGACATAAAAGCATTGGCCTGTGCAACGTACTATGCCTATATTTGATTTTACAAGGGAGGCTGCAGTACAAAAGCATTTTGGTTTAGTTTCAGAAATGAAATGTAAGCCTTGCAGGACAGCTAATTAGCAACAAACCCACAACTCAAACTGCTTCAAACCTGATGTGCTCTTTCCAGCAGTTCACTTGCTAAGTGTGGGTGGTTAACACTGGTTATTTCCTGCCTGAACCCTGAGCATTCATAAAGCCATTTTTCAAGGCAGTATTAGATACATATTTGTGGTTCTGCCTTCTTTTCCTTCTCAGGACAACTTCCCTGTGCTCACAGTGTTTGTCACACTAACCATTGTGATGATATTTTTGTTTGTTTATGGGGTATACAACAGCTTAGACCTGATCCAAAGCACCTCAAGGTCATCACTGGAGAGTTTTTCATTGACTTCTGTAGGTTTCACCCTTCTGGTGAAGGGAAGGAAGAAGAGATGGCAATTCATACAAACAGCCCAGTGACATCTGAGAGCCCAGTGATGTCCCTTTAGGGAGAGCCAGGCTCCAGCACTCACCTTGGGAATGGCGAGTTTCTCTCCTTTCTCCGGACATTCCTCTGAGTCGGAGCAGGTGTAGTTCTCACTGAAGGACACCAAGGGGTTCACCCGTGGCTTGTGGATGGCCTGGAAGGTTAACTGTGTGTTGAGCAGGTTGCTCACTGTTCTCAGGGACGTGCACACGTTGGGGGGCAGCGAGGGATCAGCCAGGAGGTCTGTGATGAGCCCGTGGGCCTCTCCCATGACAGCGATGTCCACGGTGATACTGGTGCCAGAAGACTGAAGGAGAGAGGATAAAACATGTAAGACAACAGAAGTGAGCAACCTGCTGGGCACTGCCTCGAGCTGTGCTGAGCTCCCTTCACAGCTTCTGTTAAAGCGGCTACAGGTGGAAAAATAATAACATGAAATCATTCTTTAAATACAGAGAGCAATGCTGAATAGATCGATCAACGGCCTGCAAGGACTCTGGAATTCCATCGTATCTGATTTCACAGCTTTCACCATCTGCAGCTGACTTAACCCATCTGAATGAATTGTTCAGGCTCCCTGTGGAGACGTGGTCGATAGCCAGGGCCTATTTGCACAAATGGTTTTGGAGACATGGTTTAGCATGGGAGGAGTCTCTCTTGAGAGATGCCTGTGTACTAACTGCAGAGATATCTAGAACAACTAATGTTCAGTGCTTATGCCTGGATGAATGAAATGGATCCCAAGCATATACTGAGATTTAATTTAAAAGTATCTCTCTGCAACTAAACTGCAGTATTCTGGTGTGGTAGCAACAGCATTCTTCTCCAAGCAATTGCATATTGGGCAGCTATACCAAAACTGAAATGGAGTAAAAAGTGGATTTTTTTAAACCTTACAGTTGTCAAGTCTGTGAATTGTCAGCTATATAGTACAATTGCAAAGGTCTGAGGATCTTTAAACTCTAATAAAGAACAGTGAGACCTGGATCCACACAGGAGAAAAGGCAGGGGGTATATGGAATTTCAGTGCAGAAGTGACATTTCAGCCTCACTAGCTGGTGCACTAAAACCCACCATAAACTGTGCATGGAATTTCTACTTCAAAGCACCCCAAGAGTGACCATTTCCCCTTTGCTGTGTCTCTGACACATAAGCTCAATCCTGCTGTTTGGGACTTAGCAGGTGTACGTGCAGTTTCCCAGAGAGACCATTGCAGCAGATTTTGTACTAATTTGCTTTCATGTATTTCTTAGAAAAAGCTAAAATACACAGTTCGCTAAATGGGGAAGTTATGTTCGTGAAAAGAGCATGTGAGTTACTTGGAGTGGCAAGCAAAGAGCATGGAGAATTGGTCAGACTTAGAAGGAGAGGGATTAAAGCCCCAGCCAGGAATGACTCATCAGTGACAGCGTTCATGGACCTCAAACACAAAGAACAGAGTAACACAACTTGACACTGCTTCGTTCTCAGAAAAGGCTTTACAGGCAATAAAAAATATTTCTGAGGAAAGTGATATATTAGTTAAGTGTAGCTAAACCTCTTCCCTCTCTTCCCTCTGTCTTCCCAGTTGCATAACGTGGACATCAGGCCCTTGGCAAATAAAAGTTTCACTCCACTGATCCCTTCCTCGTGTCCCACTTCTTGCTAAGACAGAGGTAAGCTGCAGGACCAGGTTTCCTCACTCTCCATCCTCTCCTCTTCCCACATTTCTTTGCCGTGCTATGAAATAACATAAACCAGAAACTGCTCGATCTACTGGAGTGCTATTCCATCCTACTGAAAAAAAATTAATGCTTGAATTTAACTTAATGGCTCTTACACTGCTTAACATCTCAGGAGTGCCTGCAGAAGAATCTGGCAGATGCTAAAGAAAATTCTTAAATTAAAGGACAAGGAGTAATTAATTATCTATCTTAACCTCAGCCATGACAAACAGCCCAAAGGGGAGTGGGGCAGAATAGGTCACTGAAAATGCGACAGAAGCCTCATACTTTCAGCAAAACTGTGTCATCTACAGTTTGAAATTCTATTAAGCCTGGAGCCTGGAGTTGCTGACTGCCAATCAGAGGCAGAGATTAATGCTCCTGTGAAGTAAACAAGTCTGACTCAGCGGGCTATAAGCAGAGATTCTGTACAGCACAACTAATATTTTGCAAAGCAGCCAGCATTGTTCTCCATGATTAGCACCAAGTGGGGAGAGGGAGAGCCCTTCTCTTCCCAACAGGGGCCTCCAGCTCCCTGTGCTGTCACGTGTGTTGGTGACCCCAGCCTTAACTCTGAGACCCAGCAGATTTGTCCCAGTCAAATGCCAGGCTGTGATGCCTTATGTGAGTCAAGAAGAATGAACAGTTCATCTGTCTCAGGGTGAATTTACAGCACAATCAGACTAGTCAATCAGAGTAGTCTGACTAGGTAAAATTACAGGTATTTAAACTATTATTTAAAAAAAAGAAGAATACAAATTGAATGCATGAGAACATTTAAAAATATTTTACTTTTCAGATTCTCTACTACAAAACAGTAGAGAACTGCATGTGCTTTGCAGACCATTATTCAGAAAGTAAATGATAGTGTGTTTCCCTAAAGGGCAAGGAAACCTGGAATTCAGTGTACATCACCATGAGGATGTGAAAGCAACTGGTGAAAATCTGAGATTAAGTGTAATGGCACATATGCACATGCACTGTATATATGTACATACACATGTTTACACAGATATATATGCAGGGAGTCTTTTTTCAGGGTAAAAGTGCATACAAAATCCATGCTCAGTCTCTGTAAGTTGTTTTCTCCTGATGTGCACAGCCTCTGCATGAACTGATCTGGATTCTTTCCAAACCACTTTACTCATGGAAGCTCCAAGGCCGGATACTTGGGAATAGTGGCATGAATAACATTTGCAATCAACACTAAAAAACAACTAATTTGATAAAACCAAACAAAACCATGAAGAGCTAAGCTAAGGTGAATTTAATTTCACAATGGTCAGTGCTCATTTGCTCATCTATGCCAGTAATTTTGAGTGCAGTTCCCTCCCATGAATTTTGGACAAGACTGGCCTGCTGCTCACTTTGTGACTTCATTCCAGCCCTGATTTCAGCAGTGTCATGCAGTGACTAAAACTGAAATGCTCTAGGGCATGAGAATGAGAAAGCAAACAGGCTGGGAACAAAAGCAAAACTAAACAGGCTCATTTTTAACTAGGATAAGAAGAAAAATTAATTCCTTGTAATGCTGAAAAACAGCTGGTTTAGGCCATGGTGCCATCTGGAACTCCTAAGTGGGACCAAATACACTTGCTACATGTTTGGAGGCATCCTTTTATGTACAGAAATAAAAAAAAATCAACCCAAAACATACTGCTCCACGTGCAGGACCAAACCACAAAAGTAGGGGATGATTTTTGTCAGGGCAGGAAACAACTGCAAGGACCACTCTTCTATTCAATATGAAATCAGTATTCTGGAAAATGTTAATGATCATTTAGACTTCTAAGGTTTGCACAGTTTGTTTTGGAGTCTGCAACATGACTAGAAAACTTTTCAAAATTTGCATAACCTTTGTTGGGCTTTTCTATTACAGTTCACAAAATGCCATTTGTTTTCTTCTGTTAAATTATATTATACACAAAACTCTAAGAATAGCTTTTTACTCAGTAGGAGGAAAAAGAAGGTAACACTGTACAGGAAAAATGAATTTAGGAATATAGGAATAACAAATTCCTTTGGTCATAAGACCCCATAGACAAATTTAGGTATGAACTGTTCCTGTTGGCTCACCTGTGGAGCAGATTTGACATCCATACATTTAACAGATGCCTTACCACAAAGAAAAGTCTTCCCCCTCCCCATCCATGTTTTGCATATGATTCTCATCCAGCTTAACTAAAAAACACCTCTCTCTCCACCCTACAAAAAGGGTGATTATCGTGACAACACAAAACCAGGCAAAACTTGAGCAAGGAAAAAAAAAAAAAAAGCCCCAAACCAATTATCAAATACAAACCACAATTCATTTCACACAGCCTCATGTTAGGGAAAAATAAAATCTTCATTTGTTGTGTGTGGCTTGTACAAGGAAAAGCAGTGAAGGCAGAGATGTTGGCCTTTCACCACGTTACACTCAAGAACACTCTGTAAGCAAAAGAATGGGGGAGGCGAGGAGAAAAGAAGAAAAGAAAAGCAGCATCCAGCATATCTTCAATCCTCACACAATTACGAGCAACTATAAATCACAATTCGATATGGTTTCCAAGTCACATCATAAACGCTCAGGCCAAGCTGTCTGGAAACAAAATTAAAAGCAAATATAATTCTCCATTATTCTAATGTCCACAGAGCAATTTGAAGGATAAACATCAATTGGCTTCTATGGAAATAATGAATCATTTTAAAGGCGCCACAGACTTAACTACTCCACCTTCCAGTGAATGACTAAGGAAAAAAAAGCGTGCATGCAATTCTTTCACATTTCACTCTTCTCTATTTAAAGCTCTAGAACTGGAGTATGTTTATTTTTATTTCTCTCTTACTTTGCACTAACACAAGCTTTCAGATTTTCTCTTCTCTGGTGAGCAAAGAAGATGTCCGTGAGAGCCTTTTCTCCAGCTTAATGAAGCACAGCATTCCCAGTGCTCTCTGGAGGTCAAGCAGCCACAGGCTCTGTAAGGCACACTCTTTGGTAGGACTGAAAATAACATCTTCCTGTTGTCTCATCTCATTGATCAAAGAAAACCTTTCCAAGGCATCTCTGTAGTCTTTCTATGACTTTGCTATTGAGTCTTTAAAGCACCCAGAGCCACAGAACCATAAACCAGACACTGAGGCACAAAAGATGAGTCCACAAATGAAGGAAACTCTAAATCTTGCTTGAGCCAAAACAATTTTAGTTTTAATCCTGGTTCCAAGGTGCTTGGGATGGCACCACCACAGCAAAGCAGACCTACTGATAACAATTACACTGAACTCTGATCTGCAGAGCAGAAAATGTCATGACTGCCACATGAAGTGTGCCTGTAGCTGGAGAACATGCCAGAGAGATGCCAGAGTCCAAGGGTCACAGAGCAGCCAGAGGAAGCCTTTCAAAGTAGTTCTGCAAGTGCAGGATTTGATGAAATGGCTCTCACTAAAGAGTTACATGCTTTGTCCCCTGACTGCATAGCAGTGACCCCTCTCCTCAGCAGCAAACCTGAGGCACAGAGCCAGCAGGGGCAGCCCTGCCTGGGGCTAGGGGTGTGTGTTGTTGAGCAGCCTCACACAGGGCTGGCTCTGCAATCTCACAGTGTATTAAACTACCAGTCTTCTACTGCCAAGCAAGGTCACTGATTTGGACCTTCCTCTGTATCCCACCACTGGCTAACACAAAATTTCTAGGAAGATGATCATCTCTGAAACTCCCTCCCATCTGCCACATCTGTTTGAAACTGCCACAGAGGAGCATGACCACATAAGACCACTTTCTATAGAAAACCAGGATGACAACACCACCATTCTGTAAGAAAGAGGCACTGGTTTGAGAAGGAAATACTTTTTTTCCCTTTCTTATAAAACCTGTGGAATGTATGACTGTCTATAGCACACTTTGTCTGGGGAGGCAGCTGCCATCCCCACATCCTGCATCTCTACCTTAGGTGACACCACTCACAAAGCTCACAGTTACAGTGACTAACTTTCTTCCATTACAGGATCTTTCAGTTCGTGACAGCTTTGTCAGCCAAAGAGCTCAGACTGAAACATATACTGCCAGGTATTTGTCTGGGGTGAATTATTTCAGTGTTTGAGAAAAATTGCTCAGACATTTACAAGAAGACTGTTGGAGAGTTTTACCCATGCTAAAAACTCTTTGTAAACTGATACCACTTAATCAGCAGCAGGCACTGAAGGTGCAGTAAAGGGCTTTTGCTTTCCCTGCCCTGATATATCCAGATTTGGTTGTGAAGTTGAGAAAAATGAAACCTTGAGGCCCTGCATGACCTCTATGGGTCAGGAATTCACCACCACCCTGCCCTAAGTGTGCTCACCTCAACACACTGCACAGGTGTCCCATGCACTGTTCACAACATTCCAAAGGGCAAAGGATCACATGTAAGAAACAGAGAGCACATTTGAGTTCTCTGCAGTTTTGGTGCCATCTGTAACTTTCAAGGGACACATCAGTTCTTGCTTCCAGGTCACCTAGCAGGCTTTTCCAGATTTTTTACACACACTGAACAAAAATATCCTTGTGGTCACTAGCAACCAAGCAACAATAAAAAGATAGATGCAGAAATAATCTCAGGGAGTGGGAGGACTGGATTTGTTAAGATTCAAGATCTACAGACTAGGAAAGTTTGAACCCGTGTGGATGCAAGTACTGGACACAACCCAATGCAATGTCATCAAATCCCTGTCATTTATACCTGACAGAAAGGACCTCAAATGAACTAACTCCACTGGTACTCACATAAAGTAACACTTAATTTTCCACATTTCCTCCTGCCACAGTAGGGCACAGCTGGAAAAGCCTGGAAGGCACAGGGAAAAGGGGCAGAGGGCTGTCCCCAGAGATGGTGCTGGTGGCACAGCATGGCAAGGAACAAGCTGCCACCAGCCACACACTGCCTTGTGTGTGGCTCTGCCTTGGGCTCCTTGGGAAATCCCAGGTCAAGTGAAGACTCTCAGGCAGTTGGGATGACCTTCTGCATGAGGCATGCCATGAGGAGGATCCAGGGAAAGCAGCTCCTGGAAGGAGCACAGGCCGAGCTTCCTGGCTAGGAGCCGCTGGTCACAGCTTGCAAACCTTGTGGAAACTCTGATGCTGGTATTTGATGTTCTCAGCAGAGCCCTGGGGACTCAGTCACCCAGTTCCAAGGGACTTTCCGTGCTATTTGGCTGCCTAAAAACATTAAACTATCATGACTATCCAGCCCAAAGAACTACTTGATGATGTAGAGCAGATCGCAGAGTCAGCCACAGTCAGGGTTGATTACTTAAAAAGAAGACACCACTCCAACTAAACTAGGAACTTTAAAAATTATTGCTTTCAATTAAAGCACAGCAGATGGGAAAAATTAAATTCTAAGTGGGGCTCAAATCTGCTTTGAATAACACAGACCGAGGAAAACAATTCTGTACTTCAGAGGCTGTCCTCAATTGTCTTACATTATTGTTCTCCAATTTGTACTTCGGATAGTCTCAAATTGGTAGCTCCAAGATGATGGTTTGTGTTCATAGGAAGGAAACAGTGACAACTGTCCATGAGAGGGGTGCTGGGTGCACACCCAGTGCAGGATGAGCCATCTATTAATACCTGGTGATCTTACCCGTTTGAGTTTCCAGCTCACACATCCCAACTGCCTGCTTAGCACGGGAAGCTATTTTAATTCCACGGTGAACTAAAACAGAGCAGCCAAACACACAGCATGAGTTAAAAAAAGATCCATTGAAAGCAATAATCGCCGTTCTGCCTTCTGTGTACTAACTAATCCTCCCACATTTTCAACTTGACAGTCTCAGTAACACCACAGCAAAGCCAAAGGAGTCACACGCTGCCATATTTTCTCCCTTTCAAAATATTTCAGGCTCTTCTGGGATACAACTTGAGAAGCGACATCACAATTAGCAGCAAACTGCAGAAATATGCATGAAAATAAACCCAGCTGAAGATTCACATCCACCTCAGCCCTTCACTAAGAACTGTTGAACAGTATTAAGAAGAGCACTACCAAATATCATTAAAAACATAATGCAAATAAACGCAGCGGGGGGGTGTGGGAGGGGTGGTGGTGAAGAGTTCCTACATAGGATATCAAATATATTAAATATATTTCCAGTTAGTAAAAAGAAGTTGCCATAGGAGAATAAACTGAAAAAAAGGACAACTTGGTAAGTTTTTAAGAATGAGTGTTGAAAACCAGAATAAGAAAAAATTAGAAACTAGGAAGCAATCATCAGCGAAGCTGTAGATAAAGAGCCTTTAATGTTCACTCTGCTCTCACTGGAATTACAACAGGGATTTGGAAATGACAGCAGGAGCCAGATGTGTATCTTGGGCCATGTTTTCTATTCTGTAGCAATGGAGCAGAAAGATCCTATGGAATTCTCCAGTGACCATGAACACTAAGGATATTTAGTGGTCCATTTTTAAGAACGGGCTTTCCCTGAAGCCAAAGACAGGCAGTGATTCCCTGCACCTTTTGAAAAGGACAAATCCTCTGCACATCAAACTCCAGTGAGAACTTCACTGCAAAAAAAATTGGTCCAATTTCAACATCTTTTTCTTCTCCATCAGACCTTGTGGTTTGTGTTATTTCAGTTCTGATTTTAAGCACTCACACTAATACCAGTTAATAGCCACTGAGTGCTACAGATGCCTCCTCCTCTTTCTCATGACTTTATGTCACTAATGAACTCCTCTGTGAAAAGAATTAATCATTTTTCTGTAACACTTGGCTTTGGATTCTTGTATTATGACTCATTCTAAAAAACAACTGTAGCCCTAGGGACTTGCAGCCCCCAAATCCTGCATCAGAGCTGCTGCAGAGCTATTTTTTTCTCTGAAGTACAAGCTACTAACATCTAAATCCACGACCTGCAAAGGACACACTAAGCATGCACTAGATGTGAAAATCCCCATCTCTCCTGTATTATTTTAGGCAGACTCTCCAATGAAGATCAGACCAGAGAGAAACAGTAATTCATACACAAGAAAAATAAAACACTATCCTCTACATGCCTTCTATGATATTAAAATATTTTTTTTCACTTACCACAGATATAAACTGACAGACCAGCAAAGCCCTGAGGACTGCTTCCAACCTATTTCATCCTTGACCTGCAAGGACCAACTTAAAGACACACTGGGTTAGTTTTTATTGTGGGCTTATTCTGCCTTTGCTGTCACAAATGGAAAAAGAAATAAGAATTTGCCTGCTGAGATACAAGGTACACAGCTGATCACCACAGGTCAATGCCTGCATCAGATGGCCATTTTCAACCACTACTCTTCTAGCCTTTAATCTACACACTGGATGCTAAAGGCTCTAAGATTTTTTAACTCATCTCAGCAATCTCTAATTTTTCCATGTAGCTGGTGACTGATTTGTCTTGTGCACGGTTTTAATCGAAGAAAAGTCTTACTTTCGACTTGTGTCTTTTGCATTGTGAGTGGAAAAGACTTTTTTTCCATTCAGAAAAAAAGAATAAAGTAAAATGCATGTAATATTCCTAATTATGACACCCTGGCTGCTTCTCAATTCTAATTGGAGATAGACCCAATCTGTACTTCTGCATCATTAATATCTCACCACACTGAACTCTGTCTGGCTCAGGGTCTGCAGTATTTTATGAGGGCCAAACATTTCTGTGTTTTTGGAAAGCTTGGATTCAAGCTCACATCTAAATATAACAGCACCAGCTTCTCATTTACAAAAGGCAACAGAACCATAGAGACCAAAAAACAGACACAGATCATGAAGCACTGGTGCTTATGCTGGCAACCACACCAGACAATGATTTCTATCTCCACAGTGAGTTATGTTTTCTGCTTGGATGTGGATATTAAGAAAAAAAAATCAACTATGGGTTGCACATGGGTTTTTTTTAATGTTAAATATCCTTGTGAAGCTGAACTTCAGTGGTTCATCTGAATCTACTGCAGTAAGAAATCAGTGATGATGCACCAGTAAGAGCAACTGAAGTTCTTACTACTACTCAATAAGCAGGCTGAATAGTCCTGGTAGGTTAAAAGTCTTAACTGAATTTTTAAAAGGACGTAGAGAAAAGAAGTGTCAACATACAAATCTGTTTTACCATCTAAACTCAGACTTTGGAAGATACATCAAGACAGAGACTTGATATTTTAGCTGAGAATGAATCCTGTCAATTGGTGCACACAGTATTGAGGTATTTGCTGATGGGACTTTTAACCACATGATTCTGCCACAGAGCTCTTACACAGAGAACAGTGTGGTGTCCTCACAAACAAGAAACAGCAGCTCAAGGATTCACAGTGCACTGACAACTGTAGACAAACACAAAAAATCTTACTGGGTTTGGAATTTTGGGCAACTGAAAGGGGTTATTTTGGTGTTGCTTCAGCGATTTTAGAGCAGTTTTATTAAAAGACAGGAACAAGAAATCGTGTCAACTTCTCAAAACTTAAATATTTAGCTTGAAAATGATAAAATGAATTTCCTCAGTTGTTTTTTTCATAAAGGTTATGGCTTCTCTTTGTGACGAAAAGCCTGGTGCCCAGGTTTGCATTGTTTTCTGCATTAGACTTGTGTAGAGGCTTAGTGTGTCACTTGTGGTCAGAGGCTCAGAGTTGACTTAACTGGGATCCATAATGGATTAGGCTCCAGAGATGACTTCAATATTCAGGTTTGTTAACACTGGTGACCTAAGGCAGGCTATTGAAGCAGAAGATCTCTCCCCAAAGTCAGTTTAACTTTGAGAGGTTAAGCTCAGAACAACAAAGATAAAAGACCAGTTTAATCACAAGAAAACACTTGACTTCAACACCCCTGACCTTGGTGAACAGGCACACACATCTCTCATCACAATGCTTTCTGTAAACAGATTTGTTAACAAATTGAAGCAGAGCACAAGCTGAATTGTTTGCCATACGGTGCTCTGACTGATCAGCTGATGGAGCATATGGATTCTGACTTCCTAATTCTCTGTTATCTTCCTGACTGCTTCCATCTGAGTGTTACAAGTGGCCCCACATATCCTATGTATCCCATTAAAGTAAAACAAATAAATACATTAATTGCTGATCAAGTCTCTCTGTACAACCTCCTACTTCTCCTAATGCATTTGAGAGACTTTTGGCAACAACATTAGGAAACAACCTTCTCTAGAAAGAAGAATCACTTCATTTAAATGATTTGTTCTTTTAATTACTGTCATTCCTAGCAAACACAGAGCAGAAAATGCATATCAATCATGTTCACTGTGCAACAGGTTGGCATTTTGCCAGGAATCTGAAGACTGCCCTTAATCTAAGTAAAGATTTATTTGTATCCATTGCCTCTTTTAATGCAAGCTACAACTACTGTGGATAGTAAAGCTGAAGGCTTTTTTGTATGATGCTACAGCAAAATGAAATACCCAACTAAATTAAATATGCACAACACTTTTATCCACTTGCCCTTTTAGTTTTCACTGACAGGTCAAAGAAACATGTTTGATTTCCTGTCAATAAAATCAAAGTGGCACAGGAAGGCAATGTGATAAGGTCCCACTTTGTTCTGCTTTTTAGGAAAGATGCCTTCAATTTGGATGGCATTCTTCTGGCATGGTATAAGCATGCCTTTAAGTCATAGCTAACTATGTAATTATCTAATTCTATACAGAGCCACAGTAATACACCTCACACACATGTTAATAGCTCAGTTTAAATAAGGGAAGGGGAATTAATTGGAAAGAAATGAATTAACATTTAGTTGGCCTTTTTTTAAACAGAAGAAAATGCAAATCAAAAACTGTCTCTAAAGACTATTTAATCTTTTGTGTATAAAGACAATCTTATAAGCCTGTGCCAGCTACAAACAAACAGACAAGTTACAAATAAGACTTCACATTTAACTCTGAAACCTGATTTGCGTGGGTTTGGGTCAAACAAGAAGAAACCATGTTCTGAGCCTACATAAAATTCAGGGTCTGCTTTAAGGGCCTGCTTATGTGACCAGCCTAAATGCAAACCAGCCAGAGGACGTTCCACCAAGTGCACAGAATAAATTATTTTAAATAAAACCCGTCCATGGGCAGACTTCTAACCACACACAGTAACTCGCAGAACGATGTTTAGCTCTGTATAAACCATTTATGAATCCACCTTTAACACAACACAACCTTTTGTCCCTGTCCCAAGCTGTCAGCCAGGGAAAGCCCCCCATGGGTGCAGAGCAGCAGGCTGAGCTCTGTCTCCCCTCGGGCAGCAGCAGCAGCAGCAGCAGCAGCACTGGTGATGATCTGCACCCAGCCCTTCGTTAGTGACCAGAACATAACGAGGGAGCAGATCAGAGAGCAGGTCCTGTGCTGGAACCCAGCCACAGCCTCACTCAGAAACCCAGCCAGGCAGACTGGGAGCTCCCAGGGGACACACCAAGGAAGGCAGCCCAGAATGTCACTCCTCCCTCTGAGGGTCACTGCCTGCCCAGCAGCGTCCCACGGGGTCAGCGGCACAGCAGAAGGGCAAAGGGCAGGAGACAGGGTCAGGCAGAGCAGATCTGAGCACATCCAGCTGCACAAGGGAAAACCAGACCAGGAGAAGGGGATGGGGAGAGAAAATCACAGAGGACCTGGTCTGAACACCTATTCCAGACCAGAGCACAAATACTTCCATAAATGAGCTCACCACCTTGTGCCAGAGGACCCCTCCAAGTGAGTCAGAGCAAGGGCACAGCCATGGCACAGCTGAGCAGAACTTTCCCTCCAGGGCATTCTGATCCTGCAGCTTTAGGTGCACAAAAGCCTTTCCCAGGCATCACCAGATGGCACCACTCTTCCTTCAAATCAGGGCTGTAGCTCTGCTGTGCCCGTGAAATGCCAGCATCGATTTGGGAGGAAAAAGATCTTAATCCAGGTTTTTTATATATATAAACTCACTAATCTCTTACTGTTCACATTCTTTCCAACGATCTTGCAAATCTTGTACAAACAACAAAGGAATTACTGCATCTGGGGGAGGTGGAGGGAACCTTGTAACATTTTGAACTGACTCTCATACTAAAATATTCCATAGCAGAAGGATTACAGAAGCTTCTCTAGGAACACAAAACTCCCCAGCATTACATGCAGTGCTTGACAACTGTATTAAGAAAGCAGAATTCCTTTCAGAGATATAAGTCCAGCACGTAAGGTTACCATATAACATAATATATACATACAGCCTCTCTCATCTCTCCATGTTATATTTCTATCTGCTATCAGAGCTGTTGAAGATGCTAAACTGTACCTGTAATTGTGCAGTGTTTTAGCATGAAAGTATTTTCTGAATTTGGTTGAAGTTTATTGCACCTTTTTCCTCCCCAAAAAGAGCTGCTGGGAGTATTCACATACAAATAATAACAGGAGAAAATGAAAGCACATCAAAATGCTGATAAAGAAACATCAACACACGTACACACAGAAAGCAATGTTTACACTGACATGCATGTTAGTGTAAGCATGCTTTCTCTCAGTTATTGGTGTGATTTGCAAAAAGATGTGAAGTATCCACATTTGCAAGTCCTCAGTTGGGTCCAAGCTGGCCCCAGGCTGTGGAACACAGCTCATTTGGGATGGAAGGGACACGTTCAAATTGAAGTCACAAAAACCTCTGATTCTAGATGAGAGTGATATTTCATTTTTGCTTGTTTGCTTTGTGTTTAATCCACCACAGGATTCGTCTGCACTCCAGACCTTACAAATTGAAAAACTGAGGAGCAAATTAATCTTGCAGAGCGACTCCTCTAACTTCACCAGGAGTCACAGCAGAACTGAAGCCTGCCTGCTGTGCTCATGAGCTGAATTCCCTCACAAAACAGATTTTTGTTTTTCTCTAAGCAACTCTCCCCCCTTTCAGCTCCCTAGAAGTTGACAGGCTGTTTCCTGCTCCATGATCTGTGAATCACGATGTGAATGCCGATCACTACTCCCCTGTGAAATTAAATTAGGTACCAGAGCCCAGCATGAGCAATAACTTTCCCTGAGATGCCAACCCTAAAGAAACTCTACATTTGCTTCCCCCAGTTGAAGAATGGAGTTATGAAGGCAGGGTCAAGTTGGTTATTACTCCTCGTACCCTGCAACATCACCCAGTCTGCTCTGAGCCAGCTTACAATTATTTCTCCACTTCCTAGTCAAGAATATCATGGAACCAGATTTAAAGAGTCCAATAATTCACTGTATTTATCTGTGTGCTCTTCTGTAACCACTTAACAGCATGTGAATTGCAGCAATGCTCCACATGCACAGAATACCATGATAAATCACCAGAACTTAGTGCATGTCATGCAGCTGGGGAATTGGTAAGACAAGGGTAAGCAATATCAACACATGGCTTATCAAGCAGGAAAGGGGAGTTTGTGATGCTGAGTTTCAAAGTGCCTTTCAATAGCACTTTGTTAAGCAATAAAATATTCACACTTGGAATGATCATAGGGTTATGTTGCCCCATGTGTTTTTTTCAGACATAAGCCCTTGGGAACTTACACACATCTCTCTGAGCAAGGAGGCAGCACAGGGGCACATCTGAAAGCTGAAACTGGTAGAAAATAAGAGTAATGTATTAAAACCTGGTTTGTGAGCTCAGATTATTGCTCATTCTGGAGTTTATGGTAATCTCAGATAGGTCTAGGGGAGCTTTAATTTCAAATTGTGATGTAGATGTCCAAACCAGATTACTCAGCCTCCTTTCTGCATCACCACAGAGTCCATGTGCTCCAACAAAGGTAGTTTGCTTTTGCTTCAAGGAAAAATAAAAAGTGCTCCCACCTTTCATTCTCAGACAGAAACACATTTCTCTTCCATTTAACCCGAGAAACTACTCCAAAGATCAATTTCATAATCTGCAAGAAGCAGAAGTCTTCATGATCCCCAAAATTAAGCCTGACTTTTCCTTCTCCAACACTCACACGTTCCCCTGTGAGCCTGGCAGGTTCCTCCAGGTTCACTTCTCCGAGGTCCTCTGAATATCTAATCTCCTTCCCTTGTGGGTTAGCTGCCAGACAAGGGCTGGTGTTGGAGTTACTATGTCAGTGAGAGATTGTTCTGGCCTTCAAACCCTGCCGTGTCCCCTGCCCAGCTGCTGTGGAGATGGCTCAGGCACAGCAAAGTAAATTGGTTTAATCTTGTGCATCTGGTACTGAGCTCCCAGTCGTCTGTTCAGGGGTGTAAAGGGACTCTGCTCCATTTCAGTGCCTTGATCATGTCACAGCCCAGCTCTAGGGATAGAGCCTGAAACCTTCATCATCTAAACCTTGGTAGCTCCTCTTCTCTGCTAATATTTATTGAAGTGTTGGACTTGCATGCTTGTTCCACAAGCTACTGAGTCACCTGGTCCTGAGAGACTGTAAGCTAAACTGTCAGTCTCTTTATTACCCTAAATTCACAAAAATGTTCCTTTATTGTTTAAAAAGAAACCCACAAAACCTCTGCAAAGCACAACCGTCCAGAGACTTTCAGTATTTCCACATTAGCCAAATGAATGTTCAGCAAACCCTTCATCTCTGCATCCCTTAAAGGACCCACAAGGCAACACTATCCCCCAGAAGGCCCTCTGGGTCCCTGGAAGGTGCAGAGCACTCTTTGCCTGTACAGTGAGCAGAAGCTTTAGACCACTTCTGGGAATGCAAATGAATGGGATCCACGTGACCCCGGTAATAAAAGGCTCCTGTCTCTTTGCAAAGCATTGAAATGCCATCTGGCAATTTTGTTGACGTCAGCAGGCACAGAAAAACAACCACCACCTCCCCCAAAAAAGCAGAAGCTTTGGGCAGGAGGGGGAGGAATGCAGAATTTCATGGTGTGTGTGCACTTCAGGCTGGTGTTACTGAAAACCTGCAGCACAGCAGCCAGCCCAGAGCCTGGAATTCTGCACCAGCAGTGCAGGAAAATTCACCCTCTTGCCTCTGTTTTATCCAGCCCTGCCTTCCCTGGCACCCTGGGTTCAGAGGCAGCTGCCAAGCATCAAAGTGACCGCTACATTCTCTCTGTTATTTTGCCTTGTTGCTGAAGGTTTGTGAGTGAGGAATGGATCTCTCAGGGAAGGCTACAGGGAAAGACACAGAACTTCCAGCACTGCTGGGCAGGGTGGGGGAGATGCACCACTCATTTGGCTGATTTGGGTACACTTCTTCCACACAGATCTGGAGCACTGTGAAAAAAAATTCTGTTCTAGTTTAAGTAAAATCTCACATCAACATTTCGTGATGACAAGAGAGGAACGGCCAAAGATGATGTACAAAAGATGTCCAAATCCTGCAGGGATAATATATAAGCTCCAGGGACTAATTTTAAATTGTATTTAATAGAAGGCATAATATTGCTCCTAAGTAAAAGATGCCATTTGGTACAGAAAATTAGCTGCATTTTCATGAAAAATGCCAATATTTTAAGCCAATAATGTAAGTTACCTTATCTGTGATGAGCTACAATAATACTATGAACACATGTGCATGCAAAAGCAGCAGGCATCTTTTTGTGTTAAACTACATTTTCCTGTTATCTCTTCAGTTTTTTCTGATCTCAGCTAACAATTCACATTGAAATGCAGGAAAGGGCAGCAGAGCACTGCTTTAACATAAACTTTAAAAGGATGGACGTGTCCTCCATAAAGCACATTTAAACCCTGAAGAAAGGAGCTTGTGAGCAGCTTTTAGCAAGGGATTAGAAATTTTACAGTAGCTTTCTGACAGAAACACAATCCCCCCCAACAATATTGCTCAAAAAAATTAGAACCACGCAAGATGGGTGATGATGAGGAGAGAAGGATGGAGGGAGGAGGCTGAGCTGTCACCCAGGGCCACATTCTCTCAGTTGTCTCACTGAAGTGTTGTAACAAAGTGCATTCTGAAGGCTCTACTGGATCGAGGTTTCCCAGACTGAATATTCAAACCTGCCTGAAGTAATAATCCTGCTCATTCCCCCCTTTTCTCCCTCCTTTACCACACCTCCTCTTACTGAATGAAACCCAGGCATTTTTCTAACAAAACTGCTCTTTGAATTCCTAATCTCTGCCTCAGTGTAATTTTTTAACAGCGAGTCAAAGCAGCACTGTGTAAATAACTGCAAGGAGACAGCTCTGCCTGGAAACTGGAAAGTTTTCCTTGCTCACATCTTAAGCTTGAAAGCTTACGCTCAATTCAATTAAGAAAATTTATGGGTAATTCCACAGTTTCTTCCCAAATCCTTATGTTCTCAGGCAGCCAACCCAGAAATGAACAAAATCCCTGACAACTGACTACTTTCTGCTAGCACATGGGCAATTATGTGGAAAGTGTGTATTTAATTGAGTTAGTCGTAAATCCTGACTTAGGAATGAATCAGAGGATGGAGAAGGGATACAGCTATTCCCTGCTGCCATTTCAGGTTTAATCACTTCTGCTTAAGGTTTATTTATTGACTTCATAAAATGCATAAACAACAAAACCAGCCTGCCATAATTTTATAGGTATTAATCCTCCACTTGAAGATGTAGGAGAATAAACTTAAAGCTACACCCATGACAGATAAGAGGGATTTTCTGAATTCTCCCCCTATCTCTCAGGTCTGCATCACATCATGTCTGTTTTAAATAGAAACAATTTTCAGAGTTCACAACTAAGTCCCACTCAGCAATTCTGCTTAGAGCACTCTCCAGTAAAGCTTATGCTCAGCAATAAATAAGAAAATTTCATGCCTTCTTTCACTGGTAATATTTCAAAGAACTCGTGACAAATACAACCCCTGCACCTGAGTGATCACCCTGAGGACTGTGTTATCTTCAAAATCAGCAAGATGCCTCTCCATCTATTCCAATCACCTACTCAAAAGACAGCTGTCCTCCCTGTGTCTGTATGACAAGTGTGTGTTTCACCTCCTGAAGCTGTTGCAGACCCTGGAGCTCCTCAGCTAAGACAAGAAATGGCTGTAGTGACATTTCCAGGAAAGCCTTACCAGCTCCACTCTAATGAACTTTCAGCTTCTAGTTAACATTCTGTCCAGACAGCCAAAAACTCAGGATTGTGAAATTAATCTAATTTTCGAGGTTTGTGGGGATTATTCAGATGCTGACATCCACTATGCATACATTACATGTGACTTATTCAGAGGGAGCCCATCACTTTGGCAACCGTACGCAGTGTGGGAGGAAAGCAGTGCCACTTGCAGATTCTCCTGTACAAATATTTGTTTGTTCTTGTACAGAGAGCATTTCCTAACGCTATTTCCTGTTTTCCAGTTGCTTTGTTCTGCTCTCCAAGCAAGTCATCTCTCTCTCTCTAATCAGTGCTGTATCTTCTCCTGCCGGGTTCATCTACTGTTCCAACTACTTGCGGACATCCCACTTGAAATCAACACTCAGGGCTCGGGGAAGTCCCTTGCCCCTTCACTGCCCTCTTCTCTCTAGGAGATCCTTCCATATTTCAGTTTGGAGACTTGAGCTGAGCAGGCTAAATCCCACGCTGGGAAGGTTCAATCTGAACTAAACCCAGCACAGCAGGCTGGCAGGTAACTGGCTGCACTGACAGACTTCTCTAAACTGAAGTTAAGCTAAACTGAAAGGCTTTTAAAAATATTCCAGGCTCCTGAATTCGGTACTGAGCTGTTAATAATAATAAAAAAGAAAAAGAATATAAACCCAAGGAGATGTGCACGGTCAGGCCACTGGAGATGATTCCCCTCTCCCAGTTTGTGTGCCAGCCCCTTGCTGAGGGCTCTGTTTCCCCATTCACAGCTGATAGAGCAGCAAACACCTCTGGCAGTGGAAAGAATGTGGCCTTGACACAATCCGGGCAGCCACTGCACACCCAGCCAGGGAGGGCAAAATATGGAAATGCCAGCCTCGTGCAGGGAGGGCTGGAGCTCTTCCAAGGTGCCCTTCTACCCCTTTTACTGGTGAAGGTGAGAGCAGTGTGCTGATCAGGAGTGTGAAAGGGTCCTGTGGAGCCTTTGGCTTCCTCCAAAGGCTGAGCATCCTCACCTGAGGGCGTTGCACACATTTTACAGCAATGCCATAAATCACAGTCAGAAGCTCAGCCAGGGGTTTACAATGCAGGTGCTGTGCTCACGTTTTTACAGGCCATTATGAAACAAGCTAATTAAATATTTCCACTAGGCTAAAAGTGCAGGAGTGTGAATGTCCTGGGAAGAACAGAAATTACAAAGGCTCCAGATAAAATCTCTGTACTAGGAGCAGGTCATTTGATTGCATGACAGACATAACAGCCTTGCAAAGTTGTGGGTCACTGAGACAGCATGATCTCACCCTCTCATAAAAGATGCCAAACAGAAAAAAATTAGAAACATAGGTTCCCATCAAGAAACTTAATTTCATTGCTGAATTACTTCATTAATGGTATTACTAAATTCGTTTCTCATTCTAAGATCCTTCACTACCTTTACAACAGCCTTCAGAACCTAAGCAGAGGTGTGTACAATTATAATTATTTCAAGAGAACGTACTTTAGCCACATTTCCACTATCAGCGCAAGACAGAAAGGATTTCAAGGGAAATGGGGAACTACAAGAAGCCATCTGCAGACTTCAAACTACAACTGTGCTGACAGTCAAGCATCTCACCAAATGGGGCCACGCCAAGTGAGAGCTCTGTCAGTGCCTCCAGTGTCAGCTGATGCAGAAACACACTGGACTTGCAGCTGAGCTTTGCCATTTACTGCTTTTACTTTCCACTTTCATCAGGAGAAAATAATTTCTGCCAAAGGGTAGCTAATTCACGTTTGTGAACCTGCCTTTTTGCTAACCCCTGCGTTCTCTGCTGTGCCATCCAACCCAGCACATATATCATTGTGAAAAGTTTTAAATTTAATTTACCACTGTGTTGAAGTCTTTAGCATGGAGCAATGTGACAGATTTTACCAACACTTATTAAAAATAAAGAAGAATGGAGCAAGCCATAAATAAAATAAAGTGCTGGCAAAGCCTGGAATGCAATGAATACATCTGCACTTACAGCAGTGGCCAAACCATAGTGCTTTATCATAGGAAAGTAGCTTGAAATAACTTTTCAGTGGATTTGATATATGATACTGCTCTTTTAGAAGCAAGACTAGAGCAAGTTTGTGAACTTCAAAGTGGAGTTGTTTCCGGTGGGAGGTTTATTTTGCTATGAGCTTGACATACTGTAGCTGTGACACTGAGCAGAGTTGCAATGTCAGGGTTCAGAAAGTTCACCCACACTCCAAAGACAGGCGATCACATGAGCCTGACTGCAAAAAATGTCATGGGAGGGGGGTTGTTTCTTCCAAAGCTGAATTTCCCAAGCAGTTTATCTCACACAGATTGCACACAACAGCCCCCTACTCAAATCTCAACACAGAATCAGGCCTGAAGTGAGTGTTTGAATTTCTTTCTGTCTGGTGTATAATAAATCCAATTCATGTAAGGCAGTTTTGGCACTAAGCTGTGTATTTGCACATTTCTGTTGGCTTAAGTCACACTTTCTGTTAGGAAAGCTGCTCAGAAAGGTTTATTTCCTCCACTCTTATAAATTGTTGGCATAAACAACCATTCGAAAATTTAACCTCTGCTACTTGGCATTCTAATGGTTTACACTGAAACCCACAAACTTGGGTTTCTTGTTGAAATCTGTGTGTGAATTTAAATGTATTAACCTTCAAAATATTTAAATTCAATGTAAGAGAATAAGGAGGGGGTGGAACACATCTGACAGCAACACTGCACACTTCCACTGAGTCTGCCTGGAGAGTGACACAGGACAAACCCACACAGATGAATCCTGAACTGGCAGAAAGAAGAGACTCGGAGAAACCACCTTTTTTTTTTAAAATTTTGCTCTTCCATTTCTGTACAGGCTCCTCTGCAAAACAATGTGTCCCCTCTCAGCACCATCTCCTTCTTGGTTCCTTTCTAATTCAATGTGTGGGGTTTTTTTGGTGGTTTTTATTTTAAATTTTTGTTTCTTGGAGGGTGGCAGGAAGGTCAGCAAACAGCTAAAATGTTCTAGAAACCAAGCTGGCTTCAAAGAGGAGTGCATTCAGATGGGACAGAGGGTTTGGGATGAAACACCAGAGTGTGGCACAGATTCACCTGAATCATCCTGCTGGGTGCCACAGCATCTCCAGTCTGAAAATGAAGGGATGAATAAAACATGCATTCAGTCACTGACTCATACACTGACATCCAAGCACACAAACTCTTTGGCACTTCTCCCCCTCTGAAATAATGCAGGAAAAAAAAAATAATCCAAACAAATATCTTAAGGAAGATGATTTGGTGCTTCACAAGTTCTGTTACAGAAAGGGGGTTGATATACAAGCAGAGTGTTTGTGCGTGCAGCTGGAACTGAGCTTTTTGAGAAAAGTACTGAAGCAATGACTAAGTCTTTTGTGTCTCCGTTTACCTAAAACTTGATTAACACATTGACATGCAAAACACAGCCACTTTCCAAAAAGGGTTACAACACATCCACCACAGGAAAAGGAGCAGTGCCAAAACAACATCATACCATTCCTGCTCCGCTGAAAACTCAGTACCTCTGGTCAGTTAGCAGATCTTAAAATGATTTTCCTGACATCCTTGCTACGTCATCTGAGCCTGGTAAATCAAAGGCAGCTTTCTTTCTGCTCCCACAGCTTCATCCGTGATAAACACCCTGCCGCTGGCCACGGAGGCAGTGCTGGTAATGGTTTATGGGTAGGATTAAATCTGCTTCACTCCTTAGAAGACTTTTTGTATCCATGCAAAGGAAAGCAGGAGGAGGAGGCAGAGTTGGGCCAGGAGTATTTTGAAGGAAGCATCACTCCTGTGACCTGAGCTGCAGGTTTAGGCTGTGCTGAGGCAGGAGAGCAGAGCAGCAATCTGCCCCGAGCACTTTTCTGCACAGGATGTTTAGGGATGTGCAGTTTCCACACAGCTGTGTTGGGATGGGGTTTTTGCTTGCTTTTGAGACAAAATTTGATCTATCTTCTATGAACTGTATCCACTATGCCCTGTGTATTCCTCACATGTGTGTTACCAATCCTCTTCCACCTGTCTCATAGGTGAAGGGGCAAAATTGAGAACACAAAAGGCAAGTAAATAGCTGAGCAGATACAGATCATCAAATCCACTGACACTTGACATGAGTGGCTGAACAGTGATGCTTACAGAGTGATGTAGTGAAGCACAGAGACACCAAAGCTGACCAGGGGAAATCTCTTCACTGCTGGAAGCAGACAAGCCAGATGAGCTGAGAAATTGGATATGTTATTGAGGATATCAGTGATTCAGGATAGGCTGAACTGTTCCCAATGCCAAAGCTAATTAGCTTATACCTGTATGAGTGTACTGGCAAAATCAATACTTCCCAGAACAGGCTGAGTTTGGTGAATCAGGAAGGAAACGACAATGCCACACTAGAAGAACCCTTTAATCTTAAAATTAAGAGTGTGCCAGCTCAATTCAAAAACATTTGTTTTGTACCCTCTGTCTCCATTCTTTAGTTGCATTCACTGTAAAACTTTACACTGTTTGGAGTTCTTTAAAAAAAAGTAACTCTGAAATCCCATAAACCCACACCCCAAAACTCAAGTAGTGCCTAGTCACTGTCATTTGTAGGCTCAGCAAATCAGAAATGGAGAAGGTTAAAACTGAGGCAGAAGAACAGATTTTTCTATACTGCATCTATTCTATTCAGGAAACCTTTCCAATGCCCTCTGCTACCTCCCCCAAAAACCAACATACCCCACAACAACAGTGTATGTCTAAGAATTCAGAACCTCTGTCAGATCACAGCTTCTCTTTGAAAGCAGTTTAAAAATATTTTGCTCCTATTTCTAATAAAATAATTTAGATAAAAAGTCTTAGACTGTATCCAGTACTGGGCTCCTAGGGAGTTCAGCAGCACAGAAGATGTTACCTGCTTTGAAATCTGTTCTACCTTTTGCTGTGGTCACATGTTCCTTTTGTTCTTTTTAATGAATTTTATTAATTTTATCAGAAAACACAGGGAAGGAAGGTGATCTAATTTCAGTGGGAATGTCAAAGGAAATTTGTACCTACTGTAGCAGCAAGTAATGATGTGTCTGTATCAAAGAAAAGAAATGTATTCTTTCAGTTGTCCTCCTGCTGGGAAGTGCAAAACTTCTTCCCAAAGATCCTGTGATCCTGTTCTTTAATTTACGTATTTTACGTGAATGTTACCATGTGTGTTATTCCTCTTACATTCAATCAGGGAAGTAATTAAGAAAATAATTACAAATATATGCTAATCCACAATTAATGAGCACCCTTGGAAGTATTGTATGCTCCCACATACGTCAAACTTCAACACACAGGAGCTAAAAAAATCACCCAAATGGGCTCACGTGTCAACTAAGTATTCTTGGCTGGAAATACCAGTTATTTATAACAGTGTAATAAATACAAAATGTCTGGCATATCACCTTTCCTGTTTATGTATTGGTAGTATTTTATCAAAATAAGGTGAATACTGTGGTACCCCTCCTCTCCTCAGATACCTTCTCCTGAAACAGCTGAAGCTTCTTGGCCACTCTCAGCCAAAGCTGACAGCAAAATAAAAGCCAAAAATGTCTTGACTCTGGGAAAACTTCTTTACCTGACCATCAGTTTCCATGAGGGGTAATGCTTGGCAGGACCTCAGGAGCTGAGAGGGAATGGCTTCAACAGGAGGTGAGTGGTGACCTCCCCTGCTGTCCAGATCTCAGTGGATTTAGAGCAGTGACAGGGATTAGGGAATTGGGATGTATATAGGAAATACAAATTACTGACTAATTAAGTTTAATTAGATTTCCTGCCTGTAGAGCAACCCATTTAAATTAAGCAGTAACTGCAAGCCATTGAAACCTAAATGATGGCTTTTACACTGGGAGAGCTGCCTGGCTGATCTCCTTCATCAGTATTTTGTGCTCCAAAAGGAACAGTTGCTCTTCCCTAGGATTAATATTTTAATAAAATTATTCAATCAACAGAAAATGAATCACTTAAAGTAAAAGAATCCAGGAAAGCATTACTCCTCTGAAACTCCTCAAACTTGGAAAGAAGTCCTGCAGATTGCTGAAGAGCCAGGAGACCTGGAGCTGCAGACCTGGATGCACTTCTCCACAAGACTGATTATCAGGGAGAGAGCAAAAAAAGGAAAAACTGGTTTCAAAATCCAACAGTGCAGACATGTTTCATGGTCAGGATGTAATTTCCAGAGCTGAAAAGACAGGCTCTGCAATGATGCTGCTTCTGCTTCCACCAAGGCCAGTCCTGGAACAATCCAGCCCAGCACAGGCACCAAACCTCCAGTTTGTTCTCCAGAGCACATTTGTCTGATGTATCAGATCCAAATAACAACAGATAACATTTTTGTTACAAAGACATGACACATTTCATCATGTTTTAATTTTTATTTTTTGCATTACATAAGACAGCTTTTTAAATGCAGCAGACACCCACCTCCCTCCCAAATGCCTACATATGCAGTCTGTCCATATACCTATGAAAAATACATTATTTAAACATTATTCAGAAAAAATTGCAAATCTAAAGAAACTCCATCTTTACAGAAGGGTAAAAAAAAAAATTAAAAAGAAAAGCTGCACCCAGCTGCTAGATTTGTCCCACAGTATGTGATAACCTTTGCATCTGAGAAAGGATGTGAGGTCCCATCCCTTTCCTAGATACTTAAGGTATATGCTATGGGCTGTCACCATGTTAAAGTCACTCCACATCAGAACCCTCAAATGCTGTCACTCTCTTGCTGAGCCTCTGCCAGAAATGCCTTGGAGAATGTTTGCTAAAAGGAGGACTTTGTGTCCAACATCACCAGCTTCCAAATCAGCAAACACAGCTTGATGGGAAACACTTCCTAATGCAGGTTCATAAATTGTTTTGGGTTCAAAGGCATTACATTCATCATAGTCATCATTTCTGCCATTCAGATGAGACTTGAGAGTCCCCCTTGCCCTTCCTTTAAACACTAGACTGTGAAAAGAAAGCACACCACAGCAAAGCATTGGGGTAAGCTCCAGACTACAATCATGACCTCAAAGTTGTAATAAAATAAAAAAAAAAAAAAGCAATAAAAGCAAATTATTGATTGCATTTAAGCAGTAGATTCCTCTTTAACTGCTCCAATACACCAGGTAATCCAGGAAACAGAGATGGATGACTGGCAATTTACTCCATCTCCTGAGACTATTTGCCTGGAGGAGGCTTCTGTTTTCTGTCCATGTTTGTGCAAGATGGAATATTCCTCCTGTCTTTTTCTTCAACTTCTTTTCCAAAGAGCTAAATTAAATACAACTTGAAGAGGGCAAAAGGTCATGACAACTCAGTTCTCGTTCTCTAAAACTGGAATTTTTCCTCCTCCCTTTTTCTTCTAAATTAAATCATAAAACACAAATATAGTAAGCACAACACCTCTATAAAGATGGTTTTGCCATCTTTATACTCCTTTTCTATTTTCTAGTTAGAATCTATATATGTACATATCATCTTTATATATATTCTGTATGGAACACATATAGAGAGCATATATATAGCCTAATTTAAGAATTCTTGCTCTGCAGTTTTCCAAGGATGCTACAGTTTTTCATTTTTCATCCATACACGATGCAAATTGGTCACTAAATACATTTTGCTCAACCTCTGCCTTGCTCTTTGCTCATCAAACACACCACACACACAGCAGGTTAACCTGCCAGCCCAGAATGCACATTTCTATTATTAGACCCTTGGCAATGTCACCTCTGTGCAGCTGAATGACATGCACTCCTATCACTGTGGCTCTCCAGAGAGCACAGACAGACTCAGTGTCACAGTCCCCTCATCCTCCTCCCCACTGCCATTCCACCTGCTGATTTCCCACAGTTGTGGTGTTTCTGTTACCCACATCAGATGTCAGTCTGGCTGCTGCTGCCACTGAGGAAAAGAGTGACAAAAATTCTGGGGAATCCACTAGGAGGAAATGTCAGTGTGCAGCTGGGTTGCACTTTGAAACACCACCAGAAGAAAAGGCTGACCCAGAAATTGTTCTGTGCCTTTATGTATTGGTAGTATTTTATCAAAATAAGGTGAATACTGTGGTACCCCTCTTCCCCTCAGATACCTTCTCCTGAAACAGCTGAAGCTGCCACCTCAAGTGGCTCCTTCTAGAGCACACAGGAGAGATGCTGACCAAGGAAGGTTCATCTACCCCACTACAAGGACTCTGGAAAGCCCTGCTTGAAGAAACAAGCAGAGTGCAGATTCCACATCCATAAACACCTCCCAAAAACTGTGAAACTGAGGTAGAATTTTCAGTGGAAGACACTCCACCATTAGAAACTGACTGGGATCCCCAGCTCATTTCTCGTGGGTCAGTTGTTGCTAACATTGTCTTGACATTTAAGTAGAGCACTTCCCCTTGGCAACAACAGAACTATGTGTGCCATATTAAAATACCTTGGATTTGTTTCTTTCTGCTCCTATGGTGAGGACTTGCTAAAAATTCCCGGACTTCAGAACTCCAGCAATAATTCCAAAACAAAATGTTGGAAGTACATTTTTTCAAATGCCTGTAGCAACAAAAATAGCACCTTGAGCATCTCAGGAATCCAGTGCCCAGTTGCATAACTTTTCCACTTTCTTCTTCCCAACTTTAAGACTCAGTGCTGAGGGGGTGGAGAAAGAGCATCAGAATCTTGAAAGAAAGATGCTGCCTGTGCAGTCCCAAAGCCAAAGGGATACCCCACATCAAAAGATGAAGGGATTTACTCTGTGGCTGGTACAGGACAAAGCAGTGTGCCTTACACGCTCACACCACTCAAAGCACTTCCATTTCAGTTTCTCCTTTTCCTCCCGTTCCACGCTCTACTTGATCTTCAGGAAAAAATGTGCCCTGCACAGCATGAGCCTGAACACGCCTGGGGGGCTCACCACAAGTGAGCTGTTGGTCACTGCCACACTGTCCAGCTGCACTGTGTCCTTTGGTGAAGGACACACCCTGCCTTGTGCTGCTCCTCCAACACGAAGCAGAGTCCATCGCTGATGGCTACTGTGAGCAGCAGCTCAAAAACCAAACCTGGTGTCTGCTTGTAGGACAGGAGGTGGCAGCTACACACAGAAACCACAATCACACGTTTTAACAACTCCCATCTGGACAGAAACGAGTCAAAATCTACAGGGTGATTTTGTCCAGGGGCTGTTTCTGTGATGAAAATGCAATCACATCACAATCCCAGCAAAATCGCCATTCTGAGACAGAACTGTCTCAAAGGCAACGTTGATCCTTGAAGATTCTGATCACTGACTTGAGCTGTTCATCACTTGCACATCCCACAGAGTTGTAAGGAATAGAAAGCAGCACTGCAGCTTCTCTTGTCAGCTAAGCCCCCCTCCTATGCTGCATTTTAATGAAGAACTTAATCTAAAATAATTATTTGCAGATTGTTCACTCAACTCCAACTGTTAATTTAAAAGAAGCAAGCACATAAAACCCTCCAGGAGTCCTAAAACACAATCTCAATATGCACAGAGTTATTATTTTTAGACACCTATTGGTCTATGATAATGAGACACAAAAGCTTATTGCCATTCCACATTTCTGTTCACATCCATCACCTAACTTTGAAGATTCAAATCCCCTAATCCTGGATGTGAAAACTGAAAATTCTATGTGTAGGGTTTGCTCTGAAGCCAAGGATATGTATGAGACAACAGGATATGAACTTCCAAAACGGTACATGACAGAAAATCTCTAATTTTTTCTCAGATACCAGAAGAATACCAGACAGTATTTTAACAATGATCTTTTCCTCATTTTTAGAGAAGTGAGCTCTTGTGCTTCAGAAGCAAAGTTACTGGAAACAGAAAGAAAGGTTATCTGGATTTCTACCAAAATCCTATCCATGCAGTCTGAAAAGGGATTCCATGTTTTAAATCACTACCTTGGTAGCTCGTTTTTAATATAGCTCCAGCTCTGCTTGGAAAGATTTTTTCCTGGCTCCCCTTTTCCATCTACGGCTTTTTTTTGCCTCCTCATGAATTCTATGTGTCTGTGGAGGGAGGTGTAGGGGAAAAACAAAGAGTGTCTTCAAGGATGAAGGCTCCATAACCTCTCCATGTAACCCATTCCAGTGCTTGGTCACCCTCAGATTAAACAAGTTCCTTCCTATTTTTAAACAGGAATTCCTGTATTTAAGCTTGTACCCATTGGCTCTTGTCCAGTGGCACCCCTGAAAAGAGTCTGGCTCCATCTCCTTCACTCACAGATATTTATACACATTCATAAGATCCTCTTGAGCCTTCTCTTCCCAATGCTGAACAGCCCCAGCTCTCTCCCCCTCTCCTCACAGGACAGATGCTCCAGCTCCTTCATCACTTTTGTGGTCCTTTTTTGTGCTCCAGTATTTCCGTGTCCCTCATTCAGCAGAGCACACACCTGTACCCAGCACTCCAGGTGTGTCCCACCAGTGCTGAGCTGAATCCAAGGATCACCTCCCTCAAGCTGCTGGCAGTGCCCAGGGCAGTGCAGGATGAAGCTGTTGGCTTTCTGTGCCAAAGGGACACGCTGCTGGCTCACACTGGTGCCCACCAGCACCCCCAAGGTCCTTTTGTGCCAAGCTGCTCCCCAGCCAGGCTGTCTCCTGTCTGTACTGGTGCCTGCAGTTGTTTCTCCTGAGGTGTGGGAGGATTTTATTCCCTCCTGTTGAATTTAGGAAGATTCCTGTTGTCCCCTTCTCTGGCCTCTCTCCACCACCTGCTGCAGCAGCCACTCCCCCTGGTTCTGCATCACCTGCAGATTTCCTAAGGGTGCAGTCTGTCCATCAGCCAGGTTATTCACAAAGATACCTTTCTCATGCTAAACGTTGGGTTTTTTTTACATTTTTGCAGTTCAGTAATTGATGCCCCTATCTCTCCTCCAAGGGCTTGTCTATTCATCATAACAAGTGGCTTTTCAGGTCCTGCATAAAGACCAGCAACTTAGTAACTATGAACTCCAGATTCAAGACCTTATAATCTCCAGCCTTCCTTTATGGATGTAAGAATTCATAGTGCTCCTGTAACATTCAAGGTTATTCAGGAATTGAAAATGGAGCAAGGCAGAGCCATTACACAATGAACCTTTGATCTCTAAAATCCAACCTGACATGAAATTTTCTTTTTTATGACTTGACTTTAAGATTTACTCCAGCCCTAGCTTATTCAAAAATCTCAGGAGGCTGCTCCAATAACTCATTTTGAAATTTTGAACACTGATCCATCAGACACAGAACAAAATTATAGCTTACTACTGAAGTCAAGAAAAAGAACATCTGCTGTTGAGAGCAGAGCTGATCAGCTGTGAGCTTTTCCACTGGGAAACTCATAAAATGAGCTACTAGAGAATTCAGCATGTGTTCTTGTAAGGAAGGAACAATGGGAAATACTTTCACTTATTTATTCTTTAAAACCATCCCAGAGAGCAGCAGTTACAGCATACATATCTTCCCCAGTATGGACACAAAACACAGGGGGGGAAATAAAAGCCAAAACAAAACAGTATTAATAAAAATGCTTTTAAAATGAAGTTTCCATTGTAGAGTGAAACCAGCCAGTTCATTTTGTCCTCGTTAACAAACACATCTTCCAACAACAATGGAAACTCTGTAAGGAAGGTTAGGGCAGCCCACATCCCCCAATGATGCTGCTATTAACACACCAGTGGAAGCACACTGGCTGAAAACTGGGAATAAGCCCTGCTCAGTAAAAAATTAAGTACATTCATTCCATAATTGGGTTCATCCCTGAACAGAGGAAGCTAAAATTTTGCAATGATTTTGTTAAAAAATGTGCTTGGGAAGGGGACAAATACCTGGAACGCGCATTTGCGGTAGGTGAAATTTAAGGTGTTACTGGAAATCAAAAGAACACCTTGTGGCACGACCCTCAGCTTTTCATAGCTGTCAGGAGCAAAAATGTGGTCTTCTATCATCACAAAAGCCCCAGTGCTAAATAATTTTAATGTGGAGTGTTTTTTTTTTCATTCCAAAGGATCTGACTGTATCAGGCATTATTAGATTGGCCATCACCTCCTCCCTTAGACCCTGCTTTCAGCTGCTTCATGCTCTTCAAAACTGTGAACTTTTGCACTGACATTTCCCCTTGCAGCAGTTAGCCTGCATTTGGAAAATTTTATCCAGCATAGCCATTTCCAGGAGACTAAGGGGCACTGTTTTACTGATTTTTGACTACTCACCTCTGTTGAGGTGCACCACTCTGGTCTCAGAACATTCTCAGTGCAGCTTTTGTTTCAGAGGCTGGCAGACAGATGCCCATATTTTGGCAATTCAGAGAATTTGCAATCTGAAAACCTGCAGGGAATTCTAGCTTGTGCTAAAGCAGAGGACTTGAATTTCAGGGGATTAAACTCTTCTGAAAAGTCTGTAAGTTTATGGGTCTTCAAGGTAGCCAGCAACTTTGACCATCAGGTGCCAATAAATTTCAAATCCCCTTAAATCCAACCAACAAATTTTTGCTAAGGTTGCACTAGAAAATAAAAAACAAAAAAAAACCCAAAGCAAACAAACAAAATCCCCCACAAACCCAAAGCAAACCCCAAAACAACAAAAAAAACCCAACCCCCCCAAAAGCACATGAACAAAATCTCTTAACCTGAGGACTTTAAGACTCTAAATTTATAAAGAAGCAACTGAGAAATATAAGCTGTAGCCAGAAAATCACACCATATAAAAACCAGGGTTCTGAAAACAAACAAATTATGAATAAAATGATGAAAACTGCTAAAAATTAAATTATGAAAACTGCCAGAAAGATACTCTTGTGATGAGAGAGAAATGCAGGGAGATTAAGAGGTGTTTCAGGAGTCTGATCACCCTGGATGGAAAAAAAATCTCCTTCCTCTGCTCCAAATGATGACAGATCACAACCCCATCTTCTCAATGCAATTGTGCCATAGACAATCTACATCTGCACCACACCACTGGACATGCACTCCCCAGCCTAAGGAAAAGCTTGAAAAAAATTTAAAAAAAAAAATTTAAAAAAATTAAGAAAAAATTATCAGCTTCTGCCACTATTTCTGCTTTTCAAAATGCTGAGACAAATAGCACTGTGCCAAACTTTTTATACTCTTACCATGCTGCTTCTTTAAGGAATCATTTCAGCAGGATATGGTTTCCCACTCCTGTCTGCATTTCAGTGCTGATTCCTTTTCCCAGCTGCACTGATCTGCAGCATGGCTGTGATCCTACAAATTGCAGCCTTCCTGAACTGGAAGTTGCTCACTGAATGAAGCAAAATACAATTTGAGTATTGTCAACAAGCTTCTCTGGCACACAGGTGGACTGCCTGACTAGCACCAGGACTTGCACTACAAACCTGGGAGGAATAACAGTGGAGAAGGGTTCTGAAGAAGAATGGCAACATTTCTGGAAATCTGTGTTGAGCTCCTGCTTAGTTATGAAGAATAGTGACACGGACAGAGTGAAAGTCATTACTGAGTTCCCAATCCACTCCTGTCCCCCTGCCAGCTGTTTTGAGACAGAGAATTTGGGAGCAAAGAGGTTTCCCAGGGTGGCTGACAGCATTTAAAAGGTTTTTCTCCATCCTATGAGTGATGGATGTGGAAGGTTGCAGGAGGTTTGCCCACATCATCAGTGTCACAGCTGCCAGTGTGACAGGTCCTGTCTCACCTCAGAGCAGCAGGGTAGAAAGCCTGCAGGGCGAAAAAAAAAGTGGTCCCACAGTCCCAGGCAGTGCCTGTGGCTCAACTCCTCGTTCTAAGAGAAGCAAGGACAAATCTGAGGCAGGTTATTTCTTTGAGACAGCTTTCTGCTCTGTGCCACTCATTTGCTGCATTAGAAAGCAAGGAAGTATTTCACAGATCATTTCTTAATCCCAGACTCTGCTTTCTGCACCTTTCCTGCCCTGCAAAAGCAACTCTCCTCCCCCAGCCCCAGCTCGATATTCCACCCAACCCACAGCCCTCCCATGAGGCATCTTCCTCATAACATCCCAAACCCTGCAACTCTCTGCTCTGCCACTGAAGCTTTGAAAGCTTGTCTGCTGAATGAAAGGATAATGTAAGGTTTTATTAACAACGAGTAACTGTGAAAACCCACAAAAACATTAACAGGAAACCTTTTACTATTTTTTTTTTTTTTTTTTTTTTTGTAAACTGCTTTCAGGTAAAGTAAAAGGGATTTGGTTAGATACAAGGATCACTGTAGTGTCGTGCCCCAGCAGGACTCTGCTTTATACATGAACACACAGTGAATGTGGTGGCTGCATGATGTAATGTTATATGAAACTCAGAAAATCCCTTGGTTTATCATTTCACAGTTATGATTCAATCAGATTCAGTTTATTTGCTGCTTAGCACCCTGCATGGGTTGCAGACTATGGGAGTCTGTCCCACCTGCCACACCAGGGGTAAGGAACAGGATATTGCAAACTGCCTCAGGCACAGCTGTGCTGTAAATCCCTGGCAGGTAGGGGAAGCATCACTTCATGGGCTTTGCACTAATCCATCACAACCTAAACTGGTGACTTAGAAATCATCACCACTGCTTACACTGCTGTGAGCATGCGTTCCTACCTAAAAAAATATCACTGCTTTTATTTAACTGCACAGTACATTCCTTTCAACTATCCACAGCTATGCATATATAAATCCCTACAGCAACTCTTGGTTATGTTCTTACATCGTTGTGGAAATCTAGTTCATGTTTTCAAGTTCACAGTCATCAATGAAACAATTAGAAGTTTCCATCATGGGATAATGTAGAAGATTTTTCCTGTCTCAGGACCAGTATCAAAACCAACTTATGCTCAAAGGCTACAGCTCATTAAATTTATAGAATTTACAGAATTTCAGGTAGATGGAAATACTCAGCAGTGTTACAGCAAATATTTAACACCTCTGGCACATCTGGTTACCATCACATTTTAAATCCATATCCATTCAGTGAAAGCATTCTCAGTTGCAGTTCTCAGGAATAAAAAATTAGGATGAATCCAAGAAACAAGATCCTCAGGCACAAACATCAAATAAAACCAACAGAGAATTTCCCCCCAAACCTGCACTGAAACTTCAGGGAGGACTTTCAAGCAATCTGAACAGCTGGATGCACAAGAAAGAAAAGCATTCACTAATTCTTTCCTTAGTTATATAAAGGCAATTCCTTCTGAAATGATTGACAAAGCCATTCAAGATTCAAGAACTAAGAAATATTACAGTTTGTTAATTGGTATTCAATTTATCACTATTTAGCTTAAATTTACCCGTGTAGAACACCTAGAGGATAAAGGTATATCTTTCACATATAGAAATGAACAGGTAGATCAGACATTTTTCATCAACCAACCCCAAAAAGATCAAATTCAGGGTTCACACTTAAATCCACTTTCCTCACTCTTTCACACACATAAAATACAAAACAATGAGCGGAAAATTCCTTTGTCATGCCAGAGCCTGGAAACCATGGAGACCCCTGTGATGTAGTGTCTGAGAGCATAAACAATGCTCAAAAGATTTAAAAAAAGATAAAAAAATCAACAACCTAGCTCCAAAAAAACCTCAAACCAAAAACCTCCAATGGTACTGTCTATAGACATCATGACTACTCCTGTTTTTTCTCTACCCTTCCTTCTCAGGCTGCTCACCCTTGCCTGAACAGTTCTGGGTGTCATTTGATTTCATGCAGGGTAAGCAACATGAGGAATAAAAATCACTTAATGACTTAAAAAAACCCAGAAAATACATTCAAATAGAGTATCAGACTTCACTGTGGACTTACAGCTCCCATGTTCTTAAAAGTCAGACCTGCCACATTGTTCTACACTAGAAACAAGATCAAGCCAAATATCAAACTTTTAGAGTTTGATTTTATTTCATTCCTTTAGTTTTTTGTTTTTATATCAGGTGGCAATACAATAAGCCCATTTGGAAGGGTTTTGTTATTTGTTAAGACAAATATCTTTCAACTACTCTGAATTGAGAAGTAACCTACAATGTTTCTACTTACCTGTCAAAATATAAAGTCAGTTTGTCAAGGTCAGCCTTTAAAACAGTAAGCAACTGCATCCTTTCAAGGACTAAAGAATGAATTTGCACCAAAAGGCAGAGGTATTATTTTTATACAATAACTTGTGAACAGGATCAGCCTAAAACAGCCAGGAAGTTGCCTCTTTGGGGTTGTCATCTTGCACAGTAGCTGCATTTTCCTTCAGTCACACTGTTTCCTTACAGACTCACACTGTGCTCAAGTTAACCTGTATTTACCTGCATCACTTACCGAGTCTCACTCTCCCAAAGTGGTAGGTGGGTCAGGGAGATTTCCTTTCCTCTTTTAAAACCTTCCAGAGGGCTTGAGGGACTGATGGTTGAACTGATCCACAGCTCAGTGCAGTCAAGCACACCTCACACCCAGGTGAGGAATTATTTTTCCCACATACTGCATTACAATATGATGCAATGCAATGTTAGAGTTAAGAGTGATTCAAAGGAAATGCTGCAAAAGTCAGGCTGAAAAACAGCTTTCCTTTGAAATACCATTAGTGCCTCTACATCTTCTTAACAGAAACAAGATTGCAAATGATTCACTTCCTAACAGAGCACTTATTTATCCTTTTTTTCTAGGAGATTTAAGAATGCTGGACTGATCTGGATCAATTCAATTCCTTTCAGCACAATAAAACTATATTAATCAACAATGCCTTATTATTTGATTGTGAATAATAATGTGACAGCATGGGGGTTTTCTGACAAGCAATACGTCTGAGATCTCTACAAGCTCCAAGTTCTATGATTTATCTTTGAAATCTTCAAGTCTATAGAATGTACTATGTAATCTGCCCTGCCCTTCACCCTCCTAAAAATATACAGGACGATCTTTCTCAAAAACTGGGATGCATTTCTGTTGTCCATCCTTCCTTCTGTCAAACAATTGCCCCTTTCCCACTGATAAAGACTGCCCTGCATAGTCAACTGTTCTATAAATGGAAAACTGAGATGGAATTATGATTGAGAGGAGAGTGGAGCTGTTAGCTCACCAATATTATTTCTGTAATTGTTTCTTTTATTATCTTTACATCCCAAGCAAGATATTGAAAAAAAAAAAATCAGAGAATCTTGGAGTGCCTGGAGCAAGAAGTGGGAAATACACTGATCGTACTGCCATTCATCACATCTTAGTCCTGCTTCTGGTGACAATATTTGCTTTTCCCAGCAGATGTTTACACATGTTGTGTTTACATCTGCTCTACTCTCATCTTGGTTAACACACTTGGAATGACACATCAACCAAGACAACTCTGGAAACGCTGAGGTTCTGCCAATGCCTCAGTGATTTCATACACAGATACACATATGTAAGGTATGAAATGCAAAAAGTCATGCACCGAGGAACCCATCAACAGCAGACTACAATTTCCCTTAGCCACTCAGTTTAAAATACTCCTAAAACCTTTAGAAAAGTCTCCTTTTCGAGACAGGGAGACTCTGTTGGTCAAATCCATCTGCTTTAGTGGGCTGCCATGGCATCTCCACGTTCACAAGCACATGCCCTTGCAGAATCAGCTTTACCAACGTTTTGCAGCATTCATCTCGGACAAAAAACCATCAGCTGGTTCTTGCTGTATTCAGAGAACCCCAACACCCCCATTAAATCACTGTAAGTGTCTTTACAGTGGCACTGAGGGCAGACTAAGGCACAAAGGACTCCCAGAGCACAGTACCTGGTCAGCAGCGGGAATCGACTCCCACCTACGCTTCAGCAAGTACAGAGATTTCCGGCTCATGATTCTCAATCTGCTCTAGAGGCTTTTCCAAACTCGAGGAAAAAAAAGGCTTCTGTCCCAAACCAGTGGCAAGAACCTTATTCCTGACTCCTGCTCTTCATCGTAGACAGCAGAGCTCCCTGATGCACACAAGTTTTTGAGAGCTGCAAGGTCGAGAGCGGTCAGAGCCCAGCTTCTCCTGCTCCCCTAGAGCATCTGTGTCCTTGCAGTGCCACAACAAAAGGCTGAGGCAGGGAACAGCCCGGCTTCCAGCGACGAGCTACCTCCCAGAAAGAAGCCTGGAGTAGGTAGACAACACCAGACGCACTCAATCTGAAAATAGCTGTTGCTTAGGAACTGGAGGGGGTAAAACGCAGCACCTCGGATATATAATTGAGAGCTTTTGTAGTTATAGAGAATTAAAAAGGCTGGACCTGTGTTTCTCTCTCCACCATCGTTCTTTTACAGTGCTGGAGGAAGGACTGCTCGATTCCACCGGCTCTGGGGCTACGCCTACATCTCCAGCAAGCCAAACAAGTCTTGGTGACAGAGCAACAAATGACTCCCACACACCCACGAGCCCTGGTGAAAACGTGTGCTCAGAGTGTGCCACGGGGCCCCACCTGCAACAGCTCGGAAGTATCAAGTGCTGTGTTCCAGCAGAATGATTAAAATGCAATTTGCATTTTTTTTTTTTTTTTTCCCCTGCACAGCAGTAATATTCCAAGGATGAATTCTGCCAGTCACACTTTCTTGTGGCACATGCCAACATTGCAAAACGGGGATGAACGTTTTCCCCTCGCAGGATGCGGTTCTGCAGACTGCATGTATGTATTTGAGAGAGATTTCTTTAGGTGGATTAAATATTCCTGAACACTTAGGAATCTCTTTAATTTGGAACTCAGTTTTGAAGTTTCATGCCTAAATTCTTAATTCTAACATGTATTAATCTTCAAAATTAAGCACGAAACGTAATGCGATTCACTTTGCACTTCCTGCTTCGTTTCAAATCCACAGAGCAAATTCTCATCATGAAGCACTTACAGCAGGCAGTGTTGTCTTCAGGGATGAAAAAAGAAAGGAAAAAGAAAGGAAAAAAAAAAGGACAAGTGGATGAAAAAAGAAAGGAAAAAGAAAGGAAAAAAAAGGACAAGTGGATGAAAAAAGAAAGGAAAAAAAAAAAGAACAAGTATGCAGCCAGGAACTCACTGCTTTTTGTAAGGCAACCTATAATTCAATCTAATTAGAGCAGCCTTAATAGTATAATTATTCTAAAAGGAAAGGAACCCTACAACATACATACACATATATGTGAGCAGTCTCTTAAAAGGGGAGTGCAACGATGGTCGTGGTGGAAGTCATGAGCAAGTTAAATATTGTAAAGACAGCTTTTTACTTGTGCCATTTACATTCTATTGAATTGCAGATGCTTATCACGAGACAAACTGCTGCAAACAGAAATTCCCATAGGCCTCAGTGTATTTAATCTGACATCCATTGCTACCTGTAACTACAGCATTTTGCTTTTAACTCCTACGTGCAGGAGAGGAACATATTTTCCAAGTGGGCCATTAAGAAGTATGACATGCACTGTAGTAGCTTCCCCTCATGTTTCAACACATGCCACAGAAAACCTACTAGCTCTTAAAAAAAACCAGCAGCCCTTCACTGAATCAGAGCTTTTTTTAATGAGTCTTGGTAGAATAACTTTATGAGTTCATACGTGGATTTTAGTTTTGTGTTATGGCAAACCAGTGATTCCCTTTTTTCTTGTTAGGTTTTAAGGTATTTAGGTACACCTAACACATCACTCACCTTAGTTTTTCAGCAAGATCTTGTTTTTTAAAACAGGTGCATTTTTTAAAAGACACCAACTGGCAACAATGCAACTGAATCACAAAAGGATAAAAAAAGTCTTTTCTATTACTTGCAAAAATCAGAATCTCCTTGATTTTTCCTAACCTTTCAAGGAGCTACTTAAATTAGGTTTAATACTCTTCCTATCTAGACCATTTCCAGAGTCATGTAAAAAAGAAAACCTAAAGCTACAGTGGAATAACTGAGGCATATTTTCCTCTCCCTAAACTTTTCTTCCTTTCTTCCATGGTTTTTGTGTCTGGGCACTAGGATAGCACACAGCAATGAGAAAGTTTGGGTCATTTTGGGACTGTTCATTGGGAACTGTAATGAGGGAACAAGGGGGAATGCCTTCAAACTGCCAGAGAGGAGGTTTAGAATAAATGTTAGGAATAAATTCTTCCCTGTGAGGGTGGTGAGGCCCTGGCACAGGTTACCCAGAGCAGCTGTGGCTGCCCCTGGATCCCTGGAAGTGTCCATGGCCAGGTTGGATGGGGCTCTGAGCAACCTGGGATGGTGGAAGGTGTCCCTGCCCAGGGCAGGGAGTTGGAACAAGATTTTTTAAGGTCCCCTGCAACCCAAACTGTTGTATAATTCTACAGTTTTTTCCCCCACCTTCTTATAGATCCTTTAATGATTTTATGGCACATCTGGACTGTCATTTGTTCCAAGTATCCATATGAAAATCCTTCAGCTGACATAAAAGCAAGTCCAAAATGCTGGAGCCCCAATAACGTATTTAATTTCTTTCAATACTAGATGGGAAAGAGTATATTACCCAAGCAGGAAAATTCCTGAACATCAATATTGGTAGCAATGTCCTGTTTGCAGCAACTCTAATTGTGTAGATAATTCTAAAATGCATTGTGATAGCAGTAACTCTACTGGCAGAATTTCCTCCCAGTGATGGGTCAAGAGCAAACCAGTGGCTACACGTGGCTTTCCTGCACCTCCCCACACAGTTCTAACCCCTTGGTCAATAATGAAAGGATCCATGGTGAGAGGGCCATGCAAGTTTTACAAGTTTTTCAGGTTTAGAAAAAAACCAAAAAAACCCATACACACATTATTTGAAATTGCGTTCCTTTGATGTCCGGATGGAGACAGCCGAGTGAGAAATGCTTTCTCCATACATCTAATCCATCTTCCTGCTACTGAAAAAACCTTTCTGTTGGATGACTCAGCTCTGTCTGGATCAACTCTTTGAATTACAGCTCAAAAATTATATTAATGAAAGCTGTCATAGTTTTCTGCTTTTTTCCATTGCTCCAAACCCTGCAAATATTAACAAAATTACCAACTTTGCCAAACTCGGATGGAAAACTTGCTTGAATGCCTCAAATGTAGCAAAAGCCAAAATCAAACACAAAACATTGAGCAACTGACCTGTGAGCCTCTGGGTCCTCGTTTGTGATCCCATTCAGAATGCCCCATGAGCTGAAAAACAAAGAAAAGCAGAGGTAAGTGATAAATTGCATTCATTAGTGTTAATTGAAACCCTTATGCTTTTATGTCCATTACCCATTTTTCTTGGAAATAAACAGGTTTGCTTTTATGATTTGTTTCACACAGCTTTTAGCTTCACAATGAAGCCATGTAACATTGTACCTTTACATTCAGAACCCAAACACATCTGGCATCACAGCTCTGCTCATGCCAATCGAATTCCCACTGCCACAGATTCAGCTTTAGCCAAATGTTTACTACTGATCTGGCAAAAGGACAGCTGATACACCAACAAGGAGATTACCAAGACCAGGGGACATTTGATTAAAAAGCAATGTACGTTTTATATCAGCCATGATAAACAGCAACAGCTTTAAATCTGTTTCACCACTGAATTATGGCATTTTTGTACATCTACTCAGGGATTTCTTCTGGGCATTTGTTGCTTCTGCACACAAGCATTGCTTGATGCAAATATAAAAATATGTCAATGAAAGATAGGAGGGTTAATGACTTGCAGTCATGAACATTTTCTTGCTCATTTTTCCCAACATTCTTTCCCAAAGGAAATGCCTTCTCCCAGATCAGAGGCAGGCAAGGAGATTTACAACCCACACTTACTGCAGAACATGCACTCAAAACACTCATCCCAGGACAAGAGATTAAAACTACTTTACAAAATGAGGAAAGCCACATGCATCTCCTGTATTTTTTTTTTTATCTTCTCCATCAACTGTTCCTATTTATCCTTCCCTTTTCCAAGGGCCCCTTGGAAAGTTATCTTTTACAACTATTTTAAGTTATCTTTTACAACTATTTTAAGTTATTTTTTACAACTATTCTGCCTTCATAACTGGAGACAAACCACATATACAGACAGGCATCAAAGATCAGAAATATCACATCAATTTTTTACCTGATACAGCCTTGTGACTGATGTTACTGCAATTATTTCCTATTTTCCATGTACTGTTGGTGCAAACACTGGCTGTGCTGGGTTTTCCACTTTGTTCTCCATCCCTGTGTGAAGCCCAGCTTTGATGTTTAGGAAAGCTGGCCTCAGTAAATAACTGGTGTGCAAAAACTACCAAGGGATGCAGCTACCAAAGGTTATGTGCTTCAAAGAGCCTCATACCTGTCCTTCCTCTGTGGCTCCTGCCTCTCTGGACCAAAAAAACCCCTTCAGTTTTACTTCTTAGCCCCTGTGCCTTGGGAGAAAGTTACTCCTGCTTCCTTAATTTACTTGGCTAAAAGAAAATTAATTTAGCTCGAGTCTGACCACCTGTGATTCCCAGCATGATAAGGGCTATCTTAACCTCCAGGCTCCTATCAGTGGAATTAGCACAAAAAACAAGCCTCACAGTTAGGAAAAATGGATTAATGTTACAGGTCACTGTGGTTCTCCAGGCTCCACAGCCACCTGGCAGCACACACCACACCTGCAAACCCAAGTGTAGAATAAGATCCTTCTGCCAGGTTTTTCATGCTCCTACCCTCACTGAATCCATAAAAGTGAAAGGTTGCTTTATTACTGCCACCAAAAATGAGAGGTGCAGTCCCAAGTCAGGCTTGGAGTTACTGTTCCCAAATGTAGGGATGCTCCCAGTGCAGCCAGCCCCAGGAAACCAGACTGCTGTGTGCCAGGCTGGGTACTCATGCTCACCACTAATCCTCACACCTAAATCAGGTTCTCTTAAACATTCATTCACCTCCAGGCATAGTTATCTCATCCTGATCCCTGTTCTTGCCTGGTGCTTCACATCTCCACAGTGAGTTTGCTACCCCACAGCCAATTCCTGCTCCTACCTTTTGTTTCCCCATCTCTAATCCTGCCCCTCCACCAGGTGTGGGCAATCCTGGGATGCTCCACGGATTGGGTGTTGCAGCAGCAGCCAATGTACAGTGAAAAGTGAGCCCAGAGGCTGCAGCATCTCATCCTTGCTCCATTTCCCAGTGTCTGACTATTGACACCACTGACAGAAGAGAAGCCAAAGTCACCAGTGAAGCACTCACAATTTCACTGAAGCCAACAGAGTGACCCCTTGCTTATTTTGTCACCATTTTATGAGCAAACTCCTTACAGCAGATCACACAGCCCTTGTCCAGTTTAATTTCTCTACAAAGGTGCCTTGGTGGAACGAGCCATGTTTGTATTTTTGCTGACAGATCCTTTGTCCCCAGCATAAAACAATGCCCAAACCACTGATCTCTCTCACTGTTTCAAGATGCTCTGCTGAGTGACATGGGCTGTGGCTGTCACCAGCTAAAACCATGAAGTTGTTTTCAAGCAATACAGTCAAATCCATGACTTAGGAAACCAACCTTTTCCTCCGGTTTTTGTAAAATATTATTTGATTTTAAAATTTATTTCTCCCTCATAATCTAAAAAAAAAAGTGCTCATCTCATGCCAGAATGTTCCTGGCATATGGTGGTCCCTAGTAACAAAGGAGTGAAGGAATGAAAAATGAAATTAAAAGGATACCACACAAAAAGGCTTCAAGCTTTGAGACAGAAAGAAGGAAACCCCACAGGTTATAACAAAATCTCTGCCAGGCCAGCATCCTACAGAGGGATGATTGCCTCAGTGTGACACCCTTTAGCTCAACAAGTCACACTCTGCTCAGTTACTTCTGAACCGGATTTTTTTTTCATTGACAAACTGTAAGTGCTGGAGCATGATACCCAGAAAAGGAGGAAAGCAAATATGCCTGAACTATTGGGCTAGGTGGAAATCACGACTTCCATGAGCTGAATAGAAATCAAAAGATGAAAAAAAAACCAGAATTAAAAGCAAAAACAAAACTCAAAACCAAACAAACAACAAAAAAACCCTCAGGAAAACAAAACAAAAAAACCCCTCAAACCAAACAACAAACCAACGACTCTCAGAAAAAACAGAGTGTGTGCATAAATCCATTTGAGTGAGTCAACCTTCTGAAATCATGGAAAAAGAAAATAATATACTGTTTAATTGGTGCATGCATGCAAACTGAGATACTAACATAAAAATGCATTTGGAAGTAGGGGGATTCATGTTCATCACTAACAGATGGGTTTGCTCCAGACCCCACTACCTCCTCTGAAAGTTCTTTGGAATCAATTTGGTCCAGAGTGATGATAAACAGCCTCAGAGCATCACATTTATTATTCTTACTGACCAGGCAATTGAGGCTAAGTGTACCAGCAGCAGAAAAGGAGGGATAAAACTGAAATCAACCTCCCACACAGCTCATATGCATGCAGCCTCTCTTGGAAGAAAAGGAGCTACTTTACATTTCATCTGAAACTGTCCTGGAAACCCATCCCTGACAGTTTTAATACTTACAGATGAAAGCAGCTTTCAGCAACAAGAACGACTCTTGCAGGTTCAGGAATGCACAAAAATATGGGTTTCACTAAAACCAACTGGTTTGTTCTACCCTAAACTCTGACTTACAGGTCAACAGGGGAAAAAATATTCCCCCATTCCAGCTCAGAATGAGTGCTGTTAGTGCAAGAGGAGCCAGGAATGGAAAAGACCCCAATACCAAAATCCCAGTCCCAGACAGAAGAGAAGGGAAAGGTGTCATCTCCTTTTGAAATGTAGGGTGGTGGCCTAGGCTCTAAATGTCAGGGTTTTGCTATAAACATGAAGTTTCTCAGCTTGTGGTTTTAAAACTTATGTTCACTAATGCAACACCACCTCCAAAGGGGTAAGGAATGGTAGAAAGGACTGTCTGTATTTGATATCTGAGATATCCATGTTGAAGCAGAACAAAGCCCTTTAAAAATTAGCATTTTCAACCCTCGCCTCTCTAAATGCAGCTCTTCTCCTATATGGTTATTTAATTAAAGCCCCAGCAAATGATTACATAAGGATTTCAACTTTCATTAAAATTCATAAACCATAATTCTTAGCCTCCTTATTATTAGAGAACTGTAGGAAAATGTGATCCACACATATTGTAGAATATCTACATAAATAAAAAGACAGCAAGTAAAGGATGATGATTTAAACCTTTTTAGCTGTTTATAAGTCCTGGTTTTCCCCTATAAAATAATTTCTGGACTGGGGTTTTAATTCTGGCATCCCTGAAACAGCAATACTGCTAACTATGCAATGGCTGGAAAGAAAAAAAAAAAGAGATAAAACAACCTCCAATAAAACTAGCCAAAAAAATCCCAACCCCAAAAATCGCTCAGAGAAATAGAAAAGGCATAATCTTATTATAAGGAGCTCCCCAACTGGGCACAAGTCAGGAACAAAAACCAAAATTTAAAATACAAGCAGTCCCATGTATATTCTTTGAAAGGGGAGTCCTCAGCAGCAGAATGCAACAGCATTTTGAAACCATATGGATTTATTAAAGCAAATATGACACTCAGCCCACTTTCATTAGAAGGAATGAGCAGATCTTTTCCTTGTAAGTCCTTAAGAGGACCAATGAAATAGTCATATCTAGTGTTTAATAAAAGCCTTTAAATCAATTAATTCAAAATCTATTCTAATTCTATTCAGATTTAGGTCTGTTACTCTGGAATTTTATTTCTGCACATATTTATACATCCACAACACTTTTACTGTTCTAAAAACAATTAGATGGGGGTGTCAAAAGTGAGCTTAATCAGCCAGTAGTCACCAAAGACAATAAATGGGATTCAAAAAGACAGGATCACATAGTGATCCTGCACATGAGGACCTTGCTCCAGCTCACTGGCTCCTTCCCTTGGATTTTAGATTCAGACTGTGGCTGGACACCTCATTTCCACTAGAGTGAACATAAAAGAGTCCTGCCCTCTCTACTGAAAGGTGAACACAAGGCAAAGCACAGGAATGTGAGAGAAATTGCTCCTCTGCCCCATCTGTGACTGAGAGCCAAGCACTTGCATCCACCATTCCCTGTTGAACTGGCTGTGATACATGAAGAGGGCAGCCTGAGCTCTGCCAAAGAGCTGAGAACCTGCAAAAATGCCTTTTTGCCACTACTGCAAGGATTTAGAGCATCCAGTAGTGGTAAAAATGAGTTGCCAATGAGATTATGAGAAGTTTTGGCTGGGTGGTAGCCAGGATCTTTAAGAGTTGTTTATATTTGGGAATCAGCATCCAGAAAAGATAGGAGTATCCAATCAGGCTGGCACCTGGTTTCAACCTTCACCAAAATAGCAGAGATTCTATTTAAACAGGAGCACAACATCTTCCCTCTCTGGAGGAGGTTCAGTTGAATGGGCACGTTGAGGATGTGAAACAGTGTCCCACTGTTGAGCTCTTTGACACTGCCTCCTCACAGCTTGTGCTGAATGGGGCACAGTCTGACCCATACCCTCTGACTGAATGGGTATTAGCCATGCTCCAGTCAGGATCCCATTTCCACTGGTAATAAGAAACTGTTTGTTACCAGCATGGAGGCACAAAATGTTCCCGATAAGTTCCTTTTTTTGGTAACACAAAAAAAAAAAAAAGGAAAAAAAATAAAAAAAAAAAAGAAAAAAAAAAGAAATAAGCACAAATTATTTCCTTGATTACATATTAGAGGAAACATTTATTTTTACAAACATGCAGGAGTCAGGTCACAGAGAAACTAAGAGGGTGTTTTTGCACATGCTATTTTGAGTAGGATTCTGTCTATCCGATAGACTGTTCCCTGCGTTTTCATGGCAATCAAGATAAATGAGATGATTTATTGATTTGGGGAGGGCAGTTTTGGGGTGGACACCACCAGCAGGAGTAGCTAAGCAGGCTGGAGCTGCTGAGATTCACCACTGCCAGATTCAGATAACAGAACAGGGGAGCAACTGCAGGGCTGCACCTTCTCCACCAAATGGCAGAACTGCACCTTGCCCTGAGGCATCCCAAGAGTCAGAGACGCCCTCCTTGCTGTGTGGTGAGAGTGATCACACACAGCCCATGACACACAGACAGCAAAAGGCTCCAGGATTTGGAAAAACAATCCCTTTTCCACACCCCCTGGCCAGCTCCCAGGGTCAGCACGAAGCACAGGATGTCAGAGCTGCGCTGCTCAGCCAGATGTGTGAGCTGCATGCTCGTGTCATCACAGCCACTGTGAGAGGAAACTCTCCACCCAAATGCTCCCAATGGCTTGCAGGCCTGCAAATCACCAGGGCCAGTCTCAGTTCCAAGACTGGTTAAAAAAAAAAAAACAAAAAAAACCCACCAAACAATTCACCACAACAAACCAACCAAATTAATAAATTGGGGGCGAGCATTTAAGAGCCATTCAGCCGTGTCATAATCAAAGATGTTTCAAAGGTTTCTGGGCTGCTGGACAACAGCTGGAAGCAGAGATAAGCTTTTTAAACCAAAGAAGAGAGGCAGAAACACTTTGGAACATGGCATTGCTTTGGACTGGAGGCAGGGGCAGCGAGGTACAAGGAAGAGGAGCTGCAGTGAGCGCCTTCCCTGCAGGCTGAGCCCCATGCAGGGATGGAGTTAAGTCCTCTGAAAGTGGAAGTCCTGCAGGGAGCTGTCTCCTCCATCCCTCTCAGGAGCTGGCTGGGAGGTCAAGCAGGGAAGCAGAGCAGTGCCAGAGGCTGCACAGAGCACTGACACACAGGCACACTCTGCTGAGACACTGAGCAGGACAGTGAGCCACCGTGGCAGCAGGGAATGGGGAAAATAGGGCACTTGGTGAATGAAGCAAGGCTGAGAGGAGGTGGATGGGCAGGGGACACCCCAAAAGGCACCAGCAGTGACCGTCCCAAAGGCATGGCACAGAATCCACCCTGAGCTCTTAACCAGGGACTCAGCTCCAAAGGAATGAGATCACATCTGGCACTGGGCGAGACAGCAAGAGACTGCATTGTGGAGGACTTTCGCATGGCAGCATAGGAGCTTTCGATTTCCAGACAATAAACTGCATCTGACTTCTTCAGGGATCCTGGCTTCCTTCTGGGGAGGGCAGGGGACACTAGGATGTGTGACACAGCAAGCTGTGGCTCAGGGCAGCTCTGTGCCCCTTGCTCCACTGCACCCCTGAAAATGAGCAGGTTTAACTTCAGAGAATGTGAAACTGCTGGGAAATAAAAAAAAAAAAAAAAAAGAAAAAACCCAAACGTAGGAGGGAGAAAGAAAAGGCGCAGGAATATCCACCTCCACACCCTGTATCTGGTTTTATACAAATTTTTGTCACAACTACTTAAACAGATGACAGTAGTAAAACAAATCCATGCGTGTTTCTATTATTTTCACTCCTACCACTGAATTTCTCAGGTCCCTATTAATCCTTCACACATCAAAGAGGATTTTAAACAACAGGTTTGGGAGGCAGAGCTGTAGTAAAATAGAGAAAAGACCTGATTCTGAGGGGAGTGGGAGGGAGGGAGGAGGAGGTGCTGATGGTTGGGTTTTTGTCCCTTTTTTATTTTGATTTTTTTTTTGTAAGCAATTCTTATTCCACAGTGATCTTCAAGGATAGATGTCACAAAAAGAGTTACTTGCAGATGTAATACAGATTTTTAAACAAATGCTTCCTAAATCAATGATCTTAATCTGCATATTTAATTTCAGACCAAATGAGTAAGACAATTAAACTGATCATAAATAGATTTCTTATCCCCTTGAACTGACCTGGTACATTAATAACAGGCATATTGATCTGGTGGACTAGTAATCCACAAGCAAAAGTGTGCACCAAATATTTAATATACCCATTTTCCTATCCTGAGCATAGTCATGAAAATCAAAGCCTTAAAGAAAAATAACCATCCTGGTGAGATAAAACCTGTGGGCACAGCTACTCTGATATCCTCCCACCTTAGCCACAGCCATAATTTACATTCACTCAGAGAAGAAGATTCCTCAGGATGGGAATGCCAGGGCAACACAGCAACGTCAAGGCTCTTAAACATAACAGCAAGTTAACAAAAGAACAAAAGTAGATTGATAAAAAAGGAGAAAACACTATTTAAATGTAGCTTGCTATTCACAATACACACATGAAGTTGCTGGATTTCAAAGCTACACAGTCAAGTCCATTCTGGTGCAATTCTGGTGCAATAAAATTCCTAGAAAAAGTCAGAAAGCTTATTTACTTTTTTTTTCCCACTGGGAGTCATTAACTGTGCATTAAGAATCCCATCCACAGTACCAAGCCTGGCACAAGCTTGATAAAGCACACAGCTACTGCAGCAGACACAGCACAGTCTGAAATCATGTCGAGGTAGCTAAAATCCTTTTTTCTTTTTTAAGGAGTCTAAAGACTTCTACAAAACAATCTGCTCTGAAATGCATGCTCCCAATGCTATTCTCTCTTCAGTGCATAGTTTTCCTCTCACTTTCCATCTTTCCAGAGATCCAGGTTGCATCTGCACATTGTTTTACTAACACAAGTCTCAAAGGTGATGTGTGCCCTTTTGGGACAGTTGCCAGTGCACAGAAGGGTCTCTGCTTCCAAAGAAATGCCTTGAAGATACAGGGAATGTCTCTTTGGAAAGCAATTAAAAACCCACTGGAAAGAGCAGGTAAATGTTTCAGGGATTTTTCAGCCAAGCTCTGATTTCAGGTGGATCACCCTCAATGTGAGCACAGATCACGATAGCTCATACAGAAGGCAAGTTGGTCCAATGAGTTTAGGAAGTGCATTAATCACATAGCTGAGCATTCTCTGGTAGTTTGCATTAAAATGGGAATTTTCCAAGTCAATTCCCAGTGGGTAAGTGTCTACATCACAGGAAAAAAAAAACAACAACCCAAACAAACCCCCAAAACATCCTCGAATTGACATCCTTAGTGGCAGTCTGAGGAGAAAAACGCCCTTAGGACTGAGTAAGCAGGGAGGTTTCACCAGACATTTAACCTTTGGAAGAGGTTCCAGTGCAAGGGAACTGAGGCACCACTGCAGGGACAGGGACACGTGTGACTTGCTCGTGTCCCCTCTGTCCTTCCCCCATGCACACAGGATGGCATTTTGTCACAACCCAAACCCCTCAGCAGAGAGAGCAGTCACTTAGAAAAAGGAAGGAGGTAGAGATTGAGAGAGAAAACACCCTAAGTCCAAGTGCTTGGTCAGAGAAAGGTGGCAGTGCATTGTCCCCCAAAGTGAAAAGTGGCAGTGCCATTGTCCCCCAAAACTGGAAATGCTGCAAGCAGCAGAACCCAGCAGCCTGACCAAAGCAGATCCCTTGTGACACCACAACCAATTACTGGAAAGAAGAAAACCAGACTTTGCTTATGGTAATGTGGCAACTTAGTGTCCATCTGGTGTGAAACACAAAACACGGTGACCACAGGAATTGGTCCCTGGTGAGGCCACAATAGAGTGGGGCAGAAAGCCAGAAATGTAACACGGTTTCAGCAGCTTGTTTTCCTGAGATGCATTAACTTTAATGGTGGCACTGAGGGATAGCTGCCATGATGTAATGAGAATTTTAAGATAATTTGGCCTCCCACAAAGCAGACTGACCCACACAGCCTTCTCCCACCCTGAGAGCAGCACTGAGCCTGGCCAGGTGAAGCCTCAGCTTCCAGAGGTGGCCTGCAAAAGAAAAAATGTACTGCTCTGCCAAGGCTTGTTCCAGCCTGACACCCACACAAACAAGCCATTTCTTTCATTAACACCCCATTTTCCTGCTTTTGAGGTTTCACAAAGCAGGAGAATAGCACTGACATTTCAACAGCTAGGTCCCAGCTAGCAAATGTTCTAAAATTACACTGTAGAGTCTGGTAGCTTACTAAAAAACCTCAATGTCAAAACTCAAAGTACATTCAGTTTAAACACACCCTTGGGGGGATTTTATACTAACTACTTTCTATTTCAGACTACTCACTTTAAGCTCAACCAGCGATGCTTCATCACTCATCCAGGAAAACTCCCCTCTCTGCCACCCAATCTCAATCAACCTGCCAAATTAATTATCACCCTGCATTTGCCTATTGCTAAGAGGGGGGAAAAAAGCAAATAGATGAATGCAGCAGTGACCCGAGCGAACACGAATCCTCTGAAACAGAACTAATTAAATCAGTTCAGTGATCTTCTTCCAGCATGACACATTTCACCCACTCCATCCCCAAAAGCAGCCCAGCTCTCCCATCTCCTCCAACTGTCCTCGGCAGGGAGCTCACATGGGGCTCAGATGTCTCTCCAGCAGCAAACCAGGGATCTTTTCTACTCATCCTTGCAACCACATGGTTTAAAATCAAGGAAAAAAGCCAGCTGTCACGCAGAAAATTCACAATGATTTCCCACTGATGTTTACGTGCGAATTCCTGGCCATGGAGTATGTATTTCAGCCAGATAGCAGCAGGATTTGATCACCTACCTCACATCTATGGGACCACAGGCACCAAACTTTGGTGGCTCTATGGAATGAGCAGAGCTCAGAGCACTGGCAGAGCAGGGCTTTGCTTCTGATACCCCAGTCAGGCCTTACAGCAGAGCTGTCAGGACTAACACACAGAGAAACTGCACAACTTGTGGGTTTTAAATCAGTGCCGTGAGTCAGACACCAAACCAGTGCTAAGTGCATTCCCAACCCTGCAAGTCCATGTGCCTGCATGGCTGCAGCACTGGGGACCCTGCTGACTCCAAAGGGCTCAAGGAAATAACCCACACACACATTTTAGGTTCTCCCATGATACAATTTTAAGTGACAGTTGAAATGCATGTAAAACCAAATTTGGGTCACAAATTTCCCCTCTGCTGGAATTGGCACCAATTTCCTTGGGGTCATTCTGTCAGACACTGCGGGACACCCTGTGCCAGCTGATCACATATTGAAATACTGAAAGCTGGGGGACCACAGCAAAAACAGCAGCTTCTCTTCTCTTCTCTTCTCTTCTCTTCTCTTCTCTTCTCTTCTCTTCTCTTCTCTTCTCTTCTCTTCTCTTCTCTTCTCTTCTCTTCTCTTCTCTTCTCTTCTCTTCTCTTCTCTCCTCTCTCTCTCTCCTCTCCTCTCCTCTCTCTCCTCTCCTCTCTCTCTCCTCTCCTCTCCTCTCCTCTCTCTCTCCTCTCTCTCTCTCTCTCTCTCTCTTCTCCCTTCTCTCCTCTCCTCTCCTCTCCTCTCCTCTCCTCTCCTCTCCTCTCCTCTCCTCTCCTCTCCTCTCCTCTCCTCTCCTCTCCTCTCCTCTCCTCGTGCACTTCCCTTTCCATCACTCTTCTCTTTCTGCAGAACACAATCAGAGCAAGAGCAGAACAGGGCAAGGCAGCTCAAACAAAAATGCCAGGTGACAGCCCCACTTGGGGAACTAAAACGACACCAAAGCAAGATCTCCCGTCACTAAGGAGCTGGAACATCAAGTCCATCCCACCTTGCTTTTCTCCCTGTATGATTTTTAACACGCCCTGTGCTTTCCCAGACAGGAGGCACATCACAAACAGACATCAGCACTGAAAGCTGGATGCCTGCACGGGATCCCTGTGGAGTCAGGTGGAGCTGCAGATGCAGGAGCCCTGGCAGTGCCTCCTGCTATAACAGAGTGCAGGAACAGCACAGAAACAGAGGCAGGACTCTGAGTCAGCTCTAGGTAGGTGCCTACACAGGCAACAGTTTGTCACTGGCACCCATCTGCTGCTCCAAATCACACACCCAGGCTGTCACATGGGCTCTGCCCCAGCTGGATTGCAGAGATGCTGGGTGTAAACAGGCAAGAGCCAGGAGGATGAATACAGGGCTTGTGCTGTGCAAGGGGGAATTGTCAGGCACCTTCATCCACCCTAACAGGGGTGATTTCACTGGAGGTTCCCAGAAATCAAAGTAAAGACAGATTTTTCACAATGGCTGCAGGTTTTTCCATGATTTGAAACACTGCCTTTCAAACCACCCTGATTCTCAATAAGCTTTGCTTCTCAGATTTTACTTTTAAATAAAACCATGTATGTTTTCTTAGAGGGACAGCATAAAATACATTTTCCTGCAACATTGTCTGCCAACATTTCATTCCATGTGGTCACCCAAGCCCCATTCCCATCCTATTTCCAAGGTGTCACAGCACTAACAGCAAAAGCAGAGCCCACCAAAGGGGGTGTCTCTCCCATGGTATAAAAGATGCACAGAATATTCAATATTTAGGGGGGTCATGGTGCAAATGGATGTAGCAGGAGGCATTTCAGAGTGAGAAGGAGAGAGGCAGAGCAGCACAGAGGGGAAAGGAGCCCTTTCTGGAAGGGCTGACCTCAAAGGAGAGATCTGGCAGCTGATCCTCTGTTTCAAGCCCCTAGTTTTGGTTCAGTTGAACTGAATCATGTGAAAATTGCTGAAATGTTCTTTGCTGGAAGAATACCCCATATTGAAAAAATATATTTGGACTAACTTGCCTTTCAGAAACAGGCTTCAACAAAATTAAATACCATTTCTGTGGTGAAAAAAAAATAAAGGAGTAAGCTGTGTGTCAAAAAGGTCCATTTATTCAAAACAGAAAATTTTGAAATTTTTTGTCTTTTATATGTGCAACTACTTGCCCCTCCACCACTGGTCCTTTTTTTTCCCCCAGAATTTTATTCCTTGGGTGATCTAGCTTTACATGCTGCTGAAATATACTTTTAATGCAAATTTCATCAATAAAAGCAGTGTTTCCTCTTCTTATTGACAAGTTGTTCAGTGCTGCCTGAGAAATAAGAGCTTTTGTTCTATTAATTTCATTACAATGTCCTCAGTCCCTTCACTTTGTTCCTGAAAACGTAATTTAAATTCCTTTTTCCTGTGTCCTAAATACTTTTTCTTTCACCTTCTTATGTTCAATTTGTGCAAAAATGCAATTTTACTGGAAATATATCACTTTACCCTAATCAGGAGGGTCCATACTGAAAGGTGTTTATATTTCTAACTATCAAAACAAACAAGAAAAAAAAAAAGAGGGGGGGAGGAGGGGGAAGCTTTGCTCAGTGCGTAGTGGCTGTGCAGTTCTGGTGTTCTGACTGTGAAAAAGGAGCTCTCCAGATCTGTATTGATTACAGATTCAATCCTGAGCCCCTAATGCTACCAATATTTTCATCAATTCAGCCTGGCCTGGAGGCTGTCCTTTGTTCTCCCTCCTGTGCCTGGGAACCAGCCTGGTCTGCTGGGAGCCATGGTTAAACACAATTAGTCTGAGTCTTTGTAAGATGGCTTTGAGTCTCTCCCTGCTATTATCTGTCAGCTGCAAATCTGAGAAATCTTAGTAGCAACCACTTCTAAAGCATTTCCAAGCCACCATACAAAGTTGTTAACTCAGACAGAACCTTCCTGAGGAAAAAAAAATAAATTGATTTATCTCCATTTCACAGATGGAGAATCGAGGCATTTACCCAGCACAGCACTGCAAAACTGGGAATAGAAACCGAATATCTTCAGTTCATGGGATCAGACCATGGGCTTTGTTTTGATCAACTATTTATGTCCAAGTTCTTTTTTTGGGGGAGTCGAGGGTATACACTGGGGAACAGAATTATTCTTATTTTTGGCGGCCAGGAGATCTTATCACTCTTTCTGAAAACGAACTGTTCAGCCTTCTAAATATCAGAAGGAGGACAGGCTTCATGTACCAACAACCTTCCTTTCTGAGAAAGTGCGTTTTAAGACAGCGAAACAGGAAAGACAGAAAAACCCAAAGGATTAAAAAATAAAGTTTATTTCCGGCATCCGGGCTGAACTCAGGCATCTTGCAATCCTCTCTCCTCAGTTAAGAGGACTTCAGCTAGGGAAGATAACTTGAGCAAAGTGAAAAACTTTACAGCCGTGCCCCCAGGCCTGGGCTGAACCTTCCCCAAGCTTCCAGGACACGGAGTCCACTCCAGCCCTGCCCATGGATGCAGAGATGAACAGCGACAGGAGGAGACAAAGAGCCAAAATGCCAGGACAGAAAGCATTCTCACAAAGCCTCTGATTCACTGAGGTGTGTGAAGCATGTCTGACATGAAAGCGTTCATGACAAGAGCTCCATTTTCTTCTCTTCCACTCCCAGTTTTTCCGTGCGATTCTTTTTTATCACAAAGAGAAATCCCAGATGATTGCAGTTTCCCCACTGTTTTAGTATGAAGACCATACTCCACCAGCATGCTGCCAGGAGATAAGCAGCTGCATTCTGAACATTGAGTGCTTGTGTGCCTTGGGCCCTCTCAATGGGTCCCTTTATTCGGACAAAGATTCCTTGAAGGAGAACCAGGGCCACCAACAACTTCAGTTCAGGCAAAGGCGACAGAGGCTGAGAAACAGCTGCTTTGTGAGCTTTGGAGAACTACAGAAGAGGAAAAAAATAACTTCCCTTCTCATACCTAAATATAGAACAGAAATAAAAATGTAGATACCCTGAATAGTTTTCCTAACCTTACACTTTTCTTCCCGCTGAGACTTCTCAGTGGCAGTCTGGAGTGAGATATCGAGGAAGAGATAATCAAAGATCATCAAAGATCATCATCATTGCTTGTAATGCCATATTTTATTGGCTCTATGACTAAAAAGTGCTGTCCAGCCTCGATATCCATAATGCTACCAATATTTTCCACAATATTAAATAGACAGGATGAAGACAAAAAAAAAAGTGTATGGAAATACAGGTAGTGCCCAAAATGATAAGCTCAAAACATTTGGAATCTCTAAAGACAACAGCACTAAATACTCTTATTATCATTTACAGAATACACAGCAGGTTATTTTCTGCAGCTCTAAAAATTACAGCATTTCAAGTTTGCTTAGGAGTTTATCTTTTTGGAACCTGAATTGTAGAAAAACACAATAAAATTTCAAAATTATTTTAAAGAAAGAAAAAAAAAGAAGAAAGAAGCTACATCTCCTCTAAGAGAGAAAGAAGGCTTTTAACTACCAGGACTGTAAAGAGGAGAAAAAAATAAATACAAGGGCTGAGAACTGGGTATTCATGGCTGATGTGTGATCTGCTGGCCCTGCACTGGTGGGAACCCTGCCGAAGGGAAAACCTCAGCTCTGCCTGGAATCAAAAGCCAGAAGAGTAGATATGGTAAAACATAATAAACAAGCTGCATCCTTCCACTCAGGAGGATGGGCAGGACAGAATAAAATGCCAGAACTAAAGCAAGCTCATGCTAAAAATAACTTTATCTCTCCTTCTTTATCTCAAGGGCTGAATTATCTCAGTTCTACTTGAGAAGAGTAGGCAATGCCAGCATCAGGAAGGTCAGAAAGCATGTGAAAATTTACCCAGTAGCTTATCCAGTGCCTAAATATCTGCTGTTGCAACAGTACAGAACAGCACAAAAATTCCTACTCTTTAACAGCACAAATATGTGCCAAGTCTTTATTTGAAGAGCATGAAATGCACTTTGGATATTACAGATTTAATGCCCTCACATCCTAATACACAAGACTTCTTGGTTTTCAATGAAATAGTCTTCTGGTTATTTATTTAAAAAACTGCTTTGTGATTATTATGAAGTATCTTGCAGAGGTTCAGACTAATTCCTTGTCCCCAGAATGCAAAGAGCACCTGCATATAAGCAAATGGTTGCCTTGACTGGAAGAGTGAAACCTGGGTTTCTTCAAAACCCAAATGCTTCACAAATTGAGTTAGCCAAAGATTTTGGTTTTGATACAAGTACTTGAAGAGAGAAAGAGAATATTTATGAGACATCAGGTCATCCTTTTCCAATATTTCAATGTCTAGGGCAACCGCATTTCAGTTTTGTTTTACTAGAATATGTTGAAATTAAAATCTGAAAGGAAAAAAAGCCCCAAAACTCAGGGAAGAAGAACCCCACAATTGTCTTAAGCTGTGAAGGGTTTACTGACTCAAATGAGCTTTTCTGCTGTTGTCCAACTTCACTCCCAGAGTTTCTCAAGATATTCAGGCTGCATTTCCTGAAACGCTTTGAGTCCTTCTTGCAAATCTGGTGACTGGGCTGTAAATCTGACTGTTGGGTAACTCTGATTTACAGAGAGTGGCCAAATTTTCAGAACTTACAGGCTGGTCAGTGTTTCTAAGGGCAGGATGCAGAAGCTGCACAGCTGGGAGGAGGGCAGGGAGAGAGGGAGCCAGGACAGGTTCATCAGCAGGAGCTGATGCCCACCTGGAGATTGTCCTGTGAGTGCTGTGCTCCAGGAGAACCCACAGCACTGAATCCTGGTGTCCCTCCTCTCCCAGCTTTCAGGTGTGGATCACCCCAGAGCACTGCAGGCACCTTGGTGACCTGGAGCAAGCCCAGCCCCTCTGCTTGTGCCCAGCAAACGTGTCCCTGGGTGCAGAACAGCAAGGAAACACTCCCAAAGTGCCCAGCTGGAAGAACCAAGGGCCCGGGGATCTAACAGGATGCAGACACCAGAGAGCAGAGACAGAATGAGGTCAGAGTCTGATCTACAACCCAGGGAGCACAGCAAGCTCCATCCAGGCCAACAATTTGCTGTAACCCTGCTATGGAATGGGAGGCAGAGGCAGGAGAAGGAATATCCTCTGTGTTCATACAACCACCAGGTAACCGAACAATGAACCCAAACCAGAAATGTGCCACGAACGTGGCAAGCAGAGGGCTGGTTTTGTTTTGCTGTGTGTGGAGGAGTCCCATGTCCAGCATTCCATCCCAGGGAGGAATTTCACTTTTGCAGGACAGGACATACAATTTTGTCTAACTGATACAGCTAACTGCTCAGTGAGCAGGTAAGTGTTCACTGTTTCTTTTATTTGGTTGTTTTGGGGTTTTTTAAAAGGCCACACTTCTACAAGGGGATGCAAAATCAATCCCTAAATCTAGCGAACAAGAAAGGGACAGTGATGAATTGGCCAATTTAGCTGCTCCAATCTTCTTTACCAATCTCCTCTAATTGTTCCCAAGTCCCTGTGGGAACAACAGGAAGCAGTAACTTCACTTAGAGAAAAGGCCCATGGGATTAGCTGTACCAGGGTGCAGTTAATTCATGATTTTTGTCAGGTTCTGGCCAAAAGCAGAAGAAAAAGCCCACGATTTGGAGGAGGTATGAGACAAGGTTAATTTGTATCTTGACTAGTCAAGAAAAAAAACTGAAAAAGAAGAGCCCAGACTTCTTTTTTAGCTCTTGTTGTTTTTTAATTTCATTAGCATCTCTCCTATGCTATAAGCATTTCTTTTCAGTTTTTACCTCACAAAGTGCATTGCTCAACAAACTCCTGACTGCTAAAAAGTGGGTAACTCTCCACTTCTGGAGAAATTGTTTTGCCCTAAGAGGACACAGCCAGTCCAGCTCCAACACCTCAACATTCAGAAGCCAAAGAGTTGCTTTGTCACTGAATGCAGCTGCTAAAAAGCCAGAAAAACAACTCTGCATTTTGAAACATTAATTTCCCAATGCGAGAGAAATTCTTACATGGGGGGCAGGTGGTATTGAATCAGCTCAAGGTAGAACTTTCCTCCAACAACACTCAGTTTGACTGAAGATTTTCTGGGGCAGAAGAAAGTGTAATTCTGTCCTGGTTCTCTGCTGCTTCTAAAACAGTGGGGCAAATTTCCAAGGGGAAATCCTAAGGGCTACTGTTCTATAAATAACAAAACCCCAAACCAGCAGCTCCACTTGAACAAAAGCCTCTCTGGCTACCACTGTAAATACGGATTTAACCAATCAATCAGCCTGAAAGACTACAAAAAGGTCAAGGATGATTATTTAAAGTACCAGTTATCACATAACTGATAGAGGAACAGCATGACTGTGCAGCTCTTCAACCAGAGACCAGATGCCTGGACCTAAGAAAAGCTTATTATTGAGATTGTGAGGCTGTGAGGGAAGGAGGTTTTAAAAACACACTGAAATAGCAACCCTCCTTGAAAACAGCCATGCTTATACTGCCCTGTAATTCTAAACTAACACAGTGAAAAAAGCAAGCAAGCAAACGAGATTGAGTATCTACATGAGGGGAAAAAAACCCCAACCAACCAAAAAAGCAGGCAATATTGAATCTCTTCTGAGAATGTTCTTAAAAATAAAACTTCCTTTCCGTAACAGGAACAATTGGTCCTGACAAACTCACTTCACTTTATACATGAAAGCAGATTTGAGCTCAGGCAGTCACACGAGTGTAACTCCTGACAAAGAACTCTAAGGAAAAAAAACTTCCATCGATATCAAGTTTCTGCTTTTCAGACTCCTCAACCTAAGGGCTGATTAGGTTTAGAAAAAAATTTAAACAACAATATGATGAAAAAAGAGGCCATGGCCCTGGCATATGGTATTCTAAACACAGGAAAGCGCCAGTGTAAACCTTTATCGGGAGACTGGGTTCTTTGTGAGCCGTGCCTTTCTTCCAAAACATCCCTGCTGCCATATGTCTGCATCCCTCCAGCTGCAGGCCTAATAAGAGACTTCTTATTCATGCTGTCTAATGTTTTACAGGTTTGCCACGGGGGTCACTCGCTGGGAGTCATTTACGTCACAGCAGCCCCAGAAACGGAGCAGAGAGGAGGGGGGCGAGGGGAAACATCAGGCTTGGAGCTCTGTGATTGCATCTCCTCACTGAAAGCCTGGCTTGCCAGCTTGCTTTTCTCCTCTGAGGAGCTCTGGGACCTTCCTGCTGGTTTTGCACTCGGGAGAATGGGGGGAATTAAATACACATTCTCAGATGAAGGCTGCTGAAGGACTTTATTCCCTCTGCTCTTGTTCCTCACCTCGTTATTTGCAGTAACTCTGCAGTTCTAACAGGCCAGCCAGAAGTTTCTGCAACCCGTTTGGAATATTTTGTGCATTTATAAAATGCAAATTGAAAGTGCCACACATACGATGCAGCCTTCATCCAAGCAGAAATGGAGCTGGCTGCCCTATGAAGTCAGTTTTTGAAAGAAAAATTGCGACCCCACCCTCACAGTTTATCACCCTAACCTGGCTCTCTACAGTGGTTTTGGTTTGGTTTTTTAATCAGTATCCACTAATTGTAGGGAAATGGCTTTTCAAATCTGTGTGCTGTATAAAGAAAAGATACTATCTCACTACAGTCACATCTGAAAAAGCAAAGGACCAAATCTGGAGCTGTGACTGGAGTGACCAGAGTGTCTCTTCCAACTAATCCTGGAGGCAGGGAAGTATTTGCCTTTCCTCCTCACTCCCTTTCACATAAACACAGAATGACAGAGATGGGTGGAAACACGAGGGCAAGGTAAAAATTTGCCCTTTTGGCTACTGGAATAATTTGCTCATTTAATGGCCAGTGAACTGCGTGTTGAACAATTCAGTCTTGCACACCAAACTCAGAGCCATGCCAACAAATTCATCCAAAGCTGCCATGTAATTGCCCAATATGTGATGAACAACAAAGGCCAGTGCTTTTAATTGAAGTTCATTCCCAGTCAAATCAGTATTTCAAGGGGCTTTTTTAAGTGCAGGTATTCTGGAAGCGTCAAACAGAACAGGGAGGGGACACTCTTGAACCATTTTCAATTCTTGCTCCACTTTGGGGAACTTGCGGCTTTTGTTTTCCTCTCTGTCTCTCTCAGGGGATAGGAAGCTTTTTACTTCAGTATTATTCCCTTCTTTTAAAGGTTTCAAACACTGCACGAGTGTGAAGGCCACAGGAAGACAAGCCTTGCCCAGTCAGATGCTCACCTTTTTCTTTTTTAAATGCTAGCAGGTCATTCATGAGGCAGGACATTTTACTTAGTTAGGAAACAGCTGCAATGGAAAGTGACTTGGAAAATATGAAGCAGGTATTTCCATGGAAAGTTTAATAGCTACAAGAGTTACTTTGCTAAAATTTTAAAAGTCTAAATGTTTTAGTTTTGGGGTTTTTTTAAGAGAAAAGACATGAAATGTCTATGTTCCTTTCTCTTACCTGATTCCTGTAAAGTCATGATTTGAAAATACACATCAAAATTTAGTCTGCTTTAAGAGCTCCTTGTCTTGGAGTCACACAGCCAGAGGAGAACTGCACTTTGCACTTTTGAAATACCAGCCCTCCAGACTGAGCCCATCGTACCAAACAATACCTGGAAAATCATCAAGGACAGAAGAAGAAAGTGAAAGCAATAACCAAAGAAGCGAGCATCCTGATGCTTTGAACTATTTTAATTTGTTCCAAATGATGCACATCTAAAAGATGCAGCTCGAGCACCTGCAGGCTGTAAATGCATCCTCTGCAAGCCTCTGTGCATCCCACCCATGCACAGCCTCTGAACAGAGGCAGAGATGCAGGACCAAAGCACTCCGGGCGAACCCAGAGATTCATGAATTCAAGCAAGCTTCTCGGTGGAGAAAGAGAGATCTTTCAGGTCAGCAATCCCTAATCAAGGCTGGAAATAGCACTTCAGAGCTGTGACGCACTTTATAGCATGTTAAAATTGGTGTTGTGAGTGCTGAAACTGCAGTGGCTCTGCTGGGAGTCCTGTTAATGAGTGCTCAGGAAGTGTAGTACTAAAGTCCTGTGGCACAGACACGCACACACACTCCTGTCAAGCAACCTATAAACATTCTGTGCACTAAACCCAAAAGTCACGGTCCTGGGCTATTTTTTGCCATTCTTCCCATAAGAGAAACTAAAAATAGGCCCATGAGAACCACGCATGGGACTTTGCTCTTCAGATGTTGAACTCTTGCAATAAAAACTGGCCAGTGCTGTTTTTGGAGAGATTCTTCAAGGGTTTTCTAATGTGTAGATGAAGGATGTATTTTATATGCAGACACACACATGAGGAGGTAATGATAACCCTAAGAAATTGTGGATAAACACATTAGGTGTTATCTCTCAAGTTTATATATATATTGTTTATCAAGATAAAAATAAAGACATGAATAAAATGTGGGCATGACCTCTGCAGGCCTGAAGAGAGGAAAAACAAAAAGTGAAGCAAACCCCTCCATTCTTTAGAAGGATCACTGCTATGTCATCAAGCAAGGTTACACAGCTGGGTGTGAAGGAATCCCTCTGACACACTGGAAAAAGAAGAGCTGTTAAAATTAAAATAAAAGATAAGCCAGTAAGAAAAAACCAAGAATCACCTTGCCTGTGCAGCTCCTCCTGTCTCTGGTACAAACTGCAGGAAGGTCACACTTAAACGCTGCGAGTGCCAAACAGGAATACAAGCATGCAAACCTGCAAACCTGCACCTTCCCCCTGCTCCTCCAGAGAAATGCTGCCCTGGTTCAGGACAGATAACCTTCCTGTTGCTGTCAGAAAGGGCATGTGCTGTCCCTGGCTGCAGCCAGCTCGGGGGAGCAGATGGCAGCAGAGGCAGATGGCAGCGCACACAGGTTCTGTAGGGCTCGGAGCTCACGGTGCTGCATCTTCCAGTGAGGAAAACAAATGCTGGGAGACACCAAACTGAGGCTGAATTGACTGCCTCAAAGCCTCTGCTGTTTATTTTCAGGGGCCGACGCTTCAAAGAAAAGAACTGCTAGGTTTCTGCAGTGATGTCCAGCACTAAAATGGCTGGAAAGGCTCCCTGCAGCTTGGCAGAAAACTGCCTGAGTGTTTGCCTCAATGTACCATCACCAGCTCCACTTTTATCTCATTTCATTCATTAACAGTGGTGCTTTGTGCTTGCAGACTGCTCAACTGCTTCTTTTTAAACACTTCTGAGAAGGAGACTAAACAGCCTTATCTCCTAGGTAAAATAAGGAAAGAGAGGGGTAAAAAGTCCCATTGTCTTCTGCTGTGAAAGCTGAGAGCCACTGCTAAGAAAAAATCCAGAGTGGTTCAGCTCCAGAGTCACACTACAGCCACCACAAGGGACTGCAAAGGGATGGGGTCATGACAATCCTGGGAAGAAAGCTGCAATAACAATGAAGTTAGGGATTCATAGCAGGACTTGGCAAAACCAAATTCACAGGAGCAGAGAATGGCCTGGGTTGGAAGGAACATTAAAGACCATCTCATTCCAATCCCCCTGCCATGGGCAGGGACACCTTCCACTGTCCCAGGCTGCTCAGAGCCCCATCCAACCTGGCCTTGGACACTTCCAGGGATGGGACAGGCACAGCTTCTCTCAGCACCCTGTGTCACCACCCTCACAGGACAGAATTTCTCCCTAGTATCTAATCTAAACCAGCTCTCAGTGTGAAGGCATTCCCCCTTGTCCAGGAGAGAAGGAGCTGGGATCAGTCACATCCCAGTGGAAACCAGCAGAGGAAAGGAGTCAGGGAGTCCCCATGGCACAGCAGGGTGGAGTAGGGACACACAGCCTGGGGTCTTCAATGAAACATGACCCCAGTGAGCTCCTGAACAGTGGGAGCAGGCTGGGCACTGTGAGCACAGGTTAAAGATAGGAGCCAGGGAAAACACCTGTAAGATGAGTCAAGGGCAGTGAGAGCTGGCAGGAACGTGCCAAAGCATTCACCCAACAGAGCACGGGCACATTTCAAACCTTGGGCTGAGACACATGGCCCTCCTATGGCCAGAGACTGCCAGAAACCTGATCTCCCTGAACTACTGATTCACCTGGATAATGGACAAAAAACAAAAAGAAGGCTGCAAATAAACAGAGACCCCCACTTCTAACTCAAAAATCCAATTTTACCTTACTCTTTCTTCTATCACACAGCAAGGAGCTTAATGAAGTGGCCATAAGGTATTTCACTGCAGGGTGAAATACTCTGATTTGGCAAACAGAATAGGTGCTGCCTGCAAATGCTTTTGAATGAGCAGCTGCATTTCCTCCAGTATATACAGCACTGAAATTTAACTCCAAGCTATGGAAATTCTCCTGTCTGTTCCTTTATCTTCTGGGAGCTTTTAACATTCATCACCACAGCATCTGAAAGCTTCAAAAACATTTATTTGAATAAAACTTCCTTAAGGAAGAGAGAGCTAAGACAAAGAGTGTCAGGTCAAATCCGTCTACTGATTTGAAAGGTACAGTATGAGAGTTCCAAGGCCTATTTCTGAGAATTTTTCTTGTTATATAATTCTTTCCATATTCAAAAGAGTACCCATTGATCTCTGGAAGAATTCAGCAAGTAAGATGAGGAGTCAAGCCGTCATAAAAACTGGAACTCACTTATAAGAATCTGGATTTTAAACAAATTGCCTGGTACTGCACAAAAAGTCATCACTCTAGAGCATCATTCACCCATCTTCACCCTGAAATTTTTCCTTCTGCAATCTCCTGACTCATTCTCTAAACATATTCTGGCATCCTCAAAAATGTGATCTAAGAAAATGCTGCTGCCCTCAGTGGAGAGCACAGATTTACATCCAGAACAGGTTTGTTCCATGCTATGAGTGGATCCAGGAAACTTTAGGAAAAAGAAGTATGCAGAGATGTGTAGGAGATGTGCATTGCTTTAAAGGTTTAGGACATGAGGTGAACATGAAGGGGATAATGGGATGTAGGCTAGTTAAGCTCATGCAGGCTACCATAATTTTAGCCTTCTCCTAATTTCTCAAAGCTCAATAAATCCTTTTAGAATGTTTTTCAATGGAGTTTTATGAGGTATACAGTCAGAAAAGTGAGACTTTCCTTTCTGTTTCAAGTTTCATGAATATTTAAACGATGCAGCAAGTGAAATCATCCAGTGTGAACAAGCTCAGAAACTGTCTCGTTAAAGTATAATCAAAAATCATTTTAGATTCAAATTTTTTTTTTAAGTTATGTAAGACAAGTTCCATTTACCTGATTCAGTCAAAATATTAGTCTGTAGCAGAAAGAACAAAGCAACCCTTCAATCATAAGTTTGGGTAACCACAAACTGTATGAATGAAGAAAAAAAATAAGGTTAAACACCTCTCTTTCTTCATTGAAGACCAATATTGCTTTGCTAACAATCTATTTTCCTGAGACCTCGTTCTTTAAGCCAACAATTGGTAAACCTGAGCTTCCATTAGTGTTCTTCCAGATGGGTTTTTTTTTACATGCATTGTAATTTAGCTATTGGTGCTTTTATGGCATTTACATCATTTTGGAGGAAAGAAAAAAAGTGAGAAACAGCATTCCAATGCAACCTGGACAAGGATGAACACCTGCACTTTAGGCTCCTGCTTTATCAGGTGTCCAGTTTAATGTAGGATGTTGATGTCTGTGCTCAGATCAGGGCAAAGACAGAAGGAATGACCATTTGAAGTCCAGCTGGTACAGCAGCAATCAGCTGGGTTTGTAGGGACTGTAAAAACAAGACAGGTCTCAGGATGAATTTGTTTTTTAAGCCCTCAGACAAGTGACTTTTGCCCCTTCATTCACAGAGTTAAATTTTTTTTCTTTTCCTTTTCCCTTAGCAAACATGTTTCCAAGGCTGAATATTTACATCTTCTGAGTTCCAAGAAGGAAAGCTGCAAAATATCCAAATAACTGATTACAAAGAGGATCTTTGTATTGAAATATAAAACCTTCCTGCAACAGCCCTACTGCTTACAGTAGCTCTAGTGACCTGGTCAACATGAAAAAATACATTTTATTGAAATATTAACATTTTTATATCTCATATAAGATTTTTTTATTTTTATTTTTTAGCCATAAAAAGCTCCTGGAGTTGAGTTCAAACCAGCTGTTACTTTGTACTGGGTTTCAAAGACTAATTTTATATACCACTGCACATTTAGCTAAAAACATATGCTTACTATGAGCATATTTCAAAAAAAAAACACCCCAGGTTTCTTCAAAAACATACAGATCTTAGGCTTCATTTGCTCTTCTGGCCAGAATTACCTATGCCTAAGAAATTAAATTCTATGAAAAGATGAAGCTTTTTTTTTTCTGCTCACTCTCCTCACTCCAAAACAAGATCTCTAAAAATCAACCCCATAGAGTTTTGCTGGCTTAATCAAGACTGTGAATTCCCTCCTGAGTTGCTTGAGCCCTCAGCTCCCCTGGGACATCATGGGGTGGCAGAACCACTGTGTTCAGGTCTATTGATGCTGGCAGGTATCAAAAACTCAGACAAAGCTTTCAAGTTTTGAAAAAAAAAAGAGGTCTCCTTAAAGATGAGGAGAAGCCAGGCAGAAACCTGTCCTTGCTCCCACTTGGGCCAAATCCTAGCGAGAAGCTGAGGATGGGAATGGTGAATGAATGGCTCATCTTCCATTACAATGCTATTTAAAGCTCCAGCTTTCTTTCCACCCTGAACAGATTGAAGCAGTAAAAATTAATTAAGCAGTAACTCTGGACTGCTGCCATGGGCAGGGTGATGGCACAGCAGTCACCCCTGGGTCACCACAGTAATCCTGCACATTTTAGTGTGAGTTGCAGTAAATTCTACAATGTGAAAAACCTGCTCACTGCTTATGAGAGGTCGCCCAGAATTATTTCCTTATGTGGGGCAATGACAAAACTGTGCAAAAAATGCAAAGGTCTTGACTCATGATAATTACAAACTGGCTGGAGAAACATGGAAATCCTTAAAGGCAGGACAATCTCTCCATGCTGAAAACACAAAACATTTGCTTTTCCTGTGCTGACCCAAAGGACAGGCTGCAGTAGGTGGGTGAGCACTGCAGAGCTGCCACTGCAGTCATGTTCTGCAGACTGTTTTAAGGTTTTCTCAATGAATTGCCTTGTACTGGTGGGGGAAAAACAGACCCACAAAAACCCCAGAGAAAAATCCGAAGCAGCCGACCGCACATCAGTGCCTCTCCTGTGCGGAGAGCTCACCCTTTCCAAAGTCAACATTTTTCTTCCCTCTCTGGTTTTTGGGGGTGGGAAGGGGGTGTGTGGAATTTATCAAGCGTTTACAAACGAAACCAAGATAAAGCTGGATGTTTTTTATTTTCATCTACACACTGGCAAACAAGGACTGCAAGAAGTCCTTCGTTTCTCCTGTCCGGGCTTGAAGTTGGTGGAGAGCGAGATTTGAAAGACACCACTTCCACTTTTTTTCTTCATTACATCACTTCATATGACTGCACAGGCAAAGGAGCCCACATGATGCAAGCTAAACCTCTTTGGAGAGGAAGGCTGTTTCTCTTGGATTTACTCACAAGCTTCAGAGGCCAACAGCACAGTTAAAATTCAAGTATTTGAAAACCCAAACATGGCGTTTTCTTCATCAAATGCTCTATCCAGCATCAGTCCCCCGAGGAGCAGGAAGAAAGCAGATTCTTCCTATTTCTCCCTCATTTTCCATTCTTCATTCCTTTCTCTTTTCCCCCCCACCTCCACAAATGAAAAGGAGAAATCTCCTCCCCCTCCATCCCTCCTTTTTGCAGGCAGTGATTGGGAAATCAGAACCTGGAGCAGCTTCCCAGCCCATTCTGAACATGTGGGCAGGCTGTGCACTGCTCCAGCTCCCTCGCTGGCTCCTTTCCACAATGAGCTCAGAAAACACAGAGCCATCCCCAAATACTACAAGCACCAGACTGTTCTGCTTCTGCAGACTCCATCAGTGAAAATGATGAAGCAAGACAGGAAAATATCCCTCCTTCCCCTACCTTTCATTTATAATTGACCTCTTTGATCCTCTCTCTGGAAGGGTCTGAACTTTTCCTTGAGGTAGGCAAGCCTAGTGACAGGAAAAACAAAAACTCAATATTCACTTCAAGAAGTGGCAGGCATTAAAAAAAATGAAGTCCCTGAGAGAAAAGTGAAGGGGAAACTTGGGATTGGCAAAACTACCAAAAAACCTTACCCTGAAAGAGGACAAATCCATGACAGTGCTGTCTTTCTTGCAAGTGAGCAAACATATCTGCAAATTCCTAGGTTACTTGAGCAGTGCTTTTAAAAATTACTTGCTAGAGAAGCAAATATATATAAAAAAAAAAAAAGAAAAAAAAAAAAGAAAAAACTCTCAAAGCGGTATGATTTTTTAAATTATTAAATGGAGTTTGTAATATTTTTTTCAAAAGAAGGAACAACATCAGGGATCCACAAGGAGAAAGCCTGGGAGTACATCCTGGCACCTGAGATACAAGTAACTAGAAAAAAAAATAGAGTTATTCTTCCTAGTTTCACAGAGCCTAAGAAACTCCATACATTTGTTTAATCCTTTTTATCTGTGTTACTGCAACCATAAACTTCCTGCAGAGACACAGAGCTGCCCCCTTGCCACGCTGGCCTTTCAGACAGTACTTTTTCACTACTGCAAAAAAACATGTGCAGGCACAAAGGTCCCCTGGGCTACCTAGGCACGAATTTGGGGCTACCATGCACAATGATGAAGGCCAAAGAGAAGCTGGCACATCACTGCCACAGGTCAGCCTTGAGGACATGCACTCCCAAAGGAACAAACATCACTGGATTTGGTCACAGACTGAAGCCAAAGCCCAACCCTGCACCATTCATACTTCTGCAATCTCACTTCCTGAACATTTTTATTTTTTCATGAATGCAAAAACACCTCTTGAACTGCAATGCTAGCAGATAAATCATCAAGCTTAGAATGCCCAAAATTCTTTAAGAAACCAGTACAATACAAATATTATGGGTAAATCTCAGTTTGGATTAAAAACTGAGATTTGGATTAAAATCGGGTTTGAAATCTCTGATTGAGAGCACAGCTACACATACAAATTTTTGAATCATGAGTATTTCTGGTTGAAAAGGACCCCTCCAGGTCACCTAATCCAAGAGCCTGCTCAAAGCAGGTTAGCTCAGGGTGTTGGTTGAGGTGAGCTTTCCACCCCCAGGACAGATGTGCCACAGCCTCACACTGAACAACATTCTGCTGTTTAACTACCCGTGTGTGAAAAGTTCCCTTAATCACTTAATCTGACTTTCTCTTGCTCTGCTGATCACCCCTGGATGTTACAACATGCACCTCTGAGAAAAACCTGGCTCCACCTTTCTCTTTTCAGGTAGACTGGAGAGAGCAGGGAGGTCAGAACCTGCTCCTGAGCCTTTTGTCTCAGCCTCAGTGAGAGGCAATCACACACAGCAAGGCACAGCAAGCCTTGGGATGCCTGCAGGGAAGGGAAAGGTGCCTTCCATCATTTGGGCAGCTCCACTCCTGCAAGGCACAGCAAGTCTTGGGATGCCTGGAAGGAAGGGAAAGGTGCCTTCCAGCACTGGGCAGCTCCACTCCTGGAAGGGCAGCGGGTTCCTGGTGAGCCCCCATGGCCAGCATTGGGCACAGGGATGACTCAGGGGCTGGCCTGGCTCCTTGCTGACTCATTTCCCTGGAACTTTTGGAGTTAATCACTCTGGAGTGCTAAAGGACTGCTGAAAAGGACAAGTTGCTGCTTTTGCCCTCGTGTATTTTGTGATTCACAGAATTCTGCTGGTAGTTGTGAGTGCTCTGGAACCGACTGATGCCATCCTTGAGGCAACTCTCAAGGAATTCATTTTCTAGAAAAAACCAAAACAAGGTGTCAGTATCTAACTTAACAGTGTGACCTACACAACAAAAAAGACTTTGCATGGAAGAATATGTAACTGTAAGGCTGACAGCTGCTTAAGGGATATTGGACTAAGGCCACGGTCCTATGGAAATCTGAAATCAAAGAGTTTCTTAGTGCTACAAAGCAAAAGATAAACAGCACTCCAAAATAAACCTCATTTCCCCTGATTCCCAATATGCAACAAAAGAAGAAAACCAGACAACTACTGGTCAAACCAAACACCTGGTTTCCAGCATGCAGCCCTCAACTCTGCACTCAATCACAGTTTTGGACCTGTCATACCATGAGCCAGGAGGAAATACTTTAATTCGAAAAGCAACTGTAATTACACTAAAGAAAGAAGGCAAGTGTTCAATCTGCTGGCACCATAGCTCCATCTACCTTCCCAGCTTCCAGGGCACGCACAGCTGGCAGAGCAAACTGTGATGCATTTGTAAGTGATGCTCCCAGGTGTTTCCTCCGAGAACTGAGCCCCAGTTCTTTAGGGGCAGCCAGGCAAGTGTGTGTGCTACACAGAGAACATGTGTCCAAGGCTTCTGCATCTCCCCCCAAAAAGCCCCTCTTACAGCAAGTACATAAAGCATTATCTTAACTGTTTAAGTCTTTCCCCCTGGCATGCCAAAAATCTGTTGAGGTTCTGCCAAGAATATTTAACCAAGTCCTCCCTTAGAAAGGTGGTAAACAGGGAAAATAATCAAATGGGGTTAAAGAGACAATTTTCCTTTTTTCCTTCTGATAATTATACAGGATATATCTCAGAAACAGAAAAATGACCACCTTTTTACAAGAGATCTGTTGGTTTGTTGTTGTGGAGGTTTTTACGGCAACAGCTTCAGGTCACAGCCTGTTACTGTTGTCTTTTTCCATACAATGTTAAACACAGAGACTTGATGAACATACACTACAGGTGAAGTTTCCTTTGCATATGTCACATTACTTTTCTAAGCATTTTCTACTGATAAAAATCGATTCCAGCTCCATTTCATCCAGTTTTTTACTCCCACATTACCTGATATCAGCTATGAGCAATACATGTTTCAAATCCCACCTCCCAAGAGAAAGAATAAAACTTATCTGTCTGGAACTCTCCCTTAGAGCCTCCAAGGCGAGGGACTGTCCATGGCTTTCTTGGTATGGACAATTTTCCAAGCCTCAGTGAGATACAGACCATTTAACAGTCAATAAAATCATTGGCCAGTCATCAACTAGGAGACTATAAAAAGTTAAAATGATCTTTTGCAGGCAGATACAAGGCACTTTTCTCATGCCTCAAGGCAAAGGAAATACAAATGCAGTCTCTTTTAATGTCAAATGCGTGTTTAAAAAGTGGCTTAAATTAATCCGGTTTTCTTTATACCAAAATTAAATGGGAGCTCTCAGACACTTTTGATTCTCTTTCTTGCAGAAAGATTCAACAGACAGACAGTTTTCCTGTAACTAAATAACCTCTTGTAGATATTTAATATATAGCAATAGACAAATTTATCTGCCAGGAAGCAAAAAGGACTCACTGACTTCCAGTACTGACTTGTCCACAAGTACAGCAACTCTTCTAAAAGAAATGAAAGTTTTCTAGAAGTTTAGACAAGAAAGGAAAAGTTACAAAGTTAGTAACTTTTTAAACTGACTGGGTGACATTTTAATACTGGCCTGTGGTGCAAACAAACTGGAGTATCAAAGATATGCTGGATGAATAAATTGTACTACATCAAAAAAGAAAAAAAAAAAGAAAAGAATTGTTTCAATAGAACATCCTAGCAGGATTTTACTGATCCTACTGATCCCAGATGATTGGAGGGCTCTGTCTATGACACACATCCATGGACAAGCACACACACAGACTAGCAGAGGTTTAGGAACAGAAAAGCACTCATACTCATATGGCTCTGTTATATGGCACTGCAAATTAAGTGCAAATACAGTAAAATATATGAAGGGACTCACATGGTGAGCAAAATAAAAGCACAGACAGACTGGAAAACTTCCCACTAAAACAGAATTCATTCCTGAGGTATTCATTTCAATGGAAATATGCTTTTGCTCTTACTGAATTAAATAAGGAGATCTGCCAGTTATTACAAACGCAGAAGAAGCAGCTACCCTGAAAGACTGAGCCAGTCAAGAACATTAAATCCTACAAGTCTCTAAAGGTTTGTCACTTTTAACAAAGGGCTCAGACACTGTATTGGTAATCAAATCAACCTATAAAAACTATTACACTGTACACAAAGGAATGCAGAAGCTCTGTAATCGAGATACGGAATTGTCAGCTCACACGTATCAGGTGGAATCTAACCCAGGCCAGCAGCAGCCAAAACCATTATCTGCCTGATAACAGTTTGGCAGCCTCTGCAAAACGAGTCAGGCAAGCCTGCACCACATAATTGCAGCAGCATGCAGGGCTGGGGGAGCCAGCTCAGGTGTGGCAGCTGCCCTTGCCACGTCGGTGCAGTGTCCAGGCTAATGAGTGGCTGCTTGGGGCACAGTCCTGCTGCTTCCAGGAGCACAGCTGGATTCCTGCACAGCACTTCCCTGTCTAGACACAGCACCACATCCAGAGCCAGCACTCCCTGCCAGCCCTGGGGACACAAAGGTGGCCAGGGCAGTGGAAGCCACCACCGCACTCCTGATGGTACGAGCTGGGAGCCCTGAGCTGAGCTGGGGTGCTGGGACACACAACACTCCCCAAAAACGCCCTCTTCCCAAAAGGCACTGGACAAAGTGATGAAAACACAGCTGTACAAACTTGTTCCAGCCTCCCCAGCTCTGGAGGCAGCTCTGCACTGCTCTCGTGATGGGCAGACCTCCTAAGGAACACTGGCAAGAGCCCTTCTGACTCTCATGCTGAAAATGTTCAGGAATGTTTTTCTTCCACTTTCTGCTGTAAAAGACACAAAATAGTTGGTGATGCTGTGGGTACAAAGGAGTGCCTCAGGCACCCTCAGTTAATCTTCATTATAAAATAACTTTGTCAGATGCTAAATTGGTGGGAAACTGGACACTGGTTTATATACATAAATAATATATATACCTGGTCATCCTGTGCTTTGGCCAATTTATTATATCCTGGATTTCAAGGCAAAGAGCAATTTTTTTTCTAGTCTCTCTTTTTTTCTAGTCTCACTTGGTACAGGAAATGTGACAGTGAATGCAGCACCAAGCATTTCAACTAGTGAGCCCTACAAACTGCAGAGAAGTGCAGGACATCTGCTCGCTCCACTGAGCTGTGAAGGAAAGCAACAGATGACAGCCTTATGCTTCAGTGTCCTGTGGCACTTTTCTTAATAACAAGGATCAAGAAGACACTCAAAGGAAAAGCACATATTTATGTCATTAAAAATCTCACATCTGATGCTAAAAGCAGTGAAACCCCCAACACCATTCCAAATGAGGAGTACAGCAAGTCAAACTTTAATGATGTCTCCTGGGCATTCCTAAATTATAGCCTAAAAATTAACACATATTGTAGCCATCCAGCAAAGATTGTTTTCCACAGGGAATTTAAAATCATAGCACACCTTGACATTTGTCTAAGGCATTGAGGTATTTTAAACACATACTTATGGCTTCTAGTCTCAGTGAAATGACTTACTTTTGCATTTGCAGTTTCAGAATTCCAGCTAAATGGAAATGCATACACAGTCAGTGGTGAATGTGACAGAAATAAAGCAGTAAATGAGGTGTAGGAAAAAAAAAGAGAGGGAAAGAGTGAGAAAGAAGTAAGGATCCAGTGGAAGCTTGGGCGGGACCAGTGTTTCAGAAGTTTAAATCAGAAATTTAAATTTAATTTTTGAGTTACATTCTCATCTCTCAGTATTCCTTCAGTATTTTTCTCCCTTTGTTTCTTGCAGTCAAACAGCTGCTCCTAAAAGTTAACCTGGTTGTTCTGGGGTTTTTTGAAAGGCTTGAATCCCTCTTTCCAATTTCTGCAGAGAGTGGATCCTGTTTCCTCCATCAAGTTCTAATTAAAATGAAAAGGTTCATTTCTACACTTCTTAACAGAGCTGTTATGGCAAACTTCACCCTAAAGCAAACTTCAAAAGGGTAAGACTAGAAATCATTTGCATTGGTGTGATCAAAAAGAAAGACAAAATAAAGTAGATGTAGGAATTTGATGGGTTGCATGTGTGTGTATGAGTGAATTCTTCTCAAATTAGCTTTGATCTGGAGAATGAAATCCCAGTATAAAGAATTTCAGACTTTGGTCATCAAAACATCTATGTGCACACTTATTGAAAGAGACCAAAATAAGCTCCAAACTGCCAGTAAATGCAGAAGTGGAAAGCAGCAGGTTCATTTCAAGCACAAGACTGTCACCCTTCTTCCCTCAACCACTCTTCCCTGCCCCATATGTTTTTCTAGAAAAACTTAAGATCCGTTTATGAACTGAAAACACAAAAAAGCAAACTACAAACTCTCATCTGGAATCAGCTTCAGTACTCACAATTGCCAAGAGCTGTGCTGTTATAGTGGGGGTCAGAGCGTGGTCACTGCTGAATCAAACCTGACTGGAAGCAATCTGTGAATCACCTCAGGTCATAGCCCTGCCTTGAGTCAGGATCACTTTCAGTGGTGGCATTCCTGACAGACACCCAGGGAGCCTTGTTTGACAGCACTGCTGCCACTGCCAGGGATCCTGTTCTGCACTAATTTACCCAACAGATGACTGCTGCTTCCTCCTTGGGAGAGCCTTTTAAAGAGTCGTGTTACTCCTCCAGCTTTTTTGACTCGGCTCAGATCCTGCCCATCTTTCTTCAGAGGTTGTGTTTTCTTTATCTCCAGTCATTTTAAGAACTCTGCTCTGGACTTGGGCTCATATCTTTCCTGGACTGTGGGGAACGAAATTAGAAAGGGCCCAGTCTGAAGCCAAGGAGCTTTGCAATTTCAGAGCAAAGTAGAAAGGTTATGTGATTTGTCTTGCTGATACAATAGTTTAGTTTAGGCATTCATTAAGGCACTAACCTTTTTTCACATCCACATAATGTTATTTTTCCTAGTGTAGGCTGTGATGCACAAAAAACGCAATATCTATGACCTAAAAAACAATTAGCCAGTAATTCCAAACCAGGAAGCCATCACCATTCACTGTTAAATCCTCAACACGGATGCAATACACAGCTTTGCTCCAAAGAGATTATATTTCAAATAATTCCCTTCCTGCAGTCCCACACCATCAGAATAATTAGCCACAGCTCTCTGTTCTTCAGTGAAGATGTACAGGCTAACAGCTTGATTTTAATTCCCCGCTGGAGCAAGTAACTAATTACAACCTGCATTAAAAGTTAGCTCCAATAATTTAACAGGGTAATTCTGAAGATCTGACAGACCTCTAAATTATGTGTAAATAGATTGTTATGAACGCTTGAGAAAATTAGATTATATATTTAAAAGTCTCCTACAGAGCAAACTGAAGGCCAGCTAAGCACACGAGTCCTTGATCACAGCAATTTCAGGTTTTGTGTTTAATAATGCTAACAGTTCCATACAGCTTCTGGCCCAAATAAATCAACAGCTATCCAGACAAAAATCCAACTTTCCTGAACAGAATAGGGTCAGCCACAAAAAAAAAAAAAAAAGAAAAAAAAAAAAAAAGAAAAGGTATAAAATTCAGTTAAGCTCCTAAAGTTTGAGACAAGAAAATGGTAATTCTGCATTAGCATATTTTAAAAATAAAGGCCTTTATCATCATGACAGGGATGAGATAAAGAATCTTTAGGTTTTATTCCCAAAACTTGATAGCTAGCTAACATAATAAATACCCAACACACTGGACTGTCTGCACTTGAAGCTCATTAGTACTACTGCTTTCCAGAAATAAAGGTTTGCTTTGGTGACCAGTGCAGGGCCCCTCCCTGGTCTTACAGTGTAAAAGCCAGAACAATGAGAGCTTGGGGGGAGAGGAAAGGAGAGGCAGATTATCTTACTTCATATCAGTGTAAGAAGTAGAAATGGGAGGGCATTACCCAGGATTGTTGAGAGGAGAGAGATCAACTGCAAATTTCCTCCTTCAGCAGAAAATCTGTCTGATTTCAGTTCACAGTTCCAACATCACACATCTTACCAAATTTAAGATAAAGATTAAAATAATTTCAAAATTTAGCCTGAAGATGTAACAAGCCTTTATACTCATGCAGTCAATGTCCACAAGATGCAAAATGAGTTTCAAATTGGTTATATGTTTCTAAAAGCCTTAAGCACCTCTCCTTTCACTTTTGTGGCTATGTGATAAAAGCATGGCAGAGGCAATATTGCAGCATTTCACCTCTGAGTTCAATGGAAAACTCACAGTCCTCTCACCAGAAATGCACAGCATGTCACATTTCCTGAGCTTTAGCACAGAAATATTTGTATTTCTTTTCCAACTTCTTTTTCACACTTCTCTCTTGCACCTGTTCAGACCTAGTTCCTCCTTCCTCTGTATTCCAAAGACAATTCCGTGTGCCAAAGGAAATGCGCTTGAGAAATCTTGGGTCCAAAAAGGCACAACCACAAGAATCCATCCTTTCCAAGAGCAGAGCAAGGAGTGTCCCCTGAGCTCTGGGGGGGCTCCCCAGTTGCCCTGCCAGGACACACTGCCAGCTCCAATGCCAATGAAAAACAACCAGTATTTCCCAGTTGCCTGTCACAAGGCACTGGGGCAGCAAGGTGCTTCTAGAAAATGCTTTAAAAACCTCCAGGTATGTGCAGAATGGCTTTGGATATCACACACCAGGGAAACTGCAACTTAAAAGAACTCCTGAGCAAGTACAAGGTTAAAAAATCCAGAGGGAAGAGGAAATTCTTGTCTTTCATCTCCTACACACATGAACTCTCACTTCTACTGGGAAAAGCACTTGCTTAAGCTTATGTAAGGAGAATAAGCTTTAAGTAGGATGTATATCTAAATAAAATCATCTGCTTTCAGACTTTTCTCCCCAGATGTTAAAATTAAATAAAGACACTTTGCTACTGGAAGCCAGTCTAGCTGCTGTATTTATCACTGGTCAGAGACTGCCTAAAGAGCTACACTTATGATACATCAAACCCCACTGGACCTCCTGGCTGCTCTTCCATATGAATTTCTGTGGTGATGCTACGGCTCTGATCCTGATTTGCAGTTCTGATTCTGCTGTGGAAAAGGGAGAAGCTTCACCCAGAGGGTGGCTGTGCACTCAAACAGCCTCCCCAGGGCAGTGGTCACAGCACCAGGAGCTCAAGAAGAGTTTGGACAACACTCTCAGACACGTGGTCTGATTTTTGGGGCTGTCCTGTGCAGGGCCAGGAGCTGGAGCCAGTGATCCTTGTGAGTCCCTTCCAGCTCAGGATATTCTATGATTCTGTACCATGGAAGCCTCAGAAATGCAGTTTATTCTGTAACTGTTAAAAATTTGCATTCTTGAGCCTAAGAATAAGCAATTATTCCCATTCATCAAAATTACAGTCCCTAGAAACTGTTGAACCTATTATGTGTAGCCCAAGGCCAATTGCTATGCATACAATTGAAAATAAGATGTAGATGTCTTTCAGCCTCTTGAAAGGATTTTTTTTAGAAGTCCATAGGTTATTTAGATAAAAATTCACCCCAGAGCACCACTCAGAAATCAGTTTTATCAAAAACCTGAACGATAAGATTGGCTCAGATTCCTTTCTTGAAAAAAACATCCATATCTAATTAAAGTGTATAAATCAGACTGATGAAACAGGAAATTTGTCCCCCGAAGATACAGTCTATGCTATCAACTTTTACCCAGGATTAGCCATACGTTCTTTCATTTCACTTCACTCAGCTTTCTCAGTCTGTAGTTGTTGCTCAATTACCAAAATATATCCACTACCTATTACAACCTCCTGCACCTCTCTAAGTCAATTCCTTGAGTTCTTCCAGGACAGATATACATAAAAAATCATCCAGACTGTTCCTGCCTTCAGTTTTTACACATCAGAGCATCTTTTTGTGCTGTGTTCTTGTGTGTTCTGGTTTTAGGCTCAGTCTCAGACTGCAGGAAATCCCCTTCGTGCACAGTTTCACCTCCTACACACAACAGCCAGAGGTGGCACAGGTTATTCCATTTAGGGTTTAGAACTCCAGCTGGAGTTTGTAACCCAAGCAGAACAAGGGGCAAGCAGATGTATTGATCACCAAAGCATTCACAATAGGCTGGCAAATCAATGCTGGCCATGTCAATCCTCTCCTCTCAACAAAAGAGCCCAAAGGAAATTATACCATTCATGAATTTGGTTGATGCCTTTTTCTGGTCTTAGGAAATAAAGGCTCAGACAGGGTCAGAGGGTTGGGGTCGTTTCCCTCGGTATTTTAATAGGATCCCATTCCATGGCTTCTGCCGTCCAGGTAGAACGCGGCGCTAAAGCCCCGTCCCCCCAGTCGAGTGTACAATTAAAGACTCTACACATTAGCAGATCTACCAGGAGGGCCCAGTAAGGGGCTGGGGTGGGCTCACTTCTAGTTTACAAAATCTGTCCTGCTAGGAGACCTTGAGGGCTCACGAAAACAGAGTGTTTGGTCTCTAACTCTCCATGGTTTCAGAGGTGTTTGGTCTCCTGGCCCTATAAACACCATGAAACCAGGCTGAACTATCACCTAAAGCATCACAAGTGTGCATGCTGATACTTGTGAATATAGGGAACAGTGTAAGAAGTATTCAGGAGAAAAGCAGAAAAATCCTTCAGGCATCATGGTTTTGCACTTCCATGCTGGAAAGCCATCCTTGTTCTGTTTTGCTGGAATGCAGCCATTCCAGGCTACCTTGCCTCACCTGCACGTGGGTCAGTTTATCCACTTCTATCCCAGACTCACACAGCAAACCCCAAATTCCATTAAATCAGCTCCTCAAGCCAAAGTTGCTTTTTGTGTTCTTTGTATTTATTTCCTTTAACTTGAGGGAAAAAAACCCTCTTAGGGTGTTTTGAATGCTGGCCTGTAGAGACACAGCTTCCCCTTTGCTGCCTCTTTCCACCTGCAGGGAGCAAACCTCAGCACTCACACCCTGCTCCTCCCACGTGCTGACCTTGGCGTGCCCAGGTGATGGCAGTGAAAGGAGAAAGCTTTCCCTTCAGACATGTGAGAAGCTGCTGCATAAAGCATGAAAAAAGGCACTTGCCCTGCACCGGTAGCGCTGGGAGATAAGGGCTGGTCAGACAGAACCCAGCTGATAACCCAGCTATCTGCTACAGTTACAGATAATGCACAAACCCTGCCTTTCAGCCTCCCACAAAAGCACACAGGCTCCGCTCGCTGAGTTTAACACACTCCAGAAATCATTCATTCTTCTGTTTCTCTGCAGATTCCTGAATGCTCACCAAGCTTTGGATGGGGATTTGTTACCCTAGGTTATCAGCAAGCACTCCACCCCTGGCCTGCTCTCACGATGACTTTAGCATCTCCGCAGCCCAGTAATCTTGAACAAGTTAGATGAGGAATGAAGATCCTCCTCTAGGGCCAAAACCACCAAATTAACATTTCCACAGCAGTGTCCCTTGACTGAGATCATCACTGCCACACCTCCAACAGCGTGCTCAGTTTTAGGTCCTCACTGCAAGAAGGACATTGAGGTGTTGGGAATGTGTCCAGAGAGGGCCAGCAGAGCTGGTGAAGGGGCTGCAGAACAAGTCTTTTGAGGAACAGCTATAGGGTTGTTTAGCCTGGAGAAAAGGAGGCTTAGGGGGGACCCAGTCACTCTCTACAACTACCTCAAGCAAAGCTGTAGTGAGGTGGAAGTTGGCCTCTTCTCAGGGGTAAAAAAGGCTAAGAGAAGAAGAAATGGCTTCAAATTGTTCCAGGGAAGGTTTAGACTGGGAATTAGAAAAATATCCTCTCACACCCCCTAAGAAGGAATTCACCCAGTCAGCTGCAAAAATCATGAAGAAAAAACCCTCATCCCGCAGAAGAACAAGCATTATGCCCATCTGATCAGGGCTAAATTGACTTAAAACACCACCCTATCAAAGAGTCAAGGCAAAAACCTCAGTGCAGACAGATGCTGCCCAAGGGTGTCAACAAGACCAACAGGCATCTCCAGCTCGAATGCATTCCTCCTTCTTTCCCAAGATTACAGGAAATTTACACTGAAGCAAAAGCATCCACGCTCTACTCATGAGTTTCAGTAATGGGTGTGATGCTCACTCCCACACTCTGCTCCCTTGCTCGAAGACAAACTAAAGGGGATGATTATCAGCTCAGCAATTTGTTAAGCATGAGCCCCAGGACTTAAAACATTTCCTACAGAGCATCAAGGGAAAATCTCCATATTCCCAAGCAAGTCTGTGGCCAGTTCACAGCTAAGTATTTATGATGAGGGCCACACATTCATGGCCAAGCAGGAAGCAGAAAGCATATCACTGAAATGGGCTGAGACCTGCAAGTATCCCACCAGAAAAGGATGGCATTTTCCTGCCTTTCCAGCTCTCTTAGAATATTACCTCCCTTAAAACTATACACAGGCTTTAGTGTCGACAGATGCTGCTCCTTCAGCCTCTGCTGTAGCCCAACAGCACTGCTAGAATCAGGGCTCCTAACTTGCCTCAGAAATCATGGGGAAAAAGGAATGGAAAATGAAATGGAAGAAGCACTGTCTAGCTCACAGAGCTCCCACTCCTGCTATCAACAAGCTAAAGGCAAGCAGCAGGAGGCCTGGTGAAAGGCTGCTGTGTGTAGAAAGCTGAAGAACAGAAATAGTACCACGGGAAGCCAAGCCCAGGCTGTTTCAAAGGACACTGGAAGAGATTCACAGAGCCAGCTCACAGGCACTGGCACATTTCAAGCCAAGGACGTAACCAAGCCTCGTCATTAATATAAACAAAACCATACATCGTACACACACACATGGGATCGTTTGTGTGTTTAAGATAATTTTTGGTTTCTCTTTCAGGGAGCTCAATCATAGCTGACACACCATGGTAGAAGGTGACCTTACATAGCATCTGTGTTGCAATTTGTGAATGTGTTGCTAGGGTGAGCTAAGGATAGGAGCTGAGCCCTGGCTCTACGTTTTCTGGCTTTTTTCAGCTCATGTCAGCCCTTATTGTTATTTCCACATAGGGAGAGGAAGGTGTGATTAAGAGGAAGAATACTGTTGCTCTGCTTGACTGTTTCTTGGCAGTTGGTGGATTTTGCTAAACTCCTTATCAGAATAAACCTCTTTCATGCAGTGGAAGCATTTTCATCTACAGAAAAAGATTTGCTGAAGTGTTCCCCAACCCAGCATTACACACAGCCTCCCTATCAGCAGGGGCTTGATCCCTCTAAACTGCAGGAAAGGAAGACAGAAGTCGAATCTCTTTGAAATAACCTTTTAAGTCAAGTTTCAAGTACTTATTGGGAAATAAAACAAACTAGCACACTTGGGTGGACAGATGATTCACTCCCAGCTCTTAGCACTACCTCATGTTACCTTTCCTGGAAATACAACCCACCCAATAATTTTTCTTATTTCCCTACTCTTCCTAACACATATTCAACTGCAGATGTCTGTGTCCCCCAGTAAGAACTGTGAGATGTATTATGAACAATTTTAAAGTCCACAGACTGTGCTTGTTATTTCTGGTAGACAACGGAAAAGGTTAGCAATTAATCACTGTCTGCTATCTGCACTTAAAAAGTGGCCATTATTGATAAATGTGTTCCCACTTCAAGCACGTTACTGAGAACTGGTGAGAAGTCTGGACTACTACAAAACCTGAAAACATTAACTGGTCAAATAGCTTTTGAGGCCAGAACACAAATACCAGCTTTGCTAATTGAAAAGATGACGTCGTTGGGCTGATTTATGACAGGCATTGCTGATGTTTAGATTAGGAAAATTTACTTGAGATGGCCAAAGTAAACTCCAGGGCCTTTGTTTTGGATAGTTCAGTTTATGAAGCTGTCATTTAAAAGAGGCATTAGAAATAAACAGATACGTGGTGATAGAACCTATGGAAGAGGCTGGGGTGGGGGGTGGTGGTGCTGGCATTGTTTTATTTTTAAACCCACATATAACTGGCACAGCAGTGTTTCCTCCAGGCTCCCACTCTTGTCCCCTCTCAGAAGTTTCCAATACAGCCTTCTGCCTAAAATACCATTAATGATGGCAGCATATGTTGTTTATGATAAAGGTCTACTCAGTGTTCCAACAACTAAAAAAGTAGGGAATATTCTATATTCCCGAGAGAAACAGGCTGAAAATACTCTCCCTGAGTCACAGATATTCGCTAGGCCACAATTCAGGTAGTTTCCAAGAATTCAAGCTGTGGCTGAAATGATTTATAGTCAGAGCAGTGAATTAAAACATTCGTGATGCTCAGAATTATTCCCGGTTTATGGTCTTTAATTACAAGTAGTTTTCTTTTCTTAGCAATTTTGTTTTTTTACTATCTAATACATTTGACACTTACTGCTTTTTCCTGGCTGAAGACTAGAACACAAGGATGTTTTAAGGCATCTTAACCCAAAACCTTGGAGCTTTTCTTGTGCAACAAGGAAAGAGATGCCCTCCTGTACATTGCAAAACAGACTGCACTGAAACAGGCTGCTTGAAGACAAAAAACCAAGTGGAATCCATTCCCAAAAGAAACAGCAGAAACTCATCCAAGATCTGACTGCCAGGCTCTGATGCACACTGAACTCAGTTTTTTTCCCTGCATTTACTCAGGCTTTACCTGTTTAACCAAACACGTGGTGCTGCTGTGGAAAAACTGCTGTCCAGGTGAATGGGGGCTGCTACAATCCACTAGTAATGCCAGTGGATGCCAAATATTTATTGGCTCAGCAAGGGGAAAAAAATGTAAAAACAATTCAATTTTTTTTAAATTTTAAAGATTTTTGATTCTGTGTGGTTGCTCACACAGAATATGAGCTTCAGACGGAGTCAGTGCCAAAGAGCATCTACAGGCACTTGGAACAATTATATAAAGTTCTGGGTGAGATTGCAACAGCAGGGTAAATATCCAGAGGAATACAGGACTAAACTAAGTAGTAAATGCCCTAACCTCCTTGCATTAAGAGAAAGAATAAAATGGTATAAGGTAAGGCTGTTGAAGGAGTTCACCTGTTTCTGCATAGGACAGCAGAAAGAAATTATCCCAGTGTTGGTTTGGGAGCCAGAAACTCTTGCATATGGTGGGACCCAAGACCCCCTTAGTCATGGCCAGAGTAAAAATGAGATTAATTAGATGCCTGGTAAGTATCACATAATTAGAATTAACCCAGGATAATCAATCAGGCATATCAAATTAATTTAAAGCCTCTGTCTTCCAGGTGTTGTACTCTTTAGAGTATGAGGTACCCCAAAACAGTGTCACTTGTTGGTCACAAAAATATCAAATGTTTTGTGAAATCATTAAAAAACCACTGCCATTTTGAATTTCCAAAGACTTTCACCTGTCTTTGGTGGGGGCACTTCAAGGAAAAGGGAGAAGGGATATTTGTGTAAGGCAAAATTCCCACCTTATTACAAAAGCAATCCAAAAAGCAAGCAGACCTTGAAATTCCCAGCTTTTATAACCATTAGCAGAATTCAAATCAGCTCACAAGTAATTCCTGGGAATTTTAGATAAGTTAAGCATTAACTGCTGAGGGAAAAAGAGACTTTTCCAAAAAGGAATGCTGTGTTTTCTACCCATTGAACCACAGTAGGGCAGACTCTGCCCTGTAACCCATTAAAGTAACTCCAATTGCCTTCAGTGGTTTACACTGAATTTTTAATTGATGCATCTATATTTATCTTTCAGCAAGCAGCTTTTCAAGGCAGTACAAGAAATTTCATACATGCTACTTCAAGTGGAAATCAAAGTGAAAAAGTTTAAACAAAACCAGACAAAGCCAAGCAAAAATCCCCCACAGCTTCCCAAAAGCACAGTCTAAGGGAGTAAAAAAAGGCAATTTCAAATACATAATATTAACTAAAATGCCACAAAAAGAATCATCAACTGCCCCTCCCCAAAAAACCCAACCAACCAACACAATGTGGATTTCCTTCCTCTAAGTGGCCACCTGGATTTAAGAAATGTAAGACCTTTGGCATTCTCTCCAAGACAACTAAAACTGTTTGACAGGTTAAAAAATCAGCTTTTTGTTTGCTTTCTGGATGAGGAAAGGGAAATTAATTAGGCATCTTCATTCAAGGAAACCAGTCCAATGGTATGGCTTTATTTGCCATGCCATTATCTCTATTATTTACTCAAAAAGTAAGATATTTTAAAGCAGTATGAAAAATAATTGGCATCCATAATTATAGGAGTTGCTTATCTAGAAGAAATTGTGGTCATTTACATTTAAAATAACGTCCCTCAACAAACTCCACCTCCTGATATTTCACCTCAGTTTTGACATAAGCTGAGTAGCAGCAATGTCTTCCTGATTTTTACTTTTGCAAAAACTCCTTAAGAGAATGGTTTAAAACTCCAGTTTCACCTATAAAAGACTGAAACACCTTACCATAAAATCTTTCTGTAGACATTTATTAGTTTATATCTACAACAGAAAGACAGAAGATCTTCTCCAGACCTGCTGAGCAAATCAGGATTAAAACTCTTACTCTCCTAATGCTTTGAATTTAGGAAATTCACTGTTACAATGGGATAGTTAAAAGAAAAAAGTCTCCTTCAGACATGCACACTCACTCCCATCAAAAGAGTGCCAAACACCATTCCATTAAGTTTTCCAAAAAAAAAAAGTTTTGGAGTGAGAATACAGAAGAATTTCAGCTCTGAATTGCCTGCAAGTTCACAGCTCCTGTTTTCACATGCTTCTAACAATAAAGCTCCATTACATAACTGCAGTGCTGCTCTTGCCATAGGAAATCTTTCAGATGATTTCCACGTTGCATGTGGCAGGTCATGCCCTCGCTGCAGCTCCAGCAAAGCTGTGCCTCAGCTGACAGCAAATGAGAAAATTGACTTCCATGTCCCTCAAAAGCTTTCACAGCAACGTCACAGAAACACTGCCTGCTCCAGCCTGACAAACTTGAGCTATTTCACAAGATTTTCCTCACTTAAACAAAGAAAAAAAAAAAAAAATATATATATATTTCTGCTCGGTTGACTACAACCAATACCCTAAATCACAAAGCAATTGGTGTCAGTGGACACTGTGGTACAGCTGCACCCATTTAAAAGAACAGCTGCTCAAGAAATAAAAGCACATTCTTTTCACCCAGCCACAAAACTTTCAGAAACATGAGTGACAAATCTGCCTAAGTGGATATTTATTAGCAACACTAAGGGCTCCTCCTTAGATCCCCAGTGTTTTGTTCCAGGCCCAAATCTTCTCTCAGCATAAAATTACTCTTTTTTTTTTTTTTTTGTGTGTGTGATTGTCCTGGCTTCTACGAGCAGCTGCTTTTGCCAAAAATTAATAATAATTATTTGTCTTCAGATTCAACATATCCTCAGTGCTGCCCATACACGTGAGTGAGCTCTGATAAGGCCCCCAAGTAGCAGATGCTCTTTATGGCTCTTCCTATGCCCAGGTGGAGCCCCCACACCAAAGCCTCTGATGCTGCACTCTGCAAGCCCAGCTTCACTGCAGGCATCTGGGTTTGTGGCAAACGAGGAGGTTTTACTTTTTCCCATGGCCTCTGTGTCATATCCTGTTTCTCAGAGTCCTCCCATTCCCCTAAACATGACTTATCTCCCCAGCACTTCTCTTTCTCAGACTCCAGGCTGACAGCGGAGCGGCGTGGGTGCCAGCTTTGCATAAAATTATATAAAGATTTCAAACCATGCTCTGCTGTTTCCCGGCCTTTGGTCATTCTAAGAAATAAAAGCTTGGGAATTTGAGGTCTGTGAAGTGCTTTGGAATGCAAGATAGGAGTATTATGCAGAAGTACTGTTTATATTTATTTGGTGTAATAGAATTTAGTTCAAATAAACTTTGTAAGTGATAGAAGTAAGAAAGTATTTGTTTCCAAGACTACACTCCAAAATGACTAAAACGTGTTTCCAGATTAAAAAGTTACAGATGCACAAGCACAAAGCCAAGACCAAACTCTGCTGTCCTTAATCAAGCAAGATGACCCTAAAGCTACTGGAGGTCTAAGGCAGTGTACAAGAGGAGGAAACTGGATCTTTGACATGTTGGTGGATGGAAACAGCACAATAATCACCCCCTGTGGAGGTACTGACATCTGGGTCTGAGAGCAGATGTGCAGCAGTACTGGAGGTGGGGTGAGATTTGGTGGGTTTGGTTTGTTCGCTTTGGTGGCTTCTTCCCTTCCCTGGAAATAATCCAGGGACAGCATATGGAAAATAGAACACAACAAGAAGGAAGGAGTGCTCCTGAGAAAAATATCCTCAGCAGATCTATGCATGGCTCAGGAAATGGACAACTGACCCCTGCTCAGGAAAGATTTTTATCAATGAAGAGCTTTTTTGGTTTTATAATCAACATCATTGCAGAAGGGTGGGGGAAGGCAATGCAGCTTATCATATCTGCTGCACTATTTCTCAACTTTACACAAGAGACTTCAGAAACTGCTGTGGAAATGCTGGCCATTAACACACAAAAACCTTTTAAGGAGGATCACAGAGCAGGGGTGAGTATCTGGTAAGAAGTTCCATCTGCTGAAGCCAGTGGTCCAAGCAGCTTCCTCTGTGCAACCTGAAGCCCTTTCCAAACACACACTTTGCCCTGCTAGCCAAAAGTGAAATACAAGATGTGCTCACATTTGGCCCCAAATGAAAGCCTAGAAATTATTATGGGTTCTAGTGGATATCAGTAAAAACAATCTTTTTCTTTTTAAACAATCCTCCCCCAAACACCTCTCAGGAAAAAAAGGCTAGGACAAAAACTGCCTCAGTGCTTACCCAGAAACACACAGAAATAAATTGTGTATAAGCCTGCAAAAATTAGGTGATCAAGTAGTCCCAGAAGAGGGGAACCCAAAAGCACCACTGAGTGATGTCCTGGAAGGGAGAAGAGAAGCAGGGGAGAGGAGCACAAGTGACCCAAATCAGGGCTCAGTGCCAGGTGTGAGGTCAGTTCTGTTCTCAAGTTTGTAGGCACGCATCATTCCTTTATAAAATGGACTACTGCATTTACACAGCAGAGCAGCAGCAGCCAGCTCCAAGAGATTCACTCATAAATTTGCCAGAATACACACACAAATTCGATGTTATACAGAGCCCTTTCTGGGCTCGAGGGTGAAGGGAACAACTTGTTTTCAGCTCTATCTGAACTGCACAGACAGCACAGAGAATAATGGTTCTGTATTTTCCTATCCTGAGCTGATGGAAGAAGGTGCTGGCTACAAATGTAAGGCTCACATTATTGAACTCCATTCAAATATTCCCCTCATTTAGACCACAGACCTCAGAAATGGGTCTACCCATTTTTCTTTCCCTCCTTTTTGAGAACTTAAGGCAGTAATTCAGACATGCAAATGTCAGAACTAGTTAAATTTTAAAGTAGCTTCATACCAGAAGGTACCAGAAGAGGTTTCTAAACTGCTTTTCCAACAGACCTAACTATCCACTTTTAGAAGCAAGCCACTTCCACAGTGCTCCAGATACAGAGAAAGGAGCTGAACCCACATTTTTTAAATAGGATGATCTGATGCAGTGCAGGTGTTGACTAAAGCCCCCAAGCAACCATACAGACTGGCCTGTCTCTAGCTCACTAAAGTCCTTTTGCATCCTTAGATTGCCATGGCTACTTCTCCAACCTCTTTGGGGTCTCTTTCAAACACACACAGATGCCCTCCAAATTCATTTGCTGTCTTTGCTATTTAAATGAACTCTATTTCCCTAATGCAAAGCCCACAATTTACAACTGAAGTGCTGAGAACAGGGACAGGATGGATGAGCAGCAAGTGTATTTAGCAACAACTGGTTACATAACTTTATTCTTCAAAAGAAGAACCTACAGCCAGGCAAAACAAAGCAGTTAAGAAGTAAACAGTAAAATGTATAATGCATTCAGCTTCATCTTACTCTTTGAGTCAGTGAACAGACACAAACCATTACTGTCACTGGCCTACATATGGATTTTTATCTTCTCTAACAGCTCTAGGATAAAATAATCTAAGGAAATCCCACATTTTAAAAAATACTTTTCTACACCACAGTTCCACATAGGTAGAACTGGGATCAGTCATCCCTGGCAGTATAAAAAGGCTGTGGACCCTTAAGATAACCCCACTTAATCTAACACATGCTTTACAAGCAGTGGTAGCAACACCCCGATGGTTTAGAATTCCCAGTTGCAATAACACTGCATCAACAGCACGTTTGGACCAGCCCACGAGCCATTTGAAAACTCTCAGGGAAGATTTTCAAGCTCTCTTTGTTACATTCACACGGGCTGTGGTTGTTGTTTAAATTCAGCCTTCAAGGCTTTGGCACTCTGGGGACTTGGTGGAGTCCGGCACGGGGTCGCTCCTGCTGGAAGTGCCAGCACTGTCCCTGTCTGGAGAGAGAGAGCTCACAGCCCAAACCTGCACCAGCCCATTCATGCAACCCAAGGACAGCCCAGCCAGCTGCCATGTTTTTGTGTCCCTTTCCAGCAGGACTGGCTTTTTCATGGCTTTACCAAAATAAAAGCAAGAAGCTGTTAGTCACGTTTAAGAGCACCAGTGTCCCCGTTTGAGACGGCGTTCTCCATTATTCCTGCTATTTGACATGCTTTCCCTTTGCTCTGAGACATTCTTTCCATTGAATTTGCAACAGAATGAACATAAAACAGACCTTAAAAAAAAAAAAAAGGACATTACTCTGAAATAATAAGAAGCAGACAAAGCCATAGCAATTTCTGTTGGCGTAAGACAGATTAGTGGAATTTAACACACAGCCTGATGAGTACCTCCCACCAAAGGATCAACCATAGACAAATGAAATGATTAGGGGCAGCCATTGCTAAATAAAAATTCTTATTGAAGCTAAAAGCAATCCAGTTTCAAGGGAAGTTCCAAGCAAAGACTAAAAGCATTGCAATGCTAGCAGAGTTCCATGCTTTTTCAGTAAGTCAGGAATTAGAAACGTGTTTGGTTTATGAAAAGGAATGAATAACACGCTTGACCATCACACGGAAGAATTGGAACAGATCACTCCGTGTGTCCTTTCCAGACCTAAGATTTTTAAGATGACTGGACACTGAAAGCAAGATGATCCAGGTGGTTATTTGTTAGCCTGTTATCCTGCCCTTGTGATTCCCTCTTTCCTTCCCAATCAAGTGTACTTTTAGCTTCCAAAGCACTTTCAATCTCAAACACGGTCTCAGGAAACACTGCATTATTTCAGAGCGCTAAGTTTGATGTAAATTGTAGCTGAAACAGGAGAATATTTGAAGTGATCAATTAATCTGGTCAGCATTCTGAAATGCCCAATTATATGGTTAACATAAGCATGCTGAGAGCTTGAAAGCTGAGCTAGATGAGTAATGAAATTCTCTGGCTTCGTGGTTGAGTAAAAATGAAGAAGGGAAGTGGGGGGAACAGAAATCGTCTTAGGCCAAGAAACAGAAACATTTCAAAGTAACCCCAAGAGCAGGTTCTTCTCAAAATAAAGTTCTTTATGTCATTTTTGGCTAGCACATATCTCTATTAATCTTTAAAAAGTGAAACATAATTTAACATTTAAGCACAAGTGACAAATTCTGTTTTGAAATAAGGTCTGACAAATTCTTTACCTAGCTCATTTGGTATTTCCAGAGTTCATCCCACTGTTGTCTTTAATTCATTGGCTGAAAATACTCCAGTTGTGTTAGTCCTCTTCATTTTCTTAAATATTTGTGATGGGGTGACAGAAGGGACATGCTACTCCAACAACCCCACTTTTCTTTGCACACATCAGCAAATGCTACTAAGATGCCACTGAAGCCTTTAAGACTTCACTCCCAGATGATGCCCACACAGCTGCTGATGCCAACGTACAAAACCCAGGGGAACATGAAAAGACAGCTTATCTTGAGTTCCAAAATGACTTTTCTCAAAAGTGCTGCACAGTGAAACTACTGAGAGGGAAGCTCGAAAAACCCCACATGAATCTTTAATTAAAGTATTTTATAAGCACAGAGTAACTGAGGTTGGAAGGGACCTTTGGAGTTCATCTGGTCCAACTCCACCCAAAGCAAAGCCAACTTAGTAACTTCATGTTTCTCGTAATTTTTCAAACAAGAATAAGCACAACCACAATGATTTAGGAAGGGGTATCAAAAGTCTTTGTGACTTAGGTATAAACAGTGTGCAAATCAACCAAATTAAACAAAAAGAAAGGAACAAAATGCAAGTCCCCATATGTGCCTTCTGGGTTGCCTGAGTTGATTTAACACTCTCCCTTTACAAAACACATAAGTCCAAGAGGAGGAGTGATATAAAATCAAGACAGGAATATGAGATGGTGGCAGATGAATGAAGGCGCCTCAAAATTCCTCTTTTCTCTTAATGTACTTTTTTCTTTCGACTGTGGTCCAAATTGCAGACATTTTACACCATTCTTTGGCAACTGATAAATTAAACCCAAAAAAAAGCAATTTCTTTAAATGCTAAGTTTCTCCACGTTGGGATCTTCTGGAAGTCCCACTTCTGGCCTGGGCAAGCCCTGAACAGCTCATTGCTGTTTCAGTTCAGTGTCCCTCACCCAGATGTTTCAGATGACTAAAAGGATGGTCCAGAGCTCCCTGACAGGCAGATATGGTACTCTTTACCCTCTGAGAAGGTCTTTTCCTAAGCCCTAAAATCTGAATGTTAGAATGCTGTATCTTACTCCTTTCTGACACTTTTACTTTTCTCTCTCTTTGAAAAAAACTAAAATAAAAAAACCCCTAAAAAACCAACAAACCCTAAACATTATTTTTGCCTGTAAAACCATCATCATTGAGAGAGGCCAAGAAGCTCACACATAACATGATAAATTTATCTGTACATCCTAATATCAACAAACATACAAACAGGCTGAGATCTGAGATGCACAAACCCGGGCTTTTGTCAGGGCACCCATGAGAAAATCACAGTCCTCCTGTGTGACCTTTAACAGGAATCTCAAGTGCAATCCTTTCATACAAGTTGAGCTGACTAAGCACGAGAGAAAAGTTAAGTCAGGCAGCAGAGACTCTTCTATAATCAGGAGAGAGTGACAGGAAACTCAAGAAAGTAATTCACATTGCTGTAAAAGAAGGAGAGAACTGAGAGGAAAAGGAAGTGGAGGAGAGTAATGAAAGGTTTCTGAATTTAGGAAAGAATTTAGGAAAATAACACAACACCTAATTTTCCCTGCAGCCTTCAAAGCTTTTTAAAAACAATGATTAAAACACATATATATTGAAGGAACCCTGAGAACAAAGGTAACACAGCCCTTGGGAAATGGTAAGGCTAGAGCTCAAGAACTGTTCTTCCTGAAAAATTCTCCCTGCCAGATGAGAGATGTACATGTATTTTATCTGAAACAAAACCAAACAATACTCACTGTACAGCTTGAGACAGTATTGTTAAATACTTATTTCCAGTGTAATTAATTTTAGATAATGGAGGAAAAAAACCCACTGTCTTTGAACATGAATGGCAGCAGGGTGCACTTAACACTATTCCTCCTTTTCAAACACATCTTTACACTTGACTTAAAAATGTAGAATGGGAGCATAATACCCCATTCACTGCTAGCAGCACTATGAATGAAAGGCTCTCTGAACATCTGTTCAATGATATTTAATGCATGGTCTAATAAGCACTGGCATTTCCCGCTCACAGATTTGTAGGAATTACATATGGGCTGCAATTGTGTTGACAGATCCTTGCTCTTCTGGAAAGGCTCTGCCCAGTCCTGGAGGCTTTGGTTGAATTCCTCACGGACATCACCATATGCTTGCAGCTCTGGCTGAGCTGCACCGAGCCAGGTCTGATCATGGCATTGGATACACATTGTCTAAATACCAGAGAGCATCAAAAGCCACTTCCCGAATTAGCTGTTGCTAGGAGAGAAGGGAAAGACAGAGAAACACAGAAAGCAGAAACATTGGGTTTATTTTTTTCACAGAGCTGGCGTTTATGAGGCATTATGATGAAGTTTACATAGCCATGTCCACAATCTCTTCCCAGCCCTTTAACTCATAAAAGAGTTAAAGCAGAAATCACAGAAAACAGCAAGGAAGTTCAGAAACCACTTTCCTTATTATACAATGGGGCACAAATAACAAACACCTTGATTTTTTTACAGTTCTGTACTTGGAAATGCAAAGCACGTGAGTTGATTTTGATTTGCACATGAAAGCACACTCACTCCCTATTTAGTCTTTTAAAATCAAAGTTATTTTACTTCAGGGTAGTAGAAGGGTAAGCAACAAAGAAAGCTTTTCTAGGCTTATTCCTTGCATTTGAGTATTCATGGAGACAAAAAGATCTGAAATTTGTGCAATATTAGTCACACTGAAGAGGTCCAACATAATGACAATGCAAGAGCTAACACAACATCTGCGTGGAGAGAAACCTGACCCAGCATAAGTAATATCTTTCCTGGTTTGTAAAACTCCCTGTGGACTTCATCCAACATACTTTTGTGGATCTGCTCTCTCTCTCTATTCCCCCACTGCAAACTTGCACTCATCTCAAGCTGGCTGCCTTCTCAGCTCTCTGCATAACCTCTGCTCCTGCTGCTCCAGCCAGCTCCTCTGCAGCTCTTGTTGCCTGGAGTAATCTCCCCGTGCAGCTACACCTGCACAGCTTTTCTCCTTCCTCATCCTCCCCCTCTCCACCTCATGCAGGGCATTACGCAGCCTTGCAGTGCTGGGACACAATTCAAACCAAGAGAAAGGAGAAAACCTTTGAAAATGAAGCCATTGGAAACAATGTGGTATTATCCAGCACACCTGGTGATGGAATGGGAGAAACAGCAGGGTGAAAGCAGGAGTGCATGCAGCTTTCAGGATGAGGAGAAGCTGAGAAATGAGCCAGCTCTAAGTCCTTACCAGGCACAGAGGCTGCTGCACTAATCCACACTGCTCACTGCTTGTTATCCTGCTCGGCCCTTTTCTCTTCCAGAAAAGACCCTCAGAAACTGTCACTGGATAAACACAGCACTTGAATATCTGAAAACTCCTCTGTGTACTTAATGCAAGTGATTTTTGGGTGGTGACTGGCTGATTGACCAGCCCATGCACGAAGCCATCCCGCTCCTCGTCCTGATTCCCAAACGATGTGACTGTCACCTGACACCTCTGCCACCCCAATCTGCTGCTCCCTGACCAAATGCAGATAAATTATTAAGGACCACATGGGCAATGCAGAGCAACCTGTCTTCCTAAGGGAGGTAACAGCCATGGAGAACATGAAATAATGCACTGAAATGTGGTGTTCTGACAGTGGGGAAGAACAGGCTGGAGAAGTGAGGGGCATACAGGCAACTCAGCGAAGACCAGCTGAGACACCAAATCCTCTGCATGTACTGATCTTGAACACAACAAAGAGAAAAGTAATGGAAAATGTTCACAAATGTCCCTCCACCTCTGGATACTTGGAACAGATCTGTATTTCAATATGCTTTTCACTGGACAGCAATACAGATTAATAAAAATGGGCCTTCCAGAAAATGTCTAAGTTTTAAAAAACTTTAGACAGCCAACCTTGGTAAGAACAGTGGATTTTTCCAAATTAGGTTTGAATTCACAAAACTCACACCAATGAATTAAATGGTAGCCTTTGGTTTACTCCAAGCCACCAGGTATGGAAAGTATGGCAGAAAACTTAAATATTTAGTCCCTGGGCTCTGCACATTTTGTAAGCAGCAGACATTTCCATAAACCTGTAGACCTCTTGAGACAGAGGATCCCTTATGGCATGTAGGAAGCCTTTCCCATCTGTACTCTTTCTTTCAAATTAAATTTTAAAAGAACTCGCAAAATGAAAGAAAGTGATACAGCAGCCTTTTCCCATTACCCTTGGTGGTGATCAGGACACATTAAACAATGTTTTGCTTCACAGAGGTTGAGCAACTGGATGCCTTACAAGGACAGGGAAAATATCAAGTCATTCATATCTAAAAGGCCAAAATAAATTCCGCAGTTGCAACAGTAAAATCTAAGAAATTGAAAAATACAAACACTTGGTGAGTATTTCAAACAAAGGCAAATGGAAAAAAAAAATCAAATTAAAATATACTCTGGAAAGCAAATGGTAACAACAACAATCCAAAAACTAGATGGAACATTTTAATATTATTCAGCCTCTTCCAATTGCTACTACTAAATTTAAACATGTTTTTTAGACAATCTACAACTCCACGTTGATTTTCTTCCACAAAAAATGTCTTGCTCGTGTCACGACCCACAGTTTCAGACAAAAGAGAGAGAAGTGGGTTTTTTAAAAAAAAGAAAAGGAACACAAAAGAAACACTCCCACACCACTTTTAACATGAAGAGCAAATAGATTCAGCATTCACTTAAAGGCTTTACCTTCGACCACCTGTGACTTAACTGTTATTATTTTATAGTCATAAATCACTTATTGCTACATGCTGTGAGCAGCAGGGGAGGAGGGCTGGGGGAAAGCCACTTAATGACAGTAAGCAGAGTCCTTACTAATTTAAATAACTCCCAGAAATGTTCTTATCTACTGAACAAACATTCCAGTGTTTTAATTAAGCCAAGCAGACAGAGATCAAATGAGCATGGATATAGCCATTTATGAGCGACTCTCAGCAGTGCAAGATGCTCTTTTGTTCCTGAGGCCAAGCCAGCCTTTGAGTCCTTTTTCCCCCCTTTAAGCCAGAATACATGGGGGAAAACATTGTGGAGGGTAAGTTGCATGGAGGTTCCTTAACCTACTTTGTTACTTCCTCTATAATTATATGTTTTTAGCATTCAGCTGAGTAGATAAATCACTAATAAAACTTGTTGTTTTTTGGTTTTTTTTTAATCTGCTGCTATGGAAGTAGAGCATTGAGTAGTAGACATTTCAAAGATTTAGCCAGAATTACCAACAACTGCTCAAAAGAAAGGGTTAAGAGCACAGGAATCAATGTCTACATGCATGGCTTTGGCAGGAAGCTGGAGAGCAGACTGAGCTGCAGGGGTGTCCCTGACACAGATCTGCACAACCCCAGATTTCACAATGCCTTTGAACACACATTGTCAGGCTTTTGTAGGAAGAGGAGTCACACTGATCTCTTTGCTCAGCACCTGTCACTGCTCCACATCCAGGGATTACACATTTACACATGAGTGCAAAAGGCAAAGCTCAGCTGGGCCATCAAACAGCCTTATTAGAGCTGATATTATTCCTATTGGTTTGGTTTAAGAGAAAAGGTTTGTCTCCAGAAAGCACAAAAGGAGTAACACATCCTTGGTCACAACCTCTGACAACACTTGGAGTCTCAAGTCAAACTGAGTCAACCAGCATTACTGAAGATAAATGTAGTTGAGTGCATCTTACACCATTTATTTCTCTATGTTATGGAAAACTAAATTAACAGGCATTCTGAACCATGAGTGGAGAGCTGAAGGTGCAGAGAGGCTGCATCAAGATCACAGTCAAGCAAAAGTGCAGCAACGCCTTTAAATGACTGAATAAGGAAATGACAGAAGAAGTCTAGTCACAAAGTATTTTTTTTCACATAACCTTCCAAGTGATCTGTTCTTCATAATGCAGAGGAATGGAAGAATTTTCCACTGCAGAAGCATCTATGAACATCAGAAATCGACTTCAGCAAGAAACCAGGACAGCATGAATAGGTTCTTTCTACCATTATTTGATAGCATAGTTCTTTTTCCTTCCAAGCAGCAAATAGTTTCCCAAAACTGCTTTATTACATCACAAAACTGTTCTAGAATACTTCACTTCTTAGATATATGTCTGCTCTCTCACATCAGCATAATAATTTCAGTGCAGACAACCTTTAGCAAATTTATGCCTTACAGTTGTCATTACTTTATCATAAATCATATAAATAACTGAGGCTTTTATTTCAAAACAGATTTTAAATACTTCAGTGAGTCCATCAAAAATGTACAGGAGAATGTTCACTATATATAGACCAATTTAAAACTCACAGCTCTACACAAATTTCACTGTGAATACTTAAAAAGCAACAAAATGCAGTAGAAAAAGGACTCAAATGCAGTTGTCTGTATACATTCAAAGAAGAGGACAAAAATGAGCCCAAAAAAATTACAGAATTATCTGGAAAATGAAGACTGGTGACTTGTTAAGATAATTCATGTTTAGGTTCTGGGAATCAAGAATAAGGACTCAAACTCCTTGCATTAAAATCTAGGATTGTATAAAATTTCAGGAGGGGGAACAGACTCCAGCCACGAACAAAACACACATGGATCCTGCACAGTTTTTTCTGTCAACTGAGCTTAATATGCAAAAGAGCTGTTAAATATTCACTCTCTTTGGTGTTGGCTCTAATTTTGTATTGGCCCTTGATTTAAATTCATCTGTCCTTTTTTTGACCTTCTAAAATCATGTGTTCATATACTCCCCATTCTCAAGAAGTCAAGAGAAAAATCAAGCATGAATGCAATTATGAAAATCCCCCAGAGTTACACATGGAAATTCTTTTCATGCAAGAGACACAAGTGATGATCTTCTAAAGTCTGAAACTGCAGATTGCTTCACTCCCATTCCTTGTAAGTATTTAGAAGTCTAAAATTAGCATTATTTTAAAAATATTTAACTAAAAAGTTTTTAGACAGAAGAAAATGAGCATTTTAAATCTTCTCATGTAGAAACTTTATGTACATCATTCTTAAAATGCCTTTTGCCATTTGACTAAATAACTTATTTCTTGTTTTAGCCCTTCATCTCTCAGTCCTCATCACTACAAGACAGGTTGCTATGGGGAAAAGAGGATTATATATAGACATTATATACCTTGGTAGCACCCCTGCAGTGTAAAGGAGAAATCAGCAACCAGGCAAGATAAGCATGGAAGTAAGCTTGGAGATAACTCTGGGCAGGAAAAATTTCAGATAGTCAGCAAGAGGCACTAGGAAAAGGGTAAAAACATCTCTTGGTAGAAAAGGAGAAAGGAATCAGAGTTTTTATTGGGTAAGAAAAAGACAAGATATGAGAACTTCTAAGAGGTCAGCAGGTTCTCTTCTCTCACACGCAAAGCAGGCATTTGTGACGGGGAAGATTTGACTGTGGGGACCAAAGAGAAAGCCACAAAAATGATGACTGTTCTCAGTACTTTAATGTTGAAGATGCAGCCAGCACTAAACATGAGGAGTTAGAAAGCTCCTGGGAAGACACCTGGAGCAGAGCAAGAACAAAACACCTTAAGGGTAACAGGTCCCTGAGACAAAAATGTAACAGCTTCAGACAAGAGACACCCGAGGCATGCTAAGAACAAGCCCTTCGTGGAGAGCACAGTAACATCTGCACAGCTGCCTAGAAACACTCTGGCACTCCTGGGAATCTCATCCTAAACATCCTGCCAGACCATTGCCACCCCAAAGCCTTGCCAGGGCTGAAACAAACCTGATTTCCCCCAGCTGTGTTCTGCAGAAACGAAGAGTGCAGACACACACACATTCTCCTTAAAACTTTCAAGGGAAAAGAATTCTCCCTCTCCACTCTGTACTTAAGAGGCTTTTAAAATATTTTTCTCCATGAAAATAAAAAGAACTATGCTGTTATGAGTCAGATGTGATGAAAAAGGAAGTAAAGGCTTTGCTGTTTTTGTAAAGGTAATGTATTACAAGAAAGCAAGTGCAAATGTTAAACTGCACTGTAAGCTCACAAACCTGCCCTAACATCGCCCCTCCCTCAGCCTGGTCCCTCCAGGGGACAGAATGATCCAGCCCCAGCCAAATCAAACTTTCAACAGCCAAAAGCTCCCAATTTATGTTCTAAGTTATATGTAAAGATTCTACAGCGTGAGCTCCCGGGGTCAGAACAGAAGCTGAAACTCTTAATCTTAAGAGTCCTGAAGACAAGATAACTTTATTTCTCCTGCCACACACCTAGTTTTGATTGTTTCTGTGTATCTTCCTTTCTGAACTGGACTCTTCTGGAACTTGGCTCATCAAATATGGGAAGTGCCACAGAGGAGAGGAAAGAGCATTTTTTCTGTGAGGAAGGGGTCGCTCACCTCAGTTCTCTAGAGAAGAAAGTGTACAGGACCTAAATAAATTCCTGCTCACTACAAATGACTTTGAAAAGATCTGCAAATGCAATGTCATTTCTGTAAGAACCTTTCAGATCACCACCTTAGCTTTGGACCTGACTTGGAACTTCCTCCTAAAGTTCCAATCAACTAAATTAATTCCTGATTGCCGCGAGGAGAACTGAAGTTTATTTGCTTTTACGGAGGAGGATTCTTTTTGTGTTTGCTTTCACTAAGCTATATAGTGAAAAATGTACATCAGCGACTTGTAACTCTGCTTTCCAAATTTTATTCCTCTGTTTATGATGTGAGATGGATCCCTCTGTGCATGCAGCACTTCACTCTGATGAACAAGGCATCAGCCTATTCAGCAAGGGCATCCCTTACAAATACCAACACATCACAATACCTCATGAAAACCTGAATCAAAAACTGAGTGGTTCTGGTTAGAGGGAAAACAAAAAAAAAGGCAAGGCAGTAACAACAACAACTCATCCTTCCTATCATTCCCCCACAGAAGAGGCGATTTTCAGAGTAATTTGTTTACAAACAGCTACAAGGACAGGAAAAACAAGCCCACCCTGGCCCTGTGACATCCAGGTTGGTGTCTGCTAAGAACAGAGTGCAGTTTTCAAAGGCTGCATTGCATAACAGCATAGGGCTCAGCACTGGACAGAAGGGTGGGACTGGGAGCTCACAGGGAGTATTTGGACATAATTTGAAAAAACAAATTTTCAAACAGGCCTTTTAAAGAGGCCTCCAAACTTTATCAGCCCCTGGAGCAGCCGTTGTTTTATCCAGCCTAAACCAGAATGATTTACTGATTGGATTTTTTTTCCTTTTTTTCCCTGGGAAGTGAACAGATCAGTCTGGCACACTGATTCATGGTGTTACTACACTGGCTTTCCTCAGCTGGAACATTCCTTCTGCATCCCATGAAGGCCTATTAAAGTAAGTAAATCACGAGAACCATCTGTGCTCTGCAGAGAGGAGGGAAAGGGGAACTGCAGTGGGTTTCCTTCTTGCTGCACAGTGCTGGCCCCTTCCTCCTTGTGAGACCAGCCTGTAATTGCTGAAAATTACAACCAATATACAACATTTTGTCTGTTTAGTTGAACTTTCAGTTGCATGGGAAGAAGGACTAGACCTGGGGCCACCTGGGACAAAAGACAGCACAACGGTGTGCTGGGAGAAAGGAACATAATCTTTCTCTTCCCAATAAAACCTTCAGCAGTTGGGAGTTTTTTATTTCCCATTATCTTCTTCCACTTGAGCTGGCATCCTTCCTTTAGGCTAAAAGCTACACCATGCTAGTGAATATACAGATTTATTTAAAAAAGGACTTTGTTGCTAATCTTGTAAGAGAAAAGTTGCATTTTCCATGAAAATTCACTGCTTACCAGAGTGCCTGCTTTCGGTTTTTTGTTAAAATAACATTGTACTGAATTCTCACACACACCAGCAGAATATTTGTCTGCCCTCTGAACAAAGTGATTTACTCTCCCACTAGCATCAAAGCAGAGGAAGAGTGGGATGCAATTATGCAGCTGAACACACAATGAGGTGATGTGATGTACACCCTGACATGAACGTGAGTGAAAATGGGAAAGAATAGCCACTTATAAAAGTATCTTATAAGAGCAGTATGTTTTTGCTTTGAGATAGACATCTAATCCTCTGTGCCTCATCAGGAGGAAACACTACTTGTCATCAAAGGAAGTTATTGTTTCCAGTTAATTAATGACTCTAACATGCCTTGGGATCTTGGAATGTAACATATCATTGCTGTTCCATGATGCTGAGGTCTCTTCAATCTGTTAAATATTTCTATTCATGTGGATAACCCAAGTGTGTTGTGATGTTTACTCTGAGCGTATTCTTTCTAAGCAATTTCCCAATCTTCCTCCAGTCCTTCAAAATGTGGTTTGAAAAATCTGCAAAAACAGCTACAAAAATATCAACCCTTATTGATCCTCAAATAAAAGATCCACATCCCACAGATGTTTTTACAATGCCTCCTACTCCAAACAGTTCCTGACTTTAATGGAGCAACGTGCTGCACGTGAGTGTCAGTCTTTACAAATTTGGGACGTAAAGGGGTCCCAGCATTAAAACCAACAGGATGAATTCCTTTCTGTGTTAAAAGACAGGCAGTAAAGATCCACATTTTTTACTTCAGACCAAACAACATCACAGAAGATGCCATCATTTCTGGTAGGAATGTGGACATCACTGGAGAAGATTACACATTATATGCTGCAATCCTTTCCTTACAGACATACAGACTGTCTCCTCAACATCTAAAATTTCGTGTTTTCTTTGATAATCATCTTTCTCTACCTCAGCGTTTGTAAATGGTTTTATAACCTCTCTTTTAAGAGCAAAGGGAGCTTAAACCAAAACAAAACAATGTTTGTCACTGCTAAGTGGTGCAAGACACACAGAAATACAATTTATGGCAACTAAAAAGCTGAACTCAATAAATACACACAGAGTGTCTATGGGAAACACTCAATTTTGGAGTTATAGAGAAACCATACCAAGGGTTTAAGAAATAAAGAAAAACAACATATTTCTGTTCACAGATACAGAAATTTTCACTTGTGCCTCACGCATTTGCCAACAGGACAAATTGAAATTTGATTGCTAGAACCACATGGCAATAAAGAGCGCCCCAGTCAGAACCAGCATAAAACCACAAAGAAAAAGCAGTCGTTTGCCAAAGGCTGCCTGAAAGCAGGAGGAGGCCAAACCTTTTTGTTTAGCAAAGATGAAAAAGGAGAAGTTCTGGTGTGGTTGTCAGAGTGGAGCAGGTTTCACAGCAGAGCTTCCTCACTGCAGCCCTGCACAGCCTCTGCCTTCCAGGGCAGAACAGGAACCCTGGTGCCAAAGGGACCCTGCAAGGGACCCCAAAATCCCTGTGGGCAAGGACAGAAAGCAGCAGTGCTGAGCAAAAGCTGCTCTCCCTTCTGCATCTCGTGGTTGCAGAACACAAAATAGTTACCAAGACTGATGGCTACAAGTTTAGAAATTAATTTAACTCCTCAAAGTAGCAATGTAATGTATCAACCACCCATGACAAAAGCACGTGTACACAGCCTAATTAAAGAGGCAGTAGCAGGGTAATGAGGATGCCAAAAAGCAGCCATGGAACACAGTGCTGTTACCAAACCCTTACTGTCACCATATAAAATAGCACATTAGAAATAGGCAAGCTAAAGGTTTTACCTTCTTTCAACTCAATGTTTAGCTTTGTCTGTATTTTATACAATTGCTTGTATTTCTTGAGGACACCAGACATACAACATGGTGACAGTTATACAGGCCTCTATTTTACAGATGTGGTGTCCTGTATTGTAAAATAATGAAGACTCATTATTAAAGAGCCACTCTGTTCACTTCAATGAAGAGCACTGTGCTAAATCTTACAGAAACTAAGTCATTTTCTGCTCACTGGCACAAAAAGTGATTTCTTTTCAATATCTGCCCTAAGACAAAAATTACTGCCAAAAATACAAGAAAGCAGAGTGACTTCAAAATGTACTTCAAAAAATCCAGTTGATTTTACCTCTCCAAAGTACCTTCTAGCTCTAGAATAGAAATATCTTCTGCACATTTCTTATTTTTTAGGTTTTCCCAAAGGTGAACTATTACAAGCTTGTTTAGTTAGCAGGCACTGATTTAGAAGTCCCATTACTTACAGCAAAGGCATAGAATGAAGAACAGTACTTCTGACTCTTAGGAAATTGTATTTTAATCAGACTAGTAAGTCAAAAGATAAAACAACGAGGTGTTGATGTCTACTTCCATAAAAAGAGCTTTTTCTGAATATGTTTTAATACTGAATTGTTAAAAATATCCTCACATCCTCACATGCCCAAAAGAACGTAAGACTGTAATGTGATACTGTTTTCTCATACAACACAGGCTGTGACCTAAGAACATGAATATGTCACTTAATGGCTGCAGATTTGGATCCTCACAAAAACCAGACCCACTCACTTATCCAAACGTTTTCCTGTTCTATTTCCACACAATAATCTTTAAGACCTTAAACTACCTTTTCTTTATGCACTGGGATTATTTGCCATTCCTCAGAACAGGAAAAAAATAGAAAAAAAAAACACCAAGAAGGCATAAAACACTGAAATCCAGTATTCAGAACCTACCAGAAAAATACAGCAGGTTCAGGCAGAAACCTGCATTTCTTGGCCTTTTTTTGTTATAACAATCACAAAGAATAGTCTTTCAGTTGATTTAGGATACCCCAAATTCTGCTGTTTTTGTGTATTTCTTTAAGCTGTGTCTTCCAGAGCAGAATAGAGTAAAATCTGCTCATGACTAAAAAAACTTAGTAATGAATGAATGTGTAAACCTTGTTTCAAAGAACAAAAATGCTGAAATTAAAAATCAGGAAGTTCATCTATATTTGGCCCTAGTTGCCAAAGGCAAGCTATCAAGTATCAGTGTTTTCAACAAAATATTCAGTAATTCACATCAATTAATTCTGTAACTATCTTGTGATGAATTTTTATTCTTTTTCCTTAATACTGTATTCCATGATCAAATTTTTGTTACAAGAACAAACAAAGATTATACATTTGAAGCTAATATCATGAGAAGGCATGAAATAATTGTTTAAGCCAATGGAAGAAAAACTAAAAAGAACAGGATGAAACAAAAATGGGACCCCCTGAGATCCAAACAGGAGATGCTAAATCTCCTGTTTGTAGAGGTTTTCTGAATGCCCACAGTCTTGGTTGGAGACTCTCAAAACACCCAAAGCTGGACCTGCAGCATATTAAATTTAAGAACCATTAGAGTTAAGCAGGACAGTTTTCATGAATGCTGAGCACCCACAGTACCCAGTAACTTCTCTGTGAGCCAGAGAGAGGCAGACTGGGGGGAGTGAAGAACAGAGATGAACACAGCCACTTGCTCCTCACTGAGGTGTATTTTTTCCATGGAGAAAACCCCACTCTCTCGGGGAACTCCTAATCCTCAAATCAGTTCTCACTGCAGCCTGTCAGCTCTCCTTCCCAACATCCAACCCTTTGTAGAGCCACAAACAAACTGTTGAGATGACCTCGATGAAAAACACCTCCTTGAAAGGATTTCAGGCTCATCTCAGCTCCGAGGCAGTGCATAAAAGCCAAGGCAGAAGCAAGCCTGACAGGTAAGGCCAAGGGAAGGTCAGTGGTCAGTCACTGGACACTTGGATGCTGCCAGTGAACCAACAGGCAGAGCCTGCTGACATCCTGCAGTGATGAAATGTGGTCCAGTGAACTCATGTGCTGCTGTGTGAGTGTATAAATCCACTTCAATTTCAGGCTCATGACAAGAACTAGATCAATCAAGGGACAACCAAAAAAAAAAAATAACCCAACCAAAACCACCACCAACAAAAAGCCAACCCAACAAAAAACTCCACAAACCCCCATTTTCAGCAGGGTCAGCTCCTGACAGCTTCCTGTGCAACTGATTTAACAGCAGTGCTGGTATAAAATGGACAGAAATGGTTAGAAAGCACTATTACTGCATCAACAGCCACCTGAACTTAACAAGATAAAGTAACTACGAAACCACAGCCAGTTAAGCACCTTGAAAATCATATTTTCAGAGACTCAGTTTCTGGGGTTTTTTTTGTCTGACCACCACAAACAACTATGGGAATAAGGTGGTAAATTATCTTCATTTGGGAAAGAAATATACCTGTCTCTACCTGGTTTCAAAAAAGCTTCACATTTCTGTATCTGCTTCCAAGTCAATTCCACTTCCCTTGACTGCAGCACTTTAATCCATGCAGCCTTCAAATTTATTTTCACCCTCCAAAATAAAGGGAACTCATGCAGTTTCTCCATTGGCCGGAAAAAAATTTGAACTTGACTGAGTAATGAATAAATTCCTGCTTACAAGAAAAACTGGCTTGCTTGTATTACAACAAGAACACAATAATGTACAGATGAGTTAAGGTGAATCTCTGTTTAAGATGCTCTCCAAACTGCATTGCTTTTTTGTTAATGCACTCAAAGCATTAATAAGAGTATACTGGAACATCTGGAAAACGGATTCTGTGATTGTGAAATCCAGTTTTTAAGCACAAAAATCCCTCTTCTGGGAAAGTAAAGAAAATGGACAGCCAAAGCACTTCCAAAGGAGGAAGATGATGGCATTTTGCTTCCCTTCAAACTCATCATAGGCAAATAAAAACAGTTAAATAATCCATGTTTAGAACATACCTGATAAGAAAAACATTGCCACTGAGTGAAGGCCAAGCCACTTGTGCATTCCTGACCATAAAGGTCTTTCTAGACAGAGAGAGGTACATGCAAAGTTTGAGAATTAAAATAAGCCCTCAGCTGAACGTGGCTACCCTTGGTGTCGGCACTCAAGAGGAAAAAGAAAACATCAGCACTCATTTCTAGAGAACAGGAACTGCTTTTTTTAGTTCCACAGGAGTGGCTCAATCTCCCAGGTGCTCCAACTCCAGCTGGAATGGCGCAGCTCCACCAACAAAAGGCAGGGCTCATCTTTTACCACTGCTAGAATTGCCTGCACATGCAAACTCTCCAAAATGCATTCACATCATCCCTTAATGTGAAAATTGCCCAGTCCTTCAAAACCATCTGGAAAACATCTCATAGAAGGCAATAAGGTCCAGACATCTACACTGGCCATATATTTGGATGTCTGTGTTACACAAGGCAGTTTCATACCACTGTAACACTGAGCCTAGAAAGCTTGATATTAAATAGCTTACGTATTGCTGAAAGAACTAATCTTAAAAACCACAGAGATAAGATTGAAAAAAAAAAAATAATAATGCAAGCTGCAGCTTCAGAATCTCTGGAAATGCCACCAGTCTTCAAGTCAATGCAAGTACAGAAAAAAAAAAGGAACAAATTTGAGCTGTATATTTAGTGAGGAAGATGGAAAGGCAAGGATCAGGTAACTTTCCAATACACCAAAATGTATCTGCAGAAACTGGTTTCTCACGTCAGCCAACATGAATGCTTGGTCTGCAGGCACGAGGCTGTCCAAGGAAAAGGACAAAAAAAGGCATCAGCTGTTGGTATGAGAAAAATCACAGGAACTACCCAAGACAGACTGGCTTGTGGTTTCCTTTGGGTTAGCAGAAAACATAAGAGCACTTTGCTGATGGCCTTGGAGTATTTGCCAGCAAATTACCACAATGGTTTCCTCTTAAGAATGAAGTGTGTGCTCAGATTAGGATCCTACATCACTGAAACAGGGAAGCTCTGTTATTGATTTTCATGGTTGTCAGAAAAAAATACAAACCAAATCCTTTGTAGCTGATCTCTTTTGGAGCAAAAACCTTACCAGAAGCTAAGAGGCAGAGAGGGCTTTGCAGCACCAAGCTGAAGGAAGTGCAGTGTGGTAACTTTTGGCAGATGCTATCCCTATAAACAGTGACCATGGTAACCAACAGAAGGATTTTTTTTCCCTCTAGACCCTGGGGGGGGGAAAAAAACCTCATGGACGTTTCAGTGTGTGTACATATATTAGTGTTTGTACGTCATTACAATGTTTGTGTGTCAGGACCTTGCTTTGGAACAGCTGCTTGCTTACTTAGGGTAATGTATATTCCCATTGATTTCCTGCTAAAAAAGGAAACAAGGCACACACACAGATTTTCTGCCTTTGCTTGTTGCCCAAAATGGAACACCTCTAAAAGGAAACCTGAAGAAGTTTTCAGCTGGCAAACAAGGGGCGAGAAAAGAAAGAGGATGCCACCTAATAAATATATAACAAAATGGTAATTGTCTTTTGATGTGTTATTTCTGGCCAGGTTTTCTTCCAAGGACATCTGTTTAGAAACCACAATTAAATTACTCTGCAGCTAGCATGGGGGTGGTGGTAAAAAATAATAATCAACTACTAAAAATGCTGATAGCTAAAAATGTCTTCTTTGGGAAAGTGAGAGTCAACTTTTTTAAAAAGATTACAAGGCTACAAGTACTTACCAAGTTATAAATCACTTTTCAAGTATACTGTGGCACAGGAAAATCTTCTGTGATGAAAACAGTGTCTACATCATGTACTAAAGTGGCACCACATTACTCAAAACAACACTTGTCATGCAAAACTGAGGCCTTTGAAATCTCAGCACCACTTCAATCTCTGCTCAGCAGAACTGCCTGGACTAACTCACTGGTTAAAACCAGGTCCTGCCTGCCTTCCTTAAAAGATGTGGATGACATGATTGAGTAAAGTTTCCAGCTTTTAGTCTTGGATCATAGACTTTTACATCATTGTGCTTTATACTCAAGGTTTAAGATACACACAGTGCTCCCACCCTATTCAGGCATCTCTAGTTTGCCTGCACAAAAGCATCACTGAATAATTTTGACTGGCAGGGACCTCCAGAGGTCATCCAGTCCAACCCCCTACTCTAAGAAGATGACAATGGGAAAGACGGGAAAAAAACAACTTCATTATGAAGTCCTCACAAAAAGAGGCCTTGGAGTGATTTAATCTCTCACTTGGAGAAATGCCAACAAGCTACTGGAAACCTGACTGTTTCTGCTGGATATGGAGCAGCCAGTGCACAGGAAGGGTTGGAAACCACAGATCTCCTTCTCTGGTCACTGAAGAGACCCACAAGGATACAACTCTAAGGTACCCATCACCCATCCCCTTCTCAGCCACCAGAAAATCCCCTCAGCTACACTGCAGTCATACGAGCATATTTGTGTTCTGAGTGTATAAAATAAGAGCTAATATCATGATTTCCTCATGAAAATTCACTTTGAAGACAACTCTACCATGTACTCATTGGTCTTGTGTAATATCTACCACACCCTTCTATAAAACTTCCCAAGAACAACCACAGGACAAATAAAATCAAGCAGCCCCCTCAAACTCACCATGGTCTGTCTGTGAGTCACTCCTAAGAGAAAGCACATTTTTCCTGAAATCAGGATATCTTACAATTCTGAATCAAAGATATATTTGTATTATCTTATATATGATAATATAATATTATCATATATATATGATAATATTATATTATCATCCTGCAGTGAGGCACTGCTTTCAGATGCAAAATTTCTGTGTTCTTGAGCATTGTCACAGAGTTTAATAAAAAAAGTGTATGTGGGAAAGCTTTGTGACCTAGAAAGGAGATGTACTGTATGAATGATGCACCAAGCCCAGAGAGTAAGACGTCATTATTCTATTTATATCTATAGGCAGAGGAAAAATGAGTCCAGTAAAAAGATGAAAGGCTTCACGTACTGCAGGAATTTTATTTACACGAACAGATTTCAAAAAAACCCAGAAAGACAAAAAAAAAACCAACCCCCAGCACCCAGACATGAAGACTAGCATTCTTGTGGGACAAAGAATAAATAATCAAGTTTATAATGACCAAATCTCAGTCTTGGCCAATTTGTTCTCTTGTGTATTTAGTTTGCCACATCTCCAGTTGTCTGACACGAAGCAAAAATGTTTCAAATCTGTGGTTTACAAGGAGGCTGTCAAACCCATTTTAAAAACTGTGTTCAATTGTTTCCACCAATCTCACAAGATACTTGGAAATACAGTGCTTTTTTTCAGCTTTTCTTGAAGAAAAACCTATTTTCTTTCCTGTCACAGGCACGTGAGCCACAGACACCAGCACAACAGAGGTGTCAGACCAAATCATCACCTGGGCAGTTCATGGAATGGCTCTCAAGAGTCTGCAGAATGCAATGCAGATTTCACACCTGTGATTTTATTCCAATTCAGATCAGATAAAGTGCAAGAAGGAAGGAAAGAATAACCCATCATTCACAGGAAATCACAATGCAGGACAGTTTTAGTGTCCATACATCCTGCTGTAATCCCTCAGGTGTTTGGCTGTTATGCTTCCCTTGTGTTGTCTGATCATCAAACAGCACCAACACTGAGGAGAGCTCCCTGAATTTATTACATGGCATCACTGGAGTTCATTTGTAAGAAGTAACTGCAGAGTATAACGAGCATCTCCCTCTCTCTTATCCCTGCCCTTCATTTAAGCCTCAATTCACCCAAGTAAAAATCCTAGTGAACTGCCTCTCCCATTTTCATAACATTCTGAAAAATCAGTGGCAAGCACAGGAGAGCTCAGGGACCCGCTCAAACACATTTAACCTACATACAAAGAGCTAAGGGAGCTATTGCAGCCCTGCCTTCAAAAAAAAAAAAGAAAAAGAAAAAGAAAAAGAAAAAAAACCACATGCAAAATCAATTACCAGTTCTGCCTTTTTGAGCCTCTGGATCTAACAGCTGTAGCTCACAGACTCCCTCACATCACATGTTTCTATGACAGCCCTTGTACGTATTTTAGTCATGGAAAAAACAAAACCTTTGATGGCCATTTCAGTTGTCATCAAAACAACCAGAACCTTGTCTGCTTCCATTCTGCATTTCCTTCTTTGTATTCCCCACGGACTCACAGCACTCTGTGGAACATACACCCTCTGACTACCTTTCCTAGAGGATTTCTGGTTTGCAATAAGATGAGAAATTGTCGTGTTTTTCAGAAGTTTTCTGACACACAGCTGCAGCACATTCCCCCTGTATTACTCCTCTAAGCAAGAGAAGCAGGTTCTCTTGGCAGGCTGAAGCTGACACAAGCAGTGAGCAGGTCTGAGCTCTGGAAAGAAGGGATCCTACTGGAATTTAACTAACCACAGTCACAAAGGAGAAACACTCACAGTGTAGAGGCACCTTCAGATAAGGGACACAACCTTCCAGTGTTTCACCATAATGAAAATGCCAGTAAACAGCACTATTTACCCTTTTTAGCAGCCATCAACAGATTGCCTTAATGCTTGCAAATGTTCTCCAGCTTCAAATACAAGCAGTTAATAGCTCATGGATTCACAGGAAGGGAACTCAGGAGGACATCTTGTCCAACTTCCCAATATTCAGCTGTAATAAACACCAGGCCAATTTTACAGCAGCTGACTCTAATCCTAAATTCATTAATGCAACCAACATCAACTCCCTACAACCAAACGAAGGAGCACGGACTTGAACACCCAACTCCATAAGCTCCCAACAGCAACAAAAAAATCTGTTCTTCTTCAATTTTTCTCACCTTTGATTTGCCTGCATTTTTGAGTGGAAACTATTGCGTGCTGGAGGCTGCCAGCTCTGCACCCAGCCACGTGCTGTGTTTGGCATGTTGGAAAACGCTTGGGACAGTCAGACCTGAGAGTGCCAACTCCTGGCTGTGGAAAAATACCAAATGGTTACTGAGAACTTGGATAAATCGCCAACTGTTCACCGGGTGTTGTAGTCCTGTCTCCCCCTTTTCACTGAGTGTCTCTGTCTTCTCTTACAAAACTGCAGCTTTAGAGTTAGGACACTTTGTACTTTCCCCCCACATTACTAATTGCTGCCGCCAAACCATGAAGAACTACCCCACACTTAAGTAATTTTTCCTTCTTTTACATCATTACATTCTTTGGTTGGCTAGAGTCCTTTATTGAAAAAGAGGTAACGAAGTTTAGTTGTTTCTTATATCTGGTTTATATACACACAAAACCAAACCAGGCATCATGCTGTTCATGACAGGTTTACTTCACTCAAGCAACCAAGTTAGTAAGTCCAACTTTACTATTTTATTTTATTTTTTTTTTTTCAATTTATCAGATTTCAAAGCCAAACAGCTTCTTTTACTGAGAAGCAGCTGAGGACTACATGTAAACAGCAGCGTGAAAATAGGTCAGATTTTGACAAGTCTCTGAGTTACCTCACAGAAAGTCTGTGAGGAAATTGGAGATTTTCTGGGAAACTTACCCACATCATGTTTCCATTACTGAACAAATAATAAAATTATGAAAACAGGAAGGAGGTTTTTCACTGTAGCCTACTGTATTTGTTTCTTTGTCTCCCATTAAATTTCCAATGCTCTGGATACTTCTCAGTCCAAATATTTCTAGAATAAGAAGTCCCATATTTGATTTTTCTTAGTTTATATGCACAGTATTACAAATCATGTGCTGTTATAACAAACCAACAGACAAGTCACCATGAAAATCTAAGTTGTTTGGTTTGGTTTCTTTTCAACAAGCCAACCGATACCCATTATGGCAAAAATAATTTATTTTTCAAGAAAGCATAAGTGGCAAAGTCTAAATCTTCAACCTCTTGTGTTTTCAAACTGAGATAGCTAATACAGGCAAGTATGAGACCACAAACTACAGGAATGCTTTTAAGAAAGCATCTGGGAATGAGTAACTTTGGTACAAAGGGAGCACATGGGAAGATCCCCTGACCCACCAGAAGGACATGCTGGAAAACATCTGGCTCGACTTCACCATTTGTGGAATTCCACAGGAGCACAACCAGGAATGTGTCCCCTGTCTGCAACAATAAAACCAGTTTACCACTTCCAGGACTGATTCATTCAAGTGGAAACATGAAAACAAAGCAAGAAGTCCTTTTAGGATATGCAAAAGAGAGGACAGGCCAACATGAGAAAGGTGAATAGAGCCAAGAACTGAGATGGGGCTTTCCATTTCCCCTCCATGGGCTCTACCCAAGAAGGGCCACATTCCACAAATCCATGCCAGCAGGTGCTCAAACGCCAGCAAGCAAACAAACCTCACTGAAATCACTGCAGGCCTTCACTTTTTACTGCTGGGCTCAACACTTCAGCGCAGCTAAGAGCCCTTAAGAGCTCATCTGGTTTAAGGCCAAAGTATCCAGTGTTTTACTCAATCACATTGATAAAAGGGATTACCAACCACCTACTTAACACACTCCTTTGCAGTGTTTCCATCCCTCTGGCTGCTCACCTGCTTGTGTCAAAGATAACCTGTTTTACAATATATGCAAGTTAATGATTCTCACTGCTGTACAAGGTGTACACCACGTGCTTGGCAGAGATAAAGACCTGGTGTGCCCCATAAAGCTTGCCATCAAAGCAGTCAAATTAAAAAAAAAAAAAACAAACAAGAAACAAAACAAAACAAAACAAAAAAAAATCAACATGAAATAGGAAAAATATGGGAAGTGAAATTAGCAATTTTTTGAGCCCCTCCTTGACACAAAACTTCAATACCTCATTAGAAATATAAGGAGAATCTGTTAGAATTTTTTTTTGTACTGGCAATATTAACAAAATCCAGAATAAAAGCCAGCAAGGCCTGAACCACAGTATTCCAAGCAAACCTCATCAGAGCAGAGTGGAACTGTGCCAGCTGAGCGCTGTGATCTCCAGCAGCACAGCACACGTGCACTCTTGTGTGACCTTCACAGACACTGCCAATGGCTCTGCACCTCCAAAAATTCAAACCCTGCCTAAGGACAGAAATGTCAGTGTTCACACTTCTTCTGTGGTGGTTTCATAATGGAAGAGCTTTAATTTACTTCAGATTTTTCAGGCTTCCTTCACATTTTAAGAACCTTGCAGTCTGAATGAAGCAGGATGTGATTGGATTTAAATCCCTCCATTTCTTGACCTGCTGCCATTTGAAATGAGGCATCTTTAATTTTGTATGGATTGAATGCAAACCATTCTCATGAAGATCTCCTCCGCTCTTTGAATCACCACCAATGAAACTCAGGTCTGCATCTTCTTGGTCCTGAAATGCAATCTGAAATCAAGCTGAAAATGTCCTAATTAGTTCAACTTTCAGTGCTTGTAAGTGTGTAGTAAGTTTTACAATAGCTGAGGTTCTCTCTTGAAAATACCCATCAGTGAGGTGTGAAAAACCTTTTTCCCAATAACTTCAGAACATTTACTACCACGATTTTCAAATTCCTCTCTGAGCTCTAAGTTGTGTCATTGGCCTAGAGTTTCTTGGCTTTTAGCACTGCAGTTTTGTAGATCTAAGTTCTGATACATGAAGGTTGTATATGATTACTCATGCATAAAAGTTAAATTAATCCAAGCTGCTCCAGTTAGAAGCTGTAATTCCAGTAGAGGGAGAAGTCATTAAGTCCCAGATCCAAGGGCATCCCTTTGAGGAACTCCCATAAACTTTAACTCTAGGGGCAATAAACACAGAGTGACAGCTCACATTAACTGAAATAATAAAACAGTGAGGTCATTTCTCTATAATGCTTATCAAAATTTTATCTCAAGTAAATGATTTATAGTACCAGATAGCACCCATCAGGGCTACTCCTCTTTCTGCCTCACAGTCAGACATTCTCTTAAGGGGAGACACCTTTCAAGAAGAAGAAGAGACAATCTTCCCTCAATGTGTCAGTTGGCAGTCTCCAATAGATATGATAAGATAATGCTGCAAACACACACTGACTGCTCATTTCCACTCTGAGGGACTCAATGCAATGTGTGTCTGCATGCAAAGAACATTTTTATTTACCTTTTCCACTGGCCATACAGAGATCAGAAGCCACAACCTGCTCTCCTGTCCTGCACCTCTTAAAGAGCACTACAGGCTCTTCAAGAATTGTTTCATCAGCCCAGAGATGGTGATTTGTCAGGCAGTGAAGGGAAATCAAGCACAAGCAGTCTGTAAAATACTTCACAAATTGAATCCTGGATTCAGAAAAACCCTAAGGTACTTGTCTTGACATTGAAATGAGCTGGGCCACTGACTCCAACCACAACACTGAACTGCATCTCCTCGATTTGTGCAATGCTCAAAACTCCAGATTCTTTTGACAGGAAGGCTGGGTGAAAGCTCATCCTCAGTAGCAGTTACGTAAATTTACCAGGCATTAATCTTTCCTTGTCTAGGATGAAGCCTGTCATATGACACTGCCACCAAAGCTACTTCTCCAAAGTAAACTCTGTAACTTGGCACAAGATAACACCTTAGCCTATTTACATTTTTCTTTAAGGACTGCTGTCACTAAAATTCTATGGGCAAAGAAATTTTTAAGAACCAAACAAAAACAACAAAAGCCCAAAGTCTGTGTTGCACTTCCTTATCTTCTTCTCTGCTGCCCATTGCACTTTACCATGAGGAAAAAGGAGAGCTCTATTCCAAATCAGGGGACAGAGGAACAGGGAGGTTAGGAGATACACCCACATCCTGCAGATAGTCACTGCCGAGACAGCGTGAGAACCTGCATGTGAATATTAAAACATTCACTAATTAAAACATATTCAAATGCCCACACATTTTTTTTTTCTCTTCTGATGTTCTTCATTATTGACACTATATGTGAAGCTGCATTTAGCAGCCCTGGTGGGTGGGCATAGGTCATTCTCTGCTTCTGTATATTCTGTTTTCCCCAAGAGAGGCTTATGCAATATCCTGATGTTCAAACAATAACGGAGTCATGGAAAATGTGCTCTCGCATGAAAACTTCAGGAGGAGGATGGGATGAGATGGAGATCTGTCCCATTATCCTCAAAAGTTTCAATTTAAACCAGCTGTACAATAAATAACTTCCTGCACTTTGCCACAAAGACACTGCAAGGATACTCTCTGAAAACAAATATTTTTGGGTCAAGTGTGTATATCCACGACAATGATAACACTGCAAGTGCTTCCTGCAAGCTCAGCAACAGCCACGTGGGATTCTGCACAACTGCACCATTTCCCAGTGCTGTTCTTCTCCAGAAGCAGGACCTATGTGGCTTTCTGTCTCTCACCAGAACATTTCAGCCTGCTCAAGCAGTTCCTGTTAAGAGAGAGGGTTTTCCCTAGGGAAACCTGTCTGCAATCCCTGGTCCTGTGCCAGCAGGAAAGCCCAAGCCTGACTCCATGACCACAGAACACGTCCATGCCCAGCCCACAGGATGTTCTCATGTGAAATTCAGGATGAAGTCATCCCAGGCTTTTCCCTTCAGCTGTGAAATGGAGGGAACTGAATTGAGTCCCTTTATCTTTTCTTCACCCATCCATCTTTTCGCATAACTTGCAGGAAATAAGTTCCTTTCACCTTTCTGTATCCTGTGAGAAATTTGTCTCTAGCAGGCTCAGAGTCTTAGAGGACAGGGCAAAACACACTTTTACACAAGGAACAAAAGAATGGAATTTGTGTGACTGGAAGAAACTCAGCTAAAAACAAATACTTTATGATTCATCACCATACGTTGAATGGTTTCTGCCATATAAAGACACCCATGACCAAAACTCACTAGCAAGACACCATGATGCACACAAATTATGCAGAACTTTTATCTATTTTCAGATAATTTAAACAGTTAAAGGTAGCTACTACACATTTCTGTTTTATCAGATAGTGCAAAGCATGGTTTGGGTTCTTAATTTCTGCATGGAACTACTTAGAGTATGATGAGCTGTCACAGACCTAACCCAAATCTTTTGGTATTTCATATTTTTCTCCTAGAAGTTTTGATGCCTACTGAAAGGTAACAATGGGGAAATATCTGTTTTCATTTTAAAGTACAGTTTTCAGTGACAATAGCTAAGGAAAAGCTTGAGAAACGTAACAGGAAAAAAAAACCCACAACAAAACAAGACAAACCACAAAAAACCAAAAACTCACTCACAAGACAAGTAAAAACAATGTATACACACAGTTTGATATTAACAGGTATATAAACTCTAACATAAAGGGTTTTTTCTCTCTTTTTGTAACTTGGAGATGTCATGGCTCATTCAAGCAGTTGTCACAATAACTCATGTTTGGCTGCAAGAGCAGAGCTGTATTTCTTTGTTCTGAAACTTTTTGTCTTTGTTTTGAAATTTGCCATACAATTCTTTTTCCAGCTAAGGCAGTGGGCAAGCATGCCTGATCAAACAAAATATACACTGGATATCTAACCTAAATCCACCTGTCAAGTCTTTGGGGCTTCAACATCTTTAGCTATGACAAACTGACTTATTCTCCTCAAAATCCTTTGTTTACCATTGAAGGGTTTTATAAGACACTTACACAGAGCATTAATGCCAAAGAAAGTCATGCTAGCACAGAGAAAAACCACCTTCCAGCTCCTGTGGTGGCAAGGGGATGCTCTGCTAGGAGACATCAGGCATGTATGACCTGTAATGACCCACGAGAGCTGTGCAAGGTCTGCACCTCAGAGGCCACGTCCCCTCTGCACTTCTTACCTTGATCCACAAAAGCACGGCAAATTGTTGCTGATCCAGGCAGCTCAGCTGTTCAAGACATCACAGTGGAGAAATGTACCACTAAATTACTTTTCCATGCACAGTTTATAGGTGCTGGTAGTCCGTGCTGGGCTGGAAAAAAATGGGGGGATTGTTCCTTATGAGCTTTATGTGCAGACAGCTTGTGTGACAGACAAACACCATGCAGGCTATGGCAAGAGAGCAAGGATGTTGAAATAAAAGCATCACTTCTTACCTGGAGTCACATGCTCTGTGGCCACAGAACTTCACCACTTAGTCTCTGAATTGAGGGGATTTAAAACCCATTGCTTGCGATTTTTATCTTATGGAACATTACAGGAGGGGGAAAAAGATTCTCTTCCCTGTCACACTAAATGTCTGTAGTGATTATCACCTCACCTTCCTTTGAAATCCAGCTTTTAGACTATTTTCTTAAAGAAGCAGGTCACTGGACACCCTTCAGTGATCCTGCTACACAAGGCAGATGCTGTTAAGGTTAGGGTTTTTTTTAAAAAGCCTCCATAAAGTAAAAAGCACAACCAATGGCAGCTACAAAACTTGTCAGCACAAAGACTAAAATGATCTCCACAGTACATGGCTTTCAGTAACCCCACAAATGTCAACCTCTGGCCTCTTGCTCAGCTTCTGCCCTCCAAAGCCATCGTCAATATTCTCTGCAAGCTGTTGCTCCATTGATTTCCCAGCATTCAGACTCTCTCAGCATTACCATAATGACAACAGCTATTGGAGACTTGCCTGCTGCGCATTAATAATCATAACCCACCAGTTGTTAAGGTGAGTCTAAACAGCAAATTTACAGAAAGTCCTTCATTTGCTTTTGGCAATTATCTCAGCATCCCAGCCAGCCACTGAAGTCCTGGGGTCTGACTGCTTCAGTGCAACGAGATCCAGGAATTTGCAGATTCCTCTCTGAAGAGATTCAGTGTGCTGGCACTCACAGTCCCCTGCCAGGGGTTTAGTGGGATTATTTGGAATAAACCAGAGCTACCAATCTCCAAGGCTTTGCCCCTGCCTTAGCCCAGCCCCTCCTGGCCTCTCTGGCCATGGGTCTCTGCACACACACTTCTCCAGTGGTTTTCTCCTTTGGTCACTTTTTCTCATCTGGAGGGAATTTTCTACCAGTGAAGCCATTGAAACGTTAAAATTGACTTATCCTGACAAAATCCTGATGGCAAAATGGACCAGGTTTGCTGGCAAAGCATGAACATGAAGAGACACAAAATAATCAGCATAAAAATGGTGCCTTTCATTCCTGCTTGATGAAGTTTTCAAATCATCACATCAAATGCTCAGCGCAGCAAACATCTGCAGACAACCAGGAGCAGGAACTCACCTGGCTTTTTGTGGAATTTACCTTAGAGCGTTGCAACAACCCTCACACATAGGACAGGAATCACTTCACAACTGGATACAACAAGTCATACATCAAACACGCAAAATAAAACCACAAAGAGAAGTTTATCTGAGAAGATTAGCATCCTCTCCATCTTTTTGTCCTTTCTCCCCCACGGAATCTCCACACGTTTTTCCTCATTTATGCTTATAAGCCTCACCTTTGAAACCACTGAGTGTAGGAGTGCATTTTTTATCTCCCCCCTTGCTGAAGCCTGTGGTGAAGTGGAAAGAAGTGATTATTAACGGAAATTAGTGGAAAGGTGATTATTAATTCAGTGCCCCACACACAGAAGGATCAATCATCACCTTAGGATAAGCAGAGATGTTACAGAGAGAGGGAGGGAGTGTGTGTGACTGTGTGTATGAACACACACACACACACATATATGGTAACAACTGGTTTTTCACTTTTCAAACGATTTGCTTTGAGACTGGAACATTCTGATCCTGGCAAAATGACGCAACTTATTAGTGGCAAGAAGTGACTCAGTGCCTTTGCACTATTTTAGAAAGCCAGAAGAGAGAGGACTGCTAACTCTGCTACTTCCAATTCGCACACACTTCCAAATTCAAACTTTATTATGGAAAAAAGGGGGAAAAAAATAGAAGTACAATGGAAAAAACCTTCAAAATAACTCGTAAGAAAATACAAAGAACACGACAGAGCCTTCAATTTGTACTTCTTAAAAAGACCAGGAATGAGAAAACGCATGTACCTGATCAACTATTTATTCTAATTAGCTCTGCTTTTAAAAACAGATCACGAGACAGCAGAAAGAAAAGTTTACAGAAAGTCTCCAGGTTTTCAGCTCTTTCAGTAAGCCAGAAAAAAATAAATTTAACCCAACTGTACATCCATGTTTCATATGAAAGTGACTGGTGCTCACATAAAATAGCTAAAGGAAATTAGAGTGAAGAGGTACCCTCAGAGGCATCTCCTCCAGGAAGCAGCTGTTTCTGCAAACTGTGCTGCATCCCTGGCAGAGCACACGCTGAATCAGGGCAAAAAGAACATCCCCAAGGCTACTCTAGATTTGCAAAGTAAAGATGAGAAGCTTTGCCCAGTCTTCAGTTCACTTCATTGTTAATCCTGTTTCTCCACACCCATAGTTTTGCCTGGTTAAACAAATCTTCAGTGGAAGCATTTTACTCATTTTATGCATATATGAAAAATACAGATAAATTTATATGTGGAGGATCTTTGACACAGTGGTCACAGCATTGCAGAGAGCTACAAGACGCAGCTTCCATTTTGAGCAACAACATTTACATGCACTGAAGTGTAACTTACCCCCAAAGTGGAACTCCTCATACCTACCCACTTTGAAAATAAGGCTTGAAAAAATGTCAAGAAAGCACTTTTCTGGATCTGACACTCCAGCTGGAGCAGCCAAGCCTTCTAATACAACTCCCAGGCACCAAAAGGTGGTTTTGATAACACAGTTTATGACTGGTTTGGGAAGTGAAGCAGGCTGTGTTAAATACAGGCATGTTTTAGCTTGACAACTACACAGAGAGAACTGTAAAAGTTACTAAAGAAGAAAATAATTTTTTCCATCCCTAAATTCTGAAAAATTGTGGCACAGGTTTAGCCTTGAAGTTATTAAAGCAGTTTGAGTATTGTTTATTAGAAAAAAAAAAAGGGGGGGGGGGGAGAGGGTGGGCTTAACATTTGACATTTATTAGAGAATACAATAATGTCACACTGTGTCTGTGTCACACTGAGTCTCTGTGCCCTCATGCACACGATCAACACAGAAATACAGGCAAAACACCCAGAGAGGCAGGAGACTCCTCTCCCACCTCTGTAGCAAGAGCCTTTGTGGCAAGTATTGAAAATAACAGCCAAGCATTTCTCTGACAGCTATTTCCAAAACTGCCATTTTTATGTGGATTTTAGAATCCAGGAGAGATGGTTTTTTGTTTTGAAGCCAGAGTAGTCTGCATAATCCTGTAATTTCATGTAGTGTAGTTTCTGAGTTCACAACAGTGTCAATGTCACATGCAAGCTCTACTACAACAAAAGTCCCTGTAATCATATTTGGTAACTGTTTATGAAGAAAGAGAAACCAAAGTATGCCCAGAGAGAAGGAAAAATTAAGAGTAAAATGATTAAGATAGAGATGGGGGGGGGGAAACCCCAAACCTAAGGCTTGGAAAAAAAATAGAGAGGATTATTGTCTTATTTAAGTGATCCCCTGTATTGAAAAGAGATTGCAATCAGAAATCTGCCACTTAGCCAACAAATTAGCCTGACTTTCAGAGGCATCCTTTAGCAGATTTGTGCCTTGGAGTAATCAGTGCACCCATTACATGGAAAGCCATTTATCTCAGGAAGCAGGATTAGTCTGAGTCAAGGAAACAAAACCAACTCTCCCTCAAAAAAACCCTAATTAAAATCAGGCAAAGTATTCTTGCAGACAAAAGTATTTTCAACCTGAAGCACTCTCTGGTATGGAATGCTGATAATAACTGGAAGAGTAGAATTCAGGGATCTCTGCTTTTGGTTTTTTTCCCAGTTTAAGCCTGAAGGTCTGTGGGTCAGCTGATGCTCTCCCTAGAAGAGACAAGGAGTGTGCTTTATGTCACCTTCAGTATCAGCCACTGACTTTACAAACACACAAATCCATTACACAATGGAAAAACTTGTGTTCTCACCAGCCAGGGAGGATGAGGGGTTTATTCTCTGTATCTGCAATCGGTTTTGGCACATCCCACCCTTTTCAGCATTTCTTCTTCTCAGAGAACAGGCTCAGAGCTGTCTGGGCCCTACAGATGTGCTTGGTGAGCCACACATTCATGTACACACCCCAGACAAACCCAAACAGCAGCAGGGAAAAGGGGCTGGAAATGTGGCCATGGGCTCTACAAGCTGTGGGCCATATCCTGTCCAGTGACCATAAATTCTTCACTGGACTGTGACCACCACCAAAGGTTTCCAGCACACACCCCTTGAGCTTGTCTATGCCACAGTGTGATTTTGGTGCTTCTAAAAGCATTAAAGAACAGAGCCATGATTTCAGCAGTTACTGCGGGATGGTTTTTTTCCTGACTCGCACAGCAAGGTGAAATGCATCCATAATCAATATGTTTAATTCTCTGCATGGCTGCAGAGAATTTCCTTGTGATTCACAACGCTGGTCATTCAACCATCAGCCCCAGACATTCCCAGAACATCCAGGATCTGAAATAACACATGGAACAGCTCTGTTTACCTCAAACTCCATTAAATCTATTGAGCTGAACAAGACTGGAAGCAAGGGAAAGCCTGTACAAATGCAGGCAGAAGAACTTAAGTTTATGTCAACTGAGAGATTAATGAACTCCAAAATTCACTTAACCTGGAGTAAACTCCACCCTGCACATGTGACAACATGTGCTCACCCCAAAGCTTTGCTCCAGATCACTTTGCCTGTTCATTAACATATTGCACTCCTTGTCTTTATTGCAATCTGACCTCTTCCCAGGAGTGAATTTTATACATCATTGTGATTATTAATATTTTAGAATTCAGTCTCTCAGTCCGAATTAAGAGGGAGATTTCACAGCCTCATGTGTATTCTTGCCCTGGCCTCTGCAAACAAGTGTGTAAACTATCACCTCGTACTCCTAAAATTATAACATCCAACCTGTTCCTAACTTCTCTCCTAACAGTGAAGCAGCAACAGGTCTGGACAAGAGCCCACCTAATTTGTTAGCACCAAACTCCATGTCAGGAAAAAAAAACCCACCTTATTTTTTGTTTTGGTTCTGTTCAGTCCCTTAATGGCTCTCATTAATTGCCAGGGCCCACCTTTCAATTGAGCAGCTCTGGTGTTTAACAACACACACAATTAGCTGGCCCTGTTGCTGTTTATCTGGGAGGCAGGCACGGAAATTTCCAAGTGTGTGGTGTCTGCTGTGCCCATTAGAAGGAAGAGGGAGGACATCAGTCTTTGTGACATGTGGCATTCAGATGCACCCCACTGACACAGAACATAAATGGCCCCGGGGCACTGATGGTGAACACGTAACTTCTGAACTGCCCACCAATTTATCACTGTCTCACAAAAGCCATGTGCATGCACTCACCCCTGGTAGCCACCATTTCAAAGGGGCTGGCATGTCACTGCAAAAGGGACACTCAATAAAACTGTCAGTGCACTCCAGAGCTTTTTTCCCATGCTGTGCACTGAGTTAGGTGGGAATCAGCAGAAGGAATCCTGCGTGCCTGCCTCTCTCTGTCCCCACACTCAAATCCACATCTGGGAGCAGACATTCGAAACAAAACTTCACTGGAGGGAATGGAAAATGAGAGCCACGTGAAATTCTTACCTCTCATTCTGCCTCCACGCTTTGCAAATCCTCTCAAACTCCTTGTAATAATGTAAATGAAAATAGATGCAAATGCAAGCAGAGGAACCAGTCAATAATTGACTGTCTGATTACCGTTGTCTGCTCCTTTGGTAATTGTGAAGAACTGTAAACAAGCTATACAGCTCCATGAATGCATTTAAAATCAACACATTTGTTGAGGGGGGGAATGTATTGCATCGCATCTTCTGCTCCATTGTTCCTTTTAACTCTTATTTCGAGCTTAATACATCTACTGCTTCACTTATTTTGAGTTGAATAGAGACATTCGAGTCACAGATGAACATTTTGGCTGCTGCACTGAAGAAACATGAAAATCTTGCTGTTAGATTCTAGCACGGCTTGTATTTCTTGTTTACCTCAATCTATAACTTAACAAACCCAATTTCTTCTCAGCTATGTACAAATAATGATTGACATGGGAAAATGACACACGTCCAGCTGCAAAACTGCTTGAAAGATGCATTAAGCATTGCCCCTAAACCAAAATAATCTCTCTGGCCAAGAAAAGATGTGCCTGATTTCCAGATCCATTGGCCCTGGCCTTCAAAAGGCACCAGACCTGTGCAAAGAAATCGAAGAAGGGCTCCCAAGATCTACTTGTGGGTATTTTTAATAGCAGCTTGTAAGGACAAAACAGAACTAGGTTAATACCAATATAGAATAGAATAACAGGATTTTTTAAATCCCCTTAGGCCAATAAAGAGCTGTCACTAGGAAAAAAAAAAAAAAAAAGAAATATTCTAGTTGAAACATCTTTCCTCCCATGCTCAGTGGTTATGCAAGATCTAATATATTAATAATTTAAAAAGAATAGAGTAGTTAGGATTCCTGCCTGTTTCTTTCCTGCTACCCCAAGCCCCAGTCTCCCATAGGCAGGTAAAAATTCATAAATTATTCCATACCCAGTCCACCAAGCCATTTTGTTAGAGAGGCTGAAGGGCCAAGAATGCTTTAATGTTTTAAGTGTCAAACAGCAAATATGGGAATAAAAAATAATGCTGGTTACTTCTGTGACAGTATTTTAACATTAGGTAAAAAGAATGGAGTGGAACCTGAAGTCCTTGCCCACGAATTTATCGAAGAAGGAAAAGCAAACAAACAAAAAAACCCTGGAAGTTAAATACCAGGTACTGAAGGTAATTTAAAAAAACCAAATTTAGCAGTTTTCAACAGTGTTGTCTGATTGCCATATCATAAAACACCACCTGACCACACCCTACATTCAGCAGCCTAATCCATATAGATTTCAGTGATGTTCAAAGCCAGAAGGACTCCCCCTTTTCCTTGGAAGTTACAGGAACAATTTTACTGTATCTCTTATTTACAGGTATCATTCTGTCAGAGGAGGAGAAAGCAAGAGGGAGGAGAGGAAAGGTAAGAAACGTTTCTGTTTGGCAGGCCACTGGAATTTATTGGAAACCCCATAAAATTAGCAAAGATTTTGTAATACATTTAAATTGTCTTAAAATTTGTTTAAAGCAAATCTGAACTGCAAGCACAGGAATATTTCTCCTATAAATCTGACCTCACCTTGTACAGTAAATGATCCAGGGGACCAGACTGCACTATGACAGGCTGGAGGTAATTCAAGCATTTTCACAACCACTGGATAAATCCCGGTTTGTTCAAGGCCATATTCACACATCAGAAAACACTCCGGAGCAGCATTTCAGATTACTTAGAAGACAATGTCTTATCTTCAAAAAATAGGTAAGCTACCAACATAAAAGGTTTTTTTTTTTAAAAAAAGAGATATCTCTCAAGACAAGTGGCAGATTCTAATAGCAGCCCATTATTTGTACAGCCCTAGAGAATCAGAGAGATGAAGTTTAAAGCTGCATGTGGCCATCACACAGGGAGCTGTAGCTGACACAGGGACAACCTTTTCTCCATGGAGAAATGGAAAGCACATGTGTCCTTCCAGAACTCTGCATTCAGTCACATTTTACACTGCCAAGTGCAAAGAAGACAACCACAAACAGTTTGTTTGCTGACGAGTCAGTACCAAAGCCCTGGAAAATTCTACCAATAGTGGCAAGGAATTTTCTGCTAAATAATATGACTGTGGTGGAGATGAATCCAGTTCAAGGGTGATTAGAAGCAGGAAGTAATAAAGAAAGAGAGTCAGCATCAGACTCTGTAGAAAGTCTTTAACACCCAATTATCATAACTATAAACAGCAGGAAAAATATTTAAAATTCATTGAAATCAGGCTAGCACTGCATGCATCCCATCTAGGTTTTTTATTTCTATGAAACCCCCTAGCATATCAATCAGCTTTAAGGAATGACTAATAAATTTTAATATTCCTCTTGAAGTTCATATTAAAGCATTTTACAGCAGGAATTATTAGTTTATTACTATTAAATCAATATTGATATTGATTTAACATAATAAAGTTAGTGAGTATTCATTACCTTATTATTTGAAGACAGCAGAATGATGGGAAACAAATATTTAAAAAAAAATCATTAATAAATATTCAGAATACACCAGATTTTAAAGTTCTACCTTCTCCTCATGAAGGGAGCCAAGTCCTAAAAAAAGGCAGAACTCCAATCTTAAATTCACTTGCTATTAGTGTTACAACTGGACCAAGTGGAAAGGAATGTTCCCTTATCACCCTAAATGACACAATAGTATAAAAATTACATTAGAAGACAAGACCTGTGAACATATGCCTGTATTTTTTTATCCATTAAGCTGAGCCAACACCTAACAAAATGAGGAACTGCAGAGTTCAGAGTACCGGCCTGAGGAAATTGCATTTACAGTGAAGGGATCTCATAAGTAAAAACACAAAATGCTTTAGGGCTGAAGAATACGTGCAAGTGTGGGTAGGTCATTTGTGGGCTAGCCAATAATGTCCAGGTGACTGAAAAGCTCCTGAGTACTTTTGTGGATCTTGCTCAAAAAGTACCATTATAAAGAACTTGCACTTCCTTAGCTCCCAGCCATGAAAATCAAGACATAAATCCAGTTTCCAGCAAAGAAGTCAACAAGTCTCTTTATTACCAATAAAATTGCTAGTAACAAACATATAAACATATTCCTAAACTATTTCCTTATTTTAAGTCAAGTGCTGTAAACTAGTTAGCTTGATGGTAATTATTCAATCCTCAAATCTGTTTTTGCCTTGGATGAAAAATTAAAGCTGGAGTTTACAAAAACCGACAAAAAAACAAACCAAACAAACTTAAACCCCAGCCTTGCAATACATGTGGATTTATTTTCCATTATAGCATGTGGTGTTTACTGGTGCAAGTACCACCAGAAGAAAACACTCAAGTCTGTACTTGGCTCATGGGCAACTGTAGTACAGGCAGGACTAGCAGCATCAATTTAAAGTGGCCCAACACATCCCATGATAAAGCTCATTTTAAGCTGCATCTGCAGTGTTTGATTCTTCATTTTGTGCCTGAGATTGTGGATATGGGTTGGGTGCTCGATGTGCAGGTGAGAGAGAAACACATTGTTTTATCCCTGTGGAAAATGAAATCTGCTTTCTTGTAAGTCTTATTTCAAATCATGAATTCCAGAGTTTGGAGGGGACACAGCACTGCAGATGTCACTGTCTGTCCCTCTCACAAGCTCCCTCAAAACGCCAAGTTGTAAGACAGTGAAAGTGGAGCCTTGGATGCTTTAAGCCCTGCAACTCCTGTCCTCCCAGGGAGCTGCCAGGGCTGGGGCACACAGACAGCAACACCCAGAAAGGGCTCCTCTAGCTCACCTGGCAGGAGCCTGCGTTCACCTGTGATGCCCAAATGAAGCTATAGTCTCATTTTAGTTCCACACCAAACCTGCAAGATTTATCTTAATAAACACCTACCATTTTAGAAGTCAGTGCAGAAAGCAGGTTGTGATTCAAGACATCAGGACATCCAAACTCTCTCCTCTGCTTGCTGCACGACCTCTGACTGCTGCTTATTCTCTTAATGCTTCTGTTCCCTTACAATTTCCTCCTATGAAAGGAGGACACAAGGACAGTGAATCAGATCTCACCATTCAGGTACACATCAAAACACATGTGAAAAGGGGACTCACATGAGAAAGCGAGAGAATCAAGGTTCTTATGGTTGAAGTCACCAGGTGAAAATTAATCACATTTAAAATGGGGCTGACTGTAACATATTTGATAGCACACAGACCCCAACTTGCTTACATGTCAGAACCCCTCTGAGCGACAGAAATTTTCCATCTTTTCCTTTGGGTAGCTGATTATTCCTCCTGATATTCGCACAGCTCGATTTGCCTTTTGTGCTGAGGAAGAGGCACCTGTGCTTCTCCAATCATTTATAATATTCAGATTCTGCTTTTGAACTTTCCTTTGCCCCAGTTTCTTGTCATCACTGCTTAGTTATCAGCACGGGGAAGCGAGCAAGTCGCTTTCTCTCTTCCCTCAGGCAATACCATTGCTGCGCTTTGATTTGCGTCACAGGGACAAAAAAAGTAGAACAGCTGCAGCCCTTAATTGCAGAAACCACGTATGCAAGGCCAAGCTGCAGTTTCACTGTTGCTCTTTCAGCTAGAAAAATTATTAAAGGCCCAGTCCTGCTTTGCCAAAACCACGTTTCCCAGCTTGCACGCTGGAGCAGTGTGCAACTTTCAGACTGCGAAATACGGTAAAAAATTAAAAACATCAATACTTGTAAGTAGAATAAAGGCAAGTTTCAGAAAATAGACTCCTATGCCAGGTACATCACCTGAGTGCTTCCAACAGGTGTGTTAAGGGAGGACATCCATCACTGCTTGTCCCTGTCCTCCAGACCTGTCCTTGCAGAGGATGGATGGGCACAGCCAATTTATTCCACTTGCTGAGGTGGGTTCCTGCAGTGGGAAGGATCAGGTGCCTGGACTGTTGTTCAGGTGCAGGCAGCACATTTATGTTAATAAATATGAGATCTAAGAGTCACACCTGGCATTTGCAGTGAGGGGAAGAGCAGCAGGTTTGGCCATACATCTTTCCCCAGATTTGAGCCCTAACTGTTTCACACAGGCACACTCCTTTTTACACTTCCATAGGTGCACTCCCACAACAAAACAAGGAGAGGCTTTCATTACCTGGGCCTGGAACTGAGGAGCTTGACTGGCTGGGAATCCCCAGACAGTGACAGCTGGTCACCCTGATCCAGCCCTGGCCAGGAAAACAATGCCTATGGCCAGACCTATACTGGTCTGAAGTAGAAAATACACACACAAGTTTATTAGCTTCAGCATAAATACTTTTTTCCTACTGAAACACTTTCTTGCAGGTGCATATAGTCCCTCTGGTTCTGAGTGGCTGTTTTTGAGGTCTCCATGAAGATATTCATCTCCTTGCATACTGTCCAAATTACCAGATGGTCCCAGAAGGTACTTTAAGATGTGGTTTGTTTACTGTGTAGAGAGAGCATTAAGAAGAGAGCTTTATACCGAGAAGGATCATCACCTAATCACGATGATCTTTTGCTTCTAAAGAAAAGAGCAGCTCTGTAATGGATAATGTGCTAATACATTAATATTTGGGAAAAAGGCGTAAGGATATTGGGGTGGGTGGTGCAAATATGAAGTGTAGAAAGAACACCACACACTAAGAAAGAGAGGACCATCAATCAGAATCCTAAACAACGTAATGATTAATTACATCAGGAAGCAAGCTTCCAGTACCTCAAAGGCCTTAGCAAATCACTGCACAAATTCAGATGCAGAATGCTCTCAGACTGTGCACTCAAAGCTTACACCTGCAGTAGCCATGTGCTGCTGATGCAACAGCTGGATAAATCTACTCCCCCATCCAACCTCCACCAGCTGACTCAAGAACAGCAAGGAGCACGAGAAATTTTTCATAATACTGTAATCATACGCGTGTAACTGATGCTTACACAGCGCTGCTTTCATGAGGAGAAAAAGCCAAAAATAAAAATGCCCCAACTTAAAAGAGTGCCCTGTTCTAGTGGTATTTACACTGCTGCAGAAGTGTAAGGTTTGGATTACTAACGTGGACTATTCATCACCAAATTCCCAGGAAAACGCGAGCTGTAAAAGGTTGTGCTTGCTTTAACTTCTTGATCAAAAGGTAAAAACCTCTTCTAGACAAATTTGCAGTTTTGTTTAAAAACTATTTTGATCCTGATGGAATTTGTCATTTGACAAAAACCACACTTACCACCTTGAAAAAAACCAATCACCTTGAAGCACTGTTTCATTGGTTCAAAGATCATTGAAAAAATCCCTAATTCACTAAGATTTGGTTTTGCTGGAAATTCTGTAATTATTTTCCCTACATTACTTGCTTTGTTCCTCAATCTCCTTTCAGAAAATAGGAAGCAACAGCCTGACAGCAGAAGGGAAAAGAAGACAGCAGAAACCTCTGTATCAGAGCTATCCTCACACACTTGCTTCCAGGTCTAGATGTACTTTTGGGCTCACAGTTGCTTATTCCAATCAAGTTTTGTCACGGGAAATTGTGACAGACATGGAGAATAACAATGTTTTTCACCTACAGTGAAATATTCTGAAAGGCAAGATGCCTGGTGGTTAATTTTCTCCTTTTGGTAAATATGCATATAGCCTGTCCTGTTTTTGACTGGAATGATATTTGAAGTATTTTTAGAGGCAACCACTGGCTAGACCAAATATTCTCCCTTTCCTGAAATAGCAGCTCTATTTTATGGTCTCTGAAGCATCCTGGCTTTCCCTGTCTCAACTGCAACTCAGCTCTGCTGATCTGCTTGATCAGAGCTCTTCTCCACACCTTCAGGGATGCTCCCAATTCTACACAGCCCACCTCAGCCTGTGACTACCAGAGCTGTATTTCAGTGAGCAGTATCACCCAGACAACCCAGCTTCAGGTCTCATCTGGACAGAAGAGAAAACAATATGATGGTATCTCTATTTATCCCAGATTCCAGACCTTATCACTCTCTCCAACTCCCTGAAGGGTGGCTGTGGTCAGGTAGGGCTGGTCTCATTCTCCAGGCAGTGACTGACAGAATGAGAGGACACAGCCTTAAGCTGCACCAGGGGAGATATAGGTTGGATGTTAAGGAAAAAGTTTTTTTATGGAAAGAGTGGTAAAATACTGGAATTGTCTGCCCAGGGAGGTCGTAGAGTCACCATCCCTGGATGTGTTTAAACAAAGATTGGATGTGGCACTCAGTGCCAGGGTTTAGTGGAGGTGTTGGGGCATGGGCTGGACTTGATCTCTAAAGTCTCTTCCAACCCAGTGATTCTGGGATTCTGTGATTTCCTGACAAAGAGATGGTCCCGGAAAAATGGACTTGTTCTCCAACACAACCAGCAAGAAGAGATGTGCAACAGGACAAGTTCATTCCTCCATGGGCAATGAAAACCTTACACCAAGGATGCACCTGACTCTGCAGAGCGCTGGCTGAATCCTGTGTGTCTTGCAGATGAGTACCTAATGTACCCTGATTTCATTCAAGTTTAACCAAAGCATCACAGAGGAACAAGGTGTGCAAGCTGGAAAGGCACCAAATGGTGACATGTTTGTACTGCTGTTTGGCTAGAACAATACAGCATTTATCAAAAGTTAAACATTTACTCAAAACAGGGCTTCTGAACACTTTCTGTCACAGTGAAAATTGCTGTAATACAGCATGAAGTTCCATACAGAGGAGCACACACAATGGGAGAGGTAAAACAATTCTGCTAACTTGACCCAACCCTTTTTGCTCTGTTTTCTGTTTTTCTGAGCATGGGAAGAGTGGGATAAGACTATTCCATGCCTGCCTTAAAGAAGATAACAAATTACAACAGCATCTTTTCCTGTTTGATTTCACCCTTATTTAACTTAGTTAAGGAGAAAAAAAAATAATAAAGATAACAGAGAAAGTAATTGACTTAGGATTTGTTAGCCCTGTAGCCTTCACCCAGATTCAGCTTTTGTATCTAGATGTCTAAACAGAAGGAAGAGTCAGGGGAAGAAATTACACAGCCCAAACAATTGTTTGTACAGCACACATCAGTAAAGTGCCAACCAACCTATCCTGCTCCTGGACGGCCAGGAATTTGCCTCTGACTTAGGCACCAGAAGTTTAAGGTCCTGGGATACAGAAATCCTTCTACTGCCATTTCTCAGCTTGGAAGGGCAGCAGCCTGTCCCAGAAGGGGTCACAAAGCAGCCCTGCCACACAAAATCTGACTGGGTTTTTTTCCTAGCATGCAAACTTTCAGACTGGTATTGCTTTAACACTGCCAGTTGAGTGATGCCGATTTTCAGGAGTGCTCCAGCAAGCACTCAAGGAATTTAATCTTTGCTTGAGCCAATTCTTGAGACACATACGTTATCAGCCTCCAGAGGTAAGGCACTGGCCTGAAATCTCTGAAAAAAGGGACTGTAACTGGGATATTCCTTCTCACCACCACTGCTCCAATGTTTATGTATTTATATACAAAACCAATGTACAATGACGAGTCATCTAAGACTTCTCCACGGAGAAAAATGACAAGAAAACCTCCCCCTCCTCCCAAAGGGTGCAAACTGGCAGATGGACAACTGTAACTGAGACGAGCATGAAGCTGAAGAGCTTTTCCAAATGTACTGGCTGTCCTGCCCTACTGCCAGTGGTGTGTTCCTTCCTCTGTACTGTCATCTGATGCAGAGCTGAAGGAATGAGTGCATGCACAGAGCTCCAGCAGCACAGAAATGCATTTAGCAGGCGCCATGGAGGCACTGAAATAATCACCCAACGTGCAAGGTCACAGTGTGCTGCACTAAATCTTCCATGTATTGTAAACAGGCAATTTCTGCAGGACAAAAGCACAGGTAGCATTGTTTTGCTCACCTATTAGAGTGGCCTCGCCACCAGAATCAGTGCAAAAACAGGACATGTGATTAGAGAGGAAAATAATCCAAATTTTGCCCCCAGGCCATGGGCTCTCCATCCCTCCAGCTTCTCCCAGCAGGCACAGTGGTTTCACTGACACAGGGCTCGTGTTTCTGCCATCTGCCCCCCATCTTGGTGGGGAGGTTTGGAAAAGGACTGAACAAAGCAGGGCTTGTCTCTCCCCACCAGCCCAAGAGAAGCCTGAGCTGGCACCCAGCAGGCAGCCTCTACATCAACAACTCCTCAGGAGTCTGTGCAAGCTGGAAACTGCAAGAGATCTTCTGCCTAAGAAATAATTTAAACAGAGTTGAGGCTGTATCAAGAGATGGAAAAGGGCCTATTGAAAGAGTGGGGAGGTGGGGGGAAAGCCCCCATCAACTAAATGTGCAATAAAACTAAGGCAGCACAAAAATCCAGCTGACATCCAGCAGGAACCAAAGGTTTATTCACACCCCTTTCTGCAGAGCTCCTTGACTTACAGCTACCGTGAGAAGCCTCTCCTAATTCCAGGTATTGAGTGGCTAATGGCATTGCAAAGGAGGCTTTGTCACAGTTATGTATTTTCCTGCTAGAACAGGCAGCTACCGGGAAGAAACCCTAATGAAAAACCCAACATATTTGTATGAAATGAGTTAACACGGACAACAACTCCGTAAGAGGAGGATGAAGAACTCCAATAGGATCAGAATGTTACCCAGAAATGGAAATTCTTTACTGGGAACTCGGGAGAGGCATTCAGACAATTGTTATCTCCCATTCAGTTTGAGGCTGGGCAAGCAGCTAGGGCCAAAAACACCAATTTCAGTCAGTTGCTCAACAAGTTCATACAGCAGTGGTAACAGGTGTCTGTGGCATTACTGTAAAATAAAAGTCTTTGAACAAACTAAAAGGAAATTTCCAAAACCAGACTTTATGTCAAAGAAAAACAAAAACACCACAGGGTGCTCCACCACTGGAGTCTACCTTATTTTCCAGTGAGTAGGGCCATAAAAAAGTCCTAGAAGTGAATCCCACAGAACACAGCCTTTCTGAATAGCTGCTAACAATCTGGAGATAAGCCCTAGCTGGATGTTTAGTAAACAGCTGCTGGCATAAAAACCACATGTAACACAAACCAACCAGAATACACACACTGATCTGACCATCTCAAGGGGATTCACAGTCCACTGAAACACACAGCTTCTTCATCAGTTATCAAAGACAGAAAAAGAAGGTGTGGCTGCACACTGGAAAGACCTAATTGTTAAAATAAATTAAAAAAAAAAAAAAGCAAGTAAGAAGTATTAAAAGAAGCAATAAAATGGAGAACTGAAGCTATCTTGTAATTTTCAGATTAAAATAAATTAACGTGGTCTGAAAATTAAAAACATCCCAGATTAAAAACTCAGTCAGCCACACCATTAGTACATTCCTCCCAGACCGAGAGGTCGGAGGAATTTATAAATTTGGCATCGTATAAAATGTGCTATTCCTGGCAGGTCCTCGAAACAGGGGAAGTGAAAAGGCCAGGAACACAGGGAGAGCAACAGGGCCAGCCTCAAGAGCACAGCCATGGGCTATTTGCTGGCATTTCCTAGTATTTTAAGTCCCAAATCCAGAGCACCAAAGAGCACAACAAGTTGTGCTAATCAGCCTCCCCTTGGATTAAGCTACAACTGTGATACATGCTGGGATTTTTAGGAAGTCCACAGCAAGTTTAGTCATGTAATATTTATAGGTAACAACATATAGACTTTTTTCATTCGTTTCATTAAAAATCACGAGCTGAGACGTCCCTCTTAAAAGGTTTAATATGGACAAATTCTGAACTACAAAAGACTGAAACTTTTCCTTTTTCCACGCCAAGGCAACACTTCTGAAAACAACCCAATAAAACAAAAACAAAACAAAAAAAAAGGCAATCCAAACAACAAACCAAACAGAAAATTCTTATCCCACAAGGAAAAGCAGCTTTATGCACAAGATTATCTTTCCCCAACTATGCAGCCAGCCTGCCTCAAGGGAATGGAAAAGACCTGTGAGGCATCTGTCACACACAGCAGCACAAAGGTAGATGGCAAAGAAAAAAATGAAAGCCACAGAGCCGTACAAACTCCCAAACTACCAGGAGGGTTTGGATAGAAGGACTCTTGCAAATGGCCTTATCTGCCCACAGCAATGACATCTACACTGGAAACACAAAGCTTTTCTCAGCTGGGCTTGATTTTTTAACATTTGCAGCACTCATTGCAAGCATGCTGCTTCTTCCAGTTTTTAGGAAGAAGACCCACATATTTGCAAGAGGAAGGAACTCACTTCAAGGACACAAAAGAATTCCTCTACTGAATTTCCAAGTGAAGGCAAAGGAAAGACTACAAAGTTACTGGTATCCGTTCAAACAACTACATGTCAGAGCCTATTAAATATACCAACTCCATCACACAATTCCAATTCGCTGCCACAGATCCAATCTCCACCAACCCAAGAGTCTGTGTCAGCCTTCATGAGCTACTCTTGGACCTTGATCTGTGCCTCTGTGACAGAAAGTAGCTCTCCCTGTCACTCATTAAGGGCTGAAGAAGTGAGAGCGCTTCAAAGGGGTAGAAATACAACACTGAGCTTGGCAACAGCTCTGTCCTGCTTTCCTACACTTCACCAAACTGATGCCCAAGATATCTGAGGACTTATTTCTTACTGAAAAGTGTGTTGTGCCTATGATATCTGTTCCTATTCCAAAATATGCTCAAAAGAGATGAGCAACCTTCTGGAAGTGCCTCGTGGCAGTCCTCGGCACGAGGTGGGAAGGTGAGGAGCTGTCAGTTATGGACTGAAGGGAAATTTGTCTTCAGAAGTGTGCTCATCAAAAGGTATTTCAGAAGCAGTTCCCCAGCTGCTCCTGACACAGACCAAAAACCCAGAGAGAAGCATACCAAACATCTGCCTCAGAAGACAAACAAGGGAACCCGAGCCACTGCAGCAAGGAAATACTCTCCAGTTTCCTCCCGACCCCAACCACGTCAGCTCTGCAGATCCTTTGGGATACCTGGCATCATCTCCCACCCCACTCCCTCCACTCCCTGAAGATCATAAGAACATCTTTGATTTGAAGAAGGTAGAACATATGTAAAAAGGAAAAATCCTTTAGCTTTAGTGGCTAAGGAACCCATGAAATTCTCTAGATCTAAAATCAAGGAAAGGCAAAGGCAGCGGGATGAATCAGAGGTGCAACACAGATGTAAAAACAGAGACACCAAGAAGAAAGGAAGGAAACAATAACCCAAGAATGAATTTCTTCAAACTTCACACATTCTAATGCTGCCCACTTCCTTTGCACTCCCTCAGCTGAATTTTTGTCCATGTAAATAAGCGTGTGCAATGGGAATTCAGCTCAGGACCTCGCTCCCATTACTGCATCTTGCATTTAATTGAAATGTGCAATCCCATGGAAGTCCAAACTTTAACCCATTTGGGTGGAGTGACTATTATTACAAGCTTCATATTTTTCCTAAAGCTCCAGCTGCTGGAACTGTAAGAGTCCGTGAGAATCCAAAGGTCCAGTTGCAGGATTTTTGTTTTGTTTATTTTAAAAGATATCTCAAGTTCTCATGCTTGTGGAGAAATAAAAATAAATAAAAAGGAAAAACTTAAAACCATGACTTGCAGGTTTATTAAAGGCTCAGAAACCAGAAGAGAAGAGAAAAAAACACTCTCCATATTTTAAAAAAAGCTTATGATTCTTTTAGCTTCCTGAGTGCTAACTCCTTTGGGTTTTTATTCTGCAATACTTTCTCTCCAATTACTTTCTTTTGCAATATCAAACTATTCCTCAATCTGTAGCTTTACAGATGATGATCATATTTGATGAGCCCAAAGTCGTTTCTCTTCCATGCATATAAGAAGATGTAAAATTATTTCAAGGGTTACTTTAGACCCCAGTGCAGGAGAGACAGATCTGCTATGACACTTCTTAGATAAAGTATAAAAAGGTAATAGAACATTTAGGTAGCCTCAGAACAGAGGAACCAGGCCACAGTCTGTCATCAGGTTTGTACCTATCACCTCATCAATGCCAACAATAAATGGAAGCCTGGACAAGCAGAGAATATACTTGACTCTCCATGGGCATCCTTCTGGGAGTTCAGCAGAATGCCTCATCTGCAACACCAACACCATTAATGCCAAGGGGAAAAAACCCCACCCAGCAGATTGCCTTAAAAATCACTGCATTACTTCTGAATGGTGATTTTGAACTATTTTCAGACAATGCTTTAAGTCTCATCACCTGGTTCATGTGGGTTTTGAGAAGGCCCTGTAGAAGCAGGGGAGCAGCTTTGTGATGCACTGTGTTTTATGTGGCAGCACCAGATGACCACACCAGCACCAGAGCACCTGCATCCCCTCCACCAGGAGAGTAAAGTAGCTGTCAGAACCCATTTTCTTCTTAGATGTTACGAAAGAAGCTGAGATACACTTTGTCCAGCTCTAACGCTTTTATGTTTTTATGTTTTCACGGTGAAAAAGAAAAAATATTTTTCTAAGCAGTTTCCAGCTTCAGGAGTCTCAAGTTCCAGAACTGAAGCCCAATAAACAGCACAGGATCATTAGGGAGGAAGATGAGAGACAGAATGAAGTGCAAGCAAGAGAGCACGTGTGTGTGTGTGTGTGTGTATCATTATATTAAGCTATGTATAAGCACAGTTGGGCCAAATTAAGTTTTCAGCTAAACTCCCATTACTGAAACACAGATTAAGTGCAGTTAATTAAAAAATACCTTCTAATAATTCTCGCTGAGTAAAGCAAACTGCAGCTGTGTAACAGTGATGGAGACATTTACTGAAATTCACTCAGGCCACTGTGCTGGCTGAAGAGTTAAGCATTGGAGAAGAGGGCAGAGAGGTGCACTGCCATCTATCTCACTGTTATGCTGCAGTCCCAGAAAGCCTGGCTGGCTGGAGAGGATCTACTCAGTTCACAGAGCTGCTTCAAAAAAAAAATATTCCATCAATTTCCAAATGTGCTGCGAGGTTTCCTCTCCCTCCTCTGCAGTATCAAATGCTACTGACCACAGCTGGAAAAGACAGAAAATGGGATGGAGCCCTGACTCCTAACAGTACAAACCCACTAATGAGAAGTTATTAAAAATATCCTATTCATTTCACCCAGAAGAACACTTCCCCAAAAAATTTATCATCAGCATAGACCTTAGCCTGAGTGGGAAAGCCACTGATCAAGCCCAGCCCTTTCCACATAAATTGCAATATCACAGCAGAATGCCAGCCAGCACCTACTCTTGATACAGCCTCAATTTTTTAACATGTCTAAAGAATTAACAATCAATTGCTTTCATCATCAGGGCAATAACTGCTCAGGCCAAAAGAAGAAAGCAAGGAATTGTTTCGTTTGGCATTCTCCTGCATCAGAACATTTACCAAACAGCTCTTACGTAGAACTTGTCATGGTGATTCATTTTATTGCATCCAAGCCTGCTGTACTGCCCCAGTAGGTATTCCAACTACAAATGAGTCATAAAAGCCCTGAATGTGGTGTCTCATAGAAAAGGCTGAATTCTCCATCAAAGGAGTTTCAAGAAAAAAATTAAAAGAACAAAAAGAAAGCACCATTACTTGGGGGTGAGGGGACTGGAAAAAGAAAAAGGATACATGAATAAATAATGTGGAAGTAAACGAAGTCCTTGCCGTGATGAGCACAGCTGTTCTACAACATTTATAAAGTCTCTGGTTACAGAGTCAGGGCCATTTCCCCAAGGAGAGAAAAGCACTGGATTGCACACATAGGGAAGATGCATTGACTTGTTAGTGCTGAGGAAAAAAGGTTTTGAAAAAGAATCACCAATCTACAACAATTCTAAGCAACCAAACAACCTGATGCTGCCAGAGGACTTGCACAGAGATCATTACACTGGAGTCAAAATTCTTACGAAGTCAACATTCAGCGTACTGTGTTAGACACCTACCTAAACACAACCAATTCTGCCTCTTGGAAGCAGTTACATGGATTAGAGAACAGCCCATTATAAAGTGCAGACAGTGAGTAAATCATTGCCCTTGCTCAGCTCTGAAGCAGAGAACAGGCTGTTCCTCTTTGCTCTGGGCTCCTCATCCGTGCCCGGACTCCGCGTGTGTGGAACCTGTGCCCGCTCCTGCACGGGGATGTGAAGGCAAGGAGTGAAGGAACAATCGTGCTGGCACTGAAAGGTGTCCAGCAGAGCAGGTCTGTAGGAAAAGGGAGAGGTACAGCACAGTGATGGAGCAGAGCCACAGCACGTCCAGAGGGTTTAAACTGCATTTTACAGTTTACATTTGCAGAGAGCACGGCTGTCCATGGGACTCAGAGCAGTCCACAGCCAGTGCAGCTCTCTGCTTCCTCAGGGCCACAATAAACCACCACAACAGCAGCAAACTAAGTGGGAAGTCATATTTTCCAGCAAGCATGACAGCATGAGACACTTGCATTCATTCTCCCTCTCTGGAGGTGAGCATACACGAACAGGTAGCTAAATGCACGATCTTACAAGACTCAGGGATAGCCCTTCCAAACTTGCTGCACTGCAGCAGAGCTAGTGTAAATATCCAGAACAATACAGCTGAAGAGTCAGCCAGGGTTTGTTTTGCTCAGCTGGAGAAAAGCCTTATTGCTTCTGGTGAGGAAGCCAGCTCGGTGTACCCATGTCTCAGGGCATACAGACATTCTCTGGCACTACATAAACACCATAAACAGCCCTCTTACTCCCTTAGCAGTGTTAGTTCCCTCAGATTTATTCACACGAGTCATCCCTTCTCTTGAAAGACCAGGATTTCTGCCCAACATTTCCAGCTGATCCCGGTGTGACAACTTCATTCTGAAACATCAAAAATCCCTGCTTGCCAGCTCAAGAAAGCAAACCATTAGTCAGAGCAATCTCCTAGCAGTAAGAAAGCACTGATTGAATTTTCACTCCACCCAATTCAAAGGTCAGGGAGTAGTTTTCCATCCTACATTGCTCTATACCATGCAGAGCAGGAAGCTGAACCAAGTCTTCCACATCTGAAGCCAGTCCCTTAACAGCCTCCCATGCATCTGCACACTCACGTGCACACACTCCCTCTCTGAGTTTCTTCAGAACCCTCTTTTCATTTTCCTCTGAAAAAAAAATCCAGCAAAACTGATGAGTCTTGCAAAATACTTTGGCTCCAAAAACAAAAAACCATTTCAACAAAATTCCAAGTCCAGTTTTTCTGAGCAGTGCTAGTATTGACATCAATTGTCAAGATAGCAAAACCAAAGCGTGCTGGCAAAGTAAAACTAACAAGACCATGAGCTAATTAGGATGGGAAACAGACTTCTGTGGCATTAGGTTTGTATTGCTCAATGTCTGTGAGGTTTCAGGTGGTGTTAGACAGATCTGGAATCCTCACTCTTATACTGCCATGTGCCTAGAGCAAATGCTATACGCTCATCAAAGCTGCTCTAATATTTTCAGGAATGCAAAGATGAGCTAATAAAAATTAGATTTTAACATAGCCTGTTTTTTAAATCATCAGGAAAAGGGGTATTCTGTTCAGAAAGCCGTTCTACTTTCACTGACTGCAGAGATGGAAATGAGGAAAAGAGAAAGGAGAGAAAAAAAGACTCAGAAGCCACATTCCTACTCCTCTGCCTTCTTGAATGACTCCATTATGAGGCTGAAAAGGAGATTTAATTAAATCAGTTCCACTTACCAACCAAACTTTACCTGTTTCTTTGCCAGAGACACCATTCCTTCTTGTTCCCAAAGGGGTGTTGAGAGGAGGGAGAGAAGAGCAGCAAAACTGGATTTTAAGAGCAGGAAAGCAGAGGGGGCTTTAACTTTTAACTCAATGAACAAAAACAGTGGAAAAAAACCCAAACAGAGATATCAAGCATTCATTAGTGCCAGGGCACCACTGCTACAACTCTTCTCCTGAAGATCCAGGATACCACATGCAGAACTCTTGGATACTAAAAATAAGTAAATATTCTAAAAGGGCTTCTGCTGAATTGTACTTTCACAGCAGAAGCTGGACAAGGTCCAAGAAGAACCATGAAACTGAGGCTTTCTGTATATTGCAGCCATTAAAATATGCAGTGAGTTAAAAGACTGCAAGGAAACCCTGTACTGTGGCAGCCCCTGCAAAACCTCATAACCATCTCTTTCTCCTCAGCTGTTGCATGAGGGGAGAAAAATTATTACCCACTGAAAATTAAGAATCAACTTCTTTAAACAGATGAGTCAGCAGATGTAAACTCCAGCAAAGCTAATTCCCCAAGCTGCTGACATCACCACACACATACAGAGACCACCTAGGAATTACTGCAGGCATGCTACTGTTCTGAAAAACATGGGATAGAAAGCAGAGCTGCCTCTGTGATGGGAGGTGTTGTTTTACTGTGATTGCCCAGGGTAACAGAGCTGCTGATTACCTCAAACCGTCTGAGTGCTGCGCATTTTGCTCTTCAAAAGCTCCCATGCAGCATCACCTCACACCCAGTTGTTTTTGACAACAGAGCTAGCACGGTTTTCATTCCCTGCTCAGACAAAACAAGTCCCAGCACTGTCAGGGGCTCCGGAGCAGCTGCTGAGAGCAAAGGGGGACCCATTTCTGCAGAGGCTCAGCTCAGCTCTGCCCAGCCACGCTGGCAGCAGCAGCCTTCACCCACAGCTTTGAGGGGGCCCAGGTACCACCTGAAGTGACTGAACTGTCAAATTCTGCCACCCACAACCCAGAGTTCTGGCCCAAAGTGAAGCAGCACTGCAGTCAGCTGGCTGGATTAGGAAAAGAAGAGGAACACGGTGTTGTCACTATGCTTGCTAGAAATCATATTAAAAAGTTGCAGCTCTATTTCTCCCCATACTGCAGAAGAAAAATGCCATTATTAAAACCACTTGCTGATAAACCACCTATGCTACAGAGCCACCCATGCAGGCCTGTGGCCAGATCCAGACAGAGCCACGAGGCCACACATGCTTTGGACCATGCCAGACCTCCCCAGCCAGGACACAACCCCCCAGCCTGGCTCTGCCCCAAGTTTCACTTCTGCAGGAGGAGAGGGAAGCCCAAGGTCAGCCATCCCTGAACCTCTGTGGGCTGCCTGAGCCTCACAAAGCTCACCAGTTGCCCAGTTTGATAATAAATCACGCTGCTGTCTCTGCCCTGACATTACAATGTAGGTTCACATTCACCGCTGGACACACACCATGCCACTGCAGGATGCCAATTCTCATGAACAAAAGATCCAGCTAGTTAAACAGAAAAATAAATCTCAGCTGCTAATAGGAGGGAAGGGAATTTTCAGTCCAAATAGCTGCAGGATTTCTTAAGAATATTTTTTTTTTCCTAGTTGGAATAATTCAAACCTAGAAGAGGCCAGTTATGCCAAGCACAGTAAGTTAAATCCACAGCCACATCTGAAAGAGGCATCTGGCTCACTAATAAGAGACTGCATTCTGCACTTTACTTAAACATCAGTCTAAAGGAAAATCTCACCACGGCAATGCCTACAGACTTCACAAATTCTTTTTACTGCAGAAATGTAATACTACCTTATAGACACAGAAAACAACGTTAGTGTCCTGGACAATACGGACAATCAGGAAGGATCTCAGCAGTTTGTATTTTATTTTGTCTGCTTCTTTAAACAAAGAGGAGAAAAAGTAGACTGAGCTGCTCACTATCTGTTTTGCAGATTAAGGTGACACTGACAAATGAACAGTCAATTTGCCAAAAATTCAAAGAATTAACTTTGTAAAAGGAAACAGAGATACTGAACGTATTACAGCTGCCTTTGACTTTGTAATGCAAAAGCACTGTGCTGAACCATGGAAATCAGAAAGCCAAACCGACTTGGAAACAGATCAGTCTGCATTTCACTGTAAGCAGTAAACAGGAGAAAAGGCTTTGAGTTTTAGGGATTTTCTTTCAAAGCAAAATATAACAAACAAAAAGCAGCTTTTCCCACCTGCCATCAAACTGACTATCTGCCTTTTGATATTTGTGTCTTTCACAGCGAATACACTATTTATCACTTTCCTGGTAAGCATTCAGTGCCTCCCCAGTAATTGTGTACCCAGTTTATATTTGAAGTGCCTTTGCAACTCGTGCATTGCCTGCCTGAGAAAACAGCTCATTTTTCTAACTCATCCCTACTCAAAGAGAGCACAAATTAGAGTTTGACCATGTGACAATCATCAGAAGATTTAAGCATAGATGATTATACATTCTTAAAGCTTCAAAACTATTTCAAACCCCTAGGTTAGGACACTGTTCTTCATGGCTTGGGATTCTCTTCATGGGAATCTGCAAACAAAATACAAACAAACAAGAAGACAGCACTCAGCTCCTCTGGCAGGACTGCTCAAAGCCCTGTGCTGTATTTACCCCAAGTCACATTAAAAGATGCTGTTGGTCCTTTCAACTACTCCAGGAAATATGTATGACCTTTCACAAGATCCCCTGCAAACCGATGTGGTCAAAATGAAGAACAGTAATTCCAATTTTTATTGATGTACAACCCCCTGGTCCCCACTTCCTGACGCACTTTTGCACGCTGTGCTGCCAGGGGATGGAAAAGGGTAAGGAAACACAAAGTTACCTAGCGTGACTTGGAACAGAGGGCCTCTGTTCGGATGTAAAAACCACAGAGTGTTTTTAAAAAGTTGCAGGCTAGCAGGACAGCTGATGGGAGGAGCAGGGAGATTCACACTGAATGTCGGTGTCACTTCTGAGCTGTCACAGCGTGCACCACGGAAACAAACACTGCACATGTGAAATAACTGTCAGTTACTCCAGGCTGTCAAACATTTCAATGGAACATTGTCATCCCAGTGGCAGACAAGTAAAATAACTGTGTTTAAGCAAGCCTACATTCATCCAAAACACACCTCACAAAATCACGGGGGGGGTGGAGGGAGGGCAAATAGAAAGCACCCTTCATCTGCCCTTAGAACACACTGGAAGTTCATGACAAAACCCTTAATGCCACATTTTGTGCCCATTTGTGCAGCACACCTGCCGAACACTCCTAAAGTAACATAAATCCTTGAACCATGGGAGCACAAGGAGGCTGTGTCTTAAAAGCCTTGTTATTTCAGCTGGCAGAGACAAGATGAAACTGAAAAAGAAATACACTGGTGCATACAGAGCCTCAGTTCCAGGGGCAGGATAGGCTGGGCTCGTGTTTTGGTCGTGGAATGGGGAAGATTCAAAGCCTACCATGGAAACAGCTGGTGCCAGCACGGCACTGCTCAGTTCTTAGGGAAAATTCCTTGACTGACAATCCAGGAGCCACTCTGGCAGTCCCCCTCACACCACCTGAGCTGGGATGAAAGCCCCTTTGCAGCTCCACACCCCACACTCACACGGAACAGGTTTCCGCACCAGCTCTGTCCCAGGTTTCCTACAGCAGAGTCTCAGACCTCTGGATCCTTAAAGCAACTTATAAATGGCACAGTAGCACAGAAACAGCTCAAGCTGGTGTCTTCAAGGAGGGAACCTGAACAAAGGAACTCCTGGGCTTTTATCCACTCACAGTCTAAGCACAGGAAAGTCTGGGATCTTCCTGTTGAGTCTCTGGCTCCTGCAGTGTCCGTGAGTGCCCAGTCACCTGGATGTGCCACAGGTCCCCGTGCCCTTCATTATCACAAGGCTTGGCAGTTCCCATCCTCCTGTCCTGGGCTCTGGAGCTCAACCTGCAGCTCACACAGCAGCTGCACCCCGAGCTCCCTGCACTGAAGGTGCTCCTCAGCAGCTTGGAATGTGGCCATCTGGGGCACTTCAGTGGGTCTAGAGCCACTCTGGGGCTGCCAACCAGTTCTATCCCCACACCAACTCGGATGTTCCTGTGTGCTTAAAGCTCAGGAAGGGACCCCCCTGTCCCTTCTGAGGACACTGGCCCCTTCCAGAAGCCCCCCTTGCTCCCCTCACCACAGAACAGGGCATGCATGCAGAGGCTCTGTTCACTCTGCTCAAGGCTGCAGGGATGTCGTTATCCCTGCACATCAGATCAATCCCTTTCTGCTGCTGCAGGGGAGGCAAAATGCTCTGAGCCCTTACCCCGTGGCAAGTCCCTGCCTGTATTTCCTGATTTAAGTACAGGCAAGGCACCTACCTGGTCTGTGCTGGAAAATATCCATCTGCAGGTGAACAACAACGTTATTTCCTCACTCCATCATCTGCTGCTGTACACCCTACAGCCCTCAAGGCAGGGACTACCAACAACTCCAGGTGGGGCAAACCCTGACAGATGTTGAAAACCCTGACAGATGTTGAAAACCCTGACAGATGCTGAAAACCCTGACAGATGCTGAAAACCCTGACAGATGCTGTTGTCTTGACCCAAGCTGATGCCTCCAGAGTTTCTCTGGTTATATCAGCACCTTGTGAGCACCTGGACTGGCCAGGTTAAAAAGAGTTGGTAAACTCTTTTTTCCAAGGGGAAAGCTGAAGTTGAGAGCAATAAAATTGGTAAAACAAACACTTCTGGAAGGGCTCTCCAGCTCTGAAAAAGCCAAGAGATTTGCAGCATGACCACAAATGGCCAAGAGCTGTCTTCTCCCAATACTTAACATCTAAACCTCTAATGCAATTAAAAAGCAAATATTTTTGTGAGCTAGAAAATGGAAAACAAAATGGTTTGGTTTGTGTTTCGTTAGTTTTTTTTGTAAGTCATTCTCTGTTTCTGGAAGCCTGATTTCTATTAATGTAATATTTCTGTTAGCAGCCTTGTCTGTGTAAGGCATCTGTAGAAAGTTTTTATTGTTAACTTAATAGTGAAAATCTAATAGAGGTTCTGTTTGAATTTTCCTATTAAATTGACGTCAATCGCAGTCTGAGAATCAGATTGTTACAACCCAGACTATGAAATAAACATTCAAGTCAGATGCTATAAATGTAGCCACTGCACACTGGTAAGTGTGTTTTAATATTTTTAATCAGGTCTCTGGGTAGAGCCAAGATACACTTGGCATAGAGATGAGGGGAAAAAATTATAAAAATGTAGATGTTTTTACTTGGAAAGTCAATTATAATTTATTTCCAGAGAAACTGAAAAAAAAAAAAAGTGGAATGCACACACAGAGTTGCACTTCAGCAAGCAGATGAACAAATATAAAAGTACCTAGAGCTTGATGTCTTAATCAGCCTTGCCACACAGCAGACTAGAGGTGAGACATGGTCTTCCCTGTAAGGTACTTCCATAGGAACATTATGTGTGGCACAGGCATCCCAAAAAGGAAGGGGGAATAAGGGAATCCCATGGCAGCACTGGAGCAGCTGAATGGACTGAACAGTGGTACAGCAGAAAGCAAAGAAGTTGTGTGTAGGGAGAGGAGATTTTTGGTTGGAGATCAGAAGAGTTTCCTGAGAACAGGATTACAAGAAATCTGAAAATTCCAGCTAAGATTCCCATCAAAGGGACAGCAGAGTCCTAGACCTCATCCAAACTTTGGAAGAAACTCATGCTCCTGAAAGTTGTAGATTTTTACAAAGAGATCAGCAGAAAAGCAGATAAAATAAAATACATCACCAAGTGGTAACAAAGAGCTGTGTTGGAAGAGAGATGGCTGGGATGGCTTTCTTCCCCTCTCCAGAAATCTGTGGGTATGGCATGGGGTCCCAGGGCACACAGCACTGATGCTCCTCTTGCCAAAAGCCACAGTAAGAGCAAAAAGTAACTCAGAAGAGCAGACAAAAAGCCAACACACATACACGTGGCTCTATTATTTGCAATTGTTTACTGCTACAAGGAGGGCCTGAACCTTATCAGATTTCAAAACCTTTCAGGGATGTGTGAAAGAAGGATGAATCAGAGCAGAAGAGCCTGAAGAGTTCTGTCATTTTTCCAGTAGAGGTGAACTACACAAGTTGTATTTTCAAGTCTAATAGAAAAGCCTTGGAGCTTCGTGCTAATTATGAAATTACTCAGAATATCATCCAAATCACAGATTCTTTTATTAACTAGAAAACCAGTTGGGTAAAAGTTGTCTTCTCTTCTAACCCGCAAGATATTTGTAAGGCCTGCAATAACGAGGTTTGAAATCAAACAGGTTTTTAAATTAAAAACAAAGTAACAAACTGAACTGCTTTAAATAAAAGATTTTTAAAATTATAAATTACAGTTTACAGAACTTCAGATTGTTTATTCAACACTAACAAGGCTGTAAGTTACATACAAGTGTTAGAAAAGCGAGTTCTCTTTCCAAAACATTTTTCAGGACTCTTGGCAATAATAACCAGCTTGGGCTTGGATGTTAGATCAAGGAGAGGGGGAAAGAGCCCTGTGACCCATGTTGTGTGTCAGAGTAAGAGTAAGGAACAGTAATTCAGTGCAGGCACCAGCTACCTGCCACAGATCTGACCTCTGTCTGGAAATTATGGACACTGCACTGAAAAATGGAGGGAAGCCAGTATTGCAGCAGAAAATGAAGGTGCTGGAGCCCTCAATGCATCCCCTTCCCTTATAAATCCACTCTTGCAAAATGCAAATTCCCAACATTCAGCGAGAAGTTACTGACTTGATGCAAACATAAAAACATTCAACTTCCTCCCAAGCAACGAGCTGCTGAGGTTCTGTGGGCACTGAAACGCCTGCCCATGGCAGCCCTGGGGAACACAGCCTTGTTGTGATTATGCTGCTGGACGTTTGCTTTGCACAGAGCCCCAGGTTTCCTGTGCAAGGCTGGAAAGATCCCAGAATGATTTATGGTGTATTGTTACAGCCCCGTCTAGACGTGACTCGCTCAGGAACCGATAACAGCGAGCCCACGACAATGCGAGCCCAACAGAGGTACCGTGTCCTGCCAACAGCTCTCTGGGACAAACCTCCTCTGTACAGCCTCCTCAGCAGGCTGGCCTCCTATTCCCAACCAGTTCAAGGTGAGGGAAATGCACAATAAACTTTTAGAAGCTGGGATGCACCTACCACTATCTTTCCTAGGTCAGCTGTGGGGATTCTGCAGCCCTCCCGCGACACTGCGCCCAGCTGGGAATGGCTGTTCAAGCTATGGTTCCAGCAACAAACTCAGCCCAGGCTTGAGCACACTCTACTCTACAGTCATCTTATTCACACCCTGGGAAAGAGCTGGGTGCCTTCCCCGGGGCCTTGGGAAGGATCTGATGGCTCACTTTTGCCATACCAGTAAATGCCATCGCCTGGCCAAGACACAGCTTACTTTGGCAGAAGACTCTGCAGGAGGATTAGCAACAGCACCAAGAGGACTTTCATGCTTGGAGTAAGAGTAGCTGCACCTGGGCTTCTGTTGACAGAATTATGCTGGTAAAAGTGGAAGGGGGAAAGTGGGGGGGGGAAATGGCTTCCTGACCAACCAAACACGCCAGCAAAATCAGTGAGTGTAGGGTCAGGCTCCAGAACAAACCACACCGCAATCCCTGGCACACGCTGCTGGAGTGGAAATTTCAATCACAATAACCTGCACTAATTAAATGGACCACGGAAGGACTTTTGCCCTCAGGGAAGGGATAAAAAGAATAATATTTCCTTCAACAAGCTGGAGTGCATCCAGCACCAGCACAACTGTGCAGGACTGGGTGTAGCAATATCAGCTTCTCACACGACAGCCACTGGCAAGGAAGCCAGATAGAGAAGTGTGGGAAATGCGAGTGCTTTCTCTTTTCAGTCACATGGCATTCCTTGATACCTGAAGCTCCTAGTCCAAGGAGGAAAAAAAAGCCAAAACAAAGCACAGCTGACCTGGAAATCAGCCACCGTGCATTGCTGCTTGGAGAGGCAGGTATGAAGACAAACTGCAAGTCTGGAGCATTCCTGGAGGAGCACTCATTGACTCCTTTCTGCAAGCAAAGTTCCTTGATTCCTTTCTGCAAGCAAGCTCATTTAAAACTTCACTTCTTCAACGACAGGCCAACCAGAACAGCTCTCAGAGGTGTGTTGGTTTTATCCAGCCTGGTTTTTGGCAGTGGGGGGGCCACAGAGGTGCCTGCTGTGAGAAGCTGCTGGCAGAGCCAACCTCTGATGGCTCTGAAGACGGACACGCTGCTGGCCAAGGCTGGGCAAATTAGAGAGGGTGGGAATGCCTCTGTGATAACAGATTTAAGAAAATCAAAACAAAGTACACACAGGTTTTTTTCTAGTCAGAGAAGAGGAGGAGGTGAGAATATGTGAGGGAAACAACATCGAGACACCAAGGTCAGTGGAGAAGGAGGGGCAGGAGGGGCTCCAGGTGCCAGAGCTGAGATTCCTCTGCAGGCTGTGGTGAGACCATGGTGAGGCAGCTGTGCCCCTGCAGCCCATGGGGATCCAGGGGGGATGCAGAGATCCCCCCACAGACCATGGGGTTCCAGGGGGATGCAGAGATCCACCCACAGCCCACGGGGATCCAGGGGGGATGCAGAGATCCACCCACAGCCCATGGGGATCCATAGGGATGCAGAGATCCACCCACAGCCCATGGGAATCCACCCACAGCCCATGGGGATCCATAGGGATGCAGAGATCCACCCACAGCCCATGATCCAGTGGGAGATCTGCTGGAGAGAGAGAGGGCCCTGCTCCCAGGCTGGAGCAGCCTGTCCTTGGAGGACTGCACCCCATGGAAGAGTGACCCACGCCGCAGCAATTCTGGGAGGACTGCTGCTCGTGAGAGTGGAGCCATGCTGGAGAAGTTCATGGAGAACTGTCTCCCATGGGAGGGACTCCACAGTCTCACAGGGGAACAACTTCTCTTCCTGAGCCAAGTGGAAGAAAACCTTGGGTGACCAACTGACCAAGACCTCCACCTCAGCCCCTCTGCGCTGTCAGTGGGAAGGAGGGAGGGCTTGGGGGAAGAAAAGCTGTTTTAAGGGCTCGTTTTTTACTTCTCATTATCCTCCTCTGATTTCGTTAGTACTAAACTCACTTCATACCTCTAAGCTGAGCCTGTTTTGCCCTTGGAGCGTTTTCTCCCAGTCCTTATCTCAACTCATGAACCCTCCATTAAATTTTTCTCTTCTCTACCCAGCCATGGCAGGGGAGGGTGAGTGAGCAGCTTTTGTGGGTGCCTGGAGTTTGATCAGTGTCAAACCAGGACAAGAGGAAATAAAGATGGCAAGGCCTAAATAAGGAGAATAAGCCAGGTAGAGCCCCCACAAGGTTCCTGTTAGCTGGAACTGAGTGCAGGAGCAGCTGACATGGCATGGAGAGCACGGGAGTGCTGGGACAAGCAACGAGGTGTCTGTGTCCCATTCCACACTGTCACCTTCCCGAGCACAGGACAGAGCAGCTTCAGGAACAACATACAGACATGTAGCAGCTCACTGTTCGAAAATCTGTCTCCATTTGTGGAAGCTGAAGAAGGCATCATCATTCAATCTAGCACAGCATTTGTTTTTCAGACAGATCCAATTATGTTTCAACTTGCAAGCTCTTAAAGCTGACAGGATGCATCCTTTTCCTATCCCACCAGTACACCAGCTTTTATGGAAAGTATGTATCTAAAAAGACAAACAGTCACCAATTCTCCTTACAATAACATCCATCCTATTTTTGTCGTCACTTGAAGCCTTGCTTAAAGACACGTGAGATTATAAATTTGCTTTACTTCTTTCTGGTTGACTTAGCAAATCTTCCCCAAATCAAATGTTAGTCACACATACGTTCTCTAAAACTTAATGCTTAGCAACACCCAAAATAATAAACTCTACAGGATTTTTATGAGTCAGTATGTCCACACTCTTGTCCTACTAAATATCAAACTCCTTCCTTTGATCAGCTGGCACTAATGTCACTATGGCTAACTCTGGCCACACTCATGTGTTAAGCAGATCTACTTCTACTTGAATTTCTCATTTAATGCATTTGCAAGTTTTTAAGGGGGAAACCAAAAAAATCCCTGCATCTGTAAACTTTTTTTTAATCAAACATGTAAAATCTTTAAACATTTTTATCACAAGCATGACGTGCTACAGAGCTGCCATCTGCAGCAGTGCAACCTAAGTTTTACAAAGATATTCGATAATTCCCTTCCCAGAAATTCCTTAATACAGATTACCAGGCATTAGGGAATCCTGGATAGATTAATGAACAGCTGAACGTGTAGTCAGCAAAAGAGGAATGTCCTTTCTGAGCCCAGAAAGGAACAAAATATATATGCTCATATTTCACAGAAGACACAAAACAGAGCAGATCTGCATGGGGGAAGAAGTTTTAGCAAAGGGCCAGTGTTTGTCCAGCATTATTCTTGTGTGCAAACTCACAAGGACAGAGAGCATCACCTACCCTGAGTAACATCCACACCCTCTCTTTCTGTTAATAACAGGTGAGATCAGAATGCTTTTAAACCAGGAAGAATTATCACAATTAATGAAATCTTCCACTACATTGTACTAGACATAAAAATCGGTGTTTTGTAGCCAAATACATAATACAGTGAAAAATAAAGCAGTCTGTAGTAGCATGAGCATAGCTGGAAAATTGCATGTTTCCTTTGCTATTATGTTTTATCTACCACAATTTCAATACCTCAGTGACATCTTGCTTCTTGAGTGGTGACAAGTCAGAATTTACAGGTCAGAGAGTAAAAGAAGAATGGTGAAAACAGAAAGACATTTACCTACAACTTTGCATTTTACAAACCCTATTTATGCCTAACAGCTATTCACATTTGGTCAGCTACTGTACGTGTGTGGGAAACTGTTCTGAAAACAGTAATTGGCAAAGGCAGTAAAAACACACAGCCAGGACATTTGCTGAACAGAAATACATGTAAGCTCCATGAAGGGGGTGAACACAAAGCCAGGAGTGGTGGCATTCTGAATAGTGGATAAAACTTGAGCACCAATCTAGACAAGCATTTAGCACACTCTTAGCAAGGGAGAGAAGAAAATGATGGCAGGGGTATAAAGAGCAAGGAACTACTCCCTTTCTATTCCCCTATTCTTCCCATTTGGACAAAGCATCACAGGACATTCAACAGTCAGAGACAGCAGGACCTTTCACAGGATGGAGTTCACTGATACAGGCGAACAATGGGATTTAATGTACCTGAAGTGTGCTGAGCAACAGGTGGAACACAGAGTGAATCTTAGAATGCTGTGGCATCAAAGGAGCAACTCTACAGCAGGTCAGACTCTGACCAAGAGCTTGAATTGAAAACAGGCAATTAATCAATAAAACTTACTAAAGTATTCAAAAGTGTTCACATATGCAGTTAATCCTGAACGCTCTTCCTCGACATTCATTAAGGAATACTCATCCTGTTTCTGTTAGCACTGATAGTATTTCATTACACCCAATGCAATGGAAACACCATAAACCAGGACATCTTCATTTTGATTAGCAGACCATCACAATCTAAGCTCTTTTTATTACTGAAGAGTTTTCTTAAGATAAAAAGATTGTAAGTCCCTTAAAGCCAGTTAATTCCAGTTTTAATGGAAAAAGTAACTTTTTCCAGCTGTGAAGCAGCCCTAAACTCCTAGGGGCCTAAACTCCCACAGCCAGATCTGACTTGAGAGCCTTTTCAGGATTAAGAAACTGGTTTGAGCTCAGGGTGTACTGTCAGACCACAATAAAAGGAAAATGAATACAATATGCTGGAAATACAACACTAGTCACATAAAAAAAAAAAAAAAAACACTTTCTGACAGCATTAATTATGACACTGTGCCTCCCACTCTTATCACGCACAGCCCTTTCACAGCAGCTCCACAGACCTCCACCCTCAGCCATCCCAGGCATGAAACAACACAGCAACAAGCCTTCTGGAAGACAGAAAAAAGAGAGTTACTGCTTAGTTCAAGTTCACAGAAAATGCTTGCTGAAAGGTTTTTGGTTTTTTTGTCTGTTTTTCAGTTTCATCTGTTTCAAAGAAACTTCTGCATCTGTCTTTGGGAGAAAGGGTGATGAAGGCGAGTGGTAAGGAAGGGACAAACACTGGCAAACCAAGGGAAGTCACAGTTTTCATAGAGAAAAAACCAAAACCCCATGCTTTAGATATTTATATTGAAAAACCTTTTCCAAAGGGGAGGAGGGAGAAAGAAAGAAAGAAAAGTACAAACTCTTGGGATGTTGTATCTGCCACCCAAGGCTCCAACATAACCCCTGCCAGAGCATCCTTAGGCTTGTGACCTGAACACTCAAGTCATCTTCTCTTTTGTCCTGCAAATCCACAAGTAAGAAACTGGTACCACAAGTCACACTAATTGCATGACAATCTTCTGAAAACACACAGCTGAGAGCAGTCAGTGAGTGCTGTGTCAGTGATCTGCTGTGCATCAGATCATGGGGTCTGAGTGCCAGAAAGAGCCAAGCTGCCCAGAGGGCTCTGTCATCCCCATCAGGGAGTGCCAGCAACTGAGATGGGCAAAGAAGTGGAAAAGCCACAGTGATGAATAAAAAAGCACTGCAGTACACTGGAACAAACTGGTGCAGACTGGGAATAAGGTCTAAGCACCCTTTACCTGGAGCTCTCTACCAATATAACACCACACAACCCCTTCCTCAGACTCTGCTGATCCTGTTCATCCTTGGACAGAGCTGTCCTCCACTTTTGGACATGGACTGGTGTGCACAAGAGAAACACAGAACAAACACAGAGCAATACACAGCTGTCAGGCAGAGCTGTGCTGCACAAACCAGCAAAGGCCTCCCCAGCAACAACCTAGGGGTGAACAGCTGATTTTTTTCCCCCAGTTTAGGCAGTGGTAAAACCAGCATCTACTGCCATGGCAGCAAGACCAAGCAAAAAAACAACAGCCACGTGCTCAAAAACAATGCAGAGATTTAGTGCCCTCACTCAGAGGGCAATGCCATGACTGCTCCTTATCACAGAGCAGTTCAAGAAGCAGCACGTGTCCTGGACACAGGTATTGAGCCCAGGAGAAACAAAGTGCAGCAAAACACAAAGCTGCAGGATGCATGACCAGCAAAAGCTGGGCAGTGACTGCCTGGAGCTGTGCTGGCATTTGGAGTGGCCACACAAACAATGATTTATGGGTTCTGCCACCTGGGCCTGTCAAACAGCAATGACACAGGATCCATCTTTAATTATGGAGGATTTGAATCACACATACGACCATTACCAGAATAAGATTTGAGACATGGGGATGGATTGTCTTTATTCATACAAAATTTTGGCCAAACTGTCTGCTTAACCAAGCTCCATTATTTTCCATTGATAGTAAAAACTATCCTAATTGTACAATAAATCACTGTCCTACACAGCAACACTCCCTGTTAACAGAACCCACCTATGGGTAGTCCTTTAATAAAAATCATTTTCAAGGAACAGTTCCCAAGCACACATACACACCACAAAACACCCAAGTTATAAAATCAAGAAGAAAAGTAGAGTTAGCTTCGTTCAAAGAAACAATACATGTACCAGCATCTTTATTTCAACTGCATTAAGAGATTAAACAAACATATAACCAGGAACCTGAGACCATCACAATTTTGTTATAAAACCATCCAGTGCATCTGAGTTCCTAGAAACCTGCCACCCTGAGAAGAATGCAGATGATGTTGCTGATTCATTTTTCTGGCAGTCACAATGCCTGCTCCTGTTCAAATGTCCATTTTCCAGACTCTGCAGGACCATCTTCCAACGCCTTGTCTTGGTAAAGTGTCTTTTCTTTTTGTATTTTAAAAATGTAGTTGATCTCCCATTGTCAGTAACATGTCAGCAATTGAATTTATTTCATAGACCTTCTTCCATTTTGTTGTAGCAATTGGTCCAATTTGTGATTAGAGAGTTTGACACACTTAGCATGCTACTGAATAGTCAAGACAATATTTCAGAGGGTGCAGACACTGAAATTACATAAGTACCTTTTTCAATTAGTAAATTAATCTCTTATTTTTGATTCTTAAATGCAAGGCAGAAAGACCAGCAGTGATGAATCTCTGATGGGAGTTCATTAATCTCTTGCTATCTCTCAGAAGGGGAAAAAAAGAAGCTGCTTGATTTTTGCATCTCAAAGAAACTGAATGAAATAAGTAATGTCAAAGTTTCTATACCCATGAACTACAAATCACTTGTTCTGTGAGCAACATAGATGAATTCAGGATACAGAATAGCTTTCTTTATGGATTTCAACCCTTTTGTTGATGTCCTTACATTGCTACCTATTCCTCTTCCTTTTCCTACATTTCACCTCTGTAAAAATCTAGTAATATGCTTATAAAATGTTCTTGAAATAAATCATTTGTATCAAGCAGAATAAAGTTTTACTAGTGCTTTCCCGAGTGCAAATACTCCAAATGAATTTCAGTTTTGGTCAAAAATCTATTCAGAATTATTTTGATTAAATGTCACTTTTATAAATATAGAGGCAATTAAAAACATCTGGAATATAAAATACTTCTTTGTACGGAATGTTTTGAGTAAAATGCAGTAATTTCATGACATTTATTTACCATGTGCTTCAAAGTTAACTGAGGTGACTGAACTAGGTGTTACCTCTGAAGTCACAGCTCCCTGCTTGTGCAGAGATTGCTGCTTCCAGCCACAGCAGAGGAGCAGAGCACCCACACACCAGGCTGCTGATCCTTTGGGAAGGATGGGAACACCACCAGCCCAGCCACACAGCTCAGAAAATGGCAACTGAAGCTGCACTCTAACAGCTCCAGGCACAACTGCAGCACTGCTGCCTTGAGCAACCCCAAAAGAATTCCCTTCATGCAGGAAAATGCAGGAGCGTCAGCAGGAAAACCCACTGCCACAACAGAGAGAAGCTGTGTGCCTGACTCGGTACGGGGAGACAAGAAACGGGGCATTTTAGGGTTTCATATCTAAAGCAGAAACAAAAAAGACTTATTTTCAGTCTTTCTGTGACAAACACAGCCTGAAATCCCTCTTAGTGTGAGAGCCAGTCTCTTGAAGGAGTGCACTCACCACACATCTTCCTAGGGAAGGTGGCAGGGCACAAGGTGATGTAACAGCACTTTGTATGGAACTGTAGCTGGATATCAAAAAAACACTTAATTCTAGGACAAAATTAACAAAAACTTAGTCCCTTAACAAACAATACATTCTTCTATGCCTTAACTGCAGTTTTCCCACTTATAGCCCAGAAAGAACAAACGAACTGACCCCATGCTGGACCCTCGTGTGGCTGAGGTTTCCCTGTGCCTTTCAGAGCCTCAGCCCTTGTGTTGATTCCTTCAATCTGGCATCCAGCACACAACCAAGAATGACTGTAAGGGTCTCAAGTGAGGCACACGGTGGGGTTTCCAGGCCTCCCCAAGGCTGTGCACCATGTTAGAGATCCCTGAGCTCTGTCCCAGCTGGGCTGGCACATTGCTCCATTAAGTCAATTATAGGAACCAGTCCCTGGAAAACTGCTGGTCTGTTAAGACTGCACCATTCCTGGCCTGAAGTGCATTCCTCTCCTTTTTTTGGTTCACTGAAGGTCTGTAAAGCAATGGCACTCTCCAGAAGTATTTTATTACGTAATTCCCAGTAATTACAACCCCCCTGTGAGATTAGAGACCCCCAGGTTGACCATTATCACATGCCCATTTCCTGCAACATCCCTCTGCAAAAAGTGTCTTTACACCAGGGCTGATTTAAGATCTGCCCTGATAAAGAAAAGATAGGGGAAATGACACATTAATTCCATTTACAATGGAAGTCACAGACACTTCAACACAACCCCCCAAAAACAACCGAGCAACAGGCAGGAACTGTGTCACATCCAAGCCCTGGACTGAAGTTTAGTCCCACGACCATACAGGACACTGAATAAAAGCACCTTACTGATGCAGCTCTCCAAGGCTATTCCCTCTCTCCCTGCAATTTCCTGACCTGCTCCCACATCAACAGCAATTTCCTTTACCTCCCACTCCTACACAGGCCACTGAGCTCTTTCCCTCCCAGTCCTCCTTCCACCTGATGCCTGAAGGATTTTTCTGCTTTTCTCCTGAATACTTCTTACACTGTTCCCTATATTCACAAGTATCAGCATGCACACTTGTGATGCTTTAGGTGATAGCTCAGCCTGGTTTCATGGTGTTTATAGGGCCAGGAGACCAAACACCCCTGAAACCACGGAGAGTTAGAGACCAAACACCCCTGAAACCACGGAGAGTTAGAGACCAAACACCCCTGAAACCACGGAGAGTTAGAGACCAAACACCCCTGAAACCATGGAGAGTTAGAGACCAAACACCCTGTTTTCGTGGGCCCTCAAGGTCTCCCAGTAGGACAGATTTTGTAAACCAGAAGTGAGCCCACCCAGGCCCCTTATTGGGCCCTCCTGGTAGATCTGCTAATGTGTAGAGTCTTTAATTGTACACTCGACTGGGGGGACGGGGCTTTGGCGACGCGTTCTACCTGGACGGCAGAAGCCATGGAATGGGATCCTATTAAAATACCGAGGGAAACGACCCCAACCCTCTGACCCTGTCTGAGCCTTTATTTCCTAAGACCAGAAAAAGGCATCAACCAGCATGGCTCAGAGAGGGCTGTGAGCTCAGGGACTGTGTGCTGCCACAGGCAGGGGCTGCTGCACCCAGGGAGTAACAGCACCAAGCCTTTGAAATGTGCTTTCAATTATCCAGGAAGGACTCAGAGAAATGCCCTGGGCTCCCCGTGAGACCAGATCACCTGTGACGCAGCAGAAAATGCCCCTCAAGCACAAACTCCTGCAGAAAGCTCTGACTCCTTCAATGCTGAAGATAAAGCTGCATTTCAACGCTACAGAAACACTCCCTCACTTTTTCCCCCCTCTCTCCACAATATATTTAGAAGATAAAGCTATATTTGAAAACATAAATCTCATCATTGAGTATTAAGATCACAGAAGAAAACCATGAAAAGCCCCAGCCAGAAGTCTTTTATTTAGTCCTCATCTATCATTCTTTTCCAATCTTTGTGCTCAGTACAGGCTAGAAGGGAGCTCGAGGTTATGCTTCTTGCAAATCCTTTGCTGTCCTGTATTATCAGCCACTGTTATTACCTAAAGTTTCATTCAGAAACAGCATTTGGAGTAGCTTTTCAAGGGGGAAATTATTTTTAATCAAGTCAGGTCATGGATGATGTTAACCAGATTTGTTTTCATTTCTAGTCACTCTTCAAATTATTAATATAATTCCCTGCAGACAAATGGTGTGTTTGTGGTTTGTGATACACATCGAGAGGGAAGACTTATGAGCACAAGGCATTCAAAGTATTTTTGCCAATGAGAAATGGGAAACTTCTCTGGGTAGCAAAAAGCAGAGCATCCAATTAAGTAGTATTTTCCTTTCTTATCCCTTCTATTTCTTTTAATTTCCACCTCAAAAAGGCTTTTGGCTGCATTTCATTAATTCCCATTTTTGACAGACAACCAAAGCAGGAATTGTATTGAACAGAGTTCCAAAAAATCCTTTTTAAAAACAAAGACAAAAATAATTGAATTCAAGAGAGGTTTAGTGACTTGCAGGGTCCTAAGTGAAGTGTTGCCCTCAGGCAAATGAAGTTTGACAAGATTAACCTGCAACATTTTAAGAGACAAATTCAATCCCTGACTTCACCAAGCGTTTTCCAGGTGATTCCACCTAAACCACTTATCTCCATGTCTTTGGTTACTTATGGTGCTTGACCATTTTTCTCCCAAGACATTGTAAGGATTTCAGATGTTTAAGAGCTGGAAACAGTTATGATGCAGACAGGGCAAAGCTATTCCTTCTGCCTCCTTTGAGCAGCTGCACAACAGCCACGACTCTTCCCAAACAGCTGAACTGGAGTCAATTGCCAGCTTACCTTGGTGGTGGGACACTGGAACAAGTTCCCTGGAGGGGCTGCAGACTCCCCATCCTCCCTGGGAGTGCTCAAGGCCAGGCTGGACAGGGCTCTGAGCAGCCTGGGATAGGGGAAGGTGTCCCTGCCCACAGCAAGGGGGTTGGAGAGGATGATTTTTAGGATCCCTCCCAATCCAAACCATTTTATGATTCTATGACCAAACCAGACTGAGGGCCACCACCTCCTCCACCACCAAATGGAGCACACCAGGCAGGAACACCAAGTTTTCCCAGCCTCACAGCTCTTGCTGGAGGGAATATCAATGCCCTTCATCTTCAGTACTTCTTACAGTTAAATGCTAAACTAAATCCTTTCCCCACCCCACAGCTGCCCTTTGTAGACACAGTTTTACATGCCAGGTCAAAAATCACTTGAAGGAGAATTTGACAAGAGAAAAGAAAAACATCTGAAGCAAACAAAAAGCCCAACGTCAAGAGAAATGGAGGAGGGGAGAAACAATAATTTTGAAGTGACCCTTAGTGGGGGGCAGGGGAAGAAGCCTGTCTGATTTTCTTTGGATATAACTGGGCAGGAAATCGTTGAGGTGGGTTAAAATACCTTTCTTGTACATGCTCTACAAAGAATTTCCTCTGATTACTAGAATAATATTTGTTTCCATGTCAATCTTGATAAATCGCAGCTGTGGTGCTTTATTTCCTCTCTTCCCTCTCCTTATTTCCATCTATTAATAGGCCTGCATGTACCCACACATCAATTAAAAACACTCATATATACTTATGCTATATATAAACACTCCTGTTTTGCAATCAGATTCCCTACATAACATTGTTCTGCCCCTGAAATGTTCCATTTGCACTGGCACTACTGAGCTCACAGCACGATCCTGCTCTGCCCTGGTGAGCCCAGGATCCCAGGGATGTCCCACACTTCCCAAGCCCCACACCTGGAGAAACACAGAGGTGTTGAGGAGGTGCCTCAATCAATGTCCCTGCATCCACTCACAAGTGCCACAACAAGAGAAGCAAAAGCCTGAGCAATTCTGGCTGTTTGTTTCTATTTTGGTTTTTTTTTTTTGTTCTTTTCTGCTTCCCCAGTTCAGGAGGAGGAAGGTGAGACATCTGAAGAAGCTTTAGTATAATTCAGAGCTATTCAATTCTGCAATTTCAAAGCTATAAAAGGCTCTGGAAGGAGTTTTAACCAAGTATTTTAGGCCACCAGTATGGTCAGCATCAGTTCCAAATGACATTCTTCAGTATTTCCACTGCTGAATGCTGGAATCCAGCATAGGAAGGAAGGGATTTATTCTTCAAGTTTGATTCACCAAACCTCACATATTTTTAATAATTTGACTTACAGGAAAACTATGAAAACCTTAGTTCTTGTTACAGCTTATCTCCCCCAGGTGTCACCTACCCCCTGAAAATACAACTCTGAACTAGTTCTCAGGCCCAAATTCAATGTATTTCCCAGACTCCAAGGAGAAAATGGACCTAAGACTGCACTGTCATAGCCCACTGAGTTTCATCAACTGATAAAGTGGAAATTCCTTCCAATTTCAAGACTTTCTTAGAGCCTCTGACAGTCCCAACAGCTGTTTTATTTCTATGCTGAGCAGAGCAGCATTAATGAGAGAGTTATTTGCTTTCTTTAAGAGGATTTAGCACAACCATAAAAGAGGACTTTTATGACAGGTCCCACTAACCAGCTCCTTAGCTCTTAACAAAGCAGGGAGATAGAGTTTTGAAAACAAGACTCCCTTCCTAGAAAGGTACCTGGAGGTGTCTGACCTATTCCTGCTGAACTCAGTGCATTCAAAGGTCTCCCCTAGGAAAGACTATCTCCTGGAGCTGATTAGGCAATTTTACAGCTGCCATGCTGAGATTTTTAACAGCCTTTTAAGAACCACCCAGTTATAGTTCAGAGCGAGATGACAATAAAAAGAACAAAAATAAAACAAAACAAAACAAACCAAGATGGAGTGACAAGAAGCATTAAAAGCCAAGCAGATGAGAACTGCTGGGCTGGGCAGCAGGGCATGAGGCACAGAACATGCTGTACCCTACAGAACCCATGGCCAGGTCTCTCCCAAGTCCAGAGCTGCTCCCTCACGTGAGCAAGGGTGACAGGGTGCTGCTGTGCCCTTCAAACTGCTGTCCCTTATCTGGCTGCTAGGAAACCTCCCCACACACAAAGTCTAACAAATCCCGGCCACTCCATCTCACTTAGGCCCTGGAGCACTCTCTTGGCAGCCATAAAAGCATTAAGTTAACAAGTGGACTTGATAAATCAGCTTGTAGCCTGGCCAAAACGAAGAGCAATTAGGAGCCTACCTGGAACTGGAACACTTATCATTTACGGGGAAGAAAAGAGGGGGGGAAAAAAAGAGTCTGCCAGTAATCACAACTTGATAATGCAAACTAAATAACAGCACCTGCTGAATCAGAGAAGGGCAACAGTAGAAGAGACACAAGAAATGGGATCTGTTCTTCATTAATCCCGTCTAAGGGCAGGCACCTAAACTGCAAGCTCCTGGCTCTGGAGCAGGATTAACACTGCACTTTGGGCACTGCCTGGAACACAAAGGGGGCTCACAGGTTGGGGCTGCACCAAGCAGAACAACAGGCACTGCTCCAGGGTTCTGGCCAGCAGCTGGGGGGCACAGCCCACAGGCAGATGCAGGAAACACCGTGGTTTTCTCTCAGAAAAAGCAGGTATCTACACCCACTTGGAAAAATATCAACAACACTGTTCTAAAAGAACCTTTCACGTACGCAGATGAAATTCCCCTACATAGCTTGTTGCAGAACTTTACTACAACTATTCACAGAAAAGTTCCCCCCAATATCCAGCCAAGCTTTCTTTTTCTACAAAATAAATGGGATGAAAAGAAATCAGCTACCAGCAGACATGGAGCACACTATTATTTTCTGGTATCTTCTGACATATCAGAAAATATATGGGTTTTGTTCATAGCCATTTCCGCCCTCTAGGCCTCTCAAAGAATGTTGTTTGCATATAAAAAGCAGGGAGGGAGCTGTAAAGTACGAGAAGAATTCCAAGGGAACTCTGGACTTCCAGGCTTCATCCAGCCAAGGCCGGATGGGATGCACTTGGCCCCCATGGCAAACAAGGGAACACTGAGAACCACGCTTCCCTTCAAACTGAATTTTATCCAAATACACCTGCACGTGGGTTTTGCAGCAGCCCAAGCCAGCTGATCTCAGGTAAATCACACAACTGAAGCAAGGAAGATGGGACAGAAGAGCATGGAACTAATACACCCCCTCCTGATTTAGTATTTCATTTACCTTAAGTAAGGCCAACAAAATACACTCCACCCAACACAAAGAGCTCTCAGGTTTTCCCTCCCTTTCAGCCTCCAAGAATCTCACAGAGATAAAGGGCAAGTCTAACTCAGAAGACAGCAGGTCAAAGCTCACAATTTCAGCACATGCCTTCCAACTGTGTCTCTGACCCAAGCAAGAAATAACAGCAATGTCTACGGCTTTTCCACAATGCTATTTAATCTAAAAGTCAACACAGGATTAATCTGTCAGCATATTCATTCCTGGGAGATGCCAAATGCCTTTACTGCCCATCCAGTTCAGCACAAGTTGAACACATGGCACACCTCAGAAGGCCAAGCCAGCAGCCTGCAGGGTGTTCTAAAAGTAAGAAGACCAATACAAATGCACAGCAAGATCAGCAGAGGAGACACTGATTTTCAATTTAATATTCAAACCAAAGAAATAAAAGACTCCAATGCTGGCAGCTCTGTGTGGAAGCAGCTCACAAAGCCACTTAATGATAAAACCACTGGCCTCAGGAAATGTTTCCTTGCAGCATTCATGCTCTCACAAATGACAAAAAAGTGCAGCAACAGAAGCAGAGGATGGGTGGGGATGGAAGCTCTGATATCTTACCAAGACTTAAGAAAACTGTAATTTTTATTTTAAACAAGACTATGCCAATCTCAGGAACCTGAGGAGCACATTGCTATCATCACAGGGGCACAGCCCTGGGACTTCAAATCCAAGATAACAATTGCACTTCCAAATGGCCACCAAGCCATTTGCAGGATATCAACTCACTCTATCTGCCCAACACAGAATGCTTCCCACCACCTCCAGATGAGGGACAAGAACCAAAGAGCAGTGGCTGTGAGCTGTCTCTCCAGGTTGTAAGCAGCAGTTCATGGTGAAGATTTTTGCCCTGGCAAACATAAGCAGATATAAATAATCTTCTCATCCAGATAGGAATTTTTTCCTATTTTCTTCTTCATTTCGTTGCTGCTTTGATCTTCTGAAATGGTAACAATTCCAGTGGCAGTGCTAACAGCAGGCCTAAAAACTGCACACTTCCAAGAAGCAGAGGTAAACAAATAAAGAATAAGATCTTGCCCGTAAGCCAGCCTTAAAAGCTAATTTATTGCTTCCTATTTCAAAGCAGTATGTGGTCACATCAGGAGTGAGCCTGGAATATCGTGCTTGCTGGGAAAAATAACACACACATGGAAAAAGTACAAGAAACTCACTGGTACACGGATCAGTTAAAGATCTAAAACTCAGTATCTCAATGCACAACGTGCCTAGCTCATCACAGTAACAGCTAAAAGCAAACCAGAACTTTTTTCAATTACACATTCAACAGGAACAATGTATTGGAAATGATTTCCAAGACAAAAAGCTCTACCCACATGCAATGAGCACATGCAGGTAATTTTATTTATAAAGCATTTCTGTACACACCATGGATTATGCCAAAAATGAAGATGAGTTTTCTAGGCAGAAAATCTTTCTGCAGCTGCACAGACAAGAACATGTGCACACTGAGCATCAGAAACTCCTCTTCCAAGGCCAGTATCAAACATGTTATGAAAGAAACTGAATTACCATTTCACATCTCTGATAAAGCTTCTTTCCAGCCCTCACACACTGTAAGCGAAAATTATTTCCCCTTCTTAGAAAACTGCTTTGAGTATGAGCACCATGTAACATCTATGGACATTTGGAGGCAGTGAAAGATCTCACAGCAAGGCTACCATTAAATCTTTGCAGAGAAACAAGGGGAGACATCTGTGTTTCATTGTCTTCGAAATAATTAACTGATCTGTGCATTACCAAAGTGAAAATTAACTTTACTCTACTGTGAGAAAGTTTGGGAAAAGTGGAAGTCTTTAGTAATCTTGAAAAAAAAAAAAAAAGAAAGAAGTCTAGATTAGGCCAGACAAAGAGCCAGTTCCCACAAAAGGCATGATGGAGCCATGCCAAATGTTTCTAAGAACAGAGCATTTCTTGGTTGGTTTTTGGAGCCAAACTTCTTATGCCTTCATTCTCTCTTTTATGGGTATTAATAAGATTTCCACATAAATCTGTCTCTACTTAGTCATCTTCACCACTGTCAGCCTTCAGAGTCCTCCACGAGGCAGGACTGCCAACACAAATGTTTGTGATGTCACACGAGCCACACCATCGCTCACAACAAACTCACAAGAGCTGAAACGCCACTGTACCCCTATGGAGGGGCAAAGGATTAAACAATAAATTTATATACCATTAGAATTAAGAGGGGGAGAGGTGAAATAGCAGCAGTAATCATCTACATGCATTTCCTGATTTGGTGCTAATAAATGAAAAAAACAGCAAGCATCTTTCTCCAGTTAATGCGCATCCTTAGGACAGACTTCATCCACTACTGGAAGTTTTCCCAGTGCTCCATGAAACTGCCTTTCCATGCTCATTTCATATACTATGACCAGAGCAAACCTGTCTTTGATGTATGGAAATTTCCTCCACAGCATCAGTGAATTTTTGCATTCATGCTTTTGCATTTAGAACCGGGTAACTCTATCATCTCTTAAAATCTGAGGTAGCATCTTCACAGATTGACACCCATGGATGGATCTCTCTGGTTCAACAAACAAACATGCACACACATACACCCTCCACACCTCCAAAACAGAGAAAACCAAAAGGAAAGAAACAAAACAAAACAAAACAAAACAAAACAAAACAAAACAAAAAAAAAAAAAAGTCAAAAAACCACCAGATGCTCTTTAATTTGGTTGAAGATAAAGAAGTGAGATGAACTAAGGAAAAGAAAAATACATTACCAGACAAAACTGCAGTCATTCTTGGGTGGTCACTCACAGACAAGTATCAAATAAATCTAATTCACCTTTCTTAATATGTAGAAGCAGAACCAAGTGCCCAAAGCCCATTCTTGAGTTGTTTGGCCTGTCTTTCATGAGAGAGGAAAGGGGGTTCAGATTTGCTGCACTGGAAGACAGGGAATGAGGCAGGAATAACCAGTTCATTGATGTATGCTTTCCTAGATCAAAATGGAACATTTGCCCATTCAGAAAAGTGGCACTGAGGAAGCTGTTAACTCAAAGCATGTGGCCATCAATATCATGACTTTTAAGTTTGCTTTTTATTAAATAAACACATGGAAAAAGAAAACAAACCTGCACACAGCTAAGAAGCTGGATATCTAAAATTTCATTAAAAACATCTGTGAGTGCAGATTCAAGCACTCAGAAGACAGTGTATGACATAATTATGCTTACAAACACTGACTCACTGTTTCAGATAGCAATGCATTAAGATCACAGGAAAGATACTCCCTGGGCTATCAAGTTTCTCCCTAAAGTTCTCATCTCCTTAACCTGCTATTATAAATGATTAAGACAATCAGATTGTTACTTTCATCTCAGTTCTAAAAACCTTAACCAAATCACAGACTCAGAGGCCCCCAGGCCAAGTTCTCATGAGTGCACTGAATGACAGCAAAGGAAGCTGTTTTGTCAGTGTTCCCACTAAATCAGGATTTTTTGGGCTGGGTTTAAGTGCATATCAGTAAATTTTGCAATACAGTGACTTCAGCTTAAAAACCAATGTTTTTCTCAGCATCATGTTACCACTTTCCTTTGAGAAGAGACAATACATAAAGCAGATCAGAACATGAAATAAGCACATATTACTGCAATGGGAAGAATTTTACCATTTTAAAAATGTAGGTAAGTTGCAGTTTCCACAAGCAAAATAAAATCTAAAGATCTAAACATGACAGCATGTCCAGGCATGCTGATATGATAAATATCCAGAATTTATAATTTTGGGTTTTTGAAAAGTCTGCTCGAGTGGCAGATTACAGCCCAAGTCAGGAAGTCTTAAGGTTAATCTTAAGGATCTTCTTGTTCATCTATGCGTAATACAAAAGGAAAAGAAAATTCTAGATCCAAGGATGATGGCAGCTAAAATGTTGGAATGAAAACCACTGAAACTATGCCTCAGTCACTATTATCTAAAGTGCATACTATCCATCAACCCTGAATAAGAACATCACACATTCTAGGACTAGATTTACACACCACACACAGCAGAAAAGAAAGCTGAAATAAAGGCTGGACAGCTTTGAGAGGAAGGGGATAGACAATCTGTCTTTACTGCTTCACTTAAAAATGCTCAAGAGCTCTCCAAGAAACATTTGTGTTTGCCATCTCCCTGTGTCTCAGCACAACAGATGTATCCACAAAGCTGGGTTTAGATGTCCTAAATTTCAGTTAAGCCCCGGTTCCTCGTATTTCCTGTGAGCTGGCTCTGACTCCAAAGGTGCCTGGCCAAGAGGAAACGACAGCCTTGGATCCTCAAGTGGAATTTAAGCTGGAATATGTGACTTAGTGCTGGCACCCCAGCCCAGCTAATTGTTGCAGTTACCCCGTGCTCCTCCGTGACCCTGCTTGACACAAACACAGCAGCCTTAGCAGCAATCAGCATTCTGCATTCTGGGGCTCCAAGTCAGTTTTCAGTTCCCAGTAAGGCACAGCCAATATTTCTCTTTGCCATTGAACAGATTCCTTACCATGATCTAGGGCATGAACAGAGCCCACGCTGCCTAAAATGATCAAACTGTACACACCTAGGGAGGTACCTGCCTGCTTCTGAAGGTTTTTTACTTCTCCACAAGTCATGGGGGAAGATGAATTCTCTGCAACTCTGAGCAGAAGCCTGCTGGAAAGGTTCAGGCTCCCTTTCCACCCCTATCCCCCTTTTAACTTCCAAACCATCCTCACAGTTCCATCCCCCACAAGCACACATGAAGGACAGCATTAAATCCTTTAACAGAAAATGTTTATTCATTTGAAGTTTGTGTAATCAGTAGACAATTAGGACTGCATTTAAGAATGGCACTTGCAGACACATTAAGCTGGTCTTAAAAAAAAACCCTTGGTAATGGCATATGAATTAACTTGAAACATTTCAGCTCGTACAGAATTCAGAAGCAACAGAAATGCAGTGCATTTCAGGGAACTGAAATTTTATTTAATAAATAAATATTTTATTTAATAAATAACAAATACAAAGTAGTCCACAGCTTCCCAGAGAACAGGTACACGGCAGCAACAACACATCCACCGAACAGAGTCTTACCAGCTACAGCTCATTGTGCTTATCTGGAAAAATAAAAGTCACCTATTTATTTCAACTGCTCTTACCATACTTCTCACCAGCCAGAGCTCCACACTGAACAACCCCTTATTTATTCCCACAAGAATGGCTCCAGTTGAGGCTGCACTGGGACCTTATCAACTCCTCCTGCCCAGCCAGCCCCGTGCTCCCCATCCCAGCCAAAGCCAGCAGCAAGTCAGCCCCAGCACCAGGGACACCATGGAAAGCACCTTTAGGGCTTTGCACCTCTACAACAGTCCTGTGGCACCAAACTCCAACTTTAACACTGAAATGTATCATTTGTAAGACACAAGTAGTTATTTGTTGATCAAAATACAAATTAACAACAAATGATTGCACAACTTGGCACGCATTTGCAAATCAAGAATGAAGAAGAAATATTTGAACTATAAAGAGTCAAAAGTCAAGCAATTGTTATTAAAGCTGGCATATTAATGAACAAGCCTGCCAGTGGAAACATCAGAAAATATGATTTAATATCCAGAAAGAACCCTGTAATATGGAACTCAGGACTGTTGACTGTGCTGTCAGAGTCAAGCAAAGAATTCCATCCCTCTTGACTGCACTATAATTTGTGTATGTTCATACACACACATATGAATATATATATATATAAATGTCTGTATGTGTGTGCACACATCTATAAAAACATGCTACAAGGTCACATTTTCAGCAGCACAATCAATGTTAGCTTTGAATTGCTTTCTTTAAAATAAGACACAGAACCGTTAGCTGTTAATAAAAATAAATTAAAAAGCTGTCTTTGGATTTTCGGATGTGAACAGAGCTCCTTCTGCACTAAGGACTGAACTGAAAGGATGGGCTGAGCACTCTCAATTACCATTGAAAATAGCAGAGGCAGGAGGAGATTATCAATAACCTTTACAAAAAGAATTTAGGAAAAAAGAGAGTTTTTAACAAACCTTCACTTGTACAAAATGAATTTTAAAATACCACTGAATGAGAAGGTGAAGGTATCCATTGTCTCACACGAGCAAGAGGCAGGCTGCGTTTCAGCACAAGTATTCCTGTAACAATCCCACTGACAGATTCAAACCAAAACTCCAGTCACATGAAAAATATCTTATCAATTATCTTGCAATTATAGATGAACCCAAACACATTAAGGCTCCTTATCAACAAAAAAAAAATACAGTGATCAGACTTTGCCAAGAGCAACCTATAGTTGGCATCACCAGAACAGCTGAACAGAAATGCACCAGAGAATTCAGTGCAGCATCCAACTGCTTTTTGCCACTCAAAAGTGAATTTCAGGGGAAGGGCTTCAGCATCACCAATACAGAAATGGTGGTATCTGCATTGGGGGGTGGGTTTGTAGAAGAAATGAAGCAGCAGAAGTCTACTCTGCAAGGAAACCCCAGTTAGATCTGTCAGCTGGTGAGCTCAAACAGCATCAGTAAGAAGGAAAGAAAAGGAGAAAAGGGGAAGAGAAGCCAGGAAGGGGAAGAGAAGAAGGAAAACAAAAGAAAAAAAAATTAAAAAATCTCTTAAAACCACTTGAAACTGCATTCACAGAGGCAAGGGTAGGCAGTACTAAGGCTGTGCAGCCCTTTTCAATCTACACTTTCACACAGAGCTCTGCACCTTTCCACAGCTGCCATTTCAGCTGAGTCAATATACCAGCATTGACAAGGTTTCACAGGTTTTACTCTGCAGGCAACAAAAAGCTTGGGATTATCTAGATATCTGGATTACTGCTCACAGAAGTGGAGTAAAAACTGCTTGGACATTGCTTTTCAGCCCTTTCCAAGCACCCTCATCCTCTGCTGGCCAGGCAGCAAACAGAAAGGCTGCTGAGGCTGCCATGTGAGTGCCCCCACTGACAGCACACAGCCCCCCAGCCACATCTCAAGGTAAATTTGGGGTGTCAGTATTTGCCAAGAATCATTATTTTTACCTAACACAGGTAATGAAACAAATTAATGCTCTGCCTCTCCTTCATGACATTAAACACAAACACACACGGGTTTATTCAAAACCGTGCAGCAAAAGGGAGTGCAAGTCTCCAGGATGAAGAGAAATTTAGGTTAGTGCTGGTGCCCTGGCAGCAACTCCAGCACACAGAGATGCCAGCAAGGTATCATCAACCTGCTGGGAGTGCAATAGTTCAAAAAATAATTAACCTTCACCACTCAAACACTCAGTTCTTTCCCCGTCTGGAATTCATTTCACAACTGCTTATGGACAAATTTACTCAAAAATCAGTCAGAAGGATGCTGCTCAGAATAAGTAATGCTCAGTTTGGATGTTCAGTAATAATTGCTCCCTTACAGTATTATAATTTACTCAAAGACAACCAGAAAAACGGAAGCTTTTATTAAAACAAAGAATAAACCCAACAACTGTCAGTGACCTGATCCTCAAAACACAGGGATAGTTTTCCAGCAGGCATCATCATATTTATATTTCACTTAGCTTTTAATGAAGCTGAGATATTTCTAAAAGGACCAACCAGTCTGAGAGGAAAGGTTGCTTTTTTTAAACCATCAGCAGGGTGTGCCTCAGGACTTCAGCAACCATCAGAAAAAGCATCATGAGGACGTTTGAAAAGCACCGCTCCTACAGAGTCAGGCAGACAAAAATCTCATTAAAAAAAAACCCAAACAACAAAATGACGCAGAATATAGTTTTATTTTATTTTAAAATTCAAACCAAAGCATAAATCTTACTGCAAAACAAAGCCAACTTAAGCAAGCTACAAAATACAAAAGTCAAATAAACCGCTTTAACCCCGCATATTTCACTGGTGGATTGGGGGTGTTAGCCAAGGAGGCCTCAGCTATGCTCTGAGCTATTTCTGATATGCGGAGGTTTTGTAATTTTCCAGCCATGTGCAGGGGCAGAAGGAGAGCCTTTAGCTGTATTGATGCTCATAAATATCTTCTCCCTAATTTTTTTTCAGTAGTTAATTGCAGTAAAAACACAAGAGAGTCATGCAGTGAGAGGTCCCAGTCAGTAGGCACTTCAGGTAAAGCACTACAGTCACTAAAGCTCAGAGTGACCAACTGGGAGCTTTCTTCCTAACTAGTATCTGATTTAAAAAAAAAAAAGAAGCCAGTTTTTCTAATCCTCAACCTGTCTGGCATCAGAAACCTGCACACTTCAATAAACAATAAATACAAATGTGAAAGCCAGAAGAGCTTCATTCATACCTTGTGACATGCACATGTTTTCCATGATCTGTGTATATTTCTATCTCACACAATCAGGTTTCTTTGTAGCAGTTTAAAAATAAAAAAGTTTGGGAGAAGTTTGTTTTGAGGTTGGGGGTGATTTTTTTCTTTTTTTTTTTTTCAAATTCCTTTCTATTCTTCCATTTTTAGGCAAAGACCTCATCAATATCCCTCGGTCAGATCTGTTTTTACAGAGATTTTCAGTCCCTTCTTAGATGAGGCTCAGAAGTTTGGGCTGTCTGAGGATCCTAGTCATTCTGTATGTCTGACCAAAACTTGATACAGCACTCCACACCAAGCCTTCACCAACCCAATCTCATTACACAACCTCACACACCCAAAATCTTTGCAGTGACCAGCACTGCCAGCTGACACAAAACCCTTTTCTTGACAGGTTCAAAAATTAACAATGCCATTTCACTGACCAAACTCACATAAACACCAGTACCCTTCCTCTGCTGTGGATTTGCCCTTTTTGTTCAGCAACCCTTGAGGTGGCACTCCAGAAACATCCATCCATCCAGCCACCTCCTGTGTCCAACAGCAGGGAAGGACCATTTGTGTCATCAGCACATTACACAGAACCACAGGAAGGCTGGGGCTGGAAGGCACCTCTGGACATCACCCAGCCCAACCCTTCTGCCCAGGCAGGCTCACCTAGAGCAGGTGACACAGGGTGCTGGCCAGGCAGCTCTGGAATCTCTCCAGAGGAGGTTCCACAGCCTGTCTGGGCAGTCTGTTCCAGTGCTTGGTCACTCTCGCAGTGTGTTTTGCTCACATTCAAGTGGCACTGGCTGTGTTTCAGTTTGTGCCCCTCGTCCTGTCACTGGGCACCACTGAAGAGAGCCTGGCCCTGTGTTCTTGTCCCTCACCCTTCACACATGTTGATGCATTAAGATCCTCTCTCGATCTTCTTTTCTCCAGGCTAAATAGGAGCAGCTGTCCCAGCCTTTCTCACAGGAGAGATGCTCCAGTCCCCTCCTCATCCGCACAGCCCTGAGCTGAACCCTCTCCTGCAGCTCCTTGTCCTTCTTGACCTGTGAAGCCCAGGATGGGACACGGAGCTGTGGCCTCACCAGGGCAGAGCAGAGGGGGATATTTTGCTATTGCACTTTTCCCGGTTTATTTCTACATGGTTACACGGAGTCCTGAGCCGCACAGCACACCCTGCATGGGGAAGGACCCCCCAGGACCATCCCAGCCCAACTCCCGGCTCTGGCACCGCGGGGCCGCGGCGTGCGGGGAGCGAGGGATGCGGCTGGAACGGCAGCTCCGGACCAGATCCCGACACGGGCTGAGTTAAGGACCACGGACAGATTTTGTGGCTGATGTTGGTGCCCGGTTTGGCCGCGCAGAGCGGCGCAGGGGCTCTCGTGCCCTCTAGGGGGCCGCGCCCGCCAGCGCCGGCAGCGACGGCACCACCTTCACCATCACCACCATCATCATCATCACCCACATACACCCACAGAGAGCGAGAAGAAAAGCAGCTCAAACCTTCCATTAAAAAAAAAAAAAAAAAAAGCCAGTTTGATAAAGGGATACGACACTTCCTCTTTTCACAACCCCCCGAGCATCTCCAAAAGCAGCTCAGAAAGAAAAGCGCTGATATTCCACCCACAGCCTAAAACTCGGACGGAGATCGCATTTCATTGCTGTTTTTATTACTCCCGGTACAAAGAACTGATGCTACCACTGCCAGCAGGGCTTAAAGCAAAACTCGCAGCGGGACTTGGAGCAAGACAACTTGAACATAAAAAAACCACGAACAAACAACCAAGCAAGCAAGCAAAAAAAACCCCCACAAACACACAGAAACAAACATGAAACAGCCTAAAAAGGAAAAACCAACCCCACAACCTTCCCCCCTAAACCTGAAAAACTACATAGTCCAAATGAGAGGTGTTCCTTTGGGTGACACCCTAACACAGAATAGACTTTGAGCAAAGTGTTTGGTGATTCATCGAAAAACTTCATCAAAACCAAGCAGAGGAATAAAATTAAAAATCGGTGCACGAAGAAAAACACGACTTCCACTTTGTTATCTAAATGTGTACATTTCTTTCCTTATCTGACAAGGGATATGCTACAAATTGTACATCTCCCACCAGGTTACCTAAGTAAATCACAGCTCAAAGCCTTAATTGCAGCAGTGTTCTGATTCTCAAATCATTCAGGATGCAGGCAGTGGTTTGCAGCCACCAGAACACAGCAACCTTTTCGCTTCCAGGCCGGGATTATTTTTTTTTAATATTACTTTTTAAAGAAAAAAGCCCAAGCAATATTCCTTCTATTTGCAACACACAGCTCTGCCTCAGCCTCCCAGAAAAAGCAGTTGGAATGTGAGAACACTAACAGCAGATTAGGACAAATTCACACAAATGTCACAGTTAACGTCCAAAACATCATGTGTCACTGTTTTTCCCCTCCAACCCCCAATAAGCCTCTCAAAACACATTTCATACACAGGGTCACTGTTCTGGCTGTTTATTTAATTAACATGACAACCCAGAGTACACAGGATTTCTTTCAGTTCCCCAGCTTTGCATTTTCACACTTCAGGCAGAAAGAGCAGAAAGTCACTACTGTACTTTACTTTTTCTGCCAAAACACCATAATATACATTTCTTGATTTAACCAATTGACAAAAATAGATTCTGAGCCCTTCGTGAGAGTTTCAGCAGCAGTTTTAACATTTTTGTGAGGCTGAAAGAAAAACGAAAAAAACATCTAAGTAGAGCGGGTTTGCGTAAATGAAGCCATGCAAAAGAAAATAAAGCATTACATCTGGAATCCCTGGGTGATTTTTCCTGGAGCCTTACTTAAATATTTTACACGGTTGTGTTTCAGCAACTCACCAGATGACATAACTCCTCAGTATTCCTTAGTTTTTAGTGACCTAAGTGGCAATGCCAGTAAATCTTATCAGAGTAATTGCAGCTCAATAAACCTCATTAGCAGGAGGTATACGGTGTATAAAACATCTCATGTCTAATAGGAGACCTACGTCTTTGACACAAAGTTCAGTATCTAAATTCAATCTGCTTTCTCCCCTCTAAAATTTTTAATTTCTCTATGTTGCACCCTGATCTCTCCCATTTTCAGGCCAGAGGACGGGATCCATATTATTAAAAATTGGTTATAATGTAAATGTACATTTGTCTATTTTTAAAGGCAAAATGAGAAAGAACCAGCAAAGGGGAAGAAGCAACAGATTCCTGGCACTAACAAAGCTCTCACTATCAAACAATGAGAAGAGATAAAGCCTTAATTTTCCCTTGGGGAAAAAAGAAAAAAAAAAAGACAAATATATTTCTTTTTCTCCACTGTTTCTTAGATCTTATCACTGCAGAGATATCTTTGACCATGTGAACTGTTACAGCATTGTCTTCTCAACTCCACAGACAGGCGGTGATAACGACAGTCCCAGCTCACAACTTTCCCAGGCTACAGGCTGGGAATAAGCGGAGTTACCACCTAGAACCCCACGAAGAACAGTCAAATCAAGCAAAAAACCCACTGCTGCTGCTGCAGGAAGGTAGACGAGTCCGGCACCAAAATTACCAACCTGAAAAATCACCTCTTAACGAGGAGAAAGGAAATGGGAAAGATACAGCAGCACAGAACAGCTACCAAGTCTCAAACCAGCTGAAAACAAGTGACAGACCCTCAGATGTCCCTTGGGATGGCAAAGAGCTTTCTGCTTCTCCAACTGCCCAGAAGGAAGGAAAGAGTAACACAGAAATACATAAAGAAAATGGACAGGAAACCTGTCTGCCTTAGGAGGCAGAGAACACGGCCGGGAGTTCGTACATGGAGCTGCTGGAGACACCAGAGCTGCAGGAGAAGCTCCTCCATCCTGCTGCTGCCTCCTGCACGGATCAGGGCAAGGACCAGCACCTCACAAGTGCCTTCTCTCACACAGGGTTGTGTCACCTGCCAGCTGGGGACCAGAAACTCCTTCAAACCCTGATGTGTGCTGTACCCCTACAATCTTCTGCCTAAAGTTAAAAAGAAAAACCTACAAAGGCAAATCTAACTATTTGCAGCAGTTGTAAATAACACACACTTCTAATAAATCCAAGCTTCCCATTCCCCTAAACAAAACAAACAAGCAAAGCTCAAAAGCGAAATCAGGAATCTTCAGCGTGGTTTAAACTTGTCCAGCCATAATCTCCTGTGCAGCATTCTACCCACCAAGGCAAAATCATTGCCTTAGACTACTGTATGCCGAGATTAACACGTAGATCAGACGCACAAGCTCTGGAGGACACGGGCACTGTGCTTTAATGGGAAAAAACAACACATAGAACACATTTCTGCTCCCCTCCCTACCCCTCCCAACCTCCTCTCCACACTTTTAGAAAGAGATAAAATGTTTGCAAAAATCTGGAGAAAAAAAACTCCAAAAGCCATCTTCCTGGTGGTACTTTTTCATTTGCCAGAAAAAAAAATTAAAAAAAAAAAAAAAAATAGAAAGGTTTTTCTTCATTCATTCCCTGTCTTATCCATCCATTCACAATTTTGCTCTGCATCCTCTTTCAAATCTGGGTGAGCGAGCCCTCGAGGAGCTGAGCATCTTCAGCCAGCCTTGATGAAATCACAGGGAGACAACACTCAGCTGGGAGCAAGATCAGGCACACATTTCTCAATGAGATCTACACTCACACCAGTCTGGAAGCTTTTAATCCACGGAACTTGCCAGAGTTGGGAAAGAGAGAGAACATATACAAAAAAATCAACCACAAAAAGCACAGAATTAAACTAAAAATGGGGAAAGAGCACTTTTAGCAATAACAGAAGGTTGCATCACGGTTTGAATTCTGGATGGTGGTGGTTTTTTTATGAAAGTTTTTCCTTTCAAATTCTTTTTGGAACTGATAAGCAGCTAACACGAGATGTGTTAATACAATATCCATGTTGTCAGTTTGCAATTCCTGCCCTTTACATCACAATGCCACATAGATTCACCTTCAAATTCTAGTAGGGAAGAATTCAGATTATAATTGAGATGCGTGTGACTAAAAAAGAAAAATTCAGAAATTCCAACTTTCATAGAATCTCATATTAACAGAAACAGATATGAAGAGAAGCAAATTCTCAAAAAAATAAAAGCTCAATTAAATGCTCAGCAGTAGGAAAGGTTACACAGGAGGTGATGGGAAAGATCTCTAAACCTTTCCCTAATGTTACTCACTAAACTGAAGTATGTGTTTCAAAGCAATAAAGTGGATCTATTTCCTGATGAAAATTATTGGCAACTCACAGATGTACAAACAAGAACAGAAACACTCAGGGGATGTTTTTTAAAAACAGGGGGGCAAGAGAAGGCCTGGTTTTCTTTCAAAGCCCTCATCTTTATTTTTAACATGTTATATTTAAAAACTGTCCAAAAGAAAAACATTTACCTGTGCTTTCTTTAAGTCTACAGGGAGTTGATTTTTGCTATAAACATAAACTTTGTTTGCTGTAAGACAGTCCCACTTCTCCCAGCATTTCTTCAACGTCCTTACAGAGCTTTGCTCCAGCTTTTCCATTTCCCTATCATGCTAGGATTTATTTAAGAGAACAGCTTTTAGGGAGAGAACTTCACATACACACAGCCACACTGTGCCATTAAAAAAAAAAACCAAACCAAAAAGTCTCCCCAAACTCCAAAGTAATCATCCATTTCTAATCACACAACGACACAAGCAATACCAGACCTTGCTATTGATTAATAGCGAGTGAGGACAAAAGAAAGAGAAATTTGCCAAAATCCTGCAGTGGGTGAACTGAACAATTGCCAGCTAACTCCAGCCCAGCTCCACAGCCTGGAAGTGGGAATTGCTTGGGGCAAAGCAATTTGTCCTCAAGTAATGGAAGGGAAAAGAAGTCTACCTTGTTATCCATCACCAGTTTCACGTTCTACTATATGCAGGAGATTTGAAGTCCCTCTATAAGACAGGACAAGCACGGTGGTCACTGAGTCCTGTCTCCAAATGATTACATTCAGAGATGCTAACTGAAAGGCTGCTTTTATTGGAAGTGTGAAAGCAAGTGGAAATATGTTTAAAATCTTATAAATTATTATTGTAAGAAACCACCAGAAATGCCTAGCATCATCAGGTCAGTAAAAACAGCTTTAATTTCATGCCTTATTGTACTTAAAAATTACTTTTACACTGTTCCCTCTCAGTTCCTGTTAAAGTCAGAACTGGGTCAGTTTCTACTTTTTCACACTGTATTTGTCAGTGGCAAGTATTTATTTTACCTAAACGAAACTGTTAAATAAATAAGTACATTTGTTGTAAAACAAGCCTCAAGTATATAAGGTTGTCAGGCCCTCTTCTAGAAAATGTCACAACCAACCACAAAGGGATGCAATCAAACCATTTCCAGAAACAAACTGGCCACCCACACCATACAGTTAGATGCCATTACTTGGAAAACACTTTGCTGCTTATCCAGCAAGCAACCTGAAAGAAAACCTTTGGTGCATGACAACACGCTTCCCTTGATCACAGTGCACAGAATAATTTACAATACTAATCGAAAAAGAAAGCTTAACACCATCTGATATTTATTTTCCCCCCAGGTTTCCCTCTTCACTGCTCAGCTGCGCTTTCAAGACACTCAGTGACACGCGACCCATGCAGTGATACTTCTGAGGGGCAATATTAAATCTCAAAACAACTGAGAAACACTTCAAGCGCAGACCTAAGCCCACTTTGTGTCCGTGTCAGGACTCTGTACATCTGTGCACTAAAGACACCGATGCTAGACTGCTTCTTTCCCCGGTTTTTCGAGGTGTGCATTTAAACGAACGCATCGCTGGGAATAAAGTTCTCTCTGGTCCATTCCAATCACAGCCTCGCAAAGGAAACAAAGTTGAGATAAACCGCGTGTGCCTCGCACCGGTTCCCACAGCCACGGTAGAGCGGGAGCTATTGATTACACACACGGGAACAGCCTTGGGGGAGGCAAAGTGCAAAGACGAGCCTCAGCGGACAGGCTGCCGCCCTGATAAGGGACTTCTCCCACCGAGGAGAAGCTGCCTGGCTCACGCACACACACACACACACACACACCCCTACCAAGCTTAAAGCAAGATTTTAAAGGCTGAGCTGCCTTTCTAAGAAACTACAGGTTTGGAACAGCGAGGCTCGTAAGTGATGCTGGGACACCCGAGGGCTGCGCTGGGGGCAGGTTCCCACCGGTCCCGAGAGCCAAGCGGGCACCGGCCACCCCTGCCCTCGCTCTGCCAGCGCCGGCGACAGCTGTAAGAGAAAAGCACACCCCGAGCCCTCTGCCCGTCGCAAGTCAGACTGGTCCGGAGAGCCCGGCTTCCCCCGGGCCCGTCCCGAGCGTCCCGGGGCTCTCCGCTCCGCGGGGCGCCGGGCAGAGCCCGCACCGTGCGCGGCTCCTCCGGCGATGAGCGACGGGAGCGCACAGCGCCCCGCACCTCCGCCACTGCCGGGACCCCCGGCAGCAAAGTTTGGGACCCGTCTCCCCGCAGCCCCTGCCCTACCTGCTCCCGGGGGATGCAGGGCAGCGAGGTCCTCCGGTGGGTCTTGTTGCCGCTGCCGCCGCCGCCCGACATCTCGGGGGAGATCATGGAGCTGGACCGCCGCCGCCGCCTGAGCACCGGGGCTTCGTCCGCGGCCGGGGGGGCGGCGGGAGGCTCGGCCAGCGGGGCGGCCCGCCGCGGGGGCCACAGCCGGTCGGCGTAGCCGGCCAGAAGGATGCCCAGCAGCCCCAGCAGGTAGGCCAGGTAGGGCCGCCAGGACGCCGGGACCCTCTCCAAGGCGACGAGGGACGTGGTCTTGGCCGCGCTAGTCACGGCGAGCATGAGGACGCCCTGCCTCAGCTTCAGCACCAGCCATGTCACGGCGGCCAGGCAGCTCAGCACCACCCCCGTGGCGGCGAGGGAGAGCAAGTGATCCTCCTCCTCCTCCTCCTCCCCCGCCGCCAGCGCCGTCTGCGCCACCGCTTCCCCCCCGCAGCAGGCGGCCAGGAGCAGCAGCAGCAGCAGCGCCGCCGCCCGCGGCCGCACCGGGCAGCGCCCCGCGCCCGAGCAGGCGCGGGCCAGGCAGAGCGGCACCGCGCCGGGGAGCACCCGGCCCCAGCTCCAGCCCTCCCGGCCGCGCTCCCCCCGCGCCAGCCTCGCCACCAGGGCCAGCAGCAGCGAGAGGGAGCCGGCGCTCAGCGCCGAGGAAAGTTTCCGGCGGCGCCAGGGCTCCCGCGGCGGCGGCAGCGGCGCGGTCCGGGCGGGCGCCCCTCGCTCCGCCGCTGCCGCCCCGCCGCCGCCGCCCGCCGGGCTCCGCGCCTCGCCGCCGCCCATGGCCCCGCCGGGCTCCCCTGCGCACCCCAGGAGCGATGGGCGCCCGCTTCGGGGCTTATTCCCAGCGGGGCAGGGTCCGGGAGCGACCCCGGCGGTCAGCGCCGGCGGGCCGGGGGCGCTCCCCGTCGCGGCAGCGCCGGCATTTCCTGCGGAGCGCCGCGCTCGCCTCCGCCTCCCCGAGAGCCCCGCGCTGCACACGGGGGCTGCGGAGCGCCGCGCCCCTCCGCGGACACCTCGGGCTTGGGGCGCGGGAGGCTGCGGCGGTAAATTAAAATTTCTTTTTGAAAGTACAGGAGCGGGAGAGACACGGAGAAATCCTAAGCGGTGTGAGAAAATGGGGAAGGGGGCGGGTGGACGGGGGCAGAGGCAGATGTACCACCTCAGTAGTGCTGCTTAATTTCTAGGCCATCCTTTGCCTCGCAGGCGCTCCCGGCGGAGGCAGGAGGGGGAGGCGGGGGCGGAGCAGCCGGAGCCGGAGGGTCCGGGCTCGGCCGGAGGGGTCCCGGCCGTGCCCCACTGGGAAGGGGAAGGAGTGCCCCGGTCTTTGCGAACTGCGGGGACTGAGAAATGATGGGGGAGAGAAAATAAATAAAACCCGGGGATAAAAAAAGGTAAATAAAAGGCCAGCGGAACCGCGGCAGAAGTTGCGAAGTCCTGCCGGGAGGGCGAGAGAGAGACCTGCGGGAGAGACTGGAACGAAAGCCTGCTTGGGAAGAGAAAAAGAGGACGAGCGAAAAGGAGAGGGTTTCCCTCCTGAACGCTGCAGGGATAGCCCTTGGGTTTGACACAGGAAAAGCGCTCCCCCGGCTGGGAGAGGAGGCTGCCCGAAGCCCAGAGGCGAACCTGCACCGAACAAACGGCCAAACGCGAGCAGCGGAGCGGGTGTTGGGGGCGATAACGAACTGGAAACTGCTGGAAAACGGGGGATTTGGCGCTTCCAGAGCGGCCGGAGCGACTCCCGGGGAAGGGCAGCCCCGGCCGTGCCCCGCGGTGCCGCCGGGGCGGAGGAGCTCCCTGGCACCGGGCGCTGGCAGCCAGGGCATAAATCCGCCTGTCAGGGTGGGGGCAATTACGAGGCCGTAAAAGAGTCAGAAAGATGGATGTTTATGAGTGATTATTACGGGTTGTGTTGTTGTTTTAGTAGGAAGCCCGAACTGGAATCTCGAATCCAGCGGGCTGTCCTCCGACGCGTTCTAGATTTTTGGGCTGTGGCTCCATCCAAAAGCCGCTGTTTTTTCCTCAAAACCTGCCTCACTCTCACGCTGGAGGGCTGCACATCATTGCTAGGGGCAGACTCGGGCCCTGACCCCGGGTTGCCCAGAATTGGTCTTCACACGAGTGGAATCAGGTGCAGGCTAAAAGTCTGTGCACAACCCCGGGTCCCCCGAAGAGAGTGGAGTAATGTATTTAGCACTTAATGCAAACCACGGAAAAATACAATCACCAGCTGGGAAAAGACAGAGCATTAAGAGTCAGGAAACGAACAGATTAGAGAACAGAGTTTCCCAGCCCTCTTCCCCCTCGCACATCTACAAATCACTAATTTGAGACAGATTTATGGCCTTTACATATTTATTGGTGTGTCTATCTGGATATCATGCCTATCATCCGGGATCTGAGTATCTGAAATGGTAGCATTAGTGAAGCATACTTGGGATTTTTATTAGAAATGGGTCATAAAAACTGAGTCTGTTTTAAAATAATAGTTTTCCAGCCTAGCTATTATGGAAATACGGATTTATTAGTCGTTTTTATGTTTGAAGCTTGGTTTGAAAACAACCTAGATATTGTTAGCAAAGCTTGGCTCTGAGGAATGGAAAGCCTCTGGTTTTTTTAAAGGTTAAGGGGCCAGATTAAGAACAGCTGGAAAGGTTTAGAGTTTATTCTGGTGAGACAGCAATCAGCAGGTTGCCATACACACCTAGGAAAACATAGCTGGGTTCCATCTACCCTGAACATCAACCTCCCAGAGACAGAGCTAGTGCCCAGATCATAATAATTGCATGACTCTTTTTCATTTTTTTAATAAAAATACACATCCTTCAGGTATTTCTAAGTCAAAATGCATCAAAACAGAATGCAAATAAATGGATATTGCAATACTGGATACCACGCATGCAGCAGTTCCAAATCAGATAGAGCAGACCTTTGACCTGCTCCCTACCAAGCAGCATTTGCTTACATCTTAATTTATCTCCACTTTGTTACTTTACACTTGCACCTCCTGATACCAGAAATATTGACACTTTAAATAAAATAATGAAAACAAAAAGTAGAACTAGAGGAATAAACCTACTTTATTTTTTTTGCTGCCACTCCCTTTAGATTTATAATACATAGATCAAAGCAGGTAATTGACCATACTCTTTTAATTCCTCAAAACATTAATTATTCTGTTTAGATTAAAAGCAGCAGCATTTTTTTTTTTGGCTGGACACATTTTAGGTTCTTTCCCATCTCACATGAAATGGACCAGACCTCCTCAAGGCATCTGCCACTTTCTGTGCTGAAGTTGACACAAGAAAGTCAAATTAAAGAATCCTTTTTCCTGGTGTATTGATTCTCACATCGTGCATTAGGTAGCATGATGAAAGTCGAGGCTCACAAAGTCCAGGCACAAATCCTTATGTATTGATCAGTACATGGGAAGATGAACCCGTGTGCTCTCTACTTTTCTCTCTTTGATAAAAGTACTTCTGCATGTTTCCTAATGAAACAATCTAATTGTCTCTTATTCATCTACTGATTATCTAAGGTTGTTTTAGGCACTTAAGTTGTGAAGATCTTTCACAAAAAGGCAGCAGTAATTTAATTTCCGCATCTCCATCAAAATCAATACCAGGTGGGAAAACATGGTAGGTGATGAGCCAAACTGAACACGAGTTTCACAGAAGATGAGCAATAATGACCATTTAGGAGATTTCCTGTGCAGGGACACAAACAGGAGGGAAAAGGCAGAAGGTATTTGTGTTATTTCATTCTCCAGGGTATGATTCCACTGGATTAGGCTGTCTACAGCTGATAGATACCTCTTAAACAGTATGTTGAGTGTATAGTTATAGTCACCTAAAAATTCTGTCCTCCTTCTCTGGAGAGATTCTGGGAAGGCAGAATTCTACCCCTGCTCAAGAATTCACTGAAGTTCTGGTCTTGCATCTTTTTGGCATTTGCAGAATCAGCCTCCTTTAGATGTCTATGATAACCCAAATAAAATTGGAACCATTGCTTTTGATGAGGTCATTGTTTAAATTTGCTGGAGCAGCATCAGTCCTTCACCAAAGAAACTGCAGCAGTCCACACTGCAGTGAAAACCAAACATTACCCCTTCTATCCTCATTTGGAGAGAAGTCTTCCACAGTGATGGCAGACGCTTCTTGGAGATTTCAAAGGAGACAAACCTAGGAAATGTCATGGGTTACTGTCACAGAAAAGTCTGTAAGAAAATAAAGGTGAACATCCAGTTAGATAAAAAAGCTAAACTGGCTTTAACTAAAAAAGAACCCAAAAACCAAAAACCGGCAGTTTACTGTGGACAACAAAGAGCAGGAGATGGATGAGGAAGAAAAGGAGATGTAAAGAATTTTTAGACAGCTGACTGTTCCCCAAGATTTAATCATCTGTCTCAGAATCACTTCATCCTTAGTCATTGGTGAAGATGAAGTGAATTTCACACATCTTAAATAACAGTACTTTTACCTAATGCCCTCAAGGGATGAAGCATCCACACAAAACACATGATTCTCCATCTAAAGGGGGAAAAAATGCTTTCCCTGACCACTGAGGAGAGGAGGAGAGATTTCACAATGGAACTGTTTAGCCCAGCCATCCAGATCAGACAAGCAGCTTTTGTTTGGTTTGTCCACACTTCCCTGCTGTCTTTTCTCGTGCCACTGCTGGTTTGTGGTCACAGGGACTGGGCCACAGCTGCTCTGGGAAGCCACCAGAAACATGTCCAGGGCCACTTCCCATAACAGGTTACATGGCCTGTGTCCCCAGAATAGTGGTACAACAAAACAAAAGTCCCAAATCCTGCAGGAATGCTGTGATCGAGCTGAAATGTGATGCTCTTCTGGGGATAAAGAAGGAATAGTGAAAATGAAATAAATTCCACTCCATGTCCTACTGAAGAGTGCCATGGGGGGAGAAGGAGAAAAAGAGACAGTCCTGTTCATACAGTTTCAACTTTAATACTCTTGATCTATACTTATGGTGATTATTCTTATAATTTTTGTTCATTATTTTCTCTTATTCCTTGTCATTAAACTTTCCTCAACTTCTTATGACTTTGCATATGGATAATTCTATATAAATCTTTATCATTCTACTGAATATTAATTGTCTGAGTAGATTTAATTTGCATAATTTGTGAAATGTACTGTGATTAAAACCTGTGTGTGGTGGTAATGTTCTGGACTTTAGTGATAGTTTTCTGTGTTAGGATCTCAAATTACATTACAAACTTTTAAAGTCATTAAAATCCTCAGAAGTTTAAGTAATGACCAGTAGGTTGCATGACAGATTTATCATGTCTGTTTACTGGAGCACTTAAAAATATGCTTTCTTACAAATACTAAGCATTTTTCTGACTTCAGTGGCATTTCACAAAGACCATCACATGAAATTCAGTTGAAAATTTTGAAAATGACACATTTTGCCTGCAAATCAGTAAGCATCCAGAGTAGTATGTAGTAAAAAAATTTAATGTGTGAGTTATCTCACTAATTCCATGATTTTAATAGTGAACGTGGCATTGAAACATTTTTACCATATGAATTAGATTACTTTTCATACCATTTTCAGCAAAGAAGTAGTAAATAATGTTATTTTGGGGTTGAGTGCAGGCACACTCACAACACCCACGCTACATCTGTTTCATTTAATTCACATTTTCAAGGTTTTCTTCATAAGGGGGTGACCGAGGTATGTAATGAACAAAAATTAAGTCCTATATTCTGGAGAGCATCCACTTGATGACAAATCAATTTATTAATTTATGAAAATTTCCGTTGCCTTCCATTGTGGTGTGCGTAGAAAAAATTACGATTGCTTTATTAGGAAAACAATCAGAATCCCCATGCACTGTAAAGAATAGGCTGATTCAGATGTTTTTCCAAGTAGAGAAGGGAGTTTTTCAATCTCTGTAAGTCTCTTCTACTAGAGGCATTTAAGAAAGTGCAAACTTTATATCTCAAAATGAGGATTATTCAGAACTGAATGGATGACTTTTGGCTTACATGAATGATCATGCTACAATGAAAGAGTAAAATTCTGATCCTGGAGAGGAAAGAGTGTGACTGGAGCCTTTTATAGGTTATCTTTTGTAACTTTTGTATCTTATTTTTTTCTATGTATCTTTCATCAGTAGAATCATGGAATCATGGAATGTTTTGGGTTGGGAGGGATCCTAAGGATCATCCAGATCCTAAAGATCATCCAGTTCCAACTCCCTGCCCTGGGCAGGGACACTTTCCACTATCCCAGGGTGATCAGAGCTCCATCCAACCTGGCCTGGAACATTTCCAGGGATGGGGCAGCCACAGCTTCTCTGGGCAGCCTGTGCCAGGGCCTCACCACCCTCATAATAAAGAATTTCTTCCCAATATCCAATCTAAACCTATTTTCTGTCAGTTTGAAGCCATTTCCCTTTGTTCTGTCACTCCAGGCTCTTGTAAAGTATATATATATGAAATATTTTTTGATGATGCCCACGAAGGGAATCTCGTTTTCAAAGAGAGCTGAGAGCTCACATTATGCAGGTTTTTGCTGCAATATTGATCGTGATCCTGGTCTGTGGAGAACTGATCACCTGTGCTGATGCCTGTGTGTATAAACAGTACCTTAAACACTCTCCTGGAACAAGGCATGCTTACTTTTCATAGCAGAGAAAGCCACAGGGCAAGCAGAGCTGTAAGAAAATGGGCTGTAATACCAAGGCAGGCAAAATTCCTTCCAAAAGCTCATCTTCCTTATGAGGGTCCCCTGGATCTGCAGGAAGTGATCCATTCACTGACACTCACTGAAACTAATCCACATGGGCTGAGCTCTCCAAAGCACTTCTGAGAGAATCACAGAATCACAGAATCTCAGAATCACAGAATCTCAGAATCACAGAATCACAGAATCAGAATCTCAGAATCCCAGAATCAGAATCAGAATCAGAATCAGAATCTCAGAATCACAGAATCTCAGAATCTCAGAATCAGAGAATCTCAGAATCACAGAATCTCAGAATCACAGAATCACAGAATCACAGAATCTCAGAATCACAGAATCCCAGAATCTCAGAATCTCAGAATCACAAAATCCCAGAATCACTGGGTTGGAAGAGACCTTCAATATCATCAAGTCCAACCCATGCCCCAACACCTCCACTAAACCCTGGCACTGAGTGCCACATCCAATCTTTGTTTAAACACATCCAGGGATGGTGTCTCCACCACCTCCCTGGGCAGACAATTCCAGTACTTTATTACTCTTTCCATAAAAAAACTTTTTCCTAACATCCAACCTAAATTTCCCTTGGTGCAGCTTAAGGCTGTGTCCTCTCATTCTGTCAGAGCACTGCCTGCTTTGGGATGTAGAACACAAACACTTCTAGCAGTGTCCTGTTATTTTTGAAAGAAATGTCCTGTAGCAATGTGATCACAAGTGCTCTGTTTTGGTTTGTTGTTTGTTTTTATTTTTAAAGATGCCAGCTGGAATTCATAATACTTGAATGACTGTCCCAGGAATTTGCTAGTTTTTGCTAACATTAAGTAGTTATGCCATCAGTTTCTCTCTCTCATAAATTTAGGTTCAGGAAAAAAATAACTTAAAAATTCTCTATGTTGTAATTTTGAAGGCACCTGAAGTATTGGTTTTGAAAGCAAATATTCAGCTTCTTTTAAAAGCAATAATTACAAGTACACTGGCTGCTTCAAATCTGCACAGGACCCTCTGTTTATTTTGTGTTTCAAATGGTGTTTAGTTTTCTGATCACTGGGTTAAGTTTAACTCTTCCACTATTCTTTTTTTTTTTTTTTGAATATGCACTTAACAAACTTTTCACTCAACAAATCTCAGTGGATACATAAATGTTTGTAGGATGGGGCCCTATTTCTCATAAGCTTTCATTTAACTGGACTACTCAGCTCCTTGGTCTCTAAACACCAAATATTCTCCTGGTTTTTTTTTCGTCTGGTGGTTTTGGTTTTTTGGGGTTTTTTTCTAATTCTTAGAAATATTCTGCATAAGGTACAAGGAAGTCACAAGTTCCTCTAACAGGAATTTCAGTGCTCTTTATTATGACCTGTTTTGTTGCAGTTCTGGGAGACAACACTGAAAAATCAAGGTATTTGCTAACCTGAATACTATCTCGGGTGTCAGTTCAGTTTTATCTTGTGTTCCAAAGCTCACAGTACCAAAAAATGCCAGCAGCAACTCTTATTTTTAAGTAGTTCTGTAAGTACACTATGTTTTATGCTTCCTGGTTTTGTGATTTATAAGTATGTATATAAGTGTGCAACTTTTTTTCCTAGGAAATGGGACAGATATTTTCAAAGCATCTTTTCCTAGTGAGACTAACAAAATGAGTTCTGCTTAAATAGCTGAAATGTAGGCTGAAAGTAAATTTTAACTAATGTATTCCAAGGAAAATTACCAAATCTCTCAGAGTAAAGGAAAGCTAAGAATGAATACTTGTTCTACTGATTAGCCAAAAAAATAATTAATTTCATTGAAATTATTCTCAGTCGACATGTAATGCACACAATCAAAGGTACAGGCTCATTAGTAACTTGTTAATGACTATCCCCCTCCGAGCCATGTTAGGGAGTTTCTTTTAGAGTGAAAAATAATGGAATGCAAAGTTTAAATATTCAAGAAACACCAGTTCTTAAATTGACTGAAAATCAAATTATTGTCATTAGGTAAGTATCTAAAGGTGCAAATAAGCACTCAGTGGGATTTTCAAAGATTGTTTTCCTTAATGTGCCTGCATCCAAAATTCTTCAGCTACCTCTACAGTCCTCTGCTTCCAGTGTTAAGCCAGGTGCTAAAGTTTCACTTCTGGGCTTGTCCAGGAGTCTTGCAGTGTCAGCAGAGCTGAGCTCTCCGTGTCTAATTCACGCCTGGCAGGATTGTCAAGCTCAGTTCCTCCACCTGTATTGCCTGAGAAACTCTATCCCAGAGGCATGTGGGGAGCACATGGAGCAGCTTCCCAAAATCCCCAGTCCCAAAGTATGGAGAGCTGGGCAGCAAATTCCTCTCATTCTTCAACGGTGCTTTGGATTCCTGTCCGCGGAATATTTTGTTAATCTTGCAAACCTTGATGATGAATCTGTTTCATTTTGTGTAAATAAATAAAAAATACCTGTGGTAAAAAGAGGGGAAGCGATGAGTGTGGTACCACAGCCTTGTGGTAGGAACATTCACTGCGGGGCAGACACACCTGGATCCCAGCCCCTGTAAGATTTATAATGTAAATGTTGAAAATAAGATTTAAAAAAAATATTTAAAATACATAAAGTAACCACTGGAGCAGGGACAGGTGTCTCTGTCATGAATATCCCTACTTTTCGTGGTTGCCAGATTCCATACCCAGATGAGCTGCACACCCAAACCTTCACATGGATGGAAGCCACAGAATTCTTGCCCCATGTGCTGGGAAGCAGAAGCTCTCAGCAGGAACTGATTGTGGCTCTTCAGGAATTCCAGCAGCCCATTCCCATATTGGACTGCATTAGCCATGCAGTTGAATCCTAAATCAATGTTAGATCACCTCTGGCTGCCCTGCTCCACCCCACAAAACAGAAATTCCCTCATGTTGTAGCTCCCTCTTGGGGATTTGGTTCCAAGTGAAACAAACACATCAAAAAATACCTGTAAAATAATTCTGGCCTTTGACATTGAGCCTCAGTGGAAGCTAAATCTTACAATGACAGACTTGTGAACCTTTACAGGCTCTTTTTGAGATCCCAAAATCTTGACATTTTTAATCAGTTCCTTTTAAGCCCAAAGAGGATCTAACTAAATCTATCATCTAAACCCATCCATTTTAATATCAGCTTCCTTTAATGCATCTCCCCCACCACCACCACAAGGAGCAAGTGACACCATCCATCATTCCAAGGCTGTGTAATCCTGTGCAGCGTCAGAACATTTACAGATGTTATGCAGTGCACATGTACAGATATTAATGCTGCATGATCTCACAGCTGTGATGAGATGATTTTCTTGGGAAAACGAGGAACTCACTTGTGTGCTGAAGTGGCTTCCAGACACACACCACAGTAAGGTTTAGGCACAGCCCAGGTGGGTTTGACCCCAATAAAATCAAGGGAACTGCATATTCCCATCTCATTCTGACCTGACTCACACAGCCATTCACACACGAATTTTTAACTGCACCTTTGTTGAGCTTAATGAAATTAATTTCCTAGCCACACCAACTCCTCTAATTCGTTTCCAGGTCTGATACAAGAACCATATGGGGAAAGGCACAGGAAGACAAGTGGGCGGTGCGTGCCATTGCTCACCATCTGTGCAGGCAAGCCGTGCTGAGCCAGGGGAGAACAGGGCATGGCTCACACCACATTCACAGGGCAGAGCCTGTCTGAGAGCCAGAGTGCTCTGCAGCAGCAACTCACTGCAACACAGAAAGGTTTTCCTGGAGTTACCACAAGAGATGAGGACAGCAAGGGGTCAGCTGGAGAGGGAGGAGTAGCAGAAGTGCCTGAGAAGTGAAAGCCTGTGTTGAGAGAAGGGGCAAAAACTGGGTGAGTGGTGTAGGAGTAGATTGTAAAGGCATAAGAGATAGAGCAGCTTAAGATGCTGACATGAAGATTTTTGTTACAATAGAAAGCCCTACTTTTACTGAGAGCTGGAGATTTTGCCCAAGGTTTCACAACCCCACAATGTAACATTATTCCAACTGGTGTTGCTTTCTCAGCAAAAAATTATAAAAAACATAAATGCACGTTCAATCCTATGGCATGTGTTCCGCTAAGATTTATAGATGAACTTATCCACTGTAGAGCTGTGTTCTCAGGGAACCTGCCCTGCACTTCCCTGCACCTGCACAGGGCTGGGGCTGGGAGGATAATTACGAGCATTGAGAGCCTGCACCAGATGTTCCAGGGACGGAGAAATTCCATCTTTGGCTGGCTGGGCTCAGGAGGCAGGAGAGCAGCAGGGGGAAGTGGCTGTGTTTGGGCTGGCATGTGCCATGGGGCAGCCAGTGCCAGCCCTGTGCTGCTGGCAGCTTCTTGCTGTGCTCCGTGCCTGGGTTATTGCCACAGCCACACACGGAATGTGCAGGCAAGGCTGAGGTGTGGAAGGAAACAGGGCTGGGAAATAGGAGTGCGTGTAAACGAAGGGAGGGCAGCGCTCACAGGAGCTGTGTTTCCAGCTCCAGAGTGCAGGGCACTGCTGCAGAAGGATTCCGTGTCACTTCTGGCCTTGGATGACGTAGGTTTTGCATTTTGGATTTTTATCAGAAGGAGCGTGCAGTAAAATACTCAGCAGGAATGTTAATGTTTTGTGTCTTTGTGTTTTGTTGCCAAGATGATTAATATTTTTTTCTTTTTAAACAAAAGGGACTAAATAATAGTTAGCCCTTATCTATTAAGACAACAACTTTGGGCTTATGTTTTTCCCAGTATTGGAAACAGCCATTTTCACTTCCTCTCAGCATATTAAGCAATACCAGGAAAGCAGTCTTGCTTATAATTTAGAGCAAGAATTTTCACCTCAAACCAGAAGCTTTGATTCTTAAAATTATATATTTAGATTGAGGAACAGAATAAATTCTAAACCATACATTTCAAACACTTCTTTTCAGTTACTCCTTCTCTTAATTTTCTTTCCAGAAGAGCAACATGGATACACGGTCAGTTTAATAACAATAAATAAATCTTGGTCAGCCACTTCCAACTTCTTTTTCATTAATTCATGCAAAACTGTCAACGTGTCACTGCCTGAAGTGCTTGATTTCAAAGAGGTCTGAATGAGGGAGGAAAGCATTATTGCGAATGTATTATTGAAAGCAGGAATATCTCTGCTGAATTTCAGAGAGGCATTTTTAGATTTAAATAATGAATCCTCAGAATGAATGGAAGTGCCTGGGTGACGCAGCAGTGACAGGCACAGGGACTGCTCATGTCTGGGTGGTTTGCATTGTTTATAGGCTTATTTCAGCCAAATTAATAAAGGGGCTTCTACCATTGCTGTTAGGAACTATGGTGGGCTAAGGTTTTTTTTGAGAGGTCTTTGTTGTTGTTTTCTTCAGTTAAAAAAAGAGCCAATTTCAGGAAGTTGGCAGAGACCAATGAAGACCATTTCATTTCAGGATTAAGGACAAAAAAAGCCTGAATGATTTATTGAGAGAATGCTTGTGTGAAATAAGGGAACAACAAATAACCACCATGGATTGGAGTCCTTTCCCTCAGGACCAGGCTTCATGAACTGGCACTGCTTGAACAATCATTTTTAAAATAAATTTAGGGGATAGTCTAGCCTTACCTAAAAATCTGAAAAGTACTTAGGTATCTTTTCTTATTTTAAATTCATTACCTCTGTGGAAGTTCTTGATAAGACATAGATTAATGACACTGCTTGGTTTGCCCTTTGTTTCTGCTGCACACACCAGAGCCTTGCAGTTTAACCTCACTGGTTCTTAAAAGCTGAGGATTTGGGTGATTCTCCATTTCTGAACAAACACGTGAGCAATTAATTAGAAGATGAATGTTATTACATTATCTTACAGAATAACTGAGGAGACTTTGCTAAAGCACTGAGAAATCAGACACTTTCCCACTTGTGAATCTGTTTTCCTGAGTGACAATAAAGTATCCCTCCAGTAAGAGCAATTTATTTGCATTCCTATACATGTTGCAGTTCTGTTTAATGGGACACAAACTGTGAGGCAGATACTGCAATGGGTGGCAATTAAAAGTTTGAATCAGAAAAATCTGTATTACAAAGATCTTTTAAAGAGTCACATTTGTAGAGCTAGTGAATTTAATGTGCTGACTGGGACTTGCTTCTGACAGGTCCAGCTCATTACATTCAGATACCACTGGCACAGCTGAGTCTACTGGGAGCCTAAAAGTCTCTGAGAACGTTCAGAGTGACATTTGGGATAACAGGGGTGAATTTCAGCCAGGTCTTTCATATGCCCATTTGCTGCTCTGTATTTTTGGCTCGGGGTGCATGCCAAGATCAAATTCCCAGACTTTCTCCGTGCCCGAGCAAATATTGTTGGACCCAGCTTTGGAACATTCACCACACACAGACACAGCACGTTCCTGTGCACGGCTGCTGTCACACAGACACAGCCCCACGCTGGGCTGGGTGCACGGAGCCTCCTGCAGCTTGGGAGCATCCCATGGCATGGAAGGACATGTCAAACACAGTCTGCAAGGATACCTTTATCCTGGGGGATTGATCTCTGGTGAATCCTCCAACCAGCTCAGGAAGAGGAGACAATGTTCCTCCAGGCAGCAATTTAGTGACTAGCTCAGCCCCAGCTCTGAATGGCCCTTTAAAAGCCCACAGTTCTGAGCTTGGTTAATAAAAGCTGGGCTGCAGTTTGCATGGCAAATGAGCATTCCCCTCTCCCTCCTGTCCCCACCTGAGGCTGGTGTGGTCCGTGGTATTTTAGCTGATAGATGGAGTAGAGCACACAGCAGTCATGTCAGGCTGCTCTTGCAGTGCAGTTTCTGAAATCGAGGCTAAAAGTTGTGCTTGTCTCAAGAGGGGCTCTAAGGGCAGGAACAATCTCCTCACTATTAACTTTTTAGAAGGAGATTCAGCCAGGAAGATGTGCAAATGTCTAGGATGCCATCTGAATCTCATTACCTTTCATGAGACAGATACTGCTGCCCTCTTTTATGAAGAGCACTTGTTTGTCATCTTAAACATCCAAAAACCTTCACTTCTTTCAAAGGTGGCTTTTCAGTCAGGCTTTCTTTGTTTGCATACAATTTATGCTTCACTCTGTTTTTCAGAACACAGACTTTGGAAATATAAAGGTAATAGAATAGAAGATTATTGTAGGAAAAATATGGGGTCAAAGATTTTTAATTAAAAGGGAGAATGAGTTCTAGTTTAGAGAATGCTCTAACAGGACCTCTATTGCTGATGTCAGGATCAGGAGAGAAAGTGCAAAACTTCTCAAGTGTCATTTTTTTCCCCCCTATTTCCTTCATTTCTTTGTGACAGGCTTTGTTCATCTTGTTGAAATTATTTGTCTGGCTTAATGCTTTAAAACACAAAGTGGGATTTTCAGCACTTCATCAACTTTAGTTGAAGACCCAGGAAGTGAAAAAAGAGGGGAAAACAAACAAATTTCCCCCAAAAGAAAGAAAATGTTCATCTGATAGCATGTACTGATGAGGACAGAGATTCCCAGCCAGTGCTTCTTAGATATCATCACATCTGAGACTGAAATAGAGATGCTCCTGGAGACCTGGAATAGCTATGATGGTATCTGGGGTCTTTATTTTCTTTCAAATGCAAAAGGAAAAAGGAAACTCTGTGAAAATAAAAATGAGCAGATAGAGATCCAGGCTACAAAGCAGCACTACTTTCAGAAAATATGGAAGTATCATTACCAAGGAAGAAGAAAAAAACAACAAAGCCCAAACAACGAAACCCCCCTTCTCCTCAAAACAACGAAAAGCCTCCAAAAAACCCGAACCCAACCAATTAAAACAACAACCAAACCAAAAAACCCCCAACAAACTCTGTCTTAAATGGTGGAAGAACTCACCCTCTCTTAACCACCAGAATGGAATTTACTGTCAGAGTGAAACTTGCCTTTCGAGATTAAAAAAACCCAAACAAATCAAAACCCCAAAACAAAAACAAAATAATAAAAAATCCCACTAAAAACCCAACCATGAGTTTAATGCCAACATCACCGAAGTCGTGTTCAGCCCACTTTAAAATGAGAAAGGTTATCTAAAAAACTTTAGGGAGCAAGTTCTCTTGTGAGTTGAAATACTGAACAGGATGGAGAAAGATGGAAAAATAGTCCTATATAGTCTCTTTTGCTTTTTTTTTGAGTTGGGAGTAGCACGTCCTCATTAAATATTCAGAAGGATTCCTGTCTCAGTCTGGTAACATTCAGAATTTTCATGGACACAGGAGATAGAGAAGGAGCATTTTGCTTCCAAAGCCATTAAAATCCATTCAGGATATAAAAATAGTTCTTACATCACAGCATATCATGAAATATTTCTGAGTTTCCTTATTATGCCAGACTGCAGTAGAGCAAAAGGGAAACAAGATTTTGCTGCATCCTCCATTTGTGGTCACAGGTACAGTTATTGCATGCACATTTCTGCTCTTGGACTATGATTGGAAAGGAATATTCTAAGATAAATCATCTGAAGATATGAAGTCCATTACTCTGTTTCAGACAAACCTTTAGATAATATAATTAAAGCTGGACAAACCCACATGTTTGCCCTGCACTTTTCACGGAGAAAAGGTTTTTAAGCACAATATTTGGAGCACACATGCCCAACAGGTTTTTTCATCAGACTACTTATAAGTCTTAACTTATTAATAAATGTGAAGGAATTTTCATTCAGTGTCTAGTTTTTTGCCCCTCAAATTAAGATAAGAGTTATGATTCTGAAAATGTTTGGCACAGCAGAAAATCATATCTGATCTGTTTACTTATAGTATCAGCTGTTATCACTCACTGATCATGAACCATTGAAATATATTCCCAATTAAATAAAATTTCGTAGCGTTAATTTTTTCTTCACGTTTTTCATGTTTTTTTCACATTTGTTTTCCCGTCTTTTTTCACTTCCTGGGTCTTCAACTAAAGTTGATGAAGTGTTGAAAATCCCACTTTGTGTTTTAAAGCACTAAGCCAGACAAATAATTTTAACAAGATGAACAAAGCCTGTCACAAAGAAATGAAGGAAATAGGGGGGAAAAAAAAGACACTTGAGAAGTTTTTGATAACTGGCTAAAAAGATACAGATACAAATTTATGTTAAGGTAATAATAAAAATGATCTTGCACACAACAGTGATACAAAAATATCTTCACTGTACAACACTTTGAACACTGACACTTCCTATTTTTAGGATCAGTTTTGAAAATGAAAGGATGGGTAGAAGTGGGAGAAAAAGAGATTGCTCCTGGGTATTTGAAATAAAACAAGCTATTCAGTCACGTGGCCACTGTTGCCATATTGCCTCTTAATATTTTATATGAAAGAGATATTTTTTTTCAGATCCAGTCTAGCACAAAACAAAACTTATATAGGCCATTCAATTTTTAGCATATTCTCTCAATATTTAGTTCCCTGTCTTGCAAATACAGCACTTCAGTGCATGAGCAGGCTGAGTGAACTCAGTGGTTAAGAGAAAAATATTTACATCGTTATAGATGGATAGATAGATGGATGTATATACACACACATATAGAAATGTGTGTGCATATATTTGTATTTAGAGATTATGGATGGAAACTCATCCCAGCCACAATTTCAGTAAGAGTAAACCATGTCCCTCATTGGAAATGAAGCAGCAAGGACTGTAAAACTTCCACAAAACCAAACAAACCACACTGGTGGGCTACATCATCCATACTTTTGATTTTAAATCCAGGGTTTTTTTAGGATGAATGAGCTAATAAATGTATGACTCATGATCAGGTTTGGTTATGCCATGTCTTTCACCTTATTTAGGCTTCTGTTCACAACTGGTGCTATTTGACTGAATGATTAGTGTAACTTCAATGAAAGTTTGAGTATTTGAGGATATTAATAGATTTAGAATTATAAAAAATGTGAATGATCAATACATAAGCCGTGAAATTTAATATTTTAATTATTTTAGAGAATCAGAACCTTTTAGATTGGAAAAATCCCTTAAGATCATCAAGTCTGACCATAAACCTTAAACCTCCAAACCACTAAACCATGTCCCTGAGCACTGTGCTTGCACATATAGAATTATAGATCTTTTATTTGGAATGATACAACAAGGATCACCTCCTAAAAACAGCTTCTCATTTCTATCTCTTCCAACTGTTATTCCTCAAATTCTAGTTCACACTTACAAAGTATTTGTTGAGAAGTTTCAGAAGCTTTCCAAACTCCCAGAATTCAGGCACCTTCAAGGAGGACTTGGAAAAGCTTTTCTGAATTTCATTATGGTTTCTAAATTAAGCATTTGATAGTCTTAACAAAGCCAGTAAAAGTCTCATTCATCTGCCCCATGGCCCATTTATTTCATCTTGCTCCTGGTAAGCAACACAGAATTATTAAAACATGTTTTCCATGGTGAACAAAGCTATCCCATAATTGCTATTACACCAGCTGAACAATACAAAATATGGCAGTCAAAGGCCAAATTCACTGCTGTGTGTGAATCTTAGATTGCTGTTTGAATTTTCAGCCCTTGTCTAAAAAAGCTTTAATTTTACTTTTCCTTGGATAGCCATGACATGGATACAAGGGCTGGAACCCATTCATTTTGAGCAATAAAGTTAATTTCTGACCTCCTTACAATTTCCCCCCCCCCATCTCACAAATGAAAAACCCAATTATTCCTTATTGGTTTCGAGGAGAGTAGCTTTTAAACAGATATATAAACAGTTACTCTGATCTTATTTACTGGCAAGAGAGGTAAATAGCATAAATTTGAGATTTCACTGTTGTATTTCTTGTGCTTAGTCTCTTGTTAGGCAAGCACAGAATGCATTATTAGAAAACTGGGCATAAGTTACCTAAAATGAGATAATATGCTTTAGCCATTAATATATTTGTATTATTTATTATCCTTTCCCTCAAATTAGTATTTAAAAGAGTTTTGAAATTCAGATTATTTTGGAGCAACTCAGGAAATTACATCATCTCCATGGAAATATTAATTCCAGGTTTCCATCACTCCTCTGCTTACATGGGGGAAGGGGAGAAGGAGAGGAAGTTGTCAATGAGACAATTAACACAAAATGAGCCTTAGTTGAAATCCAATCTTCACCAGAAAGACCATTCTTCTTGCTGATTAACCAATCAGCTCTGGTGCTAAGAAAATAGCACAGATTTTACACAACTATCAAAAGAGAATGAAGACTAAGCTAATTATTATAATTCAATGATAAATTGCCAAGAAGTTTCCAATCATTTAGGAACAGCTCTTACTCACACTTTGGGGTTAGCATGTCCCAGCTGTAATTTACCACTGAAATGATATACAGATGTCAGTAATTCCAGGATTAGGCACAGCCCCTGCACGAGAACAAGAGGGAATACAATTTATTACTTCACTCGATAACTATAGTTAGAAATATTTAATAAAAATACATACATATACACTGGCAGTTGTAGCTTCTTTAAATTAGGAATAGTCCCTGTGGTTGGACTATCCCAGGAAACCTGGTAATTGCTTGCCTTACATGAGTATTATCATCTTGTGGCTGATTAGTGCAACAAAATTATACCAGCAACCAAGGAAACTCAGCAGCTGGGGTGGTGAATGTGGTGCATGGCTCTTCTGCAGGCTCATAAAGCCCCCGCTGTTTGTCAAAAAATTACATATATTTAATAACACAACTTCCTTGGTAAGAAAGTACAAGCACGATGGCATCCTCCAAGTGCCTGGATAAAAGGGAATCAAGGACAGGGGAGGATGGGAAATGGGAATATGATATGATTTTGGTTTCAGAACCTGCATGGAATGAGCAATAATATACATGTCCTTCCCCCGCAGGACAAGGCAAATTACATAAGTAATGAACCTATTTGATTAGGAAATGATCTCGAATGCCAGAACTCTTTGGGGGATTTGTTCCAATCAAACCAGATGATAGAAAACCTAAGAAATGACAGCGGAAGGCAGCAGCATTATTATGTTATTAAACTCCTTTCAGCAAATATATCTAAGCACAGAGGAGCCATTAGGCCTCTTGCTCTTGTGCAGTCAAAGAATTAGGGTCAATTCTTCATTTAGGTTCATGTAGGAGTACAAAGCTATTGTAGGGAAATTATACCTCAAATATATATATGAGTGTGTGTATACATATGAATACATCACTTTATGCAAACCCTTGTCAGATAACTGAGTGTACTGAAGGTGAGTTATGTGACATGAAAAATGGAAGAGAAAGCAGGGAGCATCATAGTTTTTGTTTCCAAGCACATTTGTTTTATGGATTAAATTCCCCGCTTGCTGAGAAGTCACAGCCTTGGTTTTTCTTGGCTTCTCTTTAAAATATTCTTACAGCTGTATATTCCCTTCACCTTTCATGTAGCTATAAAGTACTTATCCCAACAGGTGAGACACATTCCAGCTCGCAGGTGTCCCCGCACTGATCCCACCAGTGCTGCCTGTGAAGGCCATCATTGTACCTGGGTCACACGTGAGCTTCCCAGAACAGGATCAAAGACCAGAAGAAGTTTTCACAATGCCTGCAAGGAAAACACATGTGAAAACTGACTTTACACAGTTGTAGCAAAAGTTGTTTCATCTGTTAGCACAGGCTGGATACATCACTGCTGTATAATGGGTTTGTTTTTTTTAAATAGAAGTGAATATGTTTGAGCCGGCAATGATGCAAGGAGAAAGCTGTGGGGAAAAACAGGGGAACAAGTCTCCTAGAAGGAAACCATGTCAGAGGCACAGGGAAGAAGGAGACAGAGACAGAGAGGTGCAGCACAGGGAGGAGAGTCTGCAGAGGAGCAGCAGGCAGCAGCAAGCTCTGGGGGGAACGAGACCACAGGAAACTCGAGACCCGCTGCTAGAAATTTCCCCTGAGGACTTTAAGAATAGGCAATTGTCATTGGGAGATGGTATTTTTCTCTTATAATTTCCTTCTAGAAACAGTATCCAAATCCACATGTGCAGACAAAGACATGTATTTTCATGGCTTTTTGTCCAGACATTATATTTTGGGTATTTGGACCACAGCTTGCCAAATACACATCATTTTCAAATTCAGAGTTTTATTTCAAGCATAACCTCGTTACATTTAAAATTTGTTTTAACCAATTTGAAACTGAAACCCCCATAAGCTATGTTTTTCATAGCAACCTCTGCTCCTTGGGTTGCAGGAGGAGCAGACAAAAGGCTGATTTCCTCAGGACAAATCTGCCATATGGCACTGGTGCTGATCGCCGAGCAGACTGCACCTGCCTCCGATACCCACCGAGCTCTGGCCATCCTCAAAGGAAACAGGCAACGGGGCTGATTTCATGGAGCACTTCCCATGCCTCTTAAACCTCAACAGATTTCAGTTTGTCTCCTCCTCTCTCCCCCAACCCCAGCAAGCAAATCCCCACGTTTGTGCTTTCTGCAAATACTCGCTAATGCCTCATTGCTGGAGTGACATCGCTGGTGGTGCCTTTTTCTGGTCTTAGGAAATAAAGGCTCAGACAGGGTCAGAGGGTTGGGGTCGTTTCCCTCGGTATTTTAATAGGATCCCATTCCATGGCTTCTGCCGTCCAGGTAGAACGTGGCGCCAAAGCCCCGTCCCCCCAGTCGAGTGTACAATTAAAGACTCTACTCATTAGCAGATCTACCAGGAGGGCCCAATAAGGGCCTGGGTGGGCTCACTTCCAGTTTACAAAATCTGTCCTGCTAGGAGACCTTGAGGGCTCATGAAAACAGAGTGTTTGGTCTTCTAACTCTCCATAGTTTCAGGGGTGTTTGGTCTCCTGGCCCTACAAACACCATGAAACCAGGCTGAACTATCACCTAAAGCATCACAAGTGTGCATGCTGATACTTGTGAATATAGGGAACAGTGTAAGAAATATTCAGAAGAAAAGCAGAAAAATCCTTCAGGCATCACTGGGATGGTGCTTGCAGCTCTCCTCTGTCACTGTTCAGCAGGAAGATCCACACTGGGATTTTTTTTAGTTTTGGTAATAATGGCTTGGCCCTGGGGAAGGCAGCTGAGTGCTGGCACTCAGACCCTGCTCCAGTCCATCCCCTCGGTGCTGGCACTCGCCGTGCCGAGGTCATGGTGCAAAGTGGAGTTGCCTCATTAGCATCTCTTGACTGAAAAAGGATAAAACTTAAAATGAATCCATCTGTTTTCTGTACTGCTTTGTTTATACTTTCTAATGCTGGGTTTTGGCAGGCCCAGGCACTATTTATTCATCACTGTTGTCACTTATCCATTCATCTAGCCACAGAATTTTGAATAGGAGTGTTCGCTTACTCAGGCAAATTTTTCTCTGCGTATTTGTTTGTCTTTTTTGGATACAAGTGCCAAATATTTATTTGAAAGTGAAATCCTGAGCAGCAGTCATGTGAAAGCAAAGAGACTGGGAAGAAAAAGGGAATAAAGGTGTGTTTGATAGCACTCAAACTGTAGCTCCTGTCAACAGACCCCACTTTTATTTTGTATAATGAGCTTTCCTCACTGTACCAGGAACCTCTGCTTTATGCTGAGAAAAATCAAGGAGTCCTTGCACCTGTTTGAAATGTTCATGTTTGGCAGTGGTTTTTATTCTTAGGCATATCACAGAATCACAGAATGGTCTGGATTGAAAGGGACCGTAGGGTTCATCCAGTTCCAGTTCCCTGCCGTGGCCAGGGACACCTTCCACTATCCCAGGTTGCTCAGAGCCCCATCCAACCTGGCCCTGAACACCTCCAGGGATGGGAATATGCAAACCTCTCCTATCAGCTGAAGAAAGGAATCCATTTAAGAGCAAAAGCATGGAAGGAGAGAACTACAAGGTGAATGGACACTCATGAAAGAGTGGCAAGCACTTGCTGAGATTTCCAGAGGTTTCAGTGCCTCAGTGACTTCTCAGTAAGGGGAGACAGCTCCAGCCATGATCATCACAATTAGTGAAATCATGGCTTAACTGTCTAATTAAAAGGATCTAAACAGATACTGGGATTGCTGAAATGATGGCTGGAAGTTCTTGACTCAGCAAGTGCATGATGAGCTACCTTCTATTCCTTGAAAGTCCTCATCATACAAAGGTCAAAAGAGACAAAGTCATTATGGGACCCTGTCTGATTTGAAGGCTAAGGTGTCCTAAAGTATTTATTTATTTATTTATTTACACATACCTGACACTTCAACTTGCAGAAATTTACCTACTTCTCGAATATTTTAATAACTGTAGCCCAAATCTTCACTAGAGCTATGGTCCATGGTTCTTTAATTTCCTCACACTGTTAACTTCTCTTAAAACTGAATCTCTGCTCACTGCAGTAAATGTAGTCAGGCAAAAATCCCTCAGAGGAGAATATGATTAGCAATAATTTATATCATGCTCAGCAGAAGAAATATTGTATGTAAGACAGTTTCTATCATTGTGGATTGGGAGATTTGGGCTGGCCGGAAAGAACATTCCTTATTTTTAAGTAAGCTCTAATTTATGTAACCTTGATTCAAATCAGAGATGATTTCAATGCATTTTTGAAACTACTTAGCACTGATGGAGTTGCACAGATACAGAAATGGAGTCATTTATTCTGCCTTACTAAATAGTTGTGGCTGGACCTTCTAGTATCTAATCAAGGCATAATGAATGCATTCATGTTTGCAAAATCACAAGAAGGGGAAGTTACCTATTGCACAAGTGAGGTACTGTGAATAGAAATCAACCTTAAAGCAACAGGATAAGGGTTAGAACAAGTTAATTTTAAAAAACAAAATAGCACAATGATAGTGTTTCACTTGCAGAGGGATGCAGATAGACATTATATAATGCAATCATTTTTCAATTTTAGTTGTATTCTAATAAGAAGCTGCAGGATCAAAACTTTTTAAGAAAAAGCATTGTAAATAAAAAAAAATACATCGACATAAGGAAATTCAGCAATTTTTTCTATCATAACTGAGTTCTGGGGAAATATTTTCAGTGTCATTACAGCACCTTGGAGATCACAAATATGATCCTGGAGTTGTTGGAACCCTCATCCTCATGAAGGTGCTCCAGCATCTCACAAGTCACAGTATTTGGACCAGAAGAAAGATGCATTACATTTAGGGTAATGTTGGTTTTTTTGGTGACTTTAAATATTTGGACCAATAAGTTTTCTCCCTTGTATGGGATAATGTCCTTGCAGCCTTTCCATCAGATAAATAGACAAGGCTGGTAGGAAGAAGAATCAAGAATTAATCTTGATCATATTTTCTCAAGCATTTGAAGAAGAGCAGTCCTGATAGATGACAAGTATTTCCCTCTTTTCTGGACAGCTCCAATTCTCCCACGTATCCTTTGAAGCCTGGGATAATTTCTAACTTTGCCTTTTTAGAAGACAGTTTACATAACAACAAAAAGAAAACAAAACAGAAATCACTTCCTTAATCTCCCTCAATTATATTCTCAAGGTAAAATTTTTGGTTTATTCATCCAGGAGTTCTAGAGGGCCATTGCCACTCATTTCCATTTTACAAAGCATTGTGCCTGTTTTCAAAGTAGCATCTGTCTAAGCTGTAGCATTGCAGCTGTATAGAATAATGCAGTATTAAGGGTTGAAAAATGAAGGACTCGGACATAAGTGAAAGAAAACAAAGCAAAGGACATAAAATGCTGCTTCTCAATTTCATTTAAGCCAGTGGAGGGATGTCAAGTAAACCCTAGCAATTACAAACATGGATAGTCTCTCTGGCCTGAGACAGCAGTCAAAATTCACAGCTTTCAGTGATTCTTGACATGGAGGAGAGAATATGAAGGTTATCATATTCTTGTCAAAATGCACCCAAACTTTTCTCCTGGTTTTCTACTTTCAACACAGAACCAGCAAACAAAAACTGGCACTTTGTTTACAGTGGGGCAGCCCATAAAGCTCTGGACTGATGCTTTTGGCCATCAATCCATGCCCTCAGCACTTTTTCATCCTGCTAAGGGCACTTGATCATCCCTCCAGTAGAGCTATTAGATGTACTTTGCCCATCAGTTGTCTTTAATGCAAACTTCAGTTCTCTTTTGTCTCATTTTTTGTGCAGTTGGGTGTGGTTTGAACACAGTGACTGAAAATCATTAATCCGATTTAGCTTTGCTCTGAAGTTTCAGTATTTCATGGGTGGTCTCCCCATTTTCCTGTATCTTGGGCACAGATGTTTTCACTCAGTGCACAGGAGACTGTCAAGAGGTGTCATTTCCTATTTCAGTGGCACTGGAGATATCTCTAGGTGGGTATTTTCAGTCCTTGAGCCATCTTTTTCATGTCTCTCTGTCAATGGAGAGCATGGGATCGCTCTTCATGCCTTGAAGAGATATTAAAATTTACAGGTTTTGTTACTCAGCTGCTCATTGGCACTCCCGACAGCAAATCCTTCCATAGCTTAGAAATATGGGAGTTCTGATGATTGAAGCTGTGCCTATTTTGCTTAAATTCCAACTAGACACTTTGTGGGTCAGGCACAGATTTATTTGAGAGAGAGCACCCACACTTCTTCTCAATCTCTTACGAACTCTAAGGGAAACCTAATTTCTGGCTGCACCATTTCTCAAATATAAATTGTGTTTCAGATCTCACTGACTTCCACTTCCATGCTCTGAGACATCTCTTCACAGCCACTGCCTTTGTTAACTCATTTTATTAAGTCTTTCAAATTTAAAACCAGGAAAAATATGGTTTCTGTGCCTTGGGTGCTGACATTTGTTTCTGACACTGATGGGGGGAAGTTTCTCCTTTCAAATTATATCTGCAGATAACCTTGTAAAGGAGCACTGGCCCTTCCTTCTTGCCAGCAGAAGCATCATTTGGACTGTACACAAACAAAACTGGAAGGTCACTGGTTCAGACAGACAGGCCAAGCAGGCCCTGCTTGCAAATCTCCCTATTTATTTTGAAGGAAAGGAGTAGCACACTGCAGTTATCCTGAGTTTCTGCATACTAATATGCCCTCACCTTCACTTTCCCACACACCTTTTGCACTGTCAGATCGTATTGCAGCTTAACTCCTAAAAAAAATAAAAATCACACGTGTCTGTGTAAGCTAATTTTCAAATGGAACAGGATAAAACCTTTGAGAAGTTGTGTAAGAAAAGCAGTGTTCAGATCATGCTGGGTTTCTTTCTCTGCTTCAAGCCTCAGGAGGTCCTGCTGGCTCTCCAAGTGCAGTGGGAGATGCTAAGTAGCCAAAATCAGAGCTCTGGGCTGTGCTCTGGAGCAGGGCTCCTGTCTGGGTCTGGCCAGGAATGTTTTACCTGGACCCTGCACTCACAGCCTGTGGGAGGACACAGCCCCACAGCTGCCACACCCTGTCTTAGGGAATGTAAATTTCACTCCACACAGGATATTCTTGCAGATCCATTGCTTCTGGGCAGGGGCTCCTGTAGGACTGTCCTCAAAGTGCCACCTGAGCCCCCAAAAGTCATTTATCCATTTTATCCATTTATGGATAAAAAAAATCTGATTAAAAAATTCTCTATTTTGTTGCCTTTTGCACCCTTTGCCAACATTGAAATCTCATCCTCAAAGGCACACAAACCTCACAGGTTGTGCAGTTATTCTGAGTGCAAATTTATCTGCTCAGGTCTAGAATTTTAATGTCTGTAACCTGCTCCAACATCTCTGCCCTCCTCTGTTTTTCCCATCTGATTTGATCTCCATCCTGAGCGCCGGTGACATTTCCATTTTTCACATGAGCTCAGCCAGTTGTAGCTGTCCTCCAGATCATTTTCCTGACGGGTGTGTTGTGACCCCGTTTGATGTGGTGCGTGGCTTTATCTGGTGAGATAAATCTTCCTCAGTGAACTCATGTGGGGAGTTCTGCTTTGAACTGACTGTGTGTGCAAAGTAAGCGTGATACAATGCACATAATCCAAAGGTACTTAACGTGCACTAAGCTGCCCTACTTCTGCTAGAATTGTCCTACTTTCCAGTGAGGAATTTTGATTTTCTCCTCTGTAAAAAAAAAAAAAATAAAATGGCTAAATATCCCCACTTTTTGCCATTACACTTTACTTCTCTTTCCTTGGGGAAAAATAAGGAAGATAAAGCAGGCAGGGAATGTGCAAAACATTTTTCCAGGTTTCTTCTGTATTCCTATTTTTTTTTTTTTTTGTTCTATCAGCATTCATCTCAGCCCTAGAAAATCCATCATCATGAGCAGGCCTTGCTTCAGTCATGCCTTGTTTTTCAATAAACTGATCAAAGCACTTTATAGGAATTTATTAAGCCAAATGAAGCTCAGTAGAAGTATTAAAGTTGTCTTGTCACTGCAGCAAGAAAAGTTAAGGGATTTTCTTGTGATCCTGCTGGTCAGTCATAGAAACAAGAAGCACAGATCAAAATTATTATGCTGCTCCCTTTCTTTACTGCCTCCATTTCATTGGGGTTTTTGGTGCTGAAAGAGCTAATGACACAGTGCAATGCTTGCTATGATCTCTACTGGGGTTTTGTACTTAAATTTTAAGGGAGATTTTGTAAGCAATACAGAGAAAAATATTACCCAGGCCATACATAGGAAAAAATGATTAGCTAATAGCAGTTAACCAAAGAGTTGAACCACCAGAAATACTTTTCTCTTCCAAAGCAAGCACATATCAAGGACTAATTGTATGAATGACTCAATTTACTGGCAGTTGTGGTGAAAACAAGGTGTTGACAAAGCCAGCCTGACCATAGGACAAGGGCTGAACGTTTCTCTAACTTCTCCCTGCACTCCATCTCTATTCATTTAATTCTGCATTCCTAAAGTTTAGCTTTGGTTCCAAAAACAACCTTCTTTTTAAACACATCCTCAAAGTAGATTTTCAAGCCTCTGAAACATGGTCTTTTCTTTCAAAATGCCCAGAAAGAATGGCCCCAAATGACTCCCCTAGCTGGGCAAGACAGGCCTTTCATCATTCCTTCCGCTTGAACACATCCACTTTGCTCCTTCACACTGCTCCTCACTCGGGTTCTTCTTCCACTCCTGCCCCAGAGACTTTCTGGTTCCTCTCCTTCTGTTCAGCTGTGGGTCATGCCTGCAATGACACCTTCTGAGCAGCCTTGCAAAGATTGACCAGCACCTTGCAGTTCTGGCACCACTTTTGAGAGAATTTATCTAGGAATGGATAACTGAGAGGAGCCAGAATAAACGTAGGTGGAGGTAGCTCCTTCTACAGACTCCCTTCCCCAGTCTCACAGCAGATGTGCACATTCAGGCTGCCAAACAGAAGCCCAGCTGCAGGGTCAGCTCCCTCCCCACAGATTTTGGGGTGCCCCAAAGGTTCCTCATCTAAAGCCCAAAAGTGAGCAGTAGAGATGAAAACCACAAAACTGGCAGTTCAGTGGCAGATGCTGTTTTTCCTTTCACCTCCCAGATTGGCTTCTTGCTCAGCTGTGAAGCTCCCACTCCTCCAGCAGGAGCATCTGCCAGCTGAACAGGAATGCTGTCAATGATGGCATCCCACTCATGCCACAGCTGATCTCTGACTCATTTTGGGGTTGTCCAAGCTCCAGTTCAAGCTCTCACACAGTCCTTAACAAATCTATGGCATTTATGGCAACATTAGGATTGTTTCTAACTATTTTTTTCCCCTGTAGTTTCATCTTTGCTGCTGGCTTCCTGTACTCCTGACAGTTCCAGTTATTCTTTGCTTCCTAGCACTTCCTCCTGCAAAGGATATGTGCAGATCATGTACAGAGCTTACTCTGTGATGTATCACAAAGTCAAAGCACCTTCTGAAGGTGTCAAACACTGATTTCTATTTCAGAATTTACCAGAAGGTTATAGGTGTTATGGATGGACACATATCTTGCTATTCAAGCATTTTTAAACCTTTTAAAAATTAACAAAAAAATAAATACTTCAGGAGTCCATTATCAAAAAGCAAAGGAGTGCACTGTGCTGAACTCTCCACAGGCTCTTGGAGAAGTTGTGCTTCCAGAGAGTGGGCTGCTGTTTTAGCTGAAATTTGGGAAAAAGGTGAGAAAAGGGAGGAAATCTTTCTGCATGTTGTCTTTCTCTAACCACCTCTCAGTAGCCCAGTCAACACAGTATATACTCAGACTTTGTAATGTTTTGTTTCTTCCTCAGGAAACCAGCTCTCAAAACCTATCAGTATTTTCCAGAGGAGACTTCAGATGAAAGAACAAAGCACCTTCTAAAGGCCCCAGTGGATCTTGCAGCCTTCTGTCATTCCCTCAGCCTGGTTGTGTCTTTTGTGGTCATGAAGTGATGAAAGCTCATTGCAAACTTCATTTTCCCAGAAGGGCCAGAGCCAGATGCCACAGCCCACAAAGTGGTCAAGCTTGGCAGGGGAGATGCTCTGCTGCAGCACATCCCTTGGACAGCCCCCATCTCTGAGTGATTCCAGGGAGGCCTGGCAGCAGTTCCAAAATATTCCCCTGGTGAAACTTTCAGAAAAATTACAAAGGTAGTTCTGCTGAGGATTTCCTTGTTGGTGCAATGGGGACTGGTTTGCTCCATTTGTTCAAGCTCTCTCTGAACCCAAATGGCTGCAGGTAGAAAAGTTCTCTATTTAACTTTTTATTCCTGTATCAAATGGCAAAATTAAGTGTTGACCTGCACATCACACATTTCTCACATAGGTCTGCAGGGAGAAAACCTGCTATTTCTATTACATTTCTGTGCAGTAGGCAATACTCTTACTTCAGTGGGGAAAAAAGGTCTGAAACTGCATTTGAGCCTCTAAGTGCCCTTCAAGGCCTGATCCCTGGGAATATTCCTGTGGAAAAGGGTCAGGGCATGAGGCAAGGATTCCCTCTGCCACGGTTACTCCTGTTTTACTCCTACCTCTCTGCTTTTCTCAGGCCCTACATTTTTATTTGATGTGGACCAGGTCTGCAGATCATGGAAGTTCCATGGGCTGGATTTATTGGTATAAATCTCTACAGATCCAACCAAGCAGTGATGCAAACAATCAAAAGACTGCAATTAAAGGGTTGGGATCCACAAATGTTATCAATCCTGCAGTGTTTGATGGTGACAGTGATTGTTAACACAATCTTTTCTCTACACTGAAATGGTTGTAGTGTCTGCACAGATATCCCACTTCCAGAATCATTTTATGAGGGCTCTTAGTTGTTTTTACCTGGTCTTCCTGCATAAAATTCATTAAAAGCTGTCCTCTTTCCTTGAAAGTATTTTCCCTTGCTGACAAAAATAAAGTAAAATATAATTAAATAAATCAAGAATACATCAATACAACACTCTGGGACTGTGCAAACAATACTTCTTTTGAAAGTGTGACTAAAACACAGAGAAAAAAGAGATCAAGATTGAGTTTGGCATATAAAGAGTACACATTTATAACTTTGAAAACAGTTGTGTAAGATAAGTGAGGCTCAAGATAATAACACAGTAAAAATGCACCCAAAATAGCCACTAATCCATCATTTTAAACACACGTTTAAGGAGACAAGGTAGATAATGTGATACTTCTTATTGGAACGAGAATATTTTATAAAGTTCAAGCTTGAGAGCCCAGAAGTTCTGCTTCTGGATGTATTACTGTATAAAGATTAGATTAATATTCTTGTTTCAATAAAAGATATCATGTTATCTGTACTGTCTTAGATTGAAATTTCTTGTTCTTGGACCAATGAGGATGCATATATTCAAATTTTCCATTATTTTGACAAAACCTCAGAGTATTTAAAACACATCTTTAAAAAACCAGTGTTGAATTATGCCTAAAAGGCAATTTTATACAGAGACTCATGGCTGTTTCTGTGTCAGTGTGTTCCCCAGCTAGCAAAGTCCCCCACAAAAATCCAAGAGAAATCAAGGTCTGATTTTTCTTTGTCAGAGCTGTAGAGTAGAACTCAACCCATTGTCCAAAACTTTAACCCTCTTTTTTTTTCTTTTTAGAATCACATTTCTAATAAATCTATCAAAAGGCAGGATGGGTGCATGGAAGAAGTGCAACAAAAGCTTTGGCTTGTCAGGAGCAAGTCTTTTGCCAAATTGTGATTTTGGGTTTGATACACAAAGCTGTGGAATTTGGGGACTGCTGAGCTACTAATTAAACTACCTGGTAGATTCCTGTCTCCTACTGCTGCCTTCTCAATGAGCAGGTCAGGCCTGAGAATGCAGGAGTTTTGATACTCCCTTGCAGCCTTACTGTGGATTTCATTTTCCTTCACAGACACAGGAGTTTGGGCTCAAAAAGAGATTTTTGAGTCCAATTTTTTGGATTGGGCTCAAACTCCCATACACACCAATGGCTTACAATCTGAATAACAGGGTTACCTCACAAGTTCTATTCCACAGGATAGAAAATGTCCTTAAATGTTCAGTCCGCCTAATTAAAAATCTGCTAATGTTAGCTGTGTATTAAATAGTCCATAAGAACTTGGTCAGCACATTGAATTCAGGAATTATCAGGCTGGAAAATCCATGAGCTATACAATCAGTAAAAATTATAGGATTGAACTTTATGGCTTTTGCTTGAAGATAGCCTTGAGACAAGAAGCTTTAGAGCTGCATGTTATGGGCATGTTTTAGCTCAGCTTTGCACATTTTGACTTACCCTACATAGTTCTATCTTCTTGCATAAACAACTAACATCTGTATAGGGTTACATTAAATACTGGATAAAATTATACTTTGAAGCTTCAATCTGTTCTTCAAGAAGACAGAAAACTTCACCTCTTGCCCTGTTAAGGTGTCTGCTCTTGGAAAAAGTTGCCTAAAATCTTATCCACGTGGCAACAAGGGATTTTCCTTTCCAAGTGTGCTCTTAGGAGGAATGTACAGGATGGTGTTGAAAAGTTGGACAGTACAAACACATCAGGGCTCTTTCCTCACCACTCAAACCACAGAGCAATTGAGCTGAGTAAAAAGAGCAGGCACATTATGATAATGGAGACCTAAAATGAATGTGGCCAAACCACATTTGACTTTGATTCAGTTCAGCAAATCAAGAACTTGCTTGGTGTCCTTTATGCTGTGGCATAACAGGCAGCAAACCTGATGAACAACAAAGAAAAGCTCTTACATAATACACATATTCATGCTATGGTTGCCCTTTGTTGGTAGATGAGGCAAATTTAGCACCCTGGATGGATTTTGATGAAGGATTGAGAGTGAGTTCAAGTTCAGTAATTGCTATAACCATGGCAAAGAGGAGGAGGAGGAGGAGGAGGAGAAGGAGGATGGTGTTTCCCCAAGCTGTGAATAGCAGTAATTCAGTGTCATGACAAATAAGATGCTTTTACAGAATCTTTGTGATCTCAAAATCAAAACAATGGCAGCAACCAAGGCAATAGGGAGGATGTGTGAATGGAAGCTTTGAACTGGAGCCTTTACTCATTCCAAAATATCCTGACAACAATTCTGTTCTGTAAGGAGTGGGAAAGGTTTAGCATGGCCCTAGTTTAGCTCCAGGGGATGGATAGGGCCTTAACCTTTAGGCTGGGAGAACATCAACCCTCCCTCCTGGAGCTGGGAATCCATCTCTTGGCAAATCCAACTCAAATTCTCATTCTTAAAGAGCAAATGAGAGGGGTAAAGTGCCTGCAGGCACATGCAAACCAGTCAGCATTAGTGCACAAGAATCACTGCAGCTGTGCCTAAAGAGGGTTGGGCATTAAGTTTATTCAATTTTCATCTTCCTTTTTCATTTTTTTCCTTTTTCATTTCAGTTTTCATTTCCTTTTTTAATGCCCTTTTGACATACAACATTGTGAGGTAAAAAAAGAACAAATTCCACCCTGGGCCATTTGTTCCTAGTTCGATGGAGCTCTGCTGCTGTGTGTCCCGAGCCTGGACAGACCTCTCACTGTTTTTGTTTAGTTGCAGTTTCTTTAGCTATCTGTACAGTCACTGATAATCAGGTTTTCCATTTTTGGCAGTCAGTAGGAAAGCAGCAAGCATCCAGGATCTACAGCAGCAAAGTCAGTGCCTTTCATTCAGATAACTAAGAGCATAAATCAGTTTTAGGTTGTCCATGATAAGGCCACCAACTTTTGTAGATGAGAGAACAAACGGACTCACCATTCTTGCTTCCTCGTGGAGTCTAATGAAATTATCAAATATGATGAGTCACTCAGTAAGAATTCATACCAAGCTCTTTTTACTTCAGTGAAGTTTCCACTAATGTGGAAAAGTCTTCAGACCTTTGGACCATTGTTTTACTGGAGTTAAAAGCACTTAAAAATGGATAAGATGTAGCCCCTGGCTTGCTTTTATTTTCTTTTTCCAATTTTAAGTCCACTGTCCTGCTTTCATCATCCTGCAGCTTCACAAAAAAAAAAGGAAAAAAAAAAAAAGAAAGAGTTTTTTAAACTTACTTCTACTCCATTCTTGGCTTCCAACAGTTTCACTGACAGCACATTCGTGGGTTTAATGTCCTTATGGGAAGTAGCTCTTTCTCTCAAAACCCAGGTTTTTATCCTCAGTCCTTATTGCTTTCACATTCATCACTAGTATTGAAAAAAGACACCAACACACACAAAGAAGAAAAGGGAATTGCCTCTCCCTCCTTTTCATTGATCTTTTGGGCTTCAGCTGGACTCCCTTCCTCAGCTGTGACTGTTGCTGAGGTGAAGTGCACCACGAAAAAGACACAGCAATGAGAATTACAGAACACTAAGAAAAAACATTCATGAAAAAACCCACTTTTGAACTTCCTTCAGATTTTATAACCCTTCCTTAGGAACTAATTTCCAGCACGGTGTTGGTTTTATTGCACAGCTCTGTGCTTCCCTGTAACGATCAAGCTGTACTGAGCTGGGACTTTTACTGCCAAGAGCATATTTGCAATCCAATATTTCGGTAGTTTGCTCTGACCTTGCACGTCATGATGAGTAGGAAGGCGAGTTCATTTCACTTTTGCATATAGTTCAGGTCCCAGACTCTTATCAGGTCTATAATACTCACTGACACACAGCCTTTTATTGCCAGCTGGCCGAGTGAACCAGCTTTCAAAGGTTGCCTCCTCGAAGTCCTCATCACAGGAAAGCAGAGTAATGCAAATTAGAACTCTGGAGTGCCCTGTCATATAAAAATAAACCTCTGCAAACTCCATAAAATGCAGAGCTACTCGTTTCAAGCCACAGCTTCCTTGAGGAGACAAATAATCAGGGAATATGTGATGCCTACTATTATTGCATTATGTAGGGAAAGTCTAATAAATTGATTAATTAATTGCACCTCTGATATTGCTGAGTTAATACCCTGAAACAAAACAATGCCATGAAATGGGACATTGGATGCTCGGTGATGCTAAAATGTAAATTAGTGGACTGCAGTCAAAGGAATTACCTCATGGGAGAAGAGTGCAGGATTTGCATAGCAAATTTGGGAACAAACACGGGATGCCTCACCTGCCCTCTCCAGCCTGCAGGACAAGAAATATCTCAATAAAAACTTCATCTTGCTGTGGTCCCATTCACTGTAGAGAGCCCACTGAATTAACTAATATATGATATCCTTAGATCTAATGCCTAAAAGCTCCCTTCAGGATTTCCACATGCCATCATCTGAGAGTGCCCGAGATGCTGACCCATCATTGTTGGTCCAGCCTCGTGACTCAGGTCTCCCTTATTTGCATTTCTGATAATAACATGAATCTTTAGGTGAACTTCGACCTTTTGACTCCTCTTGAGCAAGAGTGCAGGAGCCAATTCTCCCACTAGTTACATCCAAACAATCTCTTTGATATCAGAGAGGCTTTCTTATGGGAAGACACTGCTAAACTTGACCTTTCATCTAATCGGCATTGTAGAGGAGTTCAAACAAAACAAAAAAGGACAACATAAACCAGATTCAATAGTAAGTTGCTAACAATTACCACCAGAGCAGGAAAAGATGGCTTTATCTCAAAAGGCAAACGGAGCCACCTGACATCAGACAAAGAACAGTTCACAAGTCCTCATCACCATGACACTGGAAAGCACATCAGGGCACTCACCTGCCATTGCCTATAGGCAGAGCTGGCAGTGGTAAGCAGTAGCAGATCTACATCACAATCAATAGCTCGGGCTGGCATGATCACCTCTTGCTAAGCGTGTTTGCCAAGTGCAGTAGAAGTTAATATTCAGTGAAAGTTCAATAGGCACCGTGGATCCAGCACATTAGCCCAGAGCAGGAGATTTCCCTGTTATTTTGCAAATACTCAAACCAGATATCGAATGTCACCCGTGAGCTGCTGCACGTCCTAATCTGGGCTGTCACTGTCCAGCAGATGCTGTGGAGACGGAGCTTGTGCTTCTCCTGTCATGTAATTCACCATTAATGGTGAATTCACCAGCTGTGGATCCCATGAAAGCCTCACAGTGAGAGCACCAAGGTCTCTGAGCACAGGCTGGTGCCTGAGCTGGTTTGCAACACCACAGTGGCAGGACTGTGATCCCACTAGTGCAGCTGCATGGAAGAGTGGGAGAGCAGCACACAACAGTCCAAGCATCATTCCAAGAGGTGTCCTCTGGTTTTGACCACAAAATGGATGTTCTGAATCTCCAAAGCTGGAAACAATAAGAGCTGCAGCTCATGCTCCTTCAGCTGAATGAGATCAACTCCAGCCGGAATTACAACTGTGTTCATTCATTCTGCATGAACTTACGAGAACATTAAGAAGCTAAAAAAAAAAAAAACAAAACAAAACTAAAATGTGTTCCTTGGCGTTTTAATGGCATGTCAGATGTGCAAATAGCTGTCTTCAGCACACGAGAGGCCAGTGCAGCTCCTGCAGACTCAGCTAGAGGGAGGCTCCTTCCTGGCTATGAACCATCAGGAGTCTTCACTGCAGCTCTGCTAAACTTATTCCATAAAGGAAGCAAAGGTATTAGTCCAGGGAATACTCCCAGTCCTTGCTACAATAAAATATACTGTTTTCTCCAACCTTGGAAATAATTTGGCCAAACACGGGAAAAAAGTGAGAATTCCTGGCCTTTCCAACTGAACTCAAATTTTCGAAGCGCCTCCACAGAGCTCCCCTCAATCAAAGAAAGAACCCAGCCATGGTGCAGTGCCAGGATCTCCTTCTGATAATACAAAAGAGCCACAGTGGGATCTGTTAAAAGTTACAGGTGAGTCACAGGCTCAGTCTTTGGTGATAGTCTTAAACAAACCTGTACAGTAGACATGGATTTGAAATTTGGCCAGGGCTTCAGTTCAACTGAAAGGGCACCAGGTTGTTCAATAAGATTAATTCTAAATGGCACAAGGCACTTACAGTTATAATTTTCATAATCCTTTTGCTGTTTCTCAACAGCTCCAGTTTGTGGCTGGCTGTATATTTTTTTTCTGCTTGAAGACTCAGAAGGTCTGGAGTCCTTCACTTGTGCCTTGCTTACCCAAATTCCAGCAGTCCTTCCTTTCAGACTCTAACACTTACTCCCTGTGCAGAAATTGATCCAATTATAGGAAAAATATCAAGAGTCTTAGAAGATTACTAAAAAAAACCCAAACCCAAAACCTTAAAAATGTTGTTAGCTCTGTCATCAAATAAAATATGACCCTTTAGTCTAGAACCTTTCCTCCAGCTGTTTTTAAGGATAATCTAATTTCCCTTCAGAGAATTGATTTTTCATTAACTAAACTCTCCAACTACGCATACAAGAAGGATAATTTCTGTGCACCAACTGAAAAAATATTTTACTTCCTAACGTGGCTAGTAAACTTTGAATTATCACATACATCAATGCTACCTACAAAGAAATGTAGTGATGAGTTCAGTTGACTCTTCTAGTGGTTTTCTGATTTATACAGAGAATTTGCCTGAGCTATGAGAACTAAATATATGCAGAACTTGATTGACTTTTATCTTCTAAAATTTTTTATCTTAGGGCTTCTAAAAAGCCCCAAACTTAGACCAGATTGAAACAAAGTAAAGTGGGTATGCATGACACATGTGAAACCAAGGTCTGCTGCATTTTATGTGAAAGTTCAACTCCAAAATTAAAAACTTTGCAATTCAAACACCAGTTCTGGAAGGGATAAAGTCAAGCCTCTAGGTGTGAAATTGTGGTCACTCCTGGTAAACCAAACAGTCTTGCATGGCAGTAGCTTGCTCTCCATTACTATAAAATCTCATTTTTATCAGTAATTTACAGCCAAACTCTCACAATCCCACACACAGAGTGTGATTTGAGGAAAGAACATAAAAAATTTGCTCCCTTTCTACAAAGATTCACCCAGAAGTACCACAAATAAGAAAGGACTCAACTGTGGCCTTCCAGTACCTGAAGGGAGCCTACAAGAAAGATGGAGAGGGAGTTTTACAAGGGCCTGGAGTAACAGGCTACTTAACAGAGAAGTCTGCATTAAATAATAAATCATAAAAATTATTCAAATTATTCAAATTGGAATAAAACAAAGCATGTAGACCAACTCATCCTACTGCTGTTGTCATTTTTAGTTAATACACGACTACAACACCAAGTTTGGTGCTCCAGATACTCAGTGCAGAGAGGCCATGGGCATGCACAGCTCTGATTTCCTTGGAAGCAGAGGATATTCAGCATCACTCAGAAATAGGCCAAGAAGCTTAAAATTAAAAGAATAATCATTCTATTGCTGTTATAGGAGGAATTGCAAGACTGGAAATGGAATTATACAACTTGTATTAACGTTTAATCCCTGAAACCTGTCATCACCTAGAGGGAAGTGATTTTACAAAACGTTACTGCTGTATATTGGTTGAGAATTTCATTTCATCAACCTCTGATGTAAATGCTGGGGCTTTGTGACAGTAGCTTCATTTCTTTATTTTGATTCATAAACAGGCTGTGGCTATAAAAAGAGATACATGCCCCAACTGTTTTCTAACACATGGGAAATGTCACTAAAACTCAGAGCAAAATACGGGCTATAAAAAAAGGAAAAAGCTCAGAGTAAGCATGTAGTAAAAACATATTCCCAGTACTACAAACACTCCCTCTGAGGCATTTCAGAACTGTTTATAAAACATTGCAACGCGTTCTTCTTTGCTATGCAACGTTTTATCCCGAGCAAGATACTTCTCATCTTGATTTCCAGGTACTTGAACACAGCTGTTATTCACATTTTACAAGTGAGAGAGCTGTGACAGCAGGCACCTGCCTCAGTGTCTCACTGCAGGGCAGTAGCAGATTTTGGATCTCCTGATTTTCCAAGGTGCCTCACTGAATTCGACACTTTGGGAAAACAGGATTCTTGAAAATCAATTTAGAAAGCTTAGCATGTTTAACATTATTAATTTCTCCAATAATGGCCATATCAAAGTTTCCTAAAATTGGCTTGAATACCCTTCCTACAGCAGGTAAATTTAAGAAAAGACCCACAGTATTCCTACTGAACAGAAGATGAAGGGAAAAAGAAAAACTGTGATAGCCCGTGGGAATATTAGAAAACAAGAAAGCAAATTACAGCAGCTGAACCTACAGTGTTCAGGACTAAAACCATATTTTTCTGACAGCTTCAGAGCTGCCTCTGAGTCATGGCTAATTCATCAGTTCTCCAAAAGAATGGCTTTCTAAGACTTCAGTCATACTGGGCAGGAATATTTATCATATCTGTCTTTGCTGCAGGAATTCCTCTCTTTGGGGGTGCTGAACATTGGTTGGTTACCTCCATTTATAGCAGTGAAAAATGTCATTTAAACTGAGCTCTCAGTAGAAATCCAAGCCTGTGGGAGAGTCTGAGCTTGAATTAGTCTGTTTATATAGCTAAAAAGCCAATAAACTTCTTTCACTGCTCTTTTAATCCAGGTTAACTGTACTTAATTTATCTGTGGGACAAATACACCACTGATATAAAAAACAGTAAGCAGAATTTGGTACCTCAGTGTAAGCCCATGAGACCAGCTCAGGACCATTTTGAGTTACATGCAAGAGCATCAAGCTAAAACCAGACCCTGTCACTGCTGGAAAAGCCATTATTTCAGTTTTCCAGTTTGTTTTTAATGTGTGTGCCTGATGCCTGTTTTGGCTAATTCAGAAGATTGTTGCAGAAGAAAAACTTGGTCTCAGTGGCTCATTTATTGGGGAATTTCATCTCAGAAAAAAAAAGGTGCTGGAGATTGGTGCCTGTAGGTAGTAAAATCTATAGATTCTATCACTGAGTTATTCACAGTAGCTACCAGGGCCATTTTTCCACACCTTTTATACAACCAGAGCAATCTTCTCTCATCTGGGTGAAGAAACAGTCTCTGTTAATTGGTTTCACCTTGGCTAATCCCTGGCAGTGCTCAAGGCCAGGTTGGATGGGGCTCTGAGCAACCTGGGACAGTGGAAGGTGTCCCTGCCCATGGCAGAGGAGTTGGAATGAGATGAGCTTTAAGGTCCCTTCCCATCCCAAGAAGTTCCATGAATCTATGATTTTATGTCAAGTTTACAGAAACCATCACTTAAAAGAAAGTGATCACTTTATAGGGATGGAATAAGAAGCCAAATACAACTAAATTTTTTTTTTTGCAATACACAATCCATTCTGCTTTGGAGAAAATTGAAGAAAATCAAGTTTAAAGAACAAAAGCATTGTGGTTTTGTTTTTTGGTTTTTTTCAATATATGTGTGCTGGAAGGCCAGCAGCAAGTCACAGAACACTAATTTTTAATAACCACAGTACACCTAGGAATTTCAGCTATGCTGACTGGTTTGTTGTGAGCAAATTGGTAACACAGCCTATTATTAAGATTGCATCATACTTCCGATTTATATGGTCTTGTTTGAAGTCCAGGAAACTCATAAAAACTGAAGCCACTGAGACTCAGGTTCTCCATGCTCAGGGTGTGCCTCAGGCTGAATTTGTTTGGATATTTTCAGCCAAAATGATTTGGTCATCCCTAAGCACAAAATGCAATATATGCTGTTACTTGACCCCCTCCACTCCCCTCCTGTTTAAATAGAAAAAGGTGACACTCCCAGTGTTTTAAAGCATTCAGAACACTTTGAAACACTGAGACTGACAGTGGGAAAGAAGAGGTCTTCCCACGTGAGTTAGGCACAGCGTGTCATCTCCTTGAACTGCACTCTAATTCAAACCTCCTTAAAACCACTTGAAAAACCAGTTTGTACACGCTCAGCAAAATTCCCTTCAGTGCTGCAGTGAAAACTCCCTCCAAGGTGTTGACACTGAGCACATGGGCAGCATTTCCAGCTGCTGGAGGATGGGCACCTGGGGTGGGTTGGGTGCCAGGTTCCCACCAAAGCTGCAGCAAACATGACATGCATGCCATCTTAAATCCTGGGCATTTCAGTGTGTTGTATCCCAAAATGTCTCTGGAGCAGTCTGTGAGCAGGGCACAGCACTGGCAGCCACTGAAACTCCCCAGGGTGAAAATTGCAACAAGGAATTTGAGGACAGATCCAGCCTATGGGACAAGAAACCTCTTACAGCTGACTTAGACCAGTTCAGTACTTATTATCTGCTTCCTTATTTACACTTAGGTATTGACACCTGAGCTGAGGAAAATAGTGAAAAAGATCAAGAAAAGGCCTCTGGCACAAGAATTTAAGACCAATCTAGTCAGAAATTTGCAGACAGAGTATCTTGGGGGTTTTCTGGTAGAGTTGAAGAAGTTATTCAGCAGTATTTAAGTTGAGTATAACTCTCTTATGGTATGATAACCTGCTTCATAAGCAATGAATGAAAATTTTTATCAGGCCTGCTACAAGTAATTTCACCACCTTTATTTCATATAAACTTACCAAATTGTTTCTTTCAACATGCACTGCACACCTGGGATTTCATTAAACAATGTCAAAGACAAGATCTTTGATGTTTTCACCTTACAAATCTTGTTCTAATGGTATTCTAGCATATAAATGTAGCTGTGCAGATTCCACACACAATAAGAAAGAAAATTACATCTATTCTTTATGCTGCTCTGATTTATTTTAATCTTTTCAGTCTCTACTTAAAATTGTTTGGGGAAAAAAACAGTAGAAAAGTATCCATAATTATGGAGTGGGTGGTGGAGAAGGCCCTTTCTGAACTATTGGAATTACCCAGTCACCTGAGGAGAATTTTGAACTTTTGTGTCTTCTAATCTTTCTTGCTTTTGTCTTAAGCCATGATGTTTTCCATATGGAGCAAATCTGGAGAGAAAACAAAAAGTGTTTTGGTGTTTGGTTTCAAGTGGAGAGAATATATTTTATAAACGAGGGAGATTGTGTACTGTGCAGGAAGCTAAAGAACACAGTTTCAGAAAACTTCAGGGGATTTTATCTGGACAAAACTGATAATTTTATTATCAACCTCCCTTTAAGACCTTTTTCCTTTCTCAGCTGTAGTTCTTCAAAGGGTAATGGACATATCTGTGTGAATGAACTTTGCAAGATTGAACCTTCAGCCCCCCAAACTTGATACCACAACTCTGAACAACTTTGCACGTGGGAATTGCTCTCTTGATCTCATTTCAGCACAGTTAACAGACTGGAGAGGAAAAAGTCCAATGGAATCATCCTAGAAGTTATTTAAATACAAAAGTCTATTCAGATCAATGCATTGATTTGCAATCTGGGAAATGCCATGAGTTGTCCTTCTACATAAACTCCTGGGGAGCTTCAATATGCCTTTGTTTATTCAATTAATTTATAAAATTATAGAATCTTTATTTTTTATGCAAGAATAATTCTCCTTCCCTAGTCCCAGATGTTTTCCTGGGTGTAATTTCAATGTTGTGTGTCCTATTTAATGCTTTTGATTAAATTTGTAATGCATTTAAAATATCAGGATGTCCAATCAAGTGTAAAGAGACGTGCAAATGAAGTGATTCATGCAATGGGAATTAAATCTTACACTGCCTTGTCACCTATTCTTTTAGGAATGAATTTCATTTACAGCTTAAGCTTCCATCACACATCACCAGCCATGCAAGCAGGCTAGAAAACGCATTGTACACTCATTGAATGTGGATATGGATTGCAGAAAAAGTATTATGTATTTTTTAAACAAACAGCTTTGGTTTTGTGGCTGGGCCCCAGCTACTCCTTCCTCTTGAAGAATAAGAAAATGCATGAAACTAGAAATACTGTAATTAAAATTTGTAAAGTTCCCTTAAAAGGAGAACTTATTTGGCAGCAGACTCAAGGTCTGTCAGGAGCCCTTCTTTCCAAAGCATCTTCACACCAACACTCAAGTAAATTTTAGAAGAGGAAAAGCCTCTGTTAAATTGAGGGCTGGGATTAAACAGTGAGCCAAAGGCTAAGCTTTCCTAAGTTAGGGCAACAGAACAAGGCTGATGTCAGTGAAACAGAGCTAAAATATTCTGGCTGAAGATATAATTCAGCATCTTGGAAAACAATGCCATGAACACATGAATAATAGGAATAGTTCCCCATAGGTCTCGGTTTTATTTCCATTTTCCTCTTCTCTTCTCTTCTCTTCTCTTCTCTTCTCTTCTCTTCTCTTCTCTTCTCTTCTCTTCTCTTCTCTTCTCTTCTCTCTTCTCTTCTCTTCTCTTCTCTTCTCTTCTCTTCTCTTCTCTTCTCTTCTCATCTCTTCTCTTCTTTCTCAGTGTCTCATACTGAATTAAAATAACTTTGTGCAGTCAGTTTTGTTCCTTGTGGTATACTAAAGAATGTCAAGGGTTAGGGCAAGATAAAACCCCTGTATACCCAAACCTGGCTCTGGTATGATCACAGGGAGTCACACACACAGAGTCACCAGGCTGGAAGAGACTTTTCAGATCATTGAGTCCAACCCATGCCCCAACACCTCCACACTAAACCATGTCACAGAGTGCCACATCCAATCTTTTTTTAAACACATCCAGGGATGGTGACTCCACCACCTCCCCAGGCAGACAACTCCAGTACTTTAATGACTTTAATGCCATGCCAAAACCAACATTGCAGCCAAAATTCAGCCCGAGTGTGGCCGGGGTGTGTGTGTGCGTGCTCAGGTGAGAGCACAACATCACCTGTGTCCCTGCATCTTTGGGCTGGAGTATCAGGGAGAAGCAGCGTGCTGGAGGTGTCAGAAGAGCCCTCTCTGCAGAGCCAGTGCTGCCTGCAAAGATCCAGGTCAGCTTCTGGAAGGGTCTGTGGCTCTGTGCTTCTTCTGTGCTGGGAGCTCCCTTCAGAGCCTGTCGGGGCTGACAGAGTGGATTTTGTGGTCAGGCCATCTGGCCACTAGCATGACATAATCCACCCTCTTCATGCAGTCAGTCAGGAAGCATGAATCTCTCTTGCTCTGGGGAGGAAAGAGGGCAGAATAAGGAGCTGGGATGAAAGGCCAGCTGGTTGAGTAACTTAAATGAACGCTGACACAGCAAGCTGTCCCCAGCTCCAGCTCCTCTCAGATTTAGTTACACATTCCACCTTCATCACAGGTAAGAAACACGATGCTGATAACAACAAAAAGCCAGGAAACAAACAATCAAACATTTACACATTACAAAGTTGGAGGCAGTGAATGACCTTTGCAGTGATCTTTGGTGCTGCTCGTAGGGTGAATTAATAACAGGAACTACCCTGAGTTACTAAAACCTCATCACACTTTTAATGTAGCTTTTAGGTTGATAGGAACTAAATTACACAAATGATCTTGAGGTTTGTGATCCTTCATGAAACAGCTGTTTTGGTAATGGCTGGAAGTGCTCACACTTAGTTCAATTGCTGCATTGCTGAATTATTTTTTGTAGCCCTTTTCCTTTGAATAAAACAGAAAGTAAAAATTTAACACAAAATTTAATTCCTTAGTTATGACACTTGTATATTTTAGTTAGGTTGAACTACGTGTCCTGTTCTGAAATAAGAGTTGCTGTAAAGAAAAGGAAAAATACTCTCAAAATAATCAAGCTGACAATGATTTTCTGTTTTCTTCTGTTATTATTGCAACTGCAGTTGCTTGATCACAAGCTTTTCCTCTTCTCAAACCAGAATTCTCTTCATCTTAATAAGGTCACAAGAATGTATTTACAACCTCAGATTCTGTTGTTTCTGAAACATTTATTATGTGGATGCTTGTCCTTTTAAAAAATAAAAGTCTTTATGCAACAAACCCGTTATGAATAAGCACAGAGGTTGGAGATCCCCAAATGGTTGAAGTTGCTAAAAATCCATGGCAAGTGAAAGATCACTTTCTGTGGCAAACTTAACCCAGGACAAAGACACAGCTACAAGATTCATGAGGAATTTTAGAACCTATTCTGCCAATTCTTGAAAAATTAGCATAATTTAATAATGTTAAGAGTATCCACTAGTACCTAATAAATATTAATACACTAACTGGTGTTTTGTCTCCCTAGCTTTACCTCTGGAGACCTAAAAGGAGGGCAAGGCAGGTTATATCCAGACCCCTGTGGCTGCAGGGTGAATTTGCTGCTCCCTCCACTCAGTGCCAGCAGCTGTCACAGGACAAGGTCCAAAAGAAAAGTCACCAAAAGCTGTATGAGCCCCCAAGGTATTTTTTTCCATCTGTGCATTGCTGCACAGTTTCTGATCACGTTCCCCCTCACATTGTTTTACTGGCTTTCAGGATTTATTGTGATATCCATGACATTTGTTTTATCTTAAGGCCTGAACAGCTGGAATTGAGAGAACCAGCATTTCACAGTTTCAATTTTTTAAGGAAAGCCCATCACACCACACAGCACCAGAATGGCTCAGAAAAAGGAAAGAAAAACCCCTGTTTTTCAGGCCAATTTCACAATTTGAACAGGAAGGGAGCAGGGAAGTCGATCTTCATCTTGAGATTTTTCTTAATCCACAGTTAAGAAACACATTTTTGTTATTGTTTGAAAGAAACACAGTTGCTCTTGGTATGAATAACCCCCTGCAGAGAAAGATGCTGCTTTCCAGTGGATGAAAATTCTTCCTCCAGAACCCCTGGAAATGGGAGATGTGAAGATGACATATGTGATGCTGATTTGCATCACAAAAGAAAGTTTAGGTCTGAATGTCAGGATGCCTTATGAGACTGTAACATAAATCCTGTTTATGAAAGTCAGATTTACAGGGGCAATTTTGAATATTTCATGGGATTAATCATAACTTCAGATATATGTAAGTGAAAATTATGGAAGCATCAGAAACCACAGTAGCTGTCAAAAAGAATCTACTGCTGTTCTTTGACTGCAATCTATTTTCATCATTCATCCAGATTTAATTTCTTCAATGGCTGTTGGGTTAGAGAAGAAGCAAATTATTTCTGAGGGTTGTGGCTCATGTCCCCAGAAAACACATGACATATTTCTGCCATTTCACATGCCAAGAGAATGCATTCAGAGCCAGATGATAATGGGAGAAACACGTAGGAAAAAATCTTTACCTGGACAATTCAGAGGCCAAAAGAGAATAATCCATGAAACTCTCTTGGGCTAATCTCTTTGTTGATGTAGAAAAGGGAAAGCATGTCCACCAATTGCAGCAGCACATACAGCAGGGGAAAAAATAGTCTAAGCAAAACAAGCCACTAATAAATAAATACAGTTAGCACACTGGCCTCAGAACAGCTGCTGAAACAGAGCACTGTGCCCTTTCTCATGTCCTAACAGACAAAAATACATAACTCTGTTTTACACCACAGCTATCCCTATCTAAATATGAAAACAGAGGGGAAAAGGTGAATAAATAGATTTAAAAGTATGTGTCTAGAGAGGCCTGGGGCTTTTATGTGGAGAGATTTATTTACAATCTTTCCTTATTTATTTTTTTTACTAGCTCTAGTACTGCCCTCGTGGTCCATCCTCCAAAGAGTCAAAGACTCGAATTTTGCATGAAGGCAGCAAAGGAGAACAATATTGATTACAAACTCTTTAGTGTAATTAAAGATTAATTTACCCCCTTTATTTCCAAAGGATTTGAATGAGAAATCCTCAATCAGGGAGTGAGATCTTCTCTGTCTCTTCCCTTCAGGCAATCCAAAGGAAACCATAGGAAACTTGACCTCATCCAGGCTGAGTTCCACATTTCCAGCTGGGCACAGGGACTTCCCTGCCTGTGACTGGGAGCTCTGGCAGATTTCAAGGAGGGCCCAGTGGTCTCAGCAGACCCCCCAAATTTCCCCCCACCCTGCACATCCTACTGAGGGTGCACAGAAATCAACCTCATGCCTCCTTCTCTCCACCAGCCTCTTGTGGGACCCACGTTTTAGTCCTTTTACTTTGTCTCTTAAAACCCCCAGAACTTTTATGTCAAAAAGTTATTCATGTGCCCCACATTCATGCATCCCTCAAGGCAAAGTTTTTTCTGGCTCGTTCAGAAAAAATACTCTGGAAAATCTGTGACACAACCAGCAGAGTCTGTGCCCTTTCCTTAATCCTGCACGGACTCCAAAGCAGAGCCTCGGGGTCATGAACCCTTTCCTTGTCCTAAAATAAGTTTTCAGAAGCTGCCCTTGTGCCTGAATTTTTTGGATAAAACAAAAAGAGGTTCAGAAATTCCTGCAAATGGCTACGTTCACTCAAAATAAAAGGTCTACCTGAAGGGAAGTGTTCTTCAATATCCTAATGACAGATGAACTGGAGAGCAAGGGAGGGAGCTGACTCTGGCTGTGACTCTAATGAAAGCTCAGACTCCTCAAAAAGGGACAGTCACTACAACTGTTTCTTTAATACTGAGAATGTTGTGAACCTCTGCCACAGCTAAACAAACTCTGAAATAAACCTTGCAAAGCAGCCCAGAGAAGATGAGTGGTTCTCCTTTTGTTTTGTCTTGAGAGATACTAATCTAATCTTCAACAGATAGGAACACCACAGCCTAAAAATTTTTGAATCACAAAAGTGGAAAGCTGAGCAATCATTTCTAATGCTACTTTTTTTTTTTTTAAATTTTATTTTTAATGAACAGCTAGTTTAACTGCTGATATTAATTACCTCTGGCCCACATCAGCTCTTTCCTTGTGCTGAGGGATGGATAAACATTGCTTCTTGTCTGACTTGAAAGCCTCCAGGCAATCTGGAGCTTAAAGAGCTCTGCTGAGGTGTGTTGAGCACACCTCCCACCAGACCCATGGCCATTTACACCCTGCACTTCCCTGGTGCACAGGAGTCACTTATTCATTCCTGAAACACAGGTTATGCACATGGCTAGAAGCAGGCTAAGTTCAAGAAGAGGATCAGAAGTTAATTCTGACAGATGTTTTTATCAGCCTACAAAGCTGAACAGCTGAAAGGTGATTTTCAAAAATGAGGGGCTAAAGCATATAAATTCATGTTTTCAGTCCTTAAGGAAAGGACTCATTTAAAAAAGTTCAGCAAATTTAGAGAAAAGTAATTATCCTCCTGTTCCAGATAGCACTGGATATTTTGAACTAGGAAAGTTTAAGAGAGTTGAACAGAGAATGTACCAAGCAGGTGGTTTTTATTAAGATTTCTGATGTCATGCATTACTTGGAAGCCACACAAAGCATGCAGGGAACATTGTGAAATGAAGTTAACAAGAGGGTCACACACTCTGTAGCTTCTGTAGGCTGAGCTTGCAGCATGCCAGAGAGGTTTCTTGCCTTCCTCCCGAGTCTCTCCTCCACACTCCCCATCTGTCCAAACCAACTTTTATTATAAAGCTTCCTTCCCCCTCTCCAGAGGTGCTGTTTCTTCCACATCTTTATCTCTTCTACTGTCCCAGTTAACATTGCTTCTATTGAACATCAATATGAGAAAGAAATAATTGTAAATTCATTTCACTTGCAGAGTCCCCCTGGGCAGCACCTCCTGGGCTCTGGCACAGCAGGATCCGCCAGGTCTGTCTTGCAGAAACCCCTGATGTTGCAGATCCACCCCACCCCATCCCTTCCTACCTCCTTAATGGCCTTGAATTTGCCCCAGTATTCCTCCTTTGCTGGCAGCTGAATCTCCACTTTTTTTCTGGTCCACAGGGGCCAGAGAAATTTTCCTGTTTGCAGCCCATCTGTCCCCAGTAACAGAGGTCCCTTCCCTTGGCTGTGCCTGCTCCTGGTTGCTGTCTCTGTCCCTGCTGATGGTTGAGCTGTTGTCTCTCTTTCCCAGGATATTCTCACTACACAAACTCCTCCACACTTTCTCACATCTCCCATTTTCCCCTCCATTTCCTGACACTGACACTTCAGTAGGAGGCAGTCCATCAGGATAACACCACCCTGAACAACTGTGAGAAGGAGGTGGCATTTCTGCTCTGCTGTACAGGAGCCATTAACCAGGTCCCTGATCCAAAAGCACTCCAACGGTGGCTGTATTTGAGAGAAAGCAGAAGCTGCAAGTGTCTCCCATTTTCCTTTATTACTTTCCTGTGAAATCAAGGTCTTGGTTATCAAGACCTTGCACTTTCCCTGAAGTTAGAACAGCATTCGGATGTGACGTTCAGAAGTTGCTGTTTTGCAGACATCCAGAGAAACACCCCTGGGTTGAGTCTGTGGCCTCTTGAGCTGAACCAAAAACCAGAGCAGAAGTTCTCCTGAAATAATTCCACTGCAGCTGCAGAGTCAAACAGACTCCACTCACTTCCCAGACGCAGGCAGTGAGATTTCTGAAAGCGCTTACTCAGACGTGAAGAAAGAGAATGCAGCCTCTATGCCATGATCAGAGCTGACAATTAGGCCCCACTGAATTTTACATCCAACTTTTTTTTCCTGCAGGCCTTCATATTTACCAGGCTTTATATTTACAGTTCTGTGTGGGTCAGAGCCTGATCCCATCATCTGCAAAGCCTGGGGGTGATGGTTGCTTTTAGGGTTCTTTGCCATCCCTTTCCATAGGTGGAGACCAACTACAGGCTTGTAAACAGACACATGTGTCAGCTCAGAACTTCTGGGGATTCTCTCTCAGATCATATCTGTCTGCTTCCTTTAATTAACAGCAAAAAAGTTCATAACCATTGATTCTTTTTTTTTTCTATATAGCAGAAAAGGAAATTATGGCATGATTTAGAATTTTGTTTTTGAGCTTGCGAACAAAAAGGAAAAAAATGTAAACTGGAGCTGTGCACTTCAAAGACACTTTGTTCCACACAGATTTTTCCAATCTGTTCTTTATAAAGCAAAGACTGTCTGTCAAAAGTGACATAGAGCTGTTCTTTGGAAAGAAAAGGCTACTCATGGGATCCCTCATCCTGTGTTGCTGAATTCACTGCTTCTAGACATATACTTTGTGTTGCATGTATTGATTATGCTCCATAACAAGGAAGAAATTTCTGCATAGCTGAATTTTAAGCATGGTTCCAATTGCACTGAGAGGCATAATTTGTTTTATACAGTTTCATTTGCAATTATTTCTTTCTCTTGTTCATGTTCAATAGAAGACTTGCAAGTATTTTTCCTGTGCTCTGGGGGCATTTGATATTCCTGTAAACAGACAGCAGAAAATAACCCCCTCAAATATGCTGATGATATCCTAAGTGAAAATAAGTCCATGAGACCAGAAGCAATTTTCCGAAGTCCACAGATGCTCACAGGCTCTCTCAAATTTAAGAAATTTTAACTTTGCCATTTCTGAATAAAACTGGTATGAAGATTAGTCAATTATCAAATTATCTAAGAGCTTCAAGAGCAAGACCAACATCTCAGACTTTGCTGAAAATCTCAGAGTTGGCAAATCTAATGACAATGATGAGAAAAAAACTTCACCTAATAATAACTTATCTGCTTCCACGTGTATTTAATATTCCCAAGCAGAAAGAACTACATCAGTCAGATTCTCAGACAAAAGACACAGTATTCAACATAGATGAAAAATACCTCAATCACTCTGGAATTAAAAACATTCTTAATGGCCTTGGAGCCGTCCCAGTTTGTAAATGCAAAGCAAAATAAAATGTATCCTCTATAAAGGGCCTGAGTACACACAAGGAATAAGAGTTAAAGAAACCAAAGCTCTCTTGAAAATGATTCTCTAGAATCTCTCTTACAAGGGGCAAGAATGAAAGCACTTCACATTGACTGCTTTTTTCTCACTCTTGAGAAGAGATAAAAAAAGTCCTCTTAAGGTCAGAGGTAGGACAACAACACTAAAAATACCATCAGGGTTGTAAAAGCTCCTATTAAAAGATCAAACTCAACGTCTGTATGGCACCTGGGCTGCTGTGCAGAGTACCTGGCCCAAGAAGAGCAAGGAACTCAACTGGAACTTGCTCATGAGTTTGAACAATAGGGAAATACTGGCATAAAATGGCCCCTGACTTCACTGGCAACATCCTTCTTCACAAGCAACAGCTGGACCTGTGTTCCCTGAAGAAAAACTGAGTTTTCTAAGAGGAGAAAGTAATGGCAGCTGATCAGGATCTCAGGTTTCCATTTTTCTGCTGTTAGCAGAGGGTGCTCACTGTGGAGCAGAGCCTGGATCAAGGCCAGAGGTTCACTGTGTAGCCAAGGCCACCTTTCTCTGCCTTTTACTAAGCATGGCTTGTTGGTCAACATTTATTTTTAAAAAATCCAGTCTGTCTTCTGCCATTTTCCTGAAAAGATTAAGGCAGTAGAGAACAGGAAGAGAAAGGGTGAAAGGGAAAGCAAAACCACTCCTGCCCAGAAAACACATCAAATGATCACCCATGCAGCTCTCTCACCTTTCCCTCTGGCAATTATTGTAATTCCCTTCCATGTCACCAGTGGTTTTCATCTTTACCAATTAACCGCTGAGGCTGCATCAGCTGCAGTGCCTGCTCCTTCCTTACACCCCTAAAAGTCAATACAATGGGATGGGAGATGGAAATTCTAGAACTATAAACCCAATCATCCTCTATTGTGTTCTGAAGTTACTGGCCTCACAATTTATCTCTATGAAAGTGTTTAACTCTCAGGCAGCCCAATTGGCCTGTCTATATGTTTTATCTTTTTGTGTTCATGCTTTATTTTTTACACACTGATGTTCTGGTGAACACTGCACACAAATTACAAATCACCCTGATGATGCATCTGGCAACTGGGCCTCTGCCACATGTTCTGCTGGAACCTCTGGCAGTCACAGGAAGGTGAGTGACTGTCTACAGCAGATGTGTAATTGGGCTTCACAACTGAGCTGATTTGTTGATTTTTGCTTGCCTCGTGGTGGAAAGTCTCATTTAATATTAGCCCTTGATTGTGTCCTCCTAGTTAGATCTAAAGAGTGGTATGAGTTTGGGTTTTTTCTGAAAGAGAGAGGTGGCTGATCTCACTGAAATTATGATTAGCCAGGTGAAGCTTGTAGTTTATATTTAAAAAAAAAAAGCCAACAATATAAACCTACGTTTATCATACAAATAAAGAAAGATGGTAGAACTCCTAATCACCTTCCCATTCTAATGAAATTTGCCAGCAGTTTTTCAGTCTGATCTTGGGCTTCTCATGCATAAAGTTCATGTCAGCTAAAATTCATTAAAGCATCTTTCTCTCCTACAGGGATGGTAGCAAACAACTCTGCTACCTAAGACATGTTACTGGAGCTCTCATGTACCAGAGACAGAGTTACATTTTTGAGATCAACAGCATTTTAAGAGCCAGAGAGATCCTGAGTAGCCCCTGTAATGAAAAAGTGTTGTATCCCCAAAACTGAAAATTTCTCTGCAGTGGAAGTCATTTTTTAAAAATAAATTTTCAGGAAAATCAAAATGAAACTTATTTTAAAAGATAAATTAATAACATTTTTTTTCCCAGTTGTTCTGAAATGTTTTCTTCACTTAATTTTCCTTTCCTTCAGCACTTTCAAAGTTGGCATTTGCATCTGGCCACCTTCTGCTATGGTACTGAGAGCTGACATCCACCAGAATTCCATTTAGATGCTGGGGTCCAAGCTCCAAGGCACAGCCACCAGACTCATGGCACATGGCATGATAAATCCATATTGGTATTTTATTTATCCTCCCACTGTTCATATCTCAATGATGGGCTAAATTTCTTTCACACCTTGCTGCTGTCTTATTGTAGGAACTATAAAAAATGCATCTCCAGTAAAAGTTTTGCTGTGATATCTTTGTTTTTAGAAGGAATGGGGAGAAGCATGGGGAGAAGGAAAGTATGTCTAAGGATTTTTGGAGTTATTTCAGGAAGTATTTCTTTTCCCCAAATGGCATTTGAATATCATAAAAATGCTGGCTATGTAATTAATTTTGTTACCTGGTATGTTGCATAAGTGTATGAAGTTCTTGCAAACTAGATTTGACTGAGAAAAACACATTTTTATGAGGAAAGTGGTAATTTGCTGTTCTAAATTTCCATAAACAAGCATTCAAAAAATCATAGTTTTAAATAAAAGCTGTATAAAAAGCATCTGTCCCTAAACAGAAACAATTCCATCTGTCAGGAATATAATTTGTATTTCTCAAAATTTCGGCATGACTGTGCAAATAATAAAGTGTGGCAGCAGACAACATTACAAGACTCCAGTTTATTGAGTGTTTAGCAGGGTCTCTGTTTCTCTTAGAAACTGAGCCCTGTATTTCCACTAATAACAGTCTTGGGGTGTGCCTTCAGAAAAAAAAAAAAAAAACCCAACCACAAACCAAAACTTAAAAAACCCCATAAAACAGCAAAAAGAGCACAGCAAGATCCTTTCTCAAACTGAGCTGAGGCATAAAAAAGTCAATTTTAATATTCCTCATTTCTTCTGGAAGCACTAGCTGCTATCCTTTGCCTTAGGAGCTCTGCTTTTATGTTTTCCAAGGCTGGGTGGAAAAACATCGTCTTTTCTAGGTCACATATTATGTGGTTTCTTATCCAGCGGTGTCCTGCTCAGAGATTAGCTGGTTCTCCTTTTGACATCAGGCTGCTGGTGTCCTGAATCTGCAGCAGGCAGCTCAGATGGAATCAGCAGCCATTCCTTATGCTGAGTGGTTTTACTGTGTAATTACCTGTGTTTGGTTTGGATTGCTTAATATGCACAAGGCTCATAAAAGTGGTGGAGCGTAGCAGAATTATTGCATAGGCTGTTTCATGGCACTGTTGCCACCTCGCTTTCAATTTATTTAAGCTGTTTAGCAACAATAATAATGTTCTGTGCTGTGGATGATGGATGCAATTGGCAGTGCATGCTCAGCTGACCTGGCTGGCTGCTGTACCACACTCACTGCAGAGCTTTGCTGCTGTCCTCACCAAGTGTAGCTCTGCCCTGGCATCTTGGGGTGCATCTCATCACTGTTTCTTTCATGTCTGAACTTTAGACTGTGTCCTTTCCCATATTCTGCCCTTGTGCCTCAGTTTTCACATCTCTGTTGACTTTCCCATTATGTCTAATAACTGCACAAGGTGGACTCTAATTGAGTAATGAGGCTTTACTGCAGAAAACAAACAAAAGAAGGGAGGAACGTGTCCCACTGAACAACCTTCCTGTCCAGTTTCCCTGGTGCCAGGCAATAGGATCTCTCAATTCTATGTAGAAAGAAAACCTCCAGCTACAGAGAACTCATCTGAGTACAGCCCTCACCCAAAAACATCTCTCTCTTGGAGTTAGACCATTTCTGCTCCTTTGGGGCCAGAGTGTGATTCAGAGTTCTGATAAGAAATTCTATATTTGTCCCCAGCAATGTGGGCTCTTTCTTTCCCAAGGGGGCTTGGATATTTGGACACATCTTTAAAAGAAGATATTCACACTGTTGCAGGCACCATCAAACAAACTGCTCCCAGTGGCACCTCTTTGGGTACCAGGCTCTTGGTAAATTCACAAATACTCAAATGCTATGATTTTGATAGTAGGATTATCTTGCTGGAGTAGTTTGCAGGGAAAAAAAAAAAAATATTAAGAGGAACCAGCCAAAAAAAGCCACAAAATAACCCTGCTACAAAAGCAGTCAGGCTGCCAGGGTGTTCTTTCAGTCTCCTGTAGATTTGGCACATATGTGTGTACATTTGCAGTTATTCTGGATCAACTTTTGGAAATGCAACTAAAGCAAACATTCCAGCTGCCTAGACATGGTATCTGCTCCATGTTGGCATCAGTGCCATGCAGGAGCTCCAGCATGTGATGCAGTCCCAAGACTTGATACTTTGGGAGAAAATATCAATATAGTCCCATTAAAATAATCTTCCATGTTATACCCTTCTAAATAAGAAAAAAATTATTAAAATTTCCTTTCATTTGGAGCAGAGCTCTGGAAGGCAGAACTTCCATCCCAATATCTCCAGGTTTTAAAAACAGAACACTAAATTATATTCTCAACCCCCAAAAGAAATAGAATTTTCAGCACAAGAAAATGATGTACATTTTAAAATGATCCACATTGCACAGCATCTCTGGGCACTCTGTTCTCCACACATCAGCTCACTGGAGTTTATGCTGTCCAATGCCTTTTATGCCTTATCCAATACCTTTGCTGCTGCTAAAGCTTTAAAGATGCCATCATAATTTGCTTGGTACACTTTTTTAATGAGTTATTCTAAGATTCTGATTATCAGTGTAGTCCAATAACTACTGGAATTCACTTTGAGTGTATCTTCTTGCAGAGAACTACACATTTTTTAATAGATATCCAGGGCCCTTTGTAATGTGTGTCCTGACCTAGCAGCTTGGTTCTGAACTGGAATCCCTTTCCTGGGGTTTTAGACCCCACTGATCTGTTGTATTGCAAGTTGTTAATAGCTTTGTTGAGTTTTGGGTTGATTGTTTTAATAAAAATTACCACAGAAAGCTGCCTTATACAGAGCTCTCAGAGAAGCACAGCAGTTCCTGCAAACCAGCTTGGTCCAACCCCAAGCTCTTCAGGCCTTAAACTGAGCTGAGCCCGAGGCAGTAATTAGTCACATTAACAGCTTCTAGGTCTTAACTCTACCTGGTGTTTCAGATGTATTCTATTAGCTTGTTACAAATTAATTTTAAGGGATGCCATGTGGCTTTACAGCATTAGTAGTCCAAAGCATGTCACAGAGCAACTAAAGATTAAACTTTAACAGGTGGGAGCTGAACTGCAGTGCCCCCGTGTTTAATCACTTTTGTAACAAGACTTGTGGGAAACAAACCCACACAGAGATTTGTTGTTACTCCATAAAATTTAAAATAAAACCAGTGAGAACTTAAAATGAAAATACTCTTCGTAAAACCAGTAAAATTACAAGAAATCTTACTTTTTCTTCTCCAAACAGGATGAATTTTCTGTAAAACATTATTATCTGGAAACAATATCAATTTAGCAAGCTAATAATTCAACACAGCATAGTGAAATATCTCTCAGTAAAAATCTTGCTAGAAATAGTCCATCACATTGTTTCTCACCAGCTCTGATACCCTCAGATATTTCTCCTGCCATCCTTCCCTCTCTAGCAGATCACTTTATTTCCTTGAGCATGAGCTGGCTTTTCCTGCTTATGGTTTTCCCAGGAAGCAGGACTGGTAGATATCCATGCTCTGCCCTTTACACTCTGCTGTGCTGCAGTGCCACAGAGCTGAGCTGGAAGGATTCCATCTGCAGAGAAATTACTCACCTGCCAAACGAGTGAGAACACCCATCTGTTCCTTACCAACATCTTGAGAGGGCAACAAAATGCTTTGATCTCATATTTACTTAGTCCAATTACCATGAAAAATACATGGTCAGCTACATCACCCTAAGTGAAACAAAAAAAAAAAATCTGAAATTAAATATCTCGAGTGACAGCATAGCTGGAATTTGTCTGAGAGTTCCAAGTGCTGGCACGTCCCCAGCAGCAGCTCTGTGATTGCTGTCAGCATTAGGTAAAACCTTCATTAAAGATGGAATAGTTTACTGGCAGGAGTTGTCACCTAGGCATTTTTAGCTGTAATGCACAGAGGAAATGTTTGTTTTTAAGAATTCTCTCTAATCTAAGGTTAAAAATACCATGGTTATAAAAATCCTACGTGTAAAAATATATTCTTTAAAGATCAAAAACCTAAAGTGACAGATATCACATGAAAATGGAAAGGTATTTCTAATTTATAAACTAAAGGCACACTGAGCACTGTTGGTATCACATAGTAAGAGAGATGCACAAGTCCTGGAATACAGAGGTTTAAATCACCATATGCTATGAGCTGTTTAACATCTTTAACATGCCCTCCTTGACTCAAATAAGAATAAATATATGCAAAATGTAGCAAATGCTGCGGAGAAACTGCTTTTCCCTAGAAAGCATCATGTAGGGATTCATTTTAAAGGTATTAAAAACCAAAAGGCTAAGCAAAATACAGCCACACTCAGTGCTCCACCAGTCATTACTGCTGTCCCCAAGCTGATGCTGTCCATATTTCACACCAAATGTATATAACCACAGTGTATTTTTAACTCCCAAGCAAATTTCTCAGTAGTAGCTTTTCTGCAGTGGTTTGAAAAGTTACTGTAATTCCACATTCTTTTAAAAAAACAATCAAACAAAATCTTGGTTGCAAGTTATATTCTCAGGATCTGGCAAGTGAAATGAACTCAGAGTCCAGTAGAATAACTGCCTTACCAAGCAGTCATTTGGATGTGAAATATCTGCAAGCTATTATCGAGTGCTAAATAGCAACAACCAAATGAAAGTAATATATTAGGGACCTTCAACACTCAAAAGCTGGTATGGTCACTGTACTTCACTCCCTAGCATTCCTCCTGGTCAGTGAGCTCAAGAGAAACATTGACATTTAGCTGAGGAAGGTTATAAACTGGTGTAAACAAGAAGAAACATTTACTAAAATAATGGGGGTTTAATCAGGGTACAGATAAAAGTACTGCTGGCTCTACCACTGTGACAAAGACTCAGAGGTTCTGTGGTACTGACTCCTTTTTTCAGGAATAGAAAAGCATTTTTCTGTGCTGTGCTGAGCACTGCAGACGTATGGAATAAGGTGCTGCTGGCTGAAGGTTTTCAATTTAAAAGGGTGTTGTATCTTGGTAGCTCATTCTTGGCTGAACTTTGAAAGCCACATTCCTTATGCTTGAAGTAAGGGCCCTGTGATCCAAGCCTCCCTTTCTCCCTCACCAGCAGGGATGGACACAGGGAACTGGAGGAACATAAGGAGGGATGGAAAGACCATAAAGACCTGCTGGTGTTGCTGTGTCCTTCGCTGGCACAGCAGCCCTCTGACCTTTAAAGTGTTGAAAGCTGAGTTTCCACAGCTTTATGTTCACAAATATGTGACAAGAGGGGCAATATTTTACAGCAAGCTCTTCTTTCAGTTCAAGGGATAAGCAAAACAAGACCTCCATGATTTCCATCCTAAATTTCATCTTAACTCTCACAAGGAATCTCTGCTCAACAGGAAGGGAACCAGCAAGTGTCAGGCTGATTAAATGAGTGATCAATGCTAAAATATTCCTCTTTTCTGTCAGTGTGTAGGGATTTAATATGCTTTTGAAGATGTTCCCACTGTCATACACATGGCTACCATGAAAAGGAGACAGGGTGATTTTCTGCCTGACATTTTTAAAGGAACTGAAAAAAACCCCACCTACTTATGCAAATCACTGATAATGTGTTTTAACAGTTTATTTTGATGTGTGCATGTTTTCCTTTAGTGAACAGATTCGTCAGTTTTGGCTGCACTCTTTGACCATTAGGAAGGTAGTTATTACACCACTTTATGACTATAATTTAATAAGAGGTGGTTCCTTTAAAATTTTAACTTCAAGCACTTAAATCACTAAGGCAGGCAGAGAAACAAATTTACTGCAAGTTGAAGAATGTAATGGGAGTAGTGCATATTGTTTACAGCTGCCACTGCACTGAACTTCAGAATCAGGAATCTGATTCTAAACAAAGGCTGCAAAATAATAATTAAAATTTTAAATGAGCCTAATTAAGGCTATTAGAAATAATTTGGAACAGGTGTCCACATACACAATAATGAGATCATTCTGGCATATGGAAGGGATAAAGGCATTAAATGCAATGACAGATTATCAGGCTAAAATCAGTGTGAATACACAGGAAGACAAGCACAATATGTGTTTCAGCAAGTGCACACATGAAAACTACACACCCCATCTTTAAAAACAACTCCAAATCCACCTTTTGTTTTGAAAACCTCTTATATTTCATATTGTTTGAATACACACACTGAAATTAGTTACCAACAGCTTCCTTCTGGAAGGCATCGAGCAGTTTTTCCACAGAGGCAGAGTTTGGATTGTTGTTCTGGAATAGGTGTGCTATAAGAACATTCTTGCAGTATAAACACTTCCATGATATTTACGGCTGAGGCTCTGAAATCCTTTTAAATCAATTCAGAATGCTGCTATGAGATAGCATAGCAATTCTTTTGTGTACAGACATACAGAAGAAGTTTCAAGGAATTATTAGTTAAAAAAAAAAAAAAAAAGAAAAAAAGAAAAACCAAGCACTTAAGAAGATCCTGAGAGTAAAAATATTGAGACTTCATTGGTTGAAATGAGTTCAAAAAGCCCTGAGCTTTCCTGAGAAACCTCCAGGGAATGTGCTTGTCAAAATCAAAGTCTGAACAAGGAAACTAAAGGAATGGGTGATTCTATGACGGTGGACACATAAAAATACACTCCTTGCCTCCTCTTCCCTGGTCTCTATCAACAAGGACTTCCAGATTCGAGGGGGAGAGAAAACACCAACAGAGAGTGCAGGCTGAGTCAGGGATTAATTGTGAGGTGAAAAAGCAAAGAGTGGACAAGGTGCAAAAATCTGTGCTAGTGATCAGTCCCATCTGGGAGGAATGGTGAAAACACAGTGCTGAGTGAATTTCTAGGGCTGGGTGATGGAAAGGGTTTTAGGGATGAGTCCTTTCTCATTAAAATGAGAGGGAGGGTGATGGGCTCTCCTCATTCTGAGCCAGCTGCTCACTGCAGTGGCACACGGTGCCTGCTGGGCTTTCAGCCTGGCTCCACGAGCAACAAAAGCTGAACCACTTCACGTTTTTACCTTTCTGTCAGAACGTCATAAAAGCACCCCTCTGGTTTTGACAAAATGTAAATTGCTGCTCACACTTAACCTCATCTGGTGCGAGCAGAACAGGGAGGCCCAGACCCCATCAGAAGCTCTGTCACCTCGGGAGATGGGAAAGGAGTGGCAGCTTAAAGGCAGCCAGAACATTAAAATAAAAGTGGCTCATTGAGTCACTGGCCAGGAGCTGGTGTGGGAGAGCTGCTCAGCAAGCACTCAGACAGGCAGCAGGATGTGCACCACGTGCAGAACTGACCTTACAAAATGTTCAAGATGCAAAGTCAAACACTGAAGTGTTAGGAAACACGGCGGAGTTTGTGTGAGTGCCTTGGAGCAAGTTTGTCCTTGTGTAGTCCTAGGAACAGAGGGCTGAAGGAAGAGCCATCAGGGGGAAAAAATGAAAAACAGCCCCATACAATTTCTCAATAGTTTATTATCTTTGTTATCTGAGGCGTGTGAGGGGAAAAGTACTGTTTTTCAGGTGGAATTAACAGTTAGCATTGATGAAGAAAACAAACAGGTAAACTGTGTGGGAGGCTGCACTGGAACATTTCTGTTGGTTCAATAAATTAGAGTGGTTTTAAGTGGTTTTTCTATGCAGGTGGACAGTATTTTTCAGATGATCTTAAATTAAAAGAGAAAAAAAAATTCAATTACTTCCATATTGTGTTAACCTGTAACATAGTTGTGGAACACACAGCATTTTACCATCTGTAATACAGACTTTTTGAATTGTGTTGCCTTGTTTCTTACTAATGGAGTCCTAAGGATTTTCTTTGAAAGCCACTTGCTTAACCAAAACAAGAAGCATTCCCATTTTAGAGTCTCCATTAAGGCATCACATTTTGTGAAGGCACAATTTCAATTTGACTTCGAGAGCAGTTGTAATAGGTTTTGATTTGCTTTTCTTTCCCAGTGATTTTACCAGCAATATTCTGTGTCATAGTCAACAATCAGAAAACTACTCTGCAGCTGAGAGAGAGGCACAGAGAGAAAGTCCTGTCCAAAAAGCTGAAGTGGGGAAAAACCATGGCACAAAGTGTGTATCAATCACAGCCTGCAGTGCAGTGCATCTGTACCAATACACATCTAGATCTGAGACACTCACCAAGGCTTCTCAGGGGAAGGATTTTCCTAAGGTGTGATTCATTAAATAAATATCCAAAATGGATCACATGTGGCAGTCCTTGTACTAAGGGTCTTCCTCTCCTTTTTCCTTCACTGTAAAAGGACACAGAATATGAGCTTGAAAACAAATGCTCTGGCCACAGGATTTCTATGATGTTAGTTCTAAGCAAAATATTTTAGGTCTAAAAAATAAAAATTGACTGGTTTGTTCTCTAAAGCTTCTGCCAGAGATTTACCCAGCTTGTTTGATGAAGCCAAACACTCTGTATGTGTCACTATCTTCTGGAACTGGGTCGCTTTCCTTCCTCAGAACCATGGTAATTCCTTCTCGTCTTTCAACTCTGGGAACTCAGCTTGCTAATGAAGATCTTATTCGTGGGAGGTCTGCACTTTTGTCCACATTGAAAGAGAATAGAGAAGCAGGAAAACCTGGAAAGAGTTCAGTGCTCACTTACCTAAGTAGGTAGACATTGTTTCAGGAACAGACTTGAGCCACAGATTTAGGATCAGAGGTTCTGGATGTTTTAGACTGGGGATTTTAGCCCATGATCTTTGCAAGATCCTCACTTGGAAACAATGCTCTGGTTGCTGTGCCTCAGCCCTGAGGCTGCAGGAGTCAGTGAATACTTTCACCTCATTCAATGCCAGTGGGAAACTCTTGACATTCAAGCTTGTTCATGCTGTTGGCTGAGTGCTTCCCCACATTCCTCTTCTCATCTCACTGCAAGAGGATAGGGTACCCAACATTTCCAGTCATCTTTCTTGGGCCTTCTGAACATCCAGTGGGCACTGTTGGAGAGATTTTTTCCCAGCTCTCCAGGTATTCTTTGAATTATCAGTTGCAGCAACCTTCTGCTGTTTGGCAGAGATCAAACCAGTGCTGCCTCCTTCCATGTCCAAATGACATCCCTGTCAGCATCTTTAAAAACTGCAGTGATGCAGGGAGCCACTTGGACCCATATCTGTGGACATATTTTGCACGTGGCTTGCAAGGCCAAGGGCAGAAATGAGCATAGGCACATCCAAAGAAGACACAGACTTGTCATTCTACTCTTTTTCAGCAAGTAACGTTTCTCTCCTCTTAAAATTATCAACAGCACAGTGTTTGACCCAGAGCTTGAAGATCACAACAGAGTTATTGTGTCATCTCTGTGCCAGCTCAAAAGTGTAGGAGCAATAGCCCCAAGTTACAAGTCACCTTTCAAATTTTTTTAATAGTCTGAGTGCCATTAGCATTGCTTAATTTTGGTCTGCTTTACATAATTAATGCTCTCTCCCGAGAGTGAAATCAAAAGTTTAGTATTATTATAAACCCACAGTGTACTTAGAGAAATTCCATTTGGAAGCTATCAAAGCACTTTACACTGAGAGAATATTGCTCTCATTCAGCAGTTTAAAAAAAATGAAAATAAAGGAAAACTAATTTTTAAAGCAGTGCTGCAAGTGAGGGCTATAATAAACCTACCCTCAGCTCAAGTGAGTGTCTCAGCATCCTTAGCTTCACATTCCATTCCTGCAGAAGTATCATCACTGGGCCTGATTCTGCTGTCATGCTGTAAGATGCTGGATGGAAGCCAAGTGTTTATATGGACCCAGTTAATCCTTAATTTTATGTCAGAATTTCGTGGTGTTTATGTTTTCCAAAACCCAGATGAGCTACCCAACAGAGCATGCTCATTTTGCAACACTTTACAGTGATGCTCCACAGCCTGTCTGCCGCGTTCCTGCTTTTTGTGATCTCATTCCCACTGCCAGGATAAGGAACACTGCAAATGACAAAAATTCACAGGAGGCAGATCATTGGAGTCAGGAAGAGGAAGACAGAAGAGTGGCATGAGGCAAGGTGTTAGACAGGAGAGCATACTGTAAAGTTGTGTCAAATTAAAAAGGCATCACTTATTTGGAGGTTTCACTCAGAAGCATCTTGTTGCACTCATGGGAATAGAACATTCCCTTGGGAACAGCAGAGTTCTGTTCTTCAGCTGCAACAGCAGAGTTCCTTTCATTTATTTATCAGTCAAAACAGTCTAGTAAAAGATAAAAAAGAAACAGCTGCTCAGGAAAAATAATGAAGATATCCAGGTGAGAAATGGAGACAACATAAGCAGGGATAGGAAGCCCAAAACGAGGCTTTGAGATCCATGGTACGAAAGCTGAATAAATAACAGGATTTTCAGACATTTGTGCCTCCCTACTGTTCATGGACTGAACAGGATTTCCAATTCCCTCTCCTGTGGGCTGATCATCCTTGCTGCTGTGAGACACCTATGTCTCTGCCACGCTGACTGTCTGCACCTGCTGGAGGAGAGCCAGCCCCGTGCCAAAGTAGGGCAGGGATGTTAGTGCAGTCATGGGTAGCAGCTAATGAGCATTCTGGCCTGCACAGCAGCACACCAGCTCAGCTAAATGCCCCCTGGGGACAGCCTGTGTCTGGATAGCTCACACTGGGGGTGAAAGGAAGGCGGCACAGCTTGCATGCATCCAAGGGGAATGTGGCTCCAGTGTTATGGAGATCTCATGCCTGGCACCTTTCTCCAGTGGGATGTCCAGGGATGCATGAACCTTGACCTCCCAAAAGTGGATCCAATCCTGCTCCTCAGGCCATTGGTTGCTTAGGTATATTCCCTTAGAGACAGCCATAGCTTGCTCTGGAGGGCTGTAAATCTCTGGTTTCTGGTTAGATTTTTAAGGGACAATATGACAGATTAACAGAGAGCACTGCTCTTGTCTCTTAGCCACAGACAGTTCATGCTCAAAAATGGCAAGGGAACTGCAGGCCCAAGAGGGCTGCCCAAGTCCTGAACTTGCTCTTTGCCAGTCACCAAGTCTGATTAGCAAACCTTCCTATTTATCCTCACAGAGCTCTTTTTTTCCCTGTTGCATTTAATGAGACTCGAACTCCCCAGGAAAGATCTCAAATATGTAAGAAGTGACACAAAAAACCTATAAACAGTCACCCTACACAAGAAATGCTCAGGCATATCCAGTCCCAGGCTGGATCACTGATCCAGGGAAGGCACCTTCTCTTCTCCTTCAGAAAGCAGGAGCTGTGCCTCAGAGCTGCCAGGGAAGCTGCCCACCACAGCCAAAGTTAATCAGATTTTGGGTTGTAATAGGACCTTTTATTTGCCTTCCCTTTCAAAGGAAGTGTGAAACCCAGAGGCATTTGCTGTGTTTACATCTGGGGACCATCAGAAGGGATCAGAAAGGGTTGGAAGTGCTGCCATCACCCTCTGTACACTTGGCTTAGCAGGAGATAGGAAAGGCTCTGGACTCGAACCAGTTCTAAATTGAATTCTAAAATTCAATATTGCTCAACACCAGCAGCAGGTCTATAGATGAATATTTTCACTGACCACAAAGCTTCGTTCCTGGTTGCAGAAGTATGTAATACCCTGTATAAAGCGTGACACTTGTACATTATGTGAAATTCCTGTATTTACAGGGTTCCTGTGCAGCATGGGGCTGCATAAACCATTCCTTGTTTTGCTAAGGATATTATTACACTGTGTACACAGCACAGTAGGGCTGAAGGTAGTTCAAAACTACTGTGTATGGTTTCTTTTTTCCCTCCTGACTTAAAAATCTATATAAATTGTACTCTGGTTCATCAAAAAAATCCCCGTAAATGATTAGCTCTCCTCCTTAGGCGGATAATTGATTGCCTACTTTTTTTCCCTTGAGAAAAGAATTGTTGTCTATTGTTTCTTTGCTTGTTTTGGAATTTGTTCCCTTGAAATGATCTAAGGCACAATATTTGTTCAGGTTAGTTATGCAGTAAGGGAGTCCAAGCTGCTAACCAAAATAAAAAGCAATAGGGTTGTGTAGTTTGTAGCCTGAAATGGATAGAGGAAAGTATTTTCTTTTTGATTTTTCCAGAGGGTTTTTCGTAAAGGAGAGATTGTGAGAGGCAGAACATTTGGAATTGGGTTTGGTTTTAAGACAGTGCATTTCTTTGAGGAATTTTTTAAGTCACACTATTCTTTTCAATATCTTATAACTCGGAGTTTCAAAGTCAAAGCCCGGGGAAAAAGAAGCTTAAAGCTATTCTTGTGCTGTATTTCCATACTGTAAACTTCCTTTACAGCAGAGATTAACACCTCTTCCATTGTGTTGATCCATGAGAAAAAAATGCAGTTTTATTTTACCGGCAAAACACCAGTAAAAAAAAAGATGGTAAAACATCATGGATTCAGGATTTGGTGTTTTATTTGATGGTGAACAAGGCCAGTTCCCTGATTTAATCTGGATATTTAGTGAACACTGAGTCCAATGCCTGCACACTTAAGGGTTTGCAGTAAGATGTGTGTTACAGGTCAGCCATCTGATGGGAATCATTGCTTGAAGCACTGGGTGATGGAAAGGGTTTTAGGGACATGTCCTTTCTCATTGAAATGTGTGTCTTGGACCTGCTGGGCTCCTGGTTCATTCCTGTGTCCTGATGTTAATACTTACAGTGTGTTCAGCAGCACTCACACAGAATCAGACAAAACAGAAAAGAAGTTATTCGATATCCCAGTGAGTTCAGAAGGGCAACAAACAGGTGAAAACAGAGCTTCTGACAGGAGTTGGCTTTCAGGAATGACTTGGCACTCTTCTAAAACATTTTAATAAAAATATATTCTTCCAGTTACTGTGGGATAACTGCACAAGGCAGCACTGTGTGAAGAAATTTTCTTTTCTTTTCTTTTTCTTTTAAGAGAAGCCAGTTGTAGAAAGGGAGGCAATATATCCTTACACACCTTACTTCTCTTAAATCTCCATACCATCACTGTTACAAAAACACTGGATAGATTGTTTTAAGTGAAACACTGGTGTGCTAAAATATTTAATAGAGTTATTATGAATTTTTGGAACTGGACATTGAAACTTTTACACGACAACCAGATAACTCTTCCTCAAAAACTGAATGAGAAATATTATGGCATTCCAGACCCTTGGAATAGAAAACAAAGAACTGGCTTAGAATTGCCAGGAAATAATGAGTCAAGAAAGAGATTTTAGAGAAACTTCTGGCTTGTGAAAAATCATCTGGGGAAAAAAAAAAAAAGAAAAGAAAGATTATAAAACCTGGATCAGCTTTTCTGAAGGACTAATGGGCTGTAAGGTAGCTACCTCATAAAAGTCTGTAAAACCTGGGTTAGGGACAGATTGTACTGAGGTAAAAGAAATCTTTCTGAACTACCTTAGTATTTCCACAGCACATAATCTCAAAAAAATCCAATGAATTAAATGGATTTAGTAATGGTATAAACCAAGTCTGGTAAATAACACTCAATAAACATCCTGAGGATTTTTTTCTTCAGCTCTGGTGCATGAAGCACCTTAAGTCTGTTAGGCTGTGAATCAAATCCACCACATCATCACTGCAGAGGAGCTGAGCCTCCCTTTTGTGACAATTCAGAAGGGATTTGGTGTGAGACCAAAATTCTGGAGTGGTGTAGAAAGAGGTGCTGTTCAACCCATGTATATATATGTCATTTAGATGCTGAAAAAATATATATTTCTTATTTTAAATACTTCTTTAAATATCCAAACTTTATTCTTTTTCCATTCCAGCCAGCTTATGGGCAATAGAAAATTCCATGCAGTAGAGCAAATGCACACCTTTGGCTTTTAATAATGCAGACTGGTTTAAGTCCCCAGCTTTTGTTGAAGCCACTCTTCCAAAGTGTTCACAGTCAGTAACCTGCTCCCTCTGTGCAAGGAACTTTGGAAGACAAATACAGAGATGGTTCAGGTTCGGACAAGGCAGCTCAGCTACCCCTGCCTGTGCTTCAATTCAGGATGTGTGTTCCAAGGAGACCAAGCAAGAAGAAAGCCCCACAGCTACAGGAGGAGCACAGAAGGCTCAAAGCCATCAGTCAGTCAGGTCTCTGGAGGAAAAAGCTCACTGTGCTCTGGGCTGCCTTTGCCTCCAGTCCCAGGAAGTGAAGGACACAGCCTTGTGCCCATTGATTCCTAACCCTCATCTCTCTTCTTCATCACCTGCACCAGACATTCTCTACTCCTCTAATTTTTAGTGCTTTCAGATGGTTCAGTACCTTTTGCCATCTCTCCCATTTTCACACAATTAGGAGTACAATGGTGGGGATTGCTCTCCATCAGTCTGCATATCATTATGGGATCATGTTTGCCTCCAGGCTGTCAAGGCTCCTTTCATTTAATATCCCCCCATTTTTTAATTATTTTGTTATTTTACTGGGAAAATCAAGCAAATCTACGCAGGTAATGCCATGAATTAGCATCTGATATCTCAGGTAAGCTATACATGATCAGCAGGGTACTTGGTCTCATGTAATATTAAGAATGCAAAGGGAAAAAGGGTCACAAACCCTGGCTTCCCAGATCCCCCAAGGGATGGCTGAGTGCCGGCAGTGATTTGGAAATGATGATGTAGCTTGGGCTGCTATTTCCACATCACTGTGTGTGAAAAGTCCTTTTTCAGATTCTTTCACCTTTACTAGAATGGTCTTTCACCATATCCTTAAACTGGGTCATCAGTTCACTGTTCATTTTATCAATGACTTTTTGTATTTTGATCCTTTCTTTTTACTGATGGCAATGCCAAAATTAGATATTTTACACTAAACCATCTCATTTCACCACAAACCAGGTCTGGCAGACACAAGTGCAGTAAAAGATACACGATTATGGTGATTTCCACATACTCTAAACTTGCTTGAGAGGGTATTAGAGCTGACAGCACACATTTAAGGTTTTCTGGACTTCCTGTACTTCTGAGTTTGAAAAAAAACCAACTTATGGCCCCATCTTATCTTGTAAAGGCAGCCTAATGCAGCTTGATTATACACTCAGGTTTCAGTTGGTGTTAAGAATTCCCTTAAGTCTGACAATTTTGTTGTATTTTTGTCTTTCCATTTCTCCTCTTGGATGGAAACTCACCATAGATTGATGGCAAATGGATGAGAGGCTCTTCCTGGATCAACATCTTTAAGTGCAGAGCCCTCAGCCCCAGTGACCTTCCTCAATTAACTCAGGCATCAGCTACATTTCTGCATTATGTGTTCCTACAGGTTTGCAGAGAGGGAACCATGGCTCACTTTTAAACATTACCTTTACAACTTCTGGACATCCTTCTGTCTCTTCACTGAACACTGAGCAGTATGCACTGATATTGATGCCTGAAGGATTTTTCTGCTTTTCTCCTGAATACTTCTTACACTATTCCCTACATTCACAAGTATCAGCATGCACACTTGTGATGCTTTAGGTGATAGTTCAGCCCGGTTTCATGGTGTTTATAGGGCTGGGAGACCAAACACCCCTGAAACCACGGAGAGTTAGAGACCAAACACTCTGTTTTCGTGAGCCCTCAAGGTCTCCTAGTAGGACAGATTTTGTAAACTAGAAGTGAGCCCACCCAGGCCCCTTCTTGGGCCCTCCTGGTAGATCTGCTAATGTGTAGAGTCTTTAATTGTACACTCGACTGGGGGGACGGGGCTTTGGCGCCGCGTTCTACCTGGACGGCAGAAGCCATGGAATGGGATCCTATTAAAATACCGAGGGAAACGACCCCAACCCTCTGACCCTGTCTGAGCCTTTATTTCCTAAGACCAGAAAAGGGCATCAATATCAAACATTTAATATTTCCTGCAATGTGCATCCCGAAAAAACCATAAAAAGGCTCCAGAGATCCCATTACCACACAAGGTTCTTCCAAAGAGCCTTCGTGCTTAGAAAGACTGACAATATTCACTGGAGCAGCTGTTCAACATTCCTTCAGTCTACATGGCACATGTTGAACAACGCTCTCTACAAATGCATTTCCATTACTCTGGTATTCCTAACAACATCCTCCCCCTCCACTCAGCCCCCTCCAACTTCATCTGAACCCCTTTTAATTCTCATCTCTTATGTTATAACTGTGATATAGTTGACGACCAGAGCAGTGGGTGCCCGAGCCAAAATTCATTACAGTCCATTGAGTTTTTGCATTGACTAGACTTTGGACTTCATGCTTCAATTCTCTGTTCTTCACAATTAAGAAGTTAATTAAATAATCCTAAACACAAATAAGATCTGTATCCAGGCAACCTATGAATTGACATTAGTTAGTACGTCCCACACATGACTTGTAAAACGTGCTCTTTATTGGTCTGCTACAGGATAATTAGTGAGCATGTCTGAGGATGCCAGATGAAAGCTCAGTAATCTGAGCCTGGGAGCATGAGAAAGGAAATTGGTGGCTAACCAAATAACCATCATCATGGTTTTTTAATGCTCCACAATCAAGTTGTATTTAGGGCTCGCAACAGAAATTGTCTTGTTGAGCTTAGCAACACGTGTAAAACCTGAAATGAGAACAAGGGACAGGAAGTAGACAGCTTGAAGTGATAATTATTTCTGCTTACTCTTAAAAGTGAGAGTTGCAGCTGATGCCACATCATGGTATGTTCTACAGGAAAAGTCAACCCAGAGGAGAAAAGAATTTAACCTTATAGGACATCTGACTTCCTGCCTCTCTAGGGTTTCTTATGCTCATCACTCTGGTATGTGACTTCACAAAAGTCACTGGAACAAAAAGCATTCCCTGTTTTGAAGATCATAAAAGCCTTGATGGACTATACATGGGTAATTCCAGGTTCTTATTAAAACCAGCTTTTTTTAAATAAAGAATTAAAATTACTACAATCCCTTACTGTCCTCTATCCTTCCTCATGGAGACAGTGCTCTGTACTATTTCCTGCAAAAGAAAGTAGGAAATATTTCTTGTCCTTAGAGTCATTGAACAATTACAGAATGGCAACAATGAAAACAGTAAGGGATTGAGTTGGAAATGTAAGCAGGGAAACTCTTCTGTCATATAAGAAGAAAATCTTAATTAATGTCTTAAGAACTACGTCTCTGAACTAAATAATCTTATTCCTCCATGAGTGCCACGTAGTTATAACACATTGAGGGCCACCTTCTCAGTTACTCACAGAAAGTCTGAATGCTTCTTGCTAAAACAAGAGGGACATCTATTAAAAAAAACCCAAAACCCCCAAAAAACAAAACCCCAAAACAAACAAAAAACCCCAAAGCAGGCAGCATACAAGCCAATCTAAAGCACCATAAATCCTCTCTCAAAGAAACCAACAAGTCAGAAGATGCAGAGGAGTAGCTGAAAAGTGGACAAGAGCCAGCAAAGAGATGGAAGATAAGAAGTGGTATTTCAGCAGATAATACTCGCCAGCCAAAACAGAACAATTATGTACAGAGCTGACGTGAAAGAGCTGTTTCAAAAATGCTGCCAGTTTATATGAAAGAAAAAGATGAAATAAAGAACTTTCCCGTGGCTCTGCTCTGAGTCAATGTTGCACACGAAACTAAGATTTTTTTTGAGCATGTTCTCATGCGTGCTTTACATTTTACGCATCTGTAAGAGTACAGAATCATCTGTTAATATTTCTCTATTTAATATTTCTCATGTTAATTCAAAATATTTCAATCTCTTATACAAAGGGTGTGTTCATAATAACTCCTGGAAGCGAAATGAATCTTGTGTCAACTTTTCAGCTGATACACAATACAGAGAGGTAAGAGCAGTCTCTTAGTACAGTTACTTCCAGGTGCCACACAAACCAAAAATTACATTTATTACTCACACTGGTGCTGGTACTTAAAAAATAGTCACATTCTCATGAACACTCACAAATTGCAGTAAACTGATTTTAGTATATACATTAAATTGAGGGTACTTAAAAAATAGTCTCGTTCTCATGAACACTCACAAATTGCAGTAAACTGATTTTAGTATGCACATTAAATTGAGGGCAAAGAGACCCCATCAAAGCTAATAGTTGTGATGGATAATCCATAAATTAACTACGAAAGTAGTAAAACTGCTGAAATCTATGTAAATACAAAAAAAAAACCAGCAGAAACTGTTCAACACAAGTAAACCAGAACCTCCTCTAAAGAGAAAGCTGCAGTTGCCAGAAAATTCTCCTCTCTCTCATTTTTTTGTTTTCTCCCATATCCCACCAGGAACACAAATACATTGCTTGGTAGGGTAGGAGCTCTGTGGGCTGAAAGAGTCCTGAGACACATCTGCATTAACTGGCACCAGACCAGAAATCTGTACTGTCAGCTTATGGCAGTGCTGAACCAAATCAAACACAATCTGAGTGCTTTTTTGAGTACAAAAACAGGCTGTAGACTTTCTGGGGGGAAAATGAAATTATCGTATTATGCTGACATAGGATCACCTCAAAGCATAGGACAAACATTATCTGTTCTTAGCCAGATAATCATGGTCTTGTTTGACCTTATCTGGCTAAGCCAATAGTCTTTAAGCAAGAATCATTCTTTGATTTATGGAAATAAAGATTAAATTAGAGTGGTGCAAGGAGGTCCTGCTGTGGCCCTCTGGTTGAGTGCAGGACGTGCCTGTTGGCTCCGATGTTAGACATGGAGCCAAACTGCAACCTTAGGATGCAAATGTGAGACCATTTGGATCCACCTCACTGTTTTTAGGCTCTCTACCAAATGATTTCCATCAATAAAGGTCAGTTTGGCTATAGAATTTTATTGCAAAGTGATTTTAATTCCTTAATTCGTGTCTATTCTCGTCTCCACTTCTTTTCCACATCTCTAGTTATGCCTGGGGAGGTGGAATTAAGAGCACTACATTAACGTTGAAGTTTAAGTCAGGTTCTTTTTTAAAAAGCTCTCCTACATGCTCCCAGTATCAGACAATCACTTTTTTTGAGTGTTATAGAAAATGTATTTCTAGTTTTAGGTTCATTTGCATGCCTGTTGAGCAGCTTCGTCTACTGGAAGGTGTCCCTGCATATCACAGGGGTGTTGGAACCAGATGATCTTTAAGATCCCTTCTAATCCCAACCATTCTATGAGTTTATGATTTAAATATAATAGAGAAATAAATAAATCAATCCCTTAGTGTGATTTTTCATACTAAGTTGTATTTTTTCCCACACTGGAACAATGAATCAGATTTTGTGTTTGTTTTATAGACATTAGCCTTATATAAAAACCCAGCTTGGTTATCCACTGAGAACCCAAGCACAGCTTACTGTAAATACTTAAAACAGTCTTGATTACTAAGCAGAAATTAAACATGCAAACAAAAATCTCCCCTTGTTGTTCAAGGGAGGTTTAGATAATGCCTAAGTAGGTACAACCAGAACTTCTCATCAGACTAAAAAGGATTTAATTTGGCCCCAGTCAACATTATATTTAGTTACAGGACACTTAAAAAAACCAAACAAACAAAAAAAACCAAATTTAATAAGACAGTGTTAATAGATTTTATATTTTTCATCTTTATTTCTTGCATTGATTGTCAAAACCACAGCTGTTGAGACCTCAGTCACTCCAGGAAAGAATTGCTTTTCCTGGTTTATTTTGCCAGTTTAATTTCATCACAAAGCAAAGTCATGGACACAGAAAGAGCTGCTCAGTCTCCACAGCATGCTAAATGTTAACCTCAGAGTCTTAGCTTCACAATAATAGAAAACAAGAATAAATCTGTTAAACCTGTCAGGTTTACAATCTGGAAACATTAATGGTTGATATGGAACACAGAGCGTTTTATTGGGAATGAATTGCTCTTGAGGAATGCAAGACATCTCTGATCCTGGAAAAAAAAAAAACAAACCTTCTTAGAGCAGAGGCACAGACTTTTAAATGAGCAAGATAAAAAAACTTAAAAAAATAAAGTCAAATAAAAAGGAAATTTTCCCATTATCTTCGTTTTGAGACAGTGTTTGATTCAAAGCCAGCAGACAATTTGTCCTTGATCTCAGTGTAAAAGCAGAGTCAGCTCTCCTGTGCTGGAGCCTGGAGTTTCCTCCTCCCTATTGCTCAATTTTCTATCCATGTTTCTGGGGATGTTTGCTGGCTTTTCAGATTTTGACTGGTAAAGACGAGTCATTGCTGTGTTCTGTTGAAAAGACCACTTCTTTCTGGTTAATTCTTCTGTAAATTGTAAAAAGAACTGAGATGACCTCCAAGCATGCACACCCTTCACTGGCAGATCCTCTAACTGATGCTCAAGGGTTGCATGGCTTCACCAATCTGTGCCCAGAGGATTGCTGGCCCAAATCAAGCTGCACTCTCAGCTTTTAAGGTTTGTCTCAGGACACCCTCAAAGCAATTCTCACTACTCCAACAGGTTTCCACCATCACAAACAGACAAAATTAGTGTTGGGCAAGTTTTCAAACACTTCAGTGATTATACAGCCTATACTGTATTTAAAATAAAAAGCTTCAGGCACTGGGGAGCTCTTGCCTTGCTGGAAGGCAGCAGGGCATGAACTCATAGATCACTGGGGACCATTTCTTTCCACTTTATTTACTCACCTATATAAATCAGAGAGAATTCACCTTAGTTATCCATATAGTAGACTCATCCTTTCTACCACTGCCTTTTCTCTGAGTAGAGAAACTACTCGGTTCTAGGGTTATTATTTGTGATAATATTTATTCCACTTTAACAAGGTTCTTTGCTTTTGCCCACTACTTGTGTTTGTACCCCAGAGGGAGCAGGAGTGGGAAAGTCACTGGTGTGCAACACAGGGTGGCCTGGATTAGAGTTCTGCGTTCCCTTGGAATCAAACCAACCCAAAAATTAAACTCCAGGTTTTCTGCAGCAGTTCACAGCAGCACAGGCACTACTGCAGGCTCCTTGGCAGGGCAGCAAGCCTTCTGCAGTCCTGGACCTTCCCGGGAATACAGATTTTTTAAAGGCTGGTAGAGTCTTAGTCCTGCTTTCCAAGCCTGAGTGGGGCTCCTGGACCAGAAGTGCTCTGCCTTCATAAAGCAGATTAAAACTGAAGAAATTATTTTGATTGTTACAGGACTCAATAAGGATGAAGTATTAATATAATTGCATTAATATAGTATTAATATAATGGCATTAATTAATATAATTGCAGGCTTTTTGCTGGACTATCTGACTCAGACATCCATGAAAAGGGAGGATGCAGGCAGGGGAAGGAGGGGAAGGCAAGGCAGGGAAGGGAATGAGCATATGCACAGGAGTGGTGCATGAGAAAACATTGCCAAGGCCAGCAGGGCAAATGTCCCCAGTGTGCTAAAAACATTCAGAGCTGTGCTCTCTTCCTGACCTCTTTGGCTGAGTGCTCTGTCTATTCCAGTAAACAGAATAAGGCCAGGACACAGGCTGAGAGCTGGGCCACAGTCATCTTCACCTCCCTGCTCCTGGCATGTTCCCTGGCACAGTTCTGGCTCCTTCCAAGGCTTACCCTCCCAGCCAGGGCCTGGCCTGGGTTCAGGGGAAAGCTCATGGTTGTGATCAGCAGCCTGCAGGCAGCCTCCTTGTCTGGGGGAGTGTGAGCACTGGGGCTGAGCAAGGGTGAGAGCTGAGTGAGCAGACAGGAGCCACTTGGCCAGGGAGCGCCTGGGACAGGTACAGCCTTTACTGAAGCTGGGAGACACCAGGTCTTAGACTTTGTTGTGGTTAAATTAAAATTTGAAAAGCAAATAATAAAGCACAAATGTATCCATGCACGTGTGGAGCAGAGAAATATCAGCAGGCTGTGGTTTCTGTCTCTGTGCTGAAACAGTCTGTCAGCAATCACTGCATGATGTGTCCACCTTCTGCCTCTCTTGGCTCCAATGTGGCTCTGCTGCTCCTAAAATACTGTGAGCCTCCACCCCTGACACCAGAATTTAGTAATAAAAGGTTGGAAGGCTTTTCCAGAGGGGACTTTCCTTTTTTCCAGTGTCTAGTTAAGGCTTGTCCTCCAGTGCCTGTGATGAACTCTGGATTATGGAGTCAAATGCACCAGAAAAGAAAGTGGTTCCTTTATGTAAATAGGTGCAATGAGCCTGTGTGACAAGGAAGTGACAGAGGGATTATCTTCTAACCTTCCTTCTTCCCCATAGATCATTTTGAATTCTGCACTGTATATTTCCCTGTTAATGCTCAGGGCTTAGAAAGCCTTGCAGAAGGATTTACTGTGAAATTTATCCCTTTATTTAGGGGATTACTCCCAGGTGGTGAATTGACTGAAATCTCGCTGTGCTGCTGTACACTGCTATTCAGAGCAGCAATCTTGGCATCAATTTTGCTTTGCATCTTGCAGGGAGCTTTTTCTTTTGCATGTTTTTTTCACAAGGTGCCTTATTCTGACTTGCCAGCTCAAAGCACACTTCTTACTCATTGCTTTGCTTGCAAAAGCATTGTTCAGCTGGAAAATTCATAAAGCTGCACTGAAAAACAATATCCCACCAAAACTGCCCATAGGCTCTTCTGAGGAGAATTCAAGCTTTGAAATATATGTTTTATTTACAGAATGTCCATTAGAAATCAGGGCAGGAAGTTAAAGCTGCTGAAATGCTGGACATTCTGTTTAATTTTTAAACAAAATTCTAAACAATGTATTCCAGTGTAAAGGAGGCTTTTATGAATCATGAGTCATTTTCTGTTGATGGAAATCCGATTGATATCTCAGGTAACTTATTACTTCCCTCTCCTGCCCCTGCTCTTTCCTATTGAAAGTATCTCACAATCTATCTTTGCTATTTATAAAGCACCTAAATGGGCTGATAACCAAAGAGAAAAGAGGTTGTTTGAAGTTACCACTCAAAAGGTCTTGCAGTGCTCTCTACTCCCTCATAACCTGTCACGTGCCAGTCTCACACTACCAATAAAAGCTGAGTAGGACTGATTTGAACATGCACACCATTTCCCACATTTTCCATCCTTTGTCTAGATGTTGCAGTTTCAAAAGATGAAATATGTTGTTACTTCAATCCTATAAATCACTTTTTACACTGAAATTCCTCAGCAGAGCCATCTTTTTCTGTTGAGTCGTGGCACCAAAACCAAAATCCCTTTGACTTAAATTTCCTGTAGTCACTCTCAAGTACCAAGGGACTTAAAAACTGCTTCAGCAAAGCCTGATTATTATTAAGGTGTATTTATTGGTAAAATAACTGATATTTGAAAACATATTTAAGCTTAAATAGTAAGACTTTTTTTATGCTTTCTGTTTTTTCTGTCTTCTACCACCTAATACTTTACAGACAGGTATCTATTCTTCATTTCTTCACACAATTGCCTCTCTGCTAGTTGACTTATACCTCAAGAAAAGACAATTTCAGGCTCCTGAAATATATATTTCATCAAAAGAATCATTCTTGGAGGCATTCTTAGCCCATTCTTATCTTAAAGTGCCTCCATAAACACAGCAGGCTAAGAAAACAGCATGAGTTTTCCAGCACCTAGAACAAACCAGGTGAAATGCTGCTGCTCTCCAGGTTACAATCATTATGACAGAATGTAGATTAAAAGACAAATTTTAAAACATAAAAAATAAAAAAAGAACAGGTAGAAACAAGGTAAGAATGCACTTTTCCAATTACAAGGCACAAGTGCTTGGGCTGGGCTGGCCCAGCATAGCAGCACCTTAATATCACTGCCTGATTTATGGATTGGATCTTGTTTGTATATGGAGGTCAAGCAAAGTACAAGAAGGGTCATATTCACATCTCTCATGAGACAACTTACCCTTTTGGCTGGTTTCATAAATTAAAATTAAAATATTAATCATAATAATTCATAATTTTTTCAGAGAGAAACTAACCTTGTGTCCTAGTGAAAATAATCCTCATTTATTACCTGTAACATTGGAAGGTATGGAAACATAAATAAATAAAAATAAATAGGTACCTTTGTTGAAAAGGTTTTTACATAAGAAGCTTACTTCCAAATGTAGTGGCAAGTTTGATAGCTCCTCTGGCTGTCCCAAACTTACAGTCTGATCCAAATATTTCCTTGGCAAACCCTGAAGAGTCCAGAAGTCTCCTCTTTGAAGTCCACTGTCCTGTCAAAAAGCACTTAATAGCTTTTGGAAAAACACAGATTTTATGAATAGTGGCATCACAGAAAAAGTAAAAGTGGGGGGAAAAAAAGAGGAAAAAAATAAAGGATGCTTTACTTTCACATCTCCATGCAGAAAGGAGGAAGGAGGTATTTCTTCACAGATGCCACCTGGGCATCTCCCTTTACCTCCCTCTCTCCCTGCAGGCATGCCAACCACACAGAATCTACTACATTAATGTGTGTGGCCATGCCTATTACACTAAAGTGAAATGGTTTTCCCCCTCAGAGTATCAGTCCTCCTAGGTGGAAATACAGAGGAAAACCTCTGCTGCTCTGGCTGAAATGATCTTGGATCAATCACAGCAAGCAACTGTGGCAGGCCCAGAGCAGTAGGAGCAAGGGTACAGGATGATTCCAGGGTTATAAACCACTGCCACAGTCAGCCAAAGGACTGGGCAAACATTATTTTAGGGGTTAAAAAAAGAGCAACTACTCCATACATATAGGATGGATGTGGTAAATTTGAATGCAACATCAAACCTGCAGGTCAATGAAGTAAAAAACAAGGTATAGAGCATGCTGACAAACATTGAAATGACCACATATGGAAACTGGAAAAAAGGGAGAAACAACAACTTCCATCCTCCTCCTCCTCCTCCTGCTGCTGGTAAAGGGCTTGGGATGCTGATCTCTTGCCAAGCCCTGCACCTTTTCCTAACTGAAACCTTTAAGCCTTAGACCCAGAGGGGCAGGGAAAGGGTAAAGGGAGCATCCAAGAGAAAGATAAATAGCACAGAGTTTGTTTGTACATTAACTGCACATAATTGCGACCAGAAGTATTAGCAGCATTGTAATTTGACTCATAAGTATTTAATTAGAGTGTTTAGAATTTGATTAGGTTAACAATGAATTTTGTGTTTCCTCTGCCCTTAACAAGATGTGAAGAGAAACAAACCAGTGGGAATTCAAGCAGCTGCTCTGTAATTTGCATGCAACAAACAGATATCCCATGCAAGCCAAAGGCCTGGGAATGGAGATCTGCAAACAACCTACTGAGAAAAAAAAGCCCTTGCCTGTTTGTTTTTTATTTTAAATAGTGTGTTAAGGAAAAGAGAGTTTCCTATAATATAGAAGCTTAACTGCACTGATATGGAGGGGTAAAAACCCTGCAGAAACTGAAGTCTGCTCTCGCTGGGTTCATTAACAGCTGTATTAGTTGACTGAGCACTCTGTGATTTTAAGAACTGCAGTAATTCTCAGTTTTAGAAGCAATGATTGAATATCTATCCTAGGGAAGTTCTGGAGAGGATCCTGGTCTCAACTCTGCTCTCACAGCTTTTTGTGCTTGCAAAATCCCAGCAATGCTCAGTGAGTGTGTGCAGCATCACGGAGAGGAGTGGAGGCTGTGCTTTGCAAGAGAAAAGAGTGCAGCTTCAACAGATCTTGCATTCCTACGCATGGGAATTGTATCAAGAAACCTGTGTGTAGGAAAGCAGCAAAAAAGGAAAAAAAATGGAGGAGAGTGGAAGGAAGGCTCAAGTTATTGCAGCTTTCCAGATGGAGCAAATGCAGAGTCCTTTAAATAATGCTTTTGAGTCTGAAACCTGCACTACAATCCTGCTGCAGTCAACCCAAATGGGTTTGTCCTGATTATTCTGTTAGGGTTTTCCACTCCGGAAACTGAAAGGCACAGGACTGTAAGAGCGGCAGAGCTGCTCAGCTACAGCAAAAACATCTCAGCAACAAAGGAAGCAAGCGAGTATTTTAAAAAAAAATGTGTTTTTTCTTGCTTCTTACGGAAGAGACAGAAGCAGAAGAAATGGGCTTGACAGTTTTACTTACGTTTAATGGATTTTAAAGTGGCTCTTGGCAGTGCAATGTATTCCTTCCAAAGGAGCAGTGAGATAGGAGGTACTAAAACCTTGCAAATGCCTGCACACTGAGGATGACCTGAGAACACATCACTTGGCTCTTTTTTTCTACCCAAAGTTAAAGTGAACTTTGCTTTACTTTCCCACCCAAATTCTATACTGAATTTTTTGAAGAAGCATGTCAGGGTGAGGCATATCCACCTGTCGTCCTTCTTGGAAGAGCACCCACAGCACACACTCTGCTCTCACTCTTCAACCTCTATATTCATATTAAAAATGGCTTCAGCTCTGTTTCATTTTCACTCCTGTCCTGTACTGATCTGTCTTTCCAGGCAAACAGAAAAAAATGGAGTGGCACACTGAGTGGAAACCATCACACCACAAACCCAGCTATCGGCTGTTCTTCTGAAAATTTTGGACTAGAAAAGGTTTCAGCTGGGTTAAGATTTTTTCAAAGGATTGCAAGATAAAAGATTGATAGAAAGAAACTTTTTGGTGCATTGGTAGGTGTTTCTACTTCTTTCTTGTGTTTTGGACGAGTGTGATCTGTTGCTGAACTGTTGCTAAATATTAGAAGCAGTAACATTGGGAAGACAAAATATCCTTCAGAATTCTGCAAGACATTGGATTAGGTCCAGGAAGTCTTTAGAGCTACCCTGGAGAATATAGTATTGGAAGATTCCCATATGTCAGTGTATTTTGGGAGATATGACACAAGGGTCTTACAGATCATTTTGATAGACTTAAAGAAAAATTTTATTGAATCTGTGGCAATCTTTTGCATAAAGAAGTGTGCTTAACGTGTACAAAATTATAAAAAGGGGGTGCCAGAGTGTGAAGAGATGAAAAAATTGTATAAAGGAACTTGAGAGACTGGGAGGAATATCTACAATAAAACAAAAATGTTTTAACTGCTGGCTTGTGAGAGAAATAGACTTCATGAATTTAGAATTTTGAGCATCAGGATCATGCTGCATTGTACAGTATTTGTAAAACACCCTGAACAAGCATCAGCGCACCACAGCACTCACCCAGTTTTTGGGAGGCACAGTCTTCAGTGCAAAGCCAGAAATACATGGCTGTTAGAAGTCTTAGAATGTCATCCACTAATTGGGCTTTGTAAACTCTTCAGAATTTTAGCGTTAGTTGCTGCTTTTTGGTTTTTTTTTCATGGCTTGCTGAAAAGCAGAAAATCATGGAGCAGGGAAGGGGTGCCTGGAGGCCACCTGATCCAACCTGCTGCTCAAAGGTGCACCAGATTCCTCAGGCCCTTGTTCAGGTTTTGACTATTGCCAGGAATGGAGAGTTTATAACCTCTACAGGCCCCTGTAGCAGTGTCCAACCATCCTCAAGAAGTTTCTTCTTTTGCCAAATTGGAGCTTCCATTGTTCTCACATTATTGGGCCCATTACTTCTACTCTTCCACCACTCACCCCTGAAAAGAGCCTGGCTTCCTCTTCTCTTTATTATCCCACCAGGCAAACCCAGCTCTCAGCTGCTCATCCTCCACTCAGCTCCTTCACATCCAAACCACCCAGGCTCACTCCAGAAGGTCCAATTCAGTCTGGCTTTGGGGCTGGGGAGCCCCAAACTGGATGTGACCCTGCAGATTTGGCTTTGCAGTCCCAGATAAAGGAGAGGAAAAACAGCTCTGCTGCTGATGCCTTAGGAAAGACTGACCTGAAACAGAAGCTGGACAGAGTTAAAAGAATAAAAGAAGTATCCATTAAAACAAGGTACACTTTGGGCCATGCAGGAATCTCGCAGAGACTACACCCAAAATGGACCCTAGCACGTGCTTTTTGGACAGATACACCTTCAGTCCATCTGCATATCAGAAACCCATTGTCCAATTACAGCTTTGGGTCCTGAAGTCCCCTCCCCAGTTTGTCCCCTTCTCTCCACTGCTGTCCATGGTTGTTCACATTTTGGGCTTTTGGAGAAAAAGTATGTCCTCGAAACTCCAGCTTAGAGAGAAATTGTTTTGTCTAAATTACAGTAACAGAACACTAGCTGACAATTTATGGAGTCTTAGAGTCATACACTAGAGCAGTCCTGATGTAGAAAATAAAAAGTTAAAACTTAAGGCATCACTGCTAACACAGCCCCCATGCTTTTGGCTGTCTTGAAGTCCAGCAGTGTTACAACTACTCTCTGTAGTTCTTCTTTCACAAAACCTTCTAATAAATGGTGAAGAAAAGCTAATTTGCATTCACTCCAAGGCTTAAGTAACTTATGATGATCCCACAGGTTTATTTCTCTACAGAACAGAGTTTGCTGTTGATTTCAGCAGACAACTGTTTTGATTTCTCTCCATATCAATATACAAATTCCCAAAAGCCTAAATGATTGGGCTCCTTGAATAATGTAAATTTAATGAAAAGTTTTCATTGTGTACTGCTCAGATGAATATTGTCCTGAAATACTGTATAGACTATGTGTTCCTATCTTTGAAATTTATAATTAAATCCAAATGTCAATATGATTTATTTTTAAAACATCTCTCAAACACCATATTAGGAAAGGATAGAATTCTACAATATACAGTGGAGTTAAAAAATAGATCCTTAAAAGCTGTAGACCACAGGCATGCTATTTTACATGAAAGATAGCACTAGATTCAATAAACTTCTCCCGGTCAAGGCTCTTGAAGTGATTTATAAACATCAAAATTACAATCTGCATCTATTCTTTGTACATAACCTCAAAAAAAATACCCTAAACTTCATCTCTGACTTTCCAACAAGTTCACAGGCACTCATAAGAGCACAACAATGAAAAAATATGATTTTGTTTTACGTCAGCAGTACTCACAATGCTTAAGAAAATTGGCTCTGACACCATTCCTGTTTTACATTTACACTCCATTAATTTCTGCACTGTCTTTGCTCTACCAACTAACCTTAACATTTAAGGGTAGGATAAAGGAAACCATTATTGTACCCCCTCAAATATCTAGCTAACCTTTAACTTATTGATTAAAATCAAGTTTTTCAAACATCTTAGGTTCATATAAAGTAGACACACTCTTTACAAAGAAGCATTTAGGCCTTGGCCACTCAGAGGCAGAAGGCTGTGTCTGCCCTGGCCTGACACCCTGCCCCCTGACACCAAATACCCAAGCACACAATATCCCCAACCAAAAAGCATGCCAAAAAAAAAAACAAAGAAAAATTCTCCCCTTCCCAATAAACAATAAATAATAATCTAAGCCAAATAATCACCCACTTATAGAAAATCTCCTGCCAGTTTAGAGGCACACTCCAGCAGCATTAAATTTGCCCTGAACTTGCTAAATTTCTATGACTAAAGTTTCTTTCCATGATCTTTTCAATATCACCTTTTACTCTAAAGCTCCTAAAAACACTCTGAGGAGTTTTAAACACAAACCACTCAGCACTATCCTGCTGCTCCTCAGCAGGTGCATAAGCTGCTACTCTAAAAATCACCGAAGGTGCAGAGAAATTTAAAAACAACAACAAGCAACTCCCCCAGGAAAACCCAACAAACAAAACCCCCAAAAGCCTGGAAGATGTGATTAGTGCTACTTCCTTAACAAGACTTAGGACTAAGCAAGACAAGTGGCTTAGGACTGACACTCTGGTACCATAAGGAAACCTCAGGAGGTGCTGAGGACAATCCAATCCACCACAGTGTGTCCCTGGGGGCAGGAATTAGTGGCTTTTATGGAACCTCAGGAACAGGCTGTACCCAGACTCCACACACTGTGGGCTGGGTGACTCACTCCATTATCACCTCCTGGCTTTCATTAGAGGACTGTGGCTGGAAGTGCAACTTCATTACCCTGGAAGCAGGGATCTCCCAGCCCTGTGCAGCTCTCCAGCCCATGGGAAACAGAGCCTGTTCCACTGCACAGGAAGAAACTAAAATAGTTGTGCCCTCTCACCCCTGCCTCCTCTCCCAACCCCAAACAGAAACCCAACAAAGCATGTGAGGATATAATAGCAGTTCCTCCAAATGCCAACAGCTCAGAGTGACTGCTACAGCCATGCCAAGAGGCAGCAGCCAAAAAGATTTGAAAGAATCAAAAAGGGCTGGAAATTACTCTGGAAGCAAAACAAGGTTGCAACTTTGTGCTATGTGATAGAAAATCAGTGTCTAGAAAAGCAGGAATATTTCCCTCAAAGTCCTAAATTCCTGCCTTCAAAGAACTCAGAGTGCTTTTTGATGTGTGATTAAAAACCTTAATTAAAAATATAACTGTCCATAGCTCCTTCCCCCCTACCTTCCAGTCCTGAAAGGCAAAACAGCTTGTTCACAATTGCAACCCTCCTGCTTCCAGGGCACACAGGCTGTGGCTCTCTCTGAGGTGTTAACAAGCCACTTACATCTAAAGCAGAAGGTAACTTCAGCTTTATACAAGACAGCATCAATTTATTTAGCACATCTGTCATGTACACTCTGCGTCACCCACGGATGGTTTTGAATACATCATGTTTTCTCTTGCTGGTCCTACAAAGCCAAAACTTAGTGAAACCAAGCTAAACTTTGCTTATTTTTGTTTGTTGATATGTTTTTTTGGTTTATATTAAAGCTAAGTGCACTTGATGCCTATTTAAAAACCATAAAGCAGCACGGGTGGAACCAAGAGCAAAGCCAAAAGCAAGTGCAAGGCATCACAACCCATACCCATGTGAAAGAGCACTGCTCAAGGCTGGCTGAATCCACAGGCCAGGGAAAAAGTTTGTCTTGGTTTTGAGCCTGTAAATTGAATGGTTTTAATGCTTTGAGGGCTGGATAAACACAGCTAATGGATCTCTAGACTGGCTTTCTCCTCTGAAATCACTATTGCAACAGAGCTTTGGTAACAGACAGATGTTTGCTGGTTTGGAATTGCTGTTTATTGACTCGTTTGCTCTGCTCTTACTCTGAGCTTCCCTTCCATTTCGGATGTTTCCTGCTGTTCCCTCTCTCTCCCTTGGACTGGAAGCTTGCAAGAGCATCCTCATCTCACATGTGGCCACTAAACACATCATCTCACTCCCAGTGGCCACTAAAATCAGTCACATGCACAGATGAACACCTGCATAAGGAATGTTGGGGTATTTTTGGATTGCCTTTTTTTTAATCAAGGAAAGACAGAAATATTCTTACTGTATAAATAACCCCTGCCAAAAAAACCCAAAAAACCCTGACCCTCACCCCCACAAAAACCCCCTCCACCCTAATACACTATTGATTTGGTTCCTCCAGTTCAGCAAAGGAAAGATAAATGTGCTGGAAAGTCAGGGACCTATGTCCAGTGCTATGCATTCTTTGCTCTGGGCATTATCTGCTGAAGTTTTCTTCTCTTGGGCAGAGCATTGAATTGCAGATTGTAAGGCAACGTGGTAAAGGGAAAACACATTTTTAAAAAAATTATTAGGGTTTTATACCTGGATCTCAGAGCTTACACAGATAAAGCTGTGATTAATAAGTCTTGGGTTGAGTGAAAAATACATGTCTTTCCCCTGTCTGCATGTCTGGATAAAGTAAAGCCAAAGCATAAAGACTTTGTAATATGTCCATTGGTGCCACTTCATTAATCAGAGCAGAGAGAAAGGGATCTGACCCAGGAGAAATATTTACTTCAGCCACAAAGACTCGGTGCCTGTAATAATTTCATCATCTGATTTTCTGCATCCCCCGTGCTGAGATCTGGAGAAGCTTCCTTGCTTGCTCTTTTTGCCTACTGTTTGGCACAGGAGCTGCTTGAGCAGAGCTGAGCTGTAAATGCCATGATCACAAATCCAGCATCTAGCTGGCACCAGGGAGAGAAAAAGTTCTATTTAGAGCTCTTCTGGGCAGTGTTAGCCCATGGAAATGCTGCTGCTTTGCCCGTCCTTGGGATGACCTTCACAGGAATACACCTTTGGCTTTGTGACAAGATCTGACAAGGCCTTCAGGTTTGTCAGGATGTTCCTCTCATCCCCTCCCTTCTCCTCTGCAATATTCTGGAGTTGCTCAAACCTGTATATGAACAAAAGGCATTTGAAGCACCTGCATCTGAATGAAATTGGACAGGTTTCAAACAAAGAGGAAGACACATGCTGGCCTTCATGGTAAGTACTGTGAAATACTGAAAGCTAGCAAGTTCTCTTTGACTCTATAAGCTTTTAAATCATCCTTTTTAGTTTTCTTTTACAATTATTTTTTTCTCTCTAACCCCTGTGCAGCTGAGTTAAGACAGAACTCTTTTTCTTCTTAAGTAATGAGGTGAAAAACAGCTTATGTAGTTTATAGAGAAGTTTAGATGAACTTACAGATATTTAAGCAGAAATTTCTGAGTGTCCATTCTGACAAGGAGCAGAAAGGTATTTTGAGTTCTTATTGCCATTGAAACTACCACACAAATCTTAAATAAATACAGTGAGCAACAACTTACAGTGTGAGATTGAATAGAGAGATCAATGTGCACGTGTGATCACAATATTCACGTCACTGAAAGTGTACCTCTGTTACCTGCTGAGTTTTATTGCCTTAAATAACTCCTTTAAAATATGAAGTGCATGAATTGCATCCACAATGATAACTGGAGCACTAAGACCACGAACAAAAATCCTCAAGCAAAGTAATTATAACTTGAGCACTGTCAGTGATGTGCCACACAGCCTGTCCTGGGGTGGTCACACACCAAAAGTGAGGAGAAGTAAACACCCAGTTACTGCAAAACTCCTCAGAAAGCCTGGAATTGCTGACTTGATCCAGAAATGGATTTCTTTAATGTGCATTGCACTGTACATGAATACATCAAACTCAGAGATTTCCTTTGAAATATGCATTTCTTTAGGAAACCTAAAGAAATTTTTAGGAGTACCTACACTTGTTAATTCTGTGTTGAAGGTTGAATAAATTACTACTTTCCAAGACACCCTTGTAAAAGCAGCTGTTGAAATCAAGTGGTTCTTTCCTGACTGTTTCCAAGATTTAAATAAACAATGTTTTATCAACAAAGTAGCCTCATTCGAGAGTTTTGGACTGAGCTGCAACAAACTGGAGACAAAGATCTCAAATGTTCCTAGATGAGATTTGGTGGAAGTGGACAAAGGTAGTGTGGGATGCCCAGATCTCACCCTGTATTAACTCTAAGGTAAATACTGCTTACACAGCCACTGTGATAATCATAAAACCTTGTTAAACACTAGCTAATAATTATACTTTGTACTTATTCAGACCTTTCATGTCATTGTCTCAGAGCCCTCTGCAAACACATATTCATTTTTACAGCATTGTAGGTGTAGCTAAACAGTTACAGAAGACGCCAGATCTCTGGGGTAGAAACCATAGAATCTCAGACTCATAGAATGGTTGGGTTCAAAAGGACATTAAAGAACATCTCGTTCCAACCTCCTGACATGGGCAGGGACACCTTCCCCTGTCCCAGGTGGCTCACAGCCCCATCCAACCTGGCCTTGGACATTCCCAGGGATGGGGCAGCCACAGCTGCTCTGGGCAGCTTGTGCCAGGGCCTCACCACCCTAACATCAAAGCAATCCTTTTAATTGATCCATGCCACCCTGTGTCTTCAGAATGCCATGATGGGAAGGCATGACTGGATATGCAGAACTTTCCTTGCTGGTAATGATGAGTGACCAGCTTGAGCCTCATGAATCCAGTTTGCTGGATGTAGAAAAGCATTTTTTCCTCACATCCAATCTAAACCTACTCTCTGCCAGTTTGAAGCCATTCCCCCTTGTCCTTCCCTTATAGAAACCCCTTATCCATCTCTCTTTAGGGTTTCCCCAAAGTCTTCCATTCTCCAGGCTGAACAATCCCAATTCCCTCAGCCTTTCCTCATAGCAGAGCTGCTCCATCCCTCTGATCCTCTGGACTCACTCCAGCAGCTCCACATCCTTCCTCTGCTGGGACCCCAGAGTGGATGCAGCTCTGCAGGTGGGGTCTCAGCAGAGCAGGGCAGAGGCCAGAATCCCCTCCCTGGACTTTTCAAGCCAGTCCAAGTCCTCTCTTTGTAAAACAGGACAATTCTCCACATCCTTACCTGGATTCAAGAGCAGATTCCATAACTCTGCTCTAAACTGTAGGAATTGGCTGTACTGGAGTTTTTACATTAAAGACAGCAGAGTAAAAATGAAGCTCTGCTTTCTTTGGGCTCTAGTCATAAGAACAACAAAAAAAATTCTTTCTCATAACTAAAGGTCAGGCTCTTAAACCAGTGGCACAAAGACATCCCGCACAGCAAACCACAGACCAGTAAAAGTTAGCAGCACAAAAGCCAGTCAGCCATCTTAATCAGATAAACTGGTTTTGGCAACAAATTAAAACAGTTGTTTCATGTTTGTGGGTAGTTTTTTATGGCTTGCTCTTGCATTTTAAGGTACTGGCTCCAGATTTCAGGTTTATGACAGGAAATGTATTTAATTGTTTTTCCTTTAGGCTTTTGCTCTAAAAGAATAATGATGATGCAGCAACTACAGCAAGAGATAACTTATGTCCTCATTGGAATCAGTGAAGAAATGCCTCAAGGTGAGTGTCTAGCATAAAACCTAAATTATGTATCCATTTATGTGAATAGCAACATGGAAGTTCTCCAAGTAATCCGGAAGGCTGGCAGATGGCACAGGCTCAACTTCATTAAAAAACAATGTGAAACAGACTCCAGGTTAAGATTTCCTCTCTACAAGCAACATAAGGAAACAATGAGTTTTTCCAGATATTCAAATAGCCACCAACTAGCTAGAACTGAGCCACTATCAATGGCAAAGGACACATCTCGTTTTCATGTTGTTATGGCCAGTGTTTGAATTACAGAGGCATGGAAGGTGACCATTGAAGTATGAGACATGACAGAAACCAGATCTATTCTCTAACAGATGAGCACAGCTTCCCTTGCCAGGGCAAATTGCAGATTCCAAGGACCTCAGAGGGGGGAATTTAAGATCCTTCTGGATTCCTGATGTCAAGATCATTTTGTGTTGATCTCATCCCTCACATTTAATGGAAAACCCCACAGTCATCTGGAGACTGAGCAGTACAACACCTACTGGTAATATCGTGTGTTATGATCTCTTCAGGAATTTCACTACAGTTTTCAACACTTCTATTTCCTCCCAACTTTCTCTTTGACACTTCACTTTAGCCCTTTGGGTACCTGCTTGCCTTGTTTCCCTTTCTCTTATCCCTGCTGAAGTCACTCCAGTGCTCCCCTTCTCATCTCTCCTGCTGTTTGTTTTCCTAATCAAATGATCTCCTTCCATTTTTTACTGAGCACCACTTACTTAATATTTAAACAAATCAAATAAGCCAAATCAAATTAAATGAACCAAATTAAAAAAAAAATCTGCTGGCCCTACGTAATGTTTATCTGCTTGTTTAATATAATATATTGTTCTGTGGGATACTGAAACTGTGAAGCCTTCAGCCATGGATTGCCTTAGCCTGTTTATACAGCATCTAGTGAAACAAAATCATATTTATAAATGGCATTGAGGTCTTACCATAATAAAGGTAATTAGTTGTATTGCTGGTGGTTAATAGTACCAACAGTTTAAATAAGAGGTCTCAGCGTATAGATGGAAATAAATCCAAAGAAAAGTAACATCCCAACTACTGTAAACTATACTAATGTAAGGTGTATTCTAAGCATGAACAACCCTAAAAAAATTATAAAGAAGAAAACCAATGAACCCTCTATTATTAAAGGTAGTTCCTTTCTCAGAAACTTCCCATCCAAAGCATTATAAATTATCTCTCTTTTGAGATGAAGTTCCAAGAAGTTTGAATCAATATTACATCCTCCAGCAGCTAATGAAGACTGGTTACATGTAGACAAAACATTCTGCTGTTATCTTAGTAGGTAGAAAAAAACAAACAGAATATTTTATAGCTTCAAATATTTCCCCCATAAAACATTTTTAATACCATGTGATCCTGCAAAGAAAACATGCCGAGTTATTTTGTCATTTTGGTTTGAAATATATAGATGGCTCTTGTGTCACTTATCAAAACACTCAACTAATTTTTCATTGCACAGAGAAGCAGCTGGGTGTACCCAGGGTTAAATACTGCTGAATATTCAGTGGTTTTGGAAAAGTCACCTTAATGGCTAAGAAAATCCTCCTATTGTGCATCATCAGCCTTTAAACCAAAGGTGACCAGAGAATCCAAAGTACAGGTCTGACCATAAAGGTGGAGACAAAAGCTTTATATTTAAGCTGTGGATTCTGGCCAGATAAAAGAGTGATTTTGGATTGTGGAAGGAATGCCCATTGCAGCTCTCAGGCCAGGCAGGGTCCCTGGGTGCTGCAGTTCTGCAGGCAGTGAGTCCTGCAATCCTGCCCTGCAGCACCCACCTCATCTGGGCTGCTTTGCCTCTCCCTCCTCTGCTTCCAGGCCACATCAGATCCCAGCCTCACTCCCCCTTTACGATGTTTTCTTGGATGCAAGGGTTTATTCCTACAGAAACCAACCAGAATCATCTCACAGGAGTTTTTTTTCACAGTGTGTGTTTATATTTTAGCTTAGCATTAAGGTGTTAAAGATTTTGATTTTCCAGTGAGGATAGGGGTACTTAATTTTATTCTGCAAATTACAGACTGGAACTCTAATACATCTCTTTCCAAGTCAAAGTAACACAAGGTGTGATGATATCTCTTGGAATCATAGCAAAAAAATAACAAATAAGGTCTGGTGAGCCTTCTGTAAGACAGTTAACAACTGTAATCAGTTAACAACTGATTCAGAAAGAAATAATTTTCAGAGAATCAAGAGGAATCAAAGAAAGGAAAAACCCACCAGATAATTTCCTCTACAGACTTTTCTAATTACATTTACTTTCTAAAAGCCAATCTTCTTCTCCCTCTCCAGGAGTATCCGGTATCTATTATGTCAGCAGAAAAACTTGGAAAAAAAGTATCCTAGAGCAGAACCTCCCACTCTTTGAGTCCATGCTGAGATAATGGGGAGGCTTCTGTCTACATCCTATAGACAGGGCAGTGACAAACAGGGCAGTGACAAACTTTTATCTACATGCTATAGACAGGGCAGTGACAAACAGGGAAGTCACAAACAGGGAAGGGGGATGGCTTACTTGCTGACACAGGAGGAATTTGCATGGAGCAGGGAACAGAACAGGTTTGCAAGTGTTCAGATCAGCACAATTGCCTTAGGTGTGGCTCTGGGACAACATATTTTTATTTTTTTTTCCAGTTAAGCAAAAACAGGACTCAAGCCCTGCTGGAAGATCTCCAAATGGGTTGATCCTACCTGCAGTAGCCAGCTCCTTTTGCCTTCTCCACTGTCTCCTTGGGGACTCCATGGCAGCATCTCAGGTCTGATATTTCCTCTGTAGCTCCAATTCTGATGTGTGTTGGGTTGTTTTTTCTCAGGTATGAGAAGGAACTCCTGTGGTACTGGATCAGTGGTAATCCAGTAAGTTAAATAACCATTATATTACATTAAATATAATATTACATCATCTTAAATAACGATGTCTGAGCTAAAATAAAAGAGCAGCTCTTACAAATAACCACGGGGTTATCACCCATCCCCTTTCCATCCAGCACTTCAGATCAGCCTCTATGGAAAAATGTCTGTAAGCACTCCATGTTTTAACTTTGATTCACACTGAAGGTTTTTATGTTCTGCTTCCAGGGGAGACCTGATAGCCCCAGACAGCTATTCCAATTGAAACTTTAAGCAGAGGCCTCGGGTACTTTGACCTCAATATTTTGAAGCAGAGGACATAAGGCAGTTAAAATGGCCTATGGATTTAATCATTTTGCAATGTTATCTTCTGCTGAAGATATGATTCAATTGTCTTGGTGATTTAATCTATCCCTTGATGTCACAAGTGCTTTCAAATTTTTTAATCTACTTGTTCAGTTCTGCCTGCCAGAAAACAAGATCATTGTCAGTGCAAGGCAGAGGTGAAAACCTTTCTGGCAAACCTGTGCAAGGCTAAATCAAGGTTTTGGAGATATAGCAGTTTGGGGATTTTTTGTTTGGTTGGTCTTTTTTGGGTTTTTTGGGGGGTTTTTTGTTTTGTTGGGGGTCTTTTCTTTGTTTTTTTTTTTTTGTTTGTTTGGTTTCATTTTGGTTTTGTTGGGATTTTTTTGTTTGTTTGTTTGTTTTCCTTGGGTTTTTTTTAAGATTAAAAAAAACCCTCAAACCGAAATAAAGCACAACTGTAGCACCTTAGCTGAGCATACTCTCCTGGACAGTAAACCTCCATGACATATCTTGTTATCCCAGACAATTTCTGGGAAGTCGTAGCTGGAAAATATCTCAAAAAAAAAGGGGATGACAAAGATGTTGCAGACAGAGCCCTTGCACAGTGCCACACCTGGATTTCACACTTTGAAAGTGGTTGGAGATAAGGATAAAGGAAAGGGTGACTGATAAATCTTTAGCTGTACCTAAGACCACAAGGCAGCACTCTGGTCACCTAATCTGATTTCTGAACAACACAGAACCCTAATCCAGACATTTCAGAGAGGGCCATGCCCCAAAGCTGTTTGCACACAGGATTTTATTCCCAAACTAGACAAAAGAGCCAGCATTAAAGGAACATTTAGGCTAGAAGTGATTATAATGCAATTGGAGTTGCTTTCACATTTCTTGCTGGAGCTGTTTCACAGATGGCAAAGCATCTTTAATTAGAGTTGAGGACCATCAGGAGCAGAGCACAGCAATATGCATTCTCTCCTCTTGTACAGAAGAGCTCTGGGATGCAGTGCTCCAATTACAGCTTGAGCAGGGGAGTTCTAATGAAATTATTTCTTTTGTCACAAACCCTTGACGTATGAAGAGCAAAACTTTTCATGGAACAGTACCAGGCACAAAGCAATTTCCAGTCAAAAAAACCAAATTAAATAAAAGACAGAGACAGGATGAGAGGCACAGAGAAGAAAAATAACAGCAGAGAAATTCAGTGCTTAAGGCACTCCCTTAACATGAGCAAGTTTTAGTTTCCCCTTTTCCTGGACAAAAGTCAATGTACCCACAGAAATTGCTTTAATGCCAGGGTACCTCGTGGCTGAGGTTATCATCAGTCTCACTGGGGGGCTGCTCTCTGTCTCCTGCTGCAGATTTTTATTCAGTGTAGACAGCTAACACCCTCTGGGCCTCGCTGGGAGATGCTCCCACTCTAAACTTTCCATGGAATACTCACCTTGGCCACGGGATCCCAACCCTCCTCTCCAGGCTGCATTGCACTGTATAAAATTGAACTATTTAAAAAATATTTTTAAATAGATGCCAGAGAAGACAATAGCACAGCTGAGCCTGGCATTCACCCTGGATAAGGCAGACAGGTTGAAGTCTTTATTCTTGATCTCTGGTTCTTCTTCCTGCCTCCTTTTGTGACTTAAAAACCAAACCAAACAAAAAAACCCACCAGATAAAAATCCCCAGATTCCAAACCCCATCCCCATCCCAATTAAACAACCAAAACCCACCAAACCCTAACCTAAATACATAAAGGTAATGGGGTTTGTTTTATCTCACTGTGAAACTGGATTCCCACCCCTTTTGCAGCAAATAATTTTTGGGCCAAGACCTGTTTCCTGTAGTTTTGTTTGTCTAGAGCAATACTGCACTTGCTCTTGAGTAACAACCACAGGAAGGGTTTTGACAGAAATTCCTATAAATGACTCAGTAATCTGAGCCAAGAAGGTTTTACATTTAGACTTTCAGACGATAGCTGAAAACTCAGGTTTGAATTTTGCTTCTGAGCTGAGGTCTGTGCTCACTCAGTCCAATATCTGATTGATTTTTTGAAGACTGGAAAACCTTCTCTTTTGATAATCCCTGTTGGGTCAGGCAGGACAGAGAACTTTGTCAGTATGATAAAATAACCCAAAAAACAAACAACAAAAAACCACCAAAACCCTCAAAGTACCCCCAAAGAAAGACCAAACCAGACATACCCAAAAAGCCCAACAGAACTCCCCCTAAAACTCAAAACAATCCATTCCCCCCTCCATCCTCACCTCTAATTAATGTTTTGAACAAAGCAAATTAAATTAGAGCTGGGATTTCAAGGCAACCACCTCTGTATTGGAAATTGTGTGCATTCAGGCAAGAGGCATTTGTTTTTCCTTGGATGCTTATCTTTTCCCAAAATGATGGATTTGCAGAAAGGGCAGCTGCAATGGCTGCTAGATTGGTTTTGTGCCTTTAACTGATTCCTGTCTAACTTCCTCAGTTTGATTATGATTAACTCTGTGATTTATGCCTTCTTGAAGTGCATAACTCTCTCCTTGTGACAGTTTCACAATCAGCTGCAGGGTCAAGGAGGAACCTCATCTGTGGGCTTATTGTAGATAAACCCCAAATGGTCTAAAGGTCTCCTTTTAAATAGAGAAGCCAACTTCTGGCAGGCAGCAATTGAGGAGGGGAAGTCACATGTTTTCCTAAGGTTGTTGAATATTTCAACATAAGATTTTATGGGAAAAAGACTTTGATAAGAAAAATTATGCAGCGACTGATTTGAGAGTGGTTTTGTTTTGTTACCAGTACAGGCAGAAGGGGATTAGTGAAATGAAACGATTTGGAAAGCAGAGATGAAAAATATGGTGTATTATTGTACAGTGCATTGTGTTAGGGAGCACAGGAACATTGATGGAATTCCCTGGCCCTGGGAAGGTGGTCCCAAAGGATCCAGAACACACAGCTGCAGAAATAAAGATGCAAAAAGTAACCAACATCTTGCAACTGGGGTGCTGTGCTGAAAATTCAAGTGTGAGCTCAGCTGCTTGCTTGGTCACATCTCCTGTGAAGGGTCACTCAGTTAAACCCAACCTCAACAAAGCACAAACCTCTGTGCCCAAACTTCAAGCCCTGTGCAAGGCACCCAGGCTGCTGTAGGGGTGCAGTGGTTGTTGTGCTCATGCTGAAATGTGGCATCCAGAAAGGTCACAAACCTGGAACTGTCCCCTTCCCAAGCTGCTGCTTTTGTTTTTCCTCAGCCCATGTTAAACACCTGCCTCAGTTATGAGCTCCAAAGACATGGACAAGCCAGGAAGAAGTGACCCATAAAACCAAGTTTGAAGGGTACAGAGCAGTGGGGAGAAGCACATTTGCAACAGCACTCCCAGTGCTGCAGGTGTGCTGGGGTAGGCAGAATAAAGTGACTTCCTGCCTAATAATATGACAGCTTGGTGGCATTGGGAGCACTGGTCACACACCCTGGTGGAGGAGGAAGCCTAAACCACTGAACAGCTCTGCTGAGAGGGGGCAAGGTTGAGATTTAATGATCTGGCTGAGATTAAAAATGGTCAGATTCCTCCAGCACTGGTCTGTAACCTCAGTGAAGCCCAGGCTGCTGCTCTACATGCTTGGCCCTGTGCCAGCTCCAATTTATTCTTTATTCCTTCAATGGTGCTGGTGCCATCCCACTGCAAAGCAGATGTTGTGCAGAAGATTCATTGTTAATTTTGTTGCTGAATTCATTTCCAGCTGGATCAGTCCAAAGATCTTGTTCAGCACACAGATGATACAGTCAACACAAATCTGTGGCCAGGGGTGGGGGAAACCCACTCCTTTTATTGACAGGCCCCAGGGATGCAGGTTTAAAATGAATGTGAAACAGCACACTCCAAGGAAAAACAAAGGCAGCTGGTAAGAATTAGGTGGTCTGGAAAACCCTTCCTCAATAGTTTTTGTTGTCCAGGTCTCAGCTAGGTGCCTTGTGCAAGATGGGCACAAATTCTCAGCCACACAAGACTGGGGTGAACATAAAGACACAGAGAACTTCCAAAAGAAGGCAGCAACTGGACTGTATGCCCATTTGTCTTAGCCAGAGAGAATGAGCCTGTCACTGCCTTGAGTGCAAGAAAACACACCCTAAAGGCTTTCCAGCAAGGAAATAAGAGGTGCTTTGAGCAGTTATTTTGTCTGCTTCCTTGAGGGAAGAGTCAAGCCTGAACGTGTAATGAGTAGCTGGAGGCTGAGCAAGCTGTGTGGGGCTGCTGGAGGGTCACTGTGTTTGAGCAAGGATTATTCAGGGCTGAGAAACCAACAGATTTCACTCCCACAGCTTTTATAGACTTGTTCTGTTTTCTCCAGGTTATAAAGCTGTTTTGCAGCCCGGGTCATTGACGTCAGCACGTCACATCCATTCAGCCTTGAATCTCTCCTGACAGTGTTTTTATGCACCTGTGAGCCAGCAGCACGTACAGGCACTGAGGAACAATGGTGAGAGAGGCTTTCATTGCCACCACGGAGGCAGATGCAAGCCTGGCCCCCAAGGAAAGGTTAAGTGGCCAAAGCACTCGAATATGAAGGATCTTTGAGACGAACTGCAAACTCCAAATATATAAAAAATAACTAGGAAAAAAAAAAAAAAAGGTAGCTTTTTTTTCTTTTGTAACAGGGAAAGAAATAATGAGCTTAAATTGCCAGGAAGGACAGTTAAAAGTTGACTCAAGATTAAAACTTTTTAACAGCAAGGATGGTAAAGCATGGGCCCAGTTTATTGAAAGAGAACTCTTCTTCAAGAGCAGATCAGGCAACCCTGTCATGGGTAGATGAGCTGCATGGAAAAGGAGGAAGATTTCTAGGATTCTTAGCCATCAATAGATTTAAAACAAGGATCTTTAAAGCTGAAGCATGGGCAGCATCACACTGCAGCCAATATAATAACACAGAGCACAGTCAGCCTCAGCTTGCAGTGGGGATGTTTCTCTTTGTGGCTTCAGGCACTCCACTGCTCTGCCTCATTTCTGCCACATTGAAGCTGAGTTCACTGCCTGGCCTCAAAATGTGGGAACGAGATTGATTAACTGGAGACAAGAGCTTTGAGGATCAATGTCACTGTTTGGGACAATTGGGAAGTGATTTTCTATGCCCAGGAAGAGAGTCTAGTTCATAACATTACTTGTCCCCTCTAGCTTACAGTCTATAAATTATTATTAAAAAAAAATATTCCTTGATAGATGAAAGCAGTAAAAATATGGGGAAAAAAAAGGAAGGAACTAGTCTTGCATTAATTACTCTATATATCAAACAGTGATTAGCAGTAGTTAACACCACACACAGAAACTGCTTTGGTTCAAATTTGGTCCTTTTCAAAAAATACACAAAATCCCCACACAAACCACTCAGCTTTCCTGTTACTTGCAGCAGCTGGCATTCTGTATGTTTACCATTTGTTTCTTTAAAAAATCACTGAAAAGGCCCACGAAAGCTCCATTCTTCAGCATTCAAAGATTTATATTGCTTTGCCTTGGTTCATACAAGATTAACTTTTTGAAGGCCAATGGAACAAAGATTATCTACCATTTTTTCATCACACATGATGACAAAATGCAAATTAGTCTCTATGATCATCAGAAATGTAGGGGAAAAACTGTCTAAACTATAGAGGAAAAATACACTAATAATATAATTATTTGAAAAGGGAGTAGCAAGTGTTAAGCAGTAATTGTTGAGTAGTCTACTCAACAGTTCAGTTGAGCAGACCAGTGATAGATGAGCTCTCCATGCCTAAAATACTCCCAGATATTCAAAATCCACTCAATTTACATGAGAAGTTTGATAATAAAAACAAATTAGCTTTTTAAAACTATCTTTGGGATGAGTTTTCCTGGGCACTGCAGCCAGGCAGGTAATTCACAGAAATAACACTGCCATGCTCAGGCACTGTCAGGAGCCTGATTGTTCTGATAAAAGCCAGGTCAGTCACAAAGAACATTCTCCCTCTGCAAGCATTTAGCTTTTATACCACTTTTCTCTTAAAATAATTATCCAAGTTAAAATGAAGTCTCTTCTATGTTTTATGTAGGTTCTGGAGACTTCAATTCTGTGGTTATTGTGGTCACCATTTCATAATGGAAAAGCATTTGTAAATCAAGTGTTTGAAATTATAATTGTCTGTATTGAAATTATTTTAATTGTGATGATATTTATGTATTTGATACTTTAAACTGCATATCATTCTGAAAATCTAGAAGGAGTAATACATTTTTTTGGTTACAGAATTAAGAGATGACACAATAAAACTAAGCTCAGAAAGAGCCCCTTGATCTGATACTAATCCTGAAGGACACACCAATGAATCTTAGGAATACCTGGATTTGTGTTTCCATCCTTTTTCTATAAGATGCCAAATGAAAAGCTTGCAGCCTCTTGCACTGAACAATGGTTTCTTTTCAATTCTGATCAGAACTCATATTTAACTCTCCATTATGAGGATCAGACCTTCCAGAAACGTGCAATTATCCTGATATTCAGAAAGGAAATAAAATCATGTCTGTTTTTGAGTAACACACCAGGAAATTGCTGGGGGCTTGTTCACCATTAGTTTGATTTTCCCTTCATCCAGGAATACTCTTGATTGCCCCAGGGCATGGACTATATTTAATCACACCTTTTCACAGGAGCACATTTACAAGCCAGTATTGCTGGACAATCTCCTGTGGCATCTGGATGTTGCACAAGCCATCCTCAGAGATACCAAGTCACCTACAGGTGTCACACTCCAAGGTATTCTCACTTTGCCATATACCTGTCACATTCTGCTACCTTTAGTCCTGCACTTAAGCTTGCAAGGTTTTCTAGGCTGGGACTGGTTTTTTTTTGCCTGCATGAGAACTCAGCTAACGTGGCTTCAGCTTCTGGATTTTCCTTTAGTTCCTATCACTTATTGCAAACAAATTTATCTGAAATGAATACAACTGCAGTAAAGTCAAAGCTAGCTCACCTCAGGGCGTGGAACAGATCCCAAAAAAACATAGCAGGGAAATAACTTTGCTGGGAACCACTTTGTCTCGTGGGTATCTGCCTCAAAATGAAGAGGGGTTTCAACTGGTCAGTAACTGGGAGGAAAAGAAATAGAAACTTTCATTGATACATTAAACCAACATACATATGGACACAGACTCATGGCCTCCCTGAGGAAATACCTAAAGAAAATACAGAAAGAAAAGCAGGAGAACAAAAGAGGACCACAAAAGATGTCTGGCCACAAATTAACGTTTTCCTCTTCCTTCTGATGAAACAGAGTGGCTGAAGCATGACCAGAAATCTTCACAAGGCACTGCTTTCCTGAGACCACCCTGAATAGGAAACATCTTTGTTAGCTTGCCACAACAAAACAACCCTGGTACCACATCAGCTCAGGTATCTCCAAAGGACATGCTCTCAATGACTGGATTTAGTTAAGGACACAAGACTCAGCTGTAAATATTTCAATAATTCTCAGTTTGTTCCCCTACTTGAGGCGTACAATCCTCTGCTTCCCTCACCTGCCAGGTACAAGGTGAGAGTCCTGTGACTGTGAACATCTTACAGCAGCTCCTGCTTTCTCCTGAAGCTGCAGAAACCAAACCCCTCAGGATAACTCAACCTGAGTCTAAAGTTTTCACATAACACTGCCAAGATTACCCTCACAATGGCCAAAAGCTTTCAATGCCAAATCAAAGTCTGTAGGAGTTCCCTGTGGATGTTTTCTCAAGCTTTCTTTTCATGTGGCTTGGAACACCTCCTGACCAATTATCTACTTACAGCATCAGCTGCCCATCTGTAAAACCTCTGGAGGCTTCTGTGTATCTCCAAGTTACATCCAGGCAGGACATTTTGATCCCACATCCCCCCAACTAAGTGAAGTTTCAAACCTGTACTCAGAGAATTCACATTTTGCCTTCCAGACATTTGGGTGGGTAAGGTAATACTGAAAATGTGCTGTAACAGACATTTAGCACACAAAGGAGAAGGCCCCTTCTGTTGCCTGTTTTGTCCCAGATGAAACATTCAGATAAACACGATGCTTTGTTTTCACTAAAGCACATCGTTTGGAATCAAGGTGATTTTGTTACACAGGACTCTAAGCCCATGGGAAATTCACCTGTCTAATAAAAGAATCAGCTCAGTCAACAAGGCTCTGTTTCAATAATCCAGGAATTTTGATTTTCTAAAGCGAGTCTTTGATGCTCAAAGGAAGTTTCATCGATAAGGAAAGTGCACACACAGACAAAAAAAAGATCCAAGTAGTCAAGTTTAACAAGTCAAAACAGAAAACAAAATGCTGTACACCACACTCCTTATTATTGCTGCATTCTAAATCTATTCCAGACTGCTCGAGATAATTTACTATTAAAGGTTATGGAAGACATTTAATTACATGCACATGGACTGGTGACTTTCTGTTTGAGTTAAATCAACGTGCAGATCCTTACAAAAGGACCACAGAAGGAAGTTTTCCTGTGATCTCAGATTCCTGTGGTGTCTGTTTGAACCTGTTGGGCTGAATGGTTTGTATCCAAGTGTACTGAGCAAGTTGTATGCTAAAGCTTGGACAAAGCCCTTTCATCCAGCCCTTTTCACCCTGGCACCTCACAATGAGTAACACACGAGTATTTATGGGACCAGCAATCAGCTCAGCATTCCAGGAATGTGTGCCACAGGATGGTGTTAACAAACATTGTTATGTCAGCTCCACAGAGGCTGCAGGGCATGAACAAAATCTCTGCTGTCTGCAGCAAACCAACAGCAGCCATTTCCACTGCGAGTACAAAATCCACACTGCTCCAGCCAGGCTGCTGGAGGAGCCCAGCATCAGTACAGTGTCACTCCTGGGATTCCCAGGCAAGGGATTATGCTTATTTGGGATAGTTTTAAAGTAAAATTCAAGCCAAGCACGTCATCATATGGAGTTGGAATGGGCTTAGAAAAAAGCTACTGACAGCAGTATTTTATATTCTGTCAGTAATCAAGAGGAAGAAGTAGGACCATCAAACATGCAAGTTGCTACAAACCCACTCAAAGAACAATCCTGGCTTTAGAAGCTTTTGTAAGAAACAGAGGAGGAGAAAGGATTATGTATTGACAAATGTTTAAAGATAAGGCAAATGAAAACAGGAGGCAAAATTATTGTGCTCATTCTCAGGAAATCCATGGCAGACTCAAGAAAGCAAGCAAAAATTCTTTTTTTCTGCCAGGCTTTTACTATGATATATATTTTTAAAATATACATCATTTTATGAAGTGCATCAAATTTTATTATCCAGTACATCCTATAGAAGTGGTTTATTAAACTGAAACACCTTGAGAGCTCACATATTCTCCTGATTTCCAGTAACTTTCAGTGCATTTCTTACATTTAAATACACAATACTCATTTCATAGTAAAAACAGTGAGGACTTCAGCTTAGTGTATTTAATGAAACACACACACATATTCCTCACTAAAATTCCTGTTCTAAGTAAAATAGGAACTACTTATATTATTAAAGTCCACTGAATACTGTTTCCCATTACTTAAAACATGACTAACCAACTGTTCTGGTTAAAAGTTTCCAGGCTCATTTTCTTCTTCAGATTGATTTTTTGTTTTAGTTAAATGTGAGGGAAGATGTAAGATTCCAGCCAAAACTACCCAATCATTACTAAAATCTAGCTCAGAAAAAGAAAAAAGATTTATTATTCTTTTTAAGAACAGCTTACTTACCTTCTTCCCATCAAGACAGAACATTCATCTGGGAGCAGCAATCCTGACACAGAAGAAAAGCAGCTCTTTACTTTGGTCTTTTATTTGTGAAAAGTCACCAAATTTGGCCACTTGAAAATTCACAGGTAACAGGAGCTCAAAAGAGATTGTTTCTTTTTACCAAATAATATAAAATATTCTTAAAGACTCACTCTCTGTTAGATGTTTTCCAGGTGTGGGCTCGTGAATACACTGCTGTTGAGAGACTAAACTTTGTTCTCCTCACCTGAAAGCTCTGGATCTTTGGCAACCACTTTGTTGCACCTCAGAGCCTGATTTGGCTGCTGAGTTAAACCTGCTATTACCAGAGAGGAAAGAAAAGCGAGACAAAGGAATGGAGGTTAAAGAGGAAAACAACACTTGGATCTTAGAGTGCAAATAAATAAATTAATCAGAGCAGGAATGGCTCAGTAAAGAGTCTCTGATTAAGACAGAGAAGACTGAGAACAGTGGTTTTTGGAGAAAATTAAATGAGTTCATGATGAGCTAAGGGACTGCTCCTACTCTGGGAAGAGCTGTTTTGTGTCCTGGATGCATTTTTTTTTTGTATTTGTTTTTAGGCAGGCAGGGAGAAGTGTGATAGTTTGCATCCTATCTACTCAGGAACCTCTTTCTGCAGATACAGCTATTACTTAGATTTTGTAGGGTCTGAAAGCATCTTTTCTTTCTTATGCTTACATTTTCAATCATTAGCAATCTGCATCAGCAGGTCATTAGCAATCTAGCCAATATTCATCCCTGTCTTTTGCCAAGTGTTTAGTTGCAATTAGATGATATCTTCAGGGTTTTTTTCTATCCACATTTTTTGGTTCAGTTGGTTTTGTCTAATGCCTTATCCCAGCTCTTCAATAGTACAGATACACAGGAGGCTGCTCTGGTTAGTGTTTTAAGTGGATCTTCATGGATCCTGCTGAAAAATTGTCAGGAGAACCATAGAGTTGGCGGAAGAAGTTTGGATCTGATTACAACTCATGTGGGTGGCCAATTTCCTAGAGAAAGCCAAGCCTAGCTCCCAGAACTGAGCAAGATCAGCCTCTAGGGACTTCAGGTTTGCCCACTGCACAGTCTCCCACAATCAGTCAGGAAAAGGTGCTGAGCTTTGCCTGACTTCTTCTGTTTCACTCTAGAAAGATTTCTCAGCATTTAAAAAACCAATATAATTTCAAATAGAAGAAGCACAGGCAAAGAACCCCTGCAAGTGTAGCTACAGAGACCTCCAGTGTAAAAGCTGGATTTACAAGCTCTAATAATGGATTGTTCCTTAATAAACAGCTTGGGGAAGGGATCAGGCAGAGGCAGCCCCGATACGCTCTCACTATTGGCAAGTTCACAGCACACCAAATGTTAAGTCAAAGGAAACACAACAATGTTATCTAAAACATGCAAAGGGCATGAACTGATAGGGATAATGGCAAATAGACTATATAAATAATCTTAAGAAGGTGTTATTAAAAGCCAACACTTCTATGCAGCCAATGAAATGTGAGATACGGTGTTGTTTGCCATTCCCTTTCAACTGGACTATAATGGGACCTGCTGATTTCCCTGCTCTTTCCCTCAACATCAGTAAGAGAGGTTTCACCAGGGCAAAAAAACCTTACAGCTGGTGCTGGTCTCTGTGTAATGCTCATTGTGTAGTGGAACTTTGGAGTGCTAACCAGTGTTACCTGCCCCAAAACTCGACATGGCTAGCAAGAAAAATGAGCAGCAAGCTGCCCAGCACTTGGGCTGCTGGAAGTAGCAGCAGTTCCCATTTTGTGGTGAGTTTTTCTTGGGTGCTCTACCTTCCCTAAATGCTTTGAAAAGGAGTATTCTGACAATGACATCTTAGTTTTCCTCACTCTTATCTTCTTGCCAATAGATCAAATTCTTAGCATGTCCCCTCATTGTGTCTCTCCAGGGAGAAATGTGTGCATTGTAGAAGCCAGGTAAAGTTTGAACCCAACTATGTTATTATGCAAAAAAAAAAAAAAAAGCAAAAAACAAACTGAGAGAGATAGAGACATTTCTGTTCCAGACCTAACAGAAATTTAAAACATTTTCTCCAAGAGAAGAGATTCAATTTCTTGTCACTATTCTGGAAAACAGAAATGAAACAATAAAAACTGTTCCCCAATTTCCTTTCTTTTATGTCCTGTCTAAGAAATTTGGCTCTCCAGGTTTCAGGTCACATTTACAGATATAGACATAGAACCCTTGCAGTAATTATCATTTTAAAAAGTAGCTCTCAGAACCATTGACTAGACAAAAACGGATGTACAAGTCCCAAGAGGAAAGAAAATGTTTCCAGGAATTGGAAACAATTCTTATTCAAAGTCTGACATAGAAGCCTAGCTCTGTTCATTGTCATTCCTCCTCCAGAGAAATAGAATGAGCATTTTTCTCTTCTTGCAGTGACACAAACAAACATGAATGGACTGACACTAGAAGAGGTACTTCCAGTTACAAGCCTCAAATCAAACCAAACCTATGCTCTCAAAGTATAATGGAGTTCTCCTTATTTTTGCTTACGGCATAGATAGAGTATCAATTATCACCTGTGAAGTGAATTTTAACAATGAGTATTTACATAAATTCAGTTCTCTCTCCCATTTTAAGACTGATGGAGCAGCAGGGAGGTGAATAGCAAGAGATTAATTTCCTCTTTCACACAAGAGTCTATTGCTATAGGACAAAGAAACACTACACCTAAGAGGGCCATGCAGAGAAGAAAAAGTATTGGTTTGTGTGGGTTTTCTTTTAAACAAACTAAAACAAAATGCAATTGCTGTTCAGTCCGTGGATTTTTATTAATAAACTGCGGCTGATGCTGCTGGCACTTTGCTTCTGTTATTGAGATGAGTCCTTCCAGCTTCCAACTGTGCTGGTGTTTTCTCTTGGGAAGGGATATGGTCTGCAAGAGTTCCATTAGTCTAAAAGAGAAACATCTGCTTCGAGGATGGAGCAATCTATTGGCCCAGCTCAGCAGTAGGTTCCGTGCAGCTGGTCAACTCTGCCCTATCTTGTGTGCGTCATGGAGACCAAAATGAACCAGCATTTACTGGTTTCCAGTGCATTCTTAAAAGGAGATATGATTCAGAATAAAAAGATGGTTATGTTGGCCATTTTCCTTTAATGTAGCCTTGAGTTACAAGGGTGCGTTTTCCAGAAAGACAATACTGTTGAACAAGGAGGAAGGAACAGGCAAGTTGTTACTGCCTTTTTTACTGGATGTGGAATTCTAAGTAACTGCATCCAAAACCAGGCCAGAAAATCACCAGGGTGGGACTACTTGAAGGCTGATTTGGCTTTAAAGTATGCCGGTGGCCACTTGTTGTAACATTGAAAGGTAACTTTGCCAGTAAATCTTGAAAACTCTGTTCATGTAATTGGAATTGCCTCCACATCATGAGGTGCTTAATAGGTTCTGTTCCACATAAAAAGGCCCTATGGCACAGTCTCTGCTTCCTATGAAACATTAGTCATGCTTAAATGTGTTTTTTCAAGAGATTCTTTCTAACTTAACAGTAGAGGTAGCCCTTAAAGTATGAGCTACATAGAACTGCAATTCTTAATTCCATAATTCATAATTCACAAATGTGTCATTCGATTTTATAACAGTGAAAGTTCCTAAAAAAACAGCTCTGTCGAAAAAGGGCTCGATTCATTTCTCTGTTCCACTGCTTTAACTGCTCCAGACATCCCTGTGTGCAACCCAGACTGCTAAATCTGATGTTACCTCCTTGACTTAGGTTATTCTAACAAAACTGGTTGGCAAACCTCAACAATTCTGGTTCTGTCTGTGGTACATTGATAATGTGGGTTGTTTTAATAAGGATAAAAAAGTCTGGGAGAGGAAAACATTCTTGTGTCTGCAAGTGTGCTCTGCAGTGGTTATCTAGGTGGTTTATGCTGCAGCCCATACAGAGGAATATTTGTTTTGCTGCAAATGTGTGCTTTTATAAGGTGTTTTGGGATCCACTGATATGGAAAAAAATTACGACTTCCTGCATAGCTTTTTTTCCAAAACTTATAGGAGAAAGAAATTTCTGGTGAATTTCCACACACTGCCATCAGAATCCTGAATTTGCTTATATAGAGCTCCAAGGATTTTCTCCCTGTAGATGTAATAACAGCATTTTATCTCAGGCCAGCCACGCACAGCTTCCACACCCAAACGAACCTTCCCTAATTCTCTGTCAGATCACACAGAGAATATAGTGCTGCAAACAAGTTCTCTCTTCTCTTCACCCTGTAAACATTACAGGCCCACTAGGAACAGCAAGAGCAGCATAGTAAACTAGGAATGCAAATCCACACGTATTTTACAGAAGAAGGTTTTATACGCAGAAAATGCAATCAAAATAACCTGCTATAAAAAGACACTTTGTGAGTCAATCCAGTAGAGACAAGAAAAGCTCTCTGGTGGAAGGAAAGACCAGCACTTACACTCGTGTTTTCCCTGTTACTAGTGGTGTTGGGAAGAAAAAAATATCACTCTAACATAATTTTTAAGGTTAGTATTTGTCTATTTTAAATTTTTTTATCTTACCTCTAGCAGATTGAGAGTTGCAACACCCTCACCATCTGCTGTAAATTCAGAACTTGGATGGCTTAATGCCAAACCCTCAAAGAGCCATCAGTTTGTGTATCAGACTATAAGATATTCTTTATAGTTTTCAATTTCAGAACCTTGCTTAAAGCTGGTTTGGATTATTCTTCAGGTCCCAGAACTTGCTCAGGCTTGTCAGCATCACATTAACTATGTGTTAGATCCAATCTTCCCGTTTGATTCTATCTCTCCTTCGAACATTTTTTCCTTTTGTTTTGTCATGGATACACATGGTTCCAATTAATATCTCCCTCAGCTTATCTTAATAAAGCCAGTACACTGCTGTTGAGGAGCTTTCTAGAAAAGCTCTGCTGTCACTGAGAGACCCTTGTCCATCCATCACCACTCTCAAAGCTTCAAACCATGTCACTGCTGTATTGGATGACAACCATCCCTGCACTCTCCCTGGATTTGTGACTCAGGGCACAAACTCCAGAAGACAGGACAAAACTATGTTCTTTTACATGTATCAGAGACTAATATTAATTCTATAAAGGATAACTCTAAGCAAAGGATGGGGAAAAAACCCAAAAAACCAAACAAACCCAAAAGAACCCACAGCAGAACTAACATGTTTTATAAAAGAAAGATGCTTTTTCCTTGCAATATCTGGATAAAAAGAGACATTTTGTACTATCCAGCTGGAATAAACAACTGCCATTCTCCCACATGGGTAACCCTGAAAACACTTGAAAGCAAATTTCCATTGAGTAATGTGGTATTTAACTTTGGGGTTTGTTTGCCTTTTTTCCTTCTCTTCTTGTACAACTCAATCCAGCCCATCCAATGCAGTGGATGTCAGAGCAGACACTCACACAGATCACAATAAAAAATTGTTTACCCCTCTAGGGACCCCTAATAGTTTTTGCTCAGCATGCACATAAGCAAACTCTGGCTGAAAATCCAGTTATTGTCCCAGTGAAAAGTGAGTGAAGGATTGTGTCGCATTCTGTTTGGCTTTATTCTTCTAACTTATTTTTTTAAAACGGTTGAGAATTGTGAACTGGACATCCAAAGCTAATTTGTAAAGTCCTCAAGGCTCCAAGATCTGGCTCAGCTAGAACAGTTTTCATCCCTATCATCAGACTTTCTATTTCTACCTTCAAGTGTGTTTTTTCTAGGCTGGATAATACATTATCCCCATGTTACACAGAGGTGGAGTGCTGGGAGGAGATTTGCCCAAGTCCTCACAGAAAACTGTCTTCAGGACTGAGAACACAGGTGGTAAAACTCAAATTTTCTCCAAAAAACATTTTTCTGCTGTTAATAAACTTTTGACAATTGGCATCATTCACCAGCCTTGATTTCATTTCCTGTTGGAAAAACGGAGGCAAATCATGCTACTAGCAAAAGTTCTTGGAAAATTAATAAACTAGTAAATTAAACAAATGTTTGAAAAACAAACTGATAAAAAAAAACCTAGGAAGATTAAGGAAGCATGAATTCACAGGAAGGGGGAAAAAAAATCTTCTGAGAACAGTCGGTACTTTTTGGTTTTGTGGCAAATTGTTTATAACCAGAAATGGATATCAGCAAATATTATTACTGGATGCTGGACGCTGTGCTCACGCTCATTGGATGGCATTTTTTGGCAGGCAGGTCCAGGCAGCTGCCAGGAAGTGTCAGGGTAGGGTGGATGATAGAAAATGTGAGCGTGGGAAGAGGGGGGTGGTTCCAGTGCTCCCAGAGACACGTGCCACCTCCACTGGAGTCAAACCAGAGCAGCCTTGCGTTGGGTCTGACTGGGGTAAAGCTCACAGCCCTTACAGTGCTGTGCTTTGCTTTGGTAGCTGGTGTTGATAACAGAGCAGTGTTTTGGCTACTGCCAAGCTGTGCTGTCCCTGTGACATTCCTTCCCCCACTGAAGGGGATGGGGATGGGCAAGATCCTGGGAGGGGACACCAGCAGGCCAGCTGAGCCCAGTCAGCCAGAGGGATATTCCATCCCATATGACATCAGTTCAGATATATAAGGGAAGGAAGAGAGGAGGAGGGGGAGGCACTCAGGGCTGGTCCACGTTTGCCTCCTCGAACAACCACCACGCGTGCTGGAGCCCTGCTTCCCAGAGAGTGTCCGGACATCGCTGCTGATGGGAAGTAGAGGCTGATTGTTTTTTCCCCTCTGCTCTTGCGCGCGCAGATCTCCGCTTGTTTCTTCTTTCTGCTGTAATAAAACTGCCTTATCTCACCCTGCTGGTCCTTCTCCATATTGTTCTGTCCCCTGTTCCAGTGGGAAAGGGAGTGATGGAGTGGCTGAGTGGGCACCTGGCGCCCAGCCAGGGTCAACCCACGACAGAAACACCAGGACCTGAGCAACTTGGGATTGCTGTCGTGTGCTGGAGTCACCTCCACTGTGAAGGAAAAGGGCAGGAGGGCCATGGAAGCCAGCAGGATGACTGGGAGCACTGGAGCAGCAGGATGACTGGGAGCACTGGAGCAGCAGGATAATCCCCTCTGCCCAGGAAGCCACCCTGATGCTCTCCATAAAAACACACCCTTCCCTTGGGATAGCATTTAGAATGTGGGTGGCAATCCCCCAAGGAATTTCTTCACGGCTGACGTTGCATTTAGCTGATTATAAACAGCATAATTTGGGGGAAAAAATTGGAATAGTTTTAGAGGTGGATGAGTTTGGATGGGTTTAGAGGTGGATGATATTGCTAGCACAAAAGAAAATCAACTTTCATTCCTGGAAGAGGGGGGTCTGGCACCTAGGAATCCTACACATAAATAGAACATGGCTTGTCAAATCTGAAGATCTTTCTTGACAAGATACTTAACCTTCATTAAAAAAAAAGGACCATTTAAAAAATACATTCAGATACAAAAGTTTATATTATTATCTGTTGTTTTTGAAGCACAGACCACTTACTTCAATATTTCATTTTCAATTCTAGTGCCTTAAGTTTTATACATTTTTGCAATATCATACAATTTCCTTCTTCGCTAAAATTGTTAAAATTTAAAAATATATAGCTTTTCATCTCCAACTAAACCTCGTAAACTGGTGCTTAAACATTATAAAAATGGCCACTGCAAATGCAAGCAAGCAGGATAATCACAAAATAAAACCGTTACTTCTTGATCATAAAATAACACAAAAGCCAAGGAATAAATGTAAAGCGTGGACAATGTGTCAATGACAACATTCACTGCTAATCCATCATTCTCATATTGATTACCCATTTGATCTCATGAGTAGTCTCAGGAATCCAATTAATTTTAATTAATCATGGGGCAAAATATATTCATGTGACTCACAGTGGCAGCATTTTGCCCCAAGGATGTGAGGCAAAGCACACAGAAGTGAGTGGAAAGATCAGAGTTGACTTTAATGGGCTTTGGCCTGGGTCCATAGCGTGAAGCTTATTCACCAGAATTAGCTCCAGTCAGCTTTGTGAAGACTCTTAGTCTTTGGAGGGGCTGGAGACTCAGCTCCAAAACTTCTGATTAATAAAAAAGATGAAGACCTTACTGAAAAGCATGCCAAGAACACATGCAGACAAATAAAACCCTTGAAGAGGTTTGTCTGCAGCTCCCCAGAGCGCGAGGAGCCCTGCCAGGTTTGCCTGTGATAGCTGAGGCACAATAAAATGTGTTTTAGTGCAGCAATGCCCTGTGACGCACGAACCTCCTCTTCCCACAGGTGTTCCCTGAAAGCCAGGGAGCTCTTTTGATGTTTATTGACAGTCAGCCCAGCTTCCAAATGAAAATATGGTTGTTAGGATTAATAAGTTTGCTCTGCCATAAATCCCCGGGTTCTAGGTGAGAGAATGAAATGGCAAACAAATATTGAAAAGGTCAAAAGCCCAGACGGCTGAGACACATCTATCACTCACCTCTGGATTCACACTGTCGACATCTCAGAGCAACAGGAACTGTGCTGCTGCTGTTAATATTTAGCACAAAAATGGTATTTCAGTCTTACTTCAATTTTCCTATGTTGTAGCAAGAGTTCTGTGAGAATTCACCTCCAGAACTGGTAGTCCAGGCATTTCTGGGTTCTTTCATTTTGTTGCCATTTGCCTTTTAAAAAGCACAACCACTTTCCAGAAGCCTGATTATGTTTTGCCCTGACTCCAGGGACTTTTTTTTCCTGGGGAGCAGGAACACCTACAAAATCCTTAATTAAACAACTCTTATGCTATCATATGGCAAAAACACAGAAACACTGTGGGCACTTTGTCAAGAAAATGTGCAAAATAGATTTCCTTGAAAGGAAAGTGATACTAGGATCAGCCCTAGTTCAATTCAAATATTTCTAAGCAGGCAGCTAAAGGCTGAATCAGATATTTTATGAGGAAATCTATGTTTTATTATATCCCACTGTGAATCTTATTTGAGAGAGTTCAAATCCTGGAAAGGTATCTTGACAGAATTCTTCAGTTTTCTTCCCATTTGCCTCTGCACATAACTGCTCAAATCTTCCTGTAACCCTTTAATCTGCTGCGTGAAGAAAAGTAATAGAGCAGAAGAATGAAACTTCTCTTTATCATTCTAGCACGGCTCTGTCACAGACAAATCTCCATTTTACAGTCACACACCTAACAGTTAACAAATGCATCTTGGTGTCTTCCCACATAACAGGTCAGAAAGTGATCCAAAAAAGCCTGAGCTGAAGGAAAGCAATCAGTAATTTGCCTAGTCCTGACTGTCAGCTCTCTATCCAGGTACTCGGTGTACAAAGTTTGATGTGGCCTTTCAACACCTCAGCTCAGCAGAGGGCTCATTTTCTAACTGCAGATGCAATCCAAGGAGAAGCAAATTGCTCACACTGAGCTGAGACAGTTTCTGAGAGGTGAAAATTGAGCACAGGTCTCTGAGCTCCAGATGTGGGGCCTTGATGATTCTCTCTTGCTGGACATTTCTCAAACACATCCCTTTCCTCGTGTCAACAGGAAGGGTTCTGCTATCGAGTTCTCAAGTCCCTCATTTCTCAGGAGGTTGCTGTTTTTTGGAAACACAGAACAAACAGTCTGCCATTTTCTATTACTCTCTTACAATTTAAATTATTTGATGTTCTCTTAGAAGCCTAAAATTGATGGACCTGAAATTTAATTTGGAGTCATCTTTGATTTGGTGATGACAATCATGTTCACTGTGACCCATTGCAATATAACTTTTCCAAACATAGTTTTTCTTTTTTTTTAAGAATACCAAGTTGCTTTTATTAAGGTCTAGCATTGTGCAACAAATAACATGTTCTTAATTCTGTCTAGTATTTTAAAGGAACAGAAAGTGCCCTACTGCACTTGTAATTGTGCTGTTCAAGGTTTTCACAGGTTCCTCTGGTGAAAATACGATGCATTACTTTTTAAAATTTTGCAGATATTTCAGACAGAAATAGACAGAAAAGAGAAACTAAAGAATCTTTTGCTGATGAATATCGTTCTAAGCACTATAAGATTCTTATGTTGATAATTTCTGTCTCTCACTCCAGCTCTTTGCCACATTTTACCTGTTCCTGGGCTTTGGTAAACTGAGGAATCTCACTTTGAATGCAACTGCACGAAAATGAACAAAATTTAGATGGTATCACTTAGCTGCCATTGGGGCAACTAATTCAATGTTAAATAAAGCCTGAGTTTACAAATAAATTTGTGAAGGGAACAGTTTTATTCTTCCATCTCACCTTAGGCTCAAAGCCTGATTCCACATGGCAGCAAGATGGAGACAAGAATTGAGAAGACTTTTTAAAAATACAAGAACGGAATGGGCCTGCCAGTGTCTCCCTTTCCCCATCTTCAGTTAGAGGCAAACACACCCAACAGAAGTTCATGAAGCCCTGTGTTAGCTACATAAAGATCTGGGATGAGTATCAGATGAGTATTTTTGCTATTTCAATTGAAAACCTGTTCCATTACATTTATCCTCCCATTGCTACACATTGTCTTTTAATTTCCAGTTCAATTCTAATTACGGGCCATGTGCATTAATCTGTCCTGTTATCACCTTTCCTGGTTTATCAACTTTTCCTGGACAGACATCCCCAGCTACCAGCCCCAGTTCTAGGCCCACCAAATTCTGCCTTGGACTTAAAATATCTGTCTTGTTGAAAGTTTTATTGAAACTGGAATAATATCTCAGAAAAAGAAAAAAAGTCGTGGTTCTGATGAAGTGCCACTTTCCAACACGCACATAAACCATTTCAACAAATAATTCCTGACCACATTTATTACATAACTGAATTTTTAAAGGTACCTCAGAGAATAAGTTAAATAGAGCCCAGTTATGTTTTCTGAGAAATCTCCCAGCTTCCTGATTTTCCTGTGGTTATATTCCTAAGTAGCATGCAGCATTATATGGGCTATGGTTTGCTGAGCAACTGAAAGCATTTTTGATTTCCCTGTTTTTAGCCAATCCATATGAGTTCAAGGTGAAGTTCAAACATTGCTGCCATATTTTGACTGAAGTAGACTCAGCTCCCTAAGGGCAGGGAAACATGAAGAAATTCATGCATTAGGAAAATGGAGAGTAGCTATGTAAGTAAAAGATCACTTCTTTTTTCTTTTTCTTTAATAAGGAAGAGCAAGAAGATGATGAAAACCCTACTAACTTTACACCCCAACTTTAACCAGACACTGGGTTGGCTCTGGTGCTGTATTTTCCTCATGTCACTTACAGTCACCACGTTCTTGTATTTTTAAAAAGTCTTCTCAATTCTTGTCTCCATCTTGCTGCTGTGTGGAATCAGGCTTTGAGCCTAAGGTGAGATGGAAGAATAAAACTGTTCCCTTCACTAATTTATTTGTAAACTCAGGCTTTTTACAAGCATTGAATTAGTTGCCCCAATGGCAGCTGAGTGATGCCATCCAAATTTTGTTCATTTTCGTGCAGTTGCATTCAAAGTGAGATTCCTCAGTTTACCAAAGCCCAGGAACAGGGAAAATGTGACAACAGTCCCACCTGGAAGACTGGATTTCCTACCTGGGGAGAAAAAACTGCCCCTTTTCCAGATCTGCTCACAGTTGCTTTTCTCAAGCCCAAGACTGGCATGTGGAAGGAATTGTGACCCCGTGAGGTGAGGATCAGCTCTCAAAAAGCTCTCAAAAGGCCTGGTGAGTTACTAGAGAAGCGATGATGAGTTTCTACAGAAGTTCCTGTGTTTTCAAGGGCTGAGGATTGTTTCCTCTTTGCTAGAGGTCAGCTTTTCTCACAGCCTGGTTGCACTGAGCTGCATTCAGTGCTGTGAGCAAGTGCAGCTCAAGGGCACAAGAGCAAACAGGAGGACACACTCGGTGTGAACACTTCACTGAGACAACAAGAAACCTTCCACTCCACATTTACAAAGTTCCTATCCAGTCACTGCCCTTTAAAAAGATTACACCGTGATCAGGGAATGTCTAGCTGGGGAGGAAGTTTGTTTTTCCAAGCTGTTGAATGTGATAGGGTGTTTTTCTTGAAATCATAAATCTGCTGACTTTTGTGGAAGCTTTTGGAAACTATGAAACATGCAATTGTTTCAGTGAGGGGTTTGCTGAAAAATGCCTGATGGTTATCTTTAAATTATTAGTTTAACTGAACAGGAGAAGTTGAATAGCTATAGATGGATAGATATTTTGCAGGGAAATACCTGGTTGTATCTGCATCATTCATCTACAGTTCTCAGCTCTCCTCAAAGCCCAGCAAAAAAAAAAAGTGCTCTGGGCATCACTGGTTAACAGTAAGGGATTTAAATGCATTTAAAAAGCCATACCATGAGGAATCTCTGCAAGTACAGAGTTAATATAAGCCTTTTGTCGGGTCCAAAACCCATGCAGTGAATGATAGCTTTGGCTTATCACTAGACAAGCAATTTAGTGCTTGTCTCTGACTCCCAACATCCCTTAAATGGTGACTGTGAGACCACAACTGCCTTGAGCTTTTCATTGTTTAATGGCAGTCTTACGTAAAGGAAAAGTGGATTCAGACTTGAGGAGAAAGGGACAGAGGATCAAGGGCATACAAGATTTTATTTTCCCCTGCATATCACAAAGTTTTCTTCAGTGTTACTGCTGGGATCAATTTTTTTCTCCTGAGGGATAAAATTCACCTCATCAGTAAGATCCAGGAGATGGTAACAATACAGCCTCTCAAATCTACAGAAGTCCAAAGGGTTAAATTTTATCTTCACCTTCAATTATGCCTATTATCAATTAAGCCAAAGAAATAACAATCCCTAATCTACCCTTATCTGCCATTAGCATGTCCCCAGCTCAATGTGCTTTATAAGCACGAGCTTTGGCTCACAGCTGCTGTGGAACAGGACCAGGCAGGCTGCATTGCTGCTCCTTTTACTGACACAGAAGCTAAAGCAAAAGGGAAATGGTGCACCTGCTGATAATCCCCCCAAACTCCAAAGAAACATTTTCAGAGCTCTCAGAAGGCAAGAACACCTGGAAAGGGGAAGGACAGTAAAGGTAAGACCGTGGGGTTTAATACACCTCCCTGAAAGCATGAGAAGACTGAGATAAACAGAGGAAAAGATGTGTGAGAAACTATTTTTAAATTTTTTTAATTTTTTTTTTAGTAGTCAGGTTGGGAAATCACACTCTGCTGTTTTCAGGGGAAAAAAAGTAATCCTTGGTGCTGATTCAAGAAAATTAGTGAATTTTCTGAATTTCATTTCAGAGGTGCCCCTTTTCCACGCAGATGAACACAGTGTTTATCTGCACTGCAAACCCATCCTAACAGATGAGGAAATTCATTGGGCTGAGCGTGCCAAGGGCAGCTCCTGTGGGGAGCAGCGTGCAGGGGCCTCACAACCATCACCATGTCTGATCAATTTGAAGCCTGCAGCCCAGCAGGGTCATGTGAGGAGGCTGCCACTATCAACCCAGGACAGGAGCTGAGTACATCTGCAGTGACAGGCTTTTGCCCCTTTGGTTGTCACACCTGTAACATTCAGTTTTATCCAAATGCAGGTGGAAAAGTCCCTTCTAAAGACAAATAATCTGCTGTTTCTCAGACAGCCCTTTCTGCCAGTCATACAGTGAAATAAACATTTCTTCTATTTACTAATGCTGTTCCCAAATGAAGTTTTATCAACATTGGTATAAAATCTATTATTTTCAGTGTAGGCCAGCAATAAGGTCAAACTAAATGCATATTCAATGAATAATTTTATTATATGACCAAAACAATATCTTGAAATTAGTCAAACTAGTTCCTGTGAAGTGACCTGAAACTCTGTCCAGGATTTATAATTTCTATAAATTGGTAGGGGTAGGAGTCAGATGAAAAGCATGATACAATTGAATGCTTTTGTTAAAAACATTTAACACTAAATTTTTCAATTCAATTAAACAATTGCAGCTATAAATTTTCTGCAGGAGGCATTATTTCCCACACAGTCCAGAAATTACCTCTGGGAGTTCATTTTCCCCCAGACAAAGCATGAATTCTTTTGCAGTCTATGTGAATATCTGTGTGTGAGAGTGCAGTTTATAATGCAATAGATTGTTTAGCCTCCTGCAGTTTACAAATAATAGAAGGAAGTTCCTTTGCTTCACTACAATGGCATCTTTCTGTAGCAGAGAAATAAACCTATTTACAATTTGAAGTAGGGGCCAGCATTTCATTAACTACTTTTCTCAGACCAGGACCAGGAATATTTATGGAGTTTTAAAAAATGCTGTCATGTCATGTAAGTGTCTTAATAATGAAACGAAACATTTCTAAATGGTAAGGAGATTGTGTGTGAGACAATGGCTTGATTCAGTGTGGTGACTGGAAGTGCATTTCAGTGCTGGTGCTACAGGTGAGAGATGTAAATCATCACAAGGAAATAAACAGCCAATTGTTCTGGTTTTACTGCTCTCACTTGCTGCCACCTATGGCAAAGTTCCTTAGGAAAAGAAGATATTCTTGTGCTGCACCCAGGGTCACAGGGTTCAGTTTCTGGTCTGTCCCAGGGTTATTTGGTGCCTTCAGTGTGTTTATCATAACTCCATTAGCAAAATGGTGACATTAACATTTCTACCCTTTCTCTCTTTTGTTTAGATTGTCAGCTCTTCCCAGCAGAGTGTTCCAGAGAAAAGACCTCTGGTAGCATACCTAGAATTTCTTTCAAAAGCTGAGAGAAGAGGGAAAGCACAGGCTACAGAGTCAGGATGAAATTCCTGGTAAATACAGACAAATTTTCCTAAACTTCCTTGCTTACCTATCAGAATACAGAAACATAATGCAAAAACCTCTGAAAATGCTGATAATGATAATACAATAACGACAATTTAAAAATTATCAGTTTCTCTGAGATAAATTGCTAAAATTAACATACCAATTCTAAAAAATTTCAACAGTACAAAAATTTCAAATGAAACATTACAGTTTTTTGTGGCTTGGTGTCTCTATTTGGCCTTCCCCCAAAAAGCACATAGTTTGAACTTTGTAATTTTGATTGCTTTTATGCCAACACTCTTTTAAATAATATTATAATAACTACAATACTATATTGAAAAAAACAAATCGCAATGAAATGGAAACATTTGCAGACTTTTTATCATTTGGGGAATTTCTACAATTCTGCATTTCCCACCAGAAATCCACTTGACTGACCATGATTTTGTCTTAACCTTTTGGTCCTGGGAACCAAACAATGGGAAACTTGAGCAAGCGATAATTTGTGGACCAAAAAATGAGAGAAACTCACAAAAACTGCACTATAAATATATTGGGACATATGCAAATTGCCTGGATAACTGTAATTCATTCTGTTAAAGGCCTGGTGGGGAATAGTTAAAGAATATCCCTCAGTGTGAAGGTTTTTGGTACACAACACAAACCCTGTGTGGAGGGAAGACAACAACTCTCCAAGCCTGCTAATGGTGCATGAACATCCCCATTTTTTCCCATTGGTGTGAGCACTGTGTTATCACCTACCCACGTCAGATAAAAACTTTCCCAGGACATTGCTGCAACGAGGAATTACAGAAATGATGAAGGCACAGTCGTAAATCCAGGCAGGGAACAACACTCTGCTCCTTTCCTAGCAGCCATCAGAGCCAAATGTTGGAGCAGATGAAATGTAAACTGCAGTTCTGTCACACATACTTTTGAGATGTGATGTCCTGGCCAAAGAAAGATACAAACTTGTTTATCTTAAAAAAAGAGACAAGAACACTGACCTTGAAGATCAGATCAAGTATAAAGTGGCCTAAAATAACAAACAGAATGTATGTCCTATCTCCAAGATTCATTCCTCAAGTTTACACATGAAACTTATAAGTGATTCTTGAGAGGCTGATCCTGTGAAACGCTCTTGAGAACTCAGAGGCCAAGGAACTGCCAATGGAATTTTGGATGCTCAGCACCTTCCAGGATCACTCTGATGGGAAAAGAAGAAAAGCAAAATGCCCCATTAGATTAAAATCAAAGGGTTTAATACAGATGGCAGGATGCTGCTCTATCTTGCTTTTAATGGGCTTATTTTTGGAGCGAGAAAGGCTTGCCCTCAGTTGAGGAGGGCGAGGTTAGGAAACACTTAAAGAAACTGGGCACACACAGGGCCATGGGATCTGATGGGATGCAGCCATGAGAGCTGAGGAAGCTGGCTGATGGCCTTGCTTGATTATCTCTGAAAGGCTATGGCAATTGGAAGAGCTTCCTGCGGAATGGAAGAAATAAATGTCATCTCTATCTTCACGAAGAGAAGGAAGGAGGATTTAAAGAGCCACAAGTTGTTCAGCCTCCCCTGCATCCCTGTGAATCTGGTGAAGCAAATAGTCCTGGAATCCTTTTTCAGACCATGAAGGATATAAAACTTACCAGGGGCAGTCAGGGTGAGTTTCCAAAGGGCACACCATGCCTGACCAAGCTGACAGCCTGACTAGCTTGGTGGATGTCAGGAGAGCAAGGGATGGAGTTTACCTGACTTTGGCAAGGCTTTTGACACTCTCTCACATAACATATCCTCAGATAAATAGTTTAAATGCAGGTTAGGTAAGTAACAGGGAGGTGGATTGAAAACTGGCTAAATGACTGAGCCCAGAAAAGTGTCCTCAGCCACTGAAAATCCAGCCGGAAGCCAGTCACTAGTGATGGATCTCAGGGGCTGATACCGTGTCCTTATCCTCAAATCCCTTCCTTAATGTCCTGGGAAATGGGGCAGAGGCCATCTGCAGTGACAATTATAAGAGTGAGTTGTATCCAGGATGGTTGTTTTGGTGTCCAGAGGGACTTGAACAGATTTTGAAGACATTGAAAACCTGACTACATGGGCACTATGCTGGGCAACCTGCTCTGTGTGACCTTGCTCTTTTCTAACTTAACTGAGTCTGTGGCTCTATAATCTGAGATTAGTTTGAATGTAAAATCCACAAACAAACAAATAAACAGCAACAAACCCCCAGGTAACAGGCAAGGGTAAGAAAAATCATGACAATACCTTTTTCTTCTAACTTGTCTGCAAGACCCAGAGAAATAATGTCTATTTTCTGAAATGTTTTCCTGCTAGGTTTTTTTATTTATTATTATTTATCTATTCCAGCCATTTTGGTGACCCTGCCATATCCAGCTCCTAACTAAAACTGTGCATCTGCAATTCATTAGTGTGAATTCTAATCTCAAGCTTAAATACTAATGCAAAACAAATTCTAAATCTTGCTTCCACAAGCAGTTTCTCTAGAAACATAGGACCAGAATTAAGTTTGCATAGTCAAGGATATAAAACCTTAGAGATTGTGATCAGTCTTAAACCATAAACACAGCTTGAATTCCAGAGCCTTAAGATTAAAACAGCTGACATGGAGAAAATAGAATTCATCCCAAGTGGAGGCGGCTTTTTAAGCCTTTAGGAGAAAACCCCAGAGGAGCTGTTTTGTTGTATTACTTACACTTTATAAAGCTGCTGATGCATTAACTAATAGTAATTAATTACTAATATTACTCTATCTAGTGCCATACTAGGCACAAATATTTATATGCATGTAATTGTACATTTTCGTGCCTACTGAAGGTAAGTAAGGCTCTCCTCAGCCTCACACAAACAATGGCAAATCTGCACTAGCAACATCTCGTGCCTACTCCAGCAAGTCACACTTATTTCTCTTGAATTACTTTAATAAATCAGTGTTCTGATCACTGGATAATGAAGACTGGATTGTGATTTCTGTACCTGCACTGTGCTCAACTTAACTGCAGGTAAAGTTCAAAGACCTTTCCAAACATCTACACTGAACACAAGGTATGCCTTGAGTTGGGTGAAATTTATCCCCATAAAAAGAAAACTCATCTTTTCAGGATTTATGAGGCATTTACATCCAAAGGTTTGTGCTAAGCCACTGCACAGGAGTGTGTTTGACCCTTGGTCTGCTCGAGGGAGTGTGTTATAATTCAGAAGTCTCAGCTCAGGGTGGATTCAGTTTAAAGCCTTATTTCCCTTGAAATCAATGGCAAAATAAAAAGAGGTATCCATACATTTTTTTTTTAACTAAGAGAAAAATCACATTTGATCCCATCACAGAAAAAATGGAAGAGGAGATAAAGGATGCTTTTTTTCCATTGGAGGTTCCTTGGTATGAATATCAATGGCATAAAAAAGAGAGAAAAGGAGCCATGCATGGTACATTTTTGAAACTTTTAGATCAAGGACTGCAAGCTCTGTATCTGTCATTCCATGGCCTCTGTTTTGAGGAACATCAAAACTTACTCTGTACTGCATCTCTGCTTTGCATTTCACATCCTATAATTCTACACTATAAAAATTCAGCACACAGGAAAAGAGGAGTCACAACGAGAGGAGAGAACAGTGCTCAAGGATTTCATTAGTGTTGTGTTGATTTGATTTACACAGGGCAACACAAAACCACATGCATTGCTCATCTGTTCACAAAGGAAATAAGCACTGCTTTGTCAAAAAGAAAAATCAAATGACAGTAAGGCTGAAGAGTTTCACCGTATAAAATGTTTGTAATGGAACTTGTAATTTTCCAAAGATCTTATTTGTTTGCACGTATTCCAAATGGAGACTCTGCAGGAAGATATGCAGTTCCATCTTCATAGATTTTCTATGATGAGATAAAAGCAATAAACTGTGAGGATCTGTAGATTTCTGGGTAGAAAACATGCACTTGTAGCTTTGAGTCAGGATAATTAGCACAGAAATTAAGATCAGTCTGGCAAGCTGGGTTGTTGCCAAGACATTTGTCCATTTGTCCCCTAATAGCACAGAATCTGCCCAGTGAAATAAGACCCTAAAAGGATCGAGTTTGAAAAGTAGACTTTAATTCACTTACTACATTTTTCATTTAAAAAAAAAAAAAAAAGCTTTAAGTAAGCTCTACTTTCTCATTCAGGCTGATGTATTTATTACACAGCACAAAGAATCAGGAATTGCTTATAGGGATTTATCTTTACACAGAAAGAAATAGTTAATCAGTGTCATTTATCTTGCTGGAGAGAACAGTTAATTGTACATTTAATCCTAAACCAACCAAACCTCTATTGTGTTCAGCTATAAAAAAGTGCATAAAAAACACACCACAAAGTTCAGGCAAAGACGTCAGCAGAACCACAGAGGTGCAATAGATCTGAAAATCAGGAAAGCTGGGAGCAAATGAAGCTTCTCCTGAAGGCATGTTCTTCCCTCAGACCTTATAGTCCAGCTTTTAGTTGATTTAGCAGTACAGCTGGTCAAAACTGGTATAAAATTCAAGGAAAATTGAAATATAATATAGAAAAGTTATTTATATTTTTTTTTTAATTTTTTCTTTTTTTAAAGCATTTTTTGCTTCTAAAAGGAAACAAATGATAGTTCAGGACCCACCCTACAAAATTTTGCTGGTCAGAATCTAAAGAGGTGCTAAAAGAATCCTTCCAGCATCTTGAAGGATTGCAAGTATTAGAACTACGTGGTTTGGGTATAGTTTGTCCTACCACTAATTTTTCTTCACACATTAAGTTTTACTTGCTTTATTAATTAAATCTTGTTGGCCTGATTTTTAATATGCTTAACCTTACATGCTGAAAGATTCCTGTGTTTCTCTAATAATGATGTTTAACAACTCCTAGAAGAGAGTTCTACATGTGTGTAAGCTTTAATGAAGTAAAGATGGTGCCTTACAACAACAAAAAGCAGGGGCTGGCTGCTGCAAAAATAAAAATGACCCCAAGAACAAGACTTCTCAGTTCTAACACGTTTATACTCCATGCTGGCAGTCTACAGAATGTTCCCAAGGCATACAAAATAGCTACAAATAATTGGTCTAAATCCTGCAGGTTTCTACCTCCACCATCAACCTAAATTTTAAAAGCTGACAATTGAAGAAGGTTGGAAAATAATTTGCTCCTTTTTGACCTTGAAACTTATTGTGGTTTTTTTTTTTTTAATTTTAAATTATTATTATTAAACGTCACAGAAAAGCTGAAGTCTCTCTGTTAAATTGTTAGTTTAACTCCCAAATTTTGAAAAAAAAAAAAAGTTTTATTTTTAGGACTAGATGTGAAGTGACATATGAAAGTGAGCTAAATAAAGACCTTCTGAGCACAATAAGGTAAATCTTTCAGAATGATTAAGTTTCTTGATCAGGAGAGACTTTCAGAATAACCCTGGCCAGCTGGTAAAGATGTATTCATTGTACATTGTACTTGTGATGGGAAGGATTTGTACTGAAAGATATTTATTTTAGATGAGCAGAGACAAGATCAACTGGGTACCTGTAAGGAGAGAGGGAAGGGCTGCAGTTCCTAGCAGGTGTGAGCACAGATCTTGAACACTTGTGCCCATTTAAGCTTAGAGATGGCTGCACAAGCTGCACAAGTGTATTTTAAGCAGGGAATACTTTCACAATATCAAGATAAAAAGGCTTAAAGTTTGATCATTTAGTTCTGCTTTAATATTAAATATTTAATAATATTTAATATTATTATCAGTTCATACAAACACAACAAGCATCCCATTTAAGGTCCCTTTGAGCTGCAAGATAGAAGTGGGAGAACTGAAGAATCAGGCTCCAAAGGTTAGCCTGCATTCCAGTGAACACTTGGCTGGTTAAGAGCATATTACCCTGTAATGAAAGGTGTGAATAATTAACATTCCCAAACTGGGCTGAGACCTGCCACTTCCAGTGTTGATAGCAATGTACTCCTGGGAGCACTGGGCTGAGTTTCTCCAGCACGTGATGCAGGCTGTGCAGAGCTCTGGATAACAGTCCCAAGGGATTTGGTTTGAAGCCAGGTAAGTCTAAATGAGGTGCCTTTACACAGCCTGTACAGTTCAGAATGTTCAAAGAAACGCAGAATCCCAAGGAAATTTAACAGTAGTGTCCTTCATGGTGGAGGTGTCACTGCTCTGACAGTGCAGGAGTTTGTAAAAGAAAGCGTAATTGTCAAAGATAAAAAAGCTCTACCATGGCAGCCTCAATGATAAATCCTCTAGCTCAAAGCCCCATGAAATCACAGACAAATTGTACTGTTAAGCTGAAATTACTATTGGACATGGTGGTCAATTATTCCCCATATTCACAGTAGATAAAAGTTTTCCATTGAAACTGCTCTTTCTACCAGAGAGGTGCTGGAAATGTGCATGGTGCTGTTTAAATGCCATTGAAACTGATGCCAAGAGAAACAGTTGTGCCTGGCTGACATTCGAGATAATTTGGCAAGTTACAGAAAAGTTTTACTGTATGCCCCAATTTATTGCTGTGTACACAAAGCCATCCCATAAGCCAAAAGCCATGCTAGACTATAACAACCTCGTATTTTCTGCAGAAGAATAAAAGGTGACAAGGAACCAGAACATTTTTCAGTATTGAAGCGTACGATGAGAAACTATTTTCTACCAGAGTACAACCATTGGAATGCTTTTGTGGTAGAGAACTTTTTGTTTTGGTAAGTTTTAAAGCCTGTAGGTCATCTGGAGACTGTTTCCAGCTCAGGAAGTTTTTGAGCATGTGGTTAGACCACAAAGTGATCTAAAACACTTTAAGAAAATGTGGTTTCTTTTTCCTCCTAAATTTCTTTATGTCACATTTGTCAACAAACACATCACAGCACAAAAGGCATGGATCCCACAGCAAAATGCCTGTAGGAGCTGGGATTCTATCTGCTCAATCTCATCTAAGACTCCCCTAAACCCAATAATCTTCTTGAAGGCCAACACATCCCTTATCATGAATCCACATAAGTTTCATTGGCACAGCACTCTGGAACAGTGCTATTAACCCAAATAGGCAAAGGCAGCAGGGCATGGTTTCGTGGAGCTCAAAATCAGTGAAAGCCTCCTTAACTCACCCACCAGCAGAGGTGCACCAAAATTGTTTCATGAATGCGAGGACAAGTAGAATATTTGGTACTGCAGGCAGCATGAGGGGATTTTTTATTTATCCCTTGACCAGAACACCTGAATTGCTCTAGGAAAGACTGTCAGTGTTCTAAGCGTCGTATGAAGCAGGAAACAAGGAAACCTTTCCTCTGTTGTCAAAACAATTTGGACCTCAGAAATATTCTATAATCACTATCCCTGGTGAAAATCCATTTTGCTAAACTCAGCTCTTCCGAAATTATGATCAGGGCTTTAAAAAATTATGGGATTGAAAAATGGCAAGGCTGTAAGAAAAACATCACTGAATACTGAGGTCATGGAAGTTGGCAGTACCAGTGTTGATGTGCTGCTTTCAAGTCTGAGGGAGGGCAGATGAGTTGGAGCAGTACAAGTCCCTGCTGCCCTGATCATCATCTGGTTCAGCTTCTGAGATCAAATCTTCTCTACAATTAACTCCTCTACTTCGGAAAGAAAAAATTCTAAATAAGTTGTAATCAAACTGTAACACTGAAACTAGTGATGTTAGACTTTGAAGCATAAATAATTCTTTCCAATAGCAGATAAACAAAACAATGTTAATTTGTCTTTGCATATTTATTTAGACCTATAAGGAGTTATACTATCTGTTGCTTCTCATAATGACTCAAATTAATAGATTCAGTTTATCAAATGTAACTTAATTCTCTCCATAATAGAAATTTGGTTAGGATGATGGAAGTTACCAAACTCAGCTGTCCATACAATCCAAATAAAGAATAATAAAAATTTGCTTATTTCAAACAAAGAGAAAATAAAACACTAATAGTTCACAGAAACAGAAAACACAGGCACTGAGTACACAAATATATTTTACATCTAACCAGCTGTATAATAATTTGATGAATCCCAGATGCTGCAGTAAAGCAAGGCAAGAGCTTAACTATGCAACTTATTTGAAACAGATATATATTATTTAAATTTATTCCTGTAATAACAGTGAAATGGACAGGTTATGAGCTTTAGGCTGAATTTCCTACATACCCCAGAAACCATAGTCCTGTCAGTAACCCACCTCAGTGGTCAAAAATGAAAGGTGCTCTGGTATTTACTGTGAGAAAGTGAGACTTTCCCAGATAGCCTACAAGAAAAAAAAAAATCCCACCTCTTTCCTTCCAAAGTACATGAATTATAAAGGCTCCTGAAGAAGGAGCTGAACTCCTGCTTTCACTCAGGACACTCTGAGAACTTTCACAGAGTAATCTTCACACTGGAGTTATGTAAACAAATCAAATCCATAAACCACTCCAGGCTGCCAGGGCTGCATGGCACAGCAAAAGGTTTGAGGAAGGATGGGAAGATTCACTCCCACTTAGAGCCTGGTCTAGCAGGAATAAAGCAGGACAATAGTAAAGAGGAGAACAGGGAGAGTGGGAGTGGAGAAGAAAGAACATCTAAGACTTCTAAGAAGGGAAAAGCTCCAAATTTTCTATGGGTGACAAAACTCTGAGGGTGACAAGTTCTCTGAGCACAGCATGAAATGGACTTACAGGAGGACCAGGCTTCTCTAATAATTTGTGTGGACATGAAGTCCTTGGTACTGCAATGTGTGTGCCTGTAGAATGCCCAGCTCTATGTAGAGTTCAGCAGCTGTATAAGAAAGGGGGAAAGGAGAGGGAAGGAAAAAAGGATTTTTTATGCTACATCTCTGCACTGATTCCATTGTTTTTTTTCAAACTATTCTGGAGGGAAGGCTACAGCCAGGGGAAATCTTATTAAGTCTGTCTTATCTTTAGTTTCATGTAGCTATAAAAAAAAAGGGTCTTCTTTAGGCCACCCACCCTAGTTTTGGAACTGTGCTGGAAGCAGTGTTGGTAACACAGGGATGTTTTAGCTCTTGCTGGGCAGGGCTCACACAGAGCCAGGGCCTTTTCTGCTCCCCACCCACCCCAGCAGTGGGGGACTGGGGGTGCTCAGGGAGCTGGGAGGGGACACAGCCAGGACAGCTGACCCCAACTGACCAAAGGGATGGCCCAGGCCATAGGGATCATGCTCAGCATATAAAGATGGGGAAGGAGGAGGAAGAGAGGATGTTCACTGTGATGGCTTTTGCCTCCCCAAGTAACCATTGCACATGGTGAAGCCGGGCTCTCCTGGAGATTGCTGAACACCTGCCTGCCCTTGGGATGTGGGGAAAGAATTCCTTGTTTGGCTTTGCTTGTGTACAGTGTTTGCTCTAACTCTTAAATCCTTGAGTTCTCTCACTTTTACCCTTCCAATTCTCTCCCCTATCCCACTGGGAATGAGTGAGCAAGCAGCTGTGTGGTTCTTAGTTGCTGTCTGAGGTTAAACCATGACAGGTCTTTTCTCCTTTAGCCTATTTAATTAAATTAAATAATATCATATGACAAAAAAAAACAAAAAAAATAAATCTAATACCACATCTCCTTTAGGACTCCCTAGGGGAGCTATGTGCTTTCAGTTGTGCTTAGCAGATACCTGCAGAGCTGTCATTTCCTCAAGTGCAGCTCACAGATGTTCTCAAACTTGAACCCCTTGCATCACATTTGGCATTGGGACAACACCAGGAGTCATCACTCCCCGCCTCCCACTTTCTCCTCTGCCAGAGGTTACCATAATCCCAGCAAGGATGAGGCTGAATGGGACATGTGTTGTGCTACCAGAGTCCAGGGATTATCAACTGCAAATCACAAATGGTGTTGATGGGTCAAGAAAGCAAATTGCAGACACACAGGTGCTGCTGTGAGTGCCAAAAATGCTGGGTAAGTACCCAAGCACACACCAAGCTCTGCACCAGCACCACTGCATTGTTTGCACTGCTCTGGAGTTTCAAACAGCAACTGAACTCCTCTGTATACCTTCCCAAGAGCTGCTCAAATTATGGATTACCAACTCCAAAAGGAAAAAAAAAAAGGAAAATTTAGGAGTGAAAATGTAGGGAACTGTAAAAAAACAAATTTAATTGAAATATGAACATTAAAAACATGAAAATACCAGTGATTACTCATCATTGCTACATTCTCTAGCTCACAAGGTTTGCTAAAAAGTCTCTAGGTAGTTGAAGAATTAGTCTTCAAAAGATATAAATAAGATCCTGCACATATGTTTTTAAGGGAATTTTGGTTGAGAATTTAAATAAAACTTGATTTAAAAATCTAGAAATTCTTCCATAATCCAGGACTCAAAGATTCTTCTGATTTTTAGGTTTGCCATTTTAGACAAGAAACTCATATCATCAATTCTTGTCATAATTAATTAAACACATTCATTAAATACTTTCCTTTGTTTCATAAGCAGTCTAGACATGACTTCTAAACCCAAACCATTTTAAATTCAAAGCCTTTCTATAGCTCAGCCTGTCTGCAGACTCAGTCTGAGGCTGTCACAGGAGAGCCTCTTCCACAAGGTCCAAAACCTCATTCCCTGTAGTGACCCCATCAGCAGGATTACCCATATTTATCGTGTTATACACCTGGTTAAGTCTTTTGTAAAATGTGAAAATCCAGCATTAAACCTTTCGTGAGAGGTGAAGAAAAAAGATCCCTTCTCAGGTGAGAATGACAAAATAGATGGATTAGCTAAAAGGATTAGTGGCAGTCTACTATATATCCTACTAGCCCAGTTTAAGAACTTATTCATGCTACCATTCCTAAAAATAAAAAATAAATAGCCCCCTTTCCAGAAATGATTAAGCTGAAGTCCTCAATGGAGAAGAAATTATTTATGTATCATTGGCCAATTTTGCTGGAATTCCAGCCACGAAATGTAAGGTCTTTTTTAATTCAGCCAGGGCACGGACACTAATCTTACAGGGAATGATTAAGCTGTCAGTTTAATAATACAATGTGAGGGTTTTACAGTTTTCTTTACGTTGTGGCATTTGATTTAATTCCTTATATGTGCAATTTTTAAAGACTTTTATTGTTGCGGAGTTGGATCCAGAATGTAAAGCACCGGTGGCTTTTATGAGCCTGTCTGGGCTATCCAAACAAAAAATCCTTGTAGTAGGCAAGTTTGAGGCACTACTTCTCATGAATTTTAATGAAAAGGCCAGCATGCATATGTAACACAGCCCTGTGCTGAATGGACTCCTAAGTGTTTTAATGTGTTACCACTGGCTGAATTCTCAGGGAAGAGAGTGGCTGGGACATGTGCTTGAGATCAGGGTGACGTGCATTCTCTTCTCACATCTCCAGTAGCTTGTTCTGGCCACAGGATTGTGTGTGGAATACAGGGGAACGAGGAAATCAAGATGGCCAAAAATCTAACTATATGTAGAGATTGCATTTCTCAGTCGGTTTTGTCTTTTTTTGTTTCCATACTCCTAAATTCTAACTGAGTAATGACTGATGGAAATGTTCTTTTTGTGTGCTGCAGCCAAATGAGCTGAAATGAAAATAAATGTCCATATACTGGATGTCACATTCATCTGTTTCTCTCAAATGCCAAGTCATCTCTGGTTCCAGAAAAAAAAACCAAAAAAACTCCAGCAAATAAGTCAAAATCCCATAATTGTTTATTTTCAGGGTTTTCAAAAGTTCACAAGGACGTATTTCTAGCGTCTTCAAGAACACTGTTATATATCCATGGAATTAGATATCTGTGAAATACTGACTCCTAACTCAAACATCTCCTATGTTACAGAGAAACAGTGGGTTTTACTTCCCTGAGCCCGCCCTTCCTTCCTTCCTTCCTTCCTTCCTTCCTTCCTTCCTTCCTTCCTTCCTTCCTTCCTTCCTTCCTTCCTTCCTTCCTTCCTTCCCTCCTTCCTTCCTTCCCTCCTTCCTTCCTTCCTTCCTTCCTTCCTTCCTTCCTTCCCTCCTTCCTTCCCTCCTTCCCACCTTCCCTCCTTCCCTGCTTCCCTGCTGTCCTGTTCCCTTCCCTAAAACGCCACCTCACCTGTCACACATCTGGTTCTGGATTACTAAACCCTTGTGCTTGCACACACATTTCCATCATTCATAAAGGAATGATTTTCTTTATATGAAAAGGCCCAAGAATACAAGGTGTGCACACAGCTGACCCTGTGTGCTGCCTGTTGTGACCTCTAGAGATGGTCACCAGTCAAGCTCCAATATCACCCTTTAATTTCATGAGACCAATGCTTTTTTTCTTCTTGCCTGCAGCCGAAATGTTCTCCCAAGCTACAGAAGTTGCTGTATTTAGGTAAACCTGATGATAAAATGGGCCAAGTGTCAGTATTTTCTAAAACAATAGGAAAGAAGTAGTCTGTCTGAATTTCCATGAAAAAAAAAGGTTCAATAGGAAAAAAAATTGGTCTGGTTTTTTTTTGTTCAAATTTCTCTGATTCTAGTTCTACAGGAAAATATGCAAACTGAAACCTATTTCAAGAACACACTTCACTCAGAGCATGTGGGCTTCAGGCTCACAGTTGGATTCACCTGCACAGTGTGACCTGGTTCCAGCCCTGCACAGCAGCCTTTGGAGCTGAATAAGCAATCAGGAGCCAGGCTGCTGGCTGAGGGCTGGCATTCAGGGGTGCAGTGATGGGAACTCTCAGGAGGTAACATCATGTCTTGCCTCTGAAAGTCTCCTTCAGATCACACTCCTCAAAACTCAAGAAATGTGTCTGTTGTCTTGACCCTGAGGAAGTATGGACATGCACTGGGCAGAGGGTGTGGGATCTGGCCACACCTGTGCAGATCCTATGAGCCTGTGTCAAAAGCTGTTTGTCCCAGAAATGGGCAAGGAGCTTCCTGACCTAGCTGTGAGTGCATGAGCTTGGCTGTCATTAGCAAACCAGTGACAGCACTACACAACATAAGTTCATTTATCCTTTTGAGTCAATTCTTGGGCTGTTTCATTTCATCATTAACTGGTTTTGTTGCAGCTTTCCTCACTGCCTCCTTTTCTTCTGGAAACAAGGTCAGGTACACGTCTAACCATAGAAATTGTCATGGATGTAAGAGATGTAAGTCGGGCTGAATGTTTCAGGTGAGGGAGTACAAAAGAGGATATCTATCTTATTAATTCATGCTTTGAACCCTAAGCACTGTGTAATTTAGCCCACATTGGTCACTCCACCTCTCTGTGCTGCTTTCTGTCACGTTAATTAGTGGGGGAAGACAAGAGAATGTATACAAAGGATGTCAGAAAAATGTACTTTTTGCCTGCTATCAGGTGGGAGTAGAGTTTGAGAAAAACTTCAGGGGGTACAGACACAGCTTCCAGGACAAACCCTCTGGGTTGCTGGGAAAATTAACTGAGAAAACAAGGTAGACATAAGCTCACTAAACTGCCTTCATTTGGTGATTAGGTTCTTTTAAATCTCTCAGGAGATTCCACAGCACCTAAATGTAGCTTGAAAAAGAGCAATTAGTGATTCTCTGAGGGTGTCTGGAATAACAAGGAACAATTATTGTCACACTTATCTGGATACAGAACTGTGTTACAGAAGAGGGGACAGAGAACAGAATCACACTTAGAAAGAAGAGGAATGAAAAGTGGTTTTGTTTCCCTTTGTCTCTGTGAAAGAGCAGATCAGACCCAGGCTAAGCCAGAAGAGCAGTTTGAGGGGCATAGCAGGGCTTCTGACACTGAAAGGGACTCCAGGGTTGTGAAGGTACTGGACAAGATGAAGCTACAAAGAGTAGATAACCATGACACAAACTCAATAAGTGACATTTCCCTCAATAAGTAAGAAAGATTGCCCTGTAGATACCTTGCCTGAGACATCTCTAAGTGTGGGGGAAGAGGCTGATGGTGAAGGAAGAACAGTCAGGAGAAGGTGTCTGCCTAGAAATTCCTCAGCATGCTCAGTTACAGAGGATGTACCCAGTGGTCTAGGTTGACTGTAAGCTTTTTCAAAGGGAAAAAACTTGGTAGACAATCCAATCCATATGCACCCTTAACTAACTCAAAGTTTCTTTCCACCCTGCTGAACGTTCAATATGTACTGAATTTAAGTTTTGCAATAAATCAAAGCAATTAAAAATAGTTAACAGTTGCGTTTACATGAGAACAAGAATTTTCAGATAATTATTCTGAAAGTTGGAAGTGGAACCAAGCAATCTGTCTAATTAGCTTTAAACCTACTCCTGCTTTTTGGAGTCAGATTGGAAAGGATTTGAGGGATTTGAATTTCAGACAGTGTTGCCCAAATTCTTTAGCTTTAACACTAGCCTGAAAGTTCAATATGTGTCACAAACCGCTGTAATAATAATGATGGTGATAATAAAACTTTGATAGCAGCCATCTGCCCATTCCAGACAGCTGAATCATTTCCAGAGCTCCCTGAGAGCCAGCACTGACATGGATTTTTATACACTATATCACAGACAGTATATGCGGGGTCTGCAGCCGAGACCTTTCTGCAATGACGTCAAAGAGGTTGGGCAGGCAGCTTTTAAAATTGCTGCAGGCTCGTCCTAATGACATTAGGGTATAACAGATGAGGAAAGGAAGATATGTATATCAATGTTACAATAACAAGCAGGGACAGCACACTCAGCTCGGGAGGCAGCTCTTGGGTTATCCTCCACAGAGCTGCTCTCCAAGGTTTGCGTCAGCGCAGGGGTTGGGGTATGAATTCCATGACTAAGGGGCATAACTCAGCTGGAGAACGTTTTAGTGTGAGGCCTGGGGAAAAAAAATGAAAAGAAAAAGGCACAGGAATTGTTAAGGCAGGAGTTAAACAGGAAAGTGGAAAGAGAAGAGGCTTTAGCAAGTTGGTTTTGTGGTTTAGACATAGGGGTAAAGTATATGGCTTAAAACAGTCCTGAAGGACACAGCTAAGGAGTTTTTCCAAAAGCAAACACAGAAAGATATCTCAAAGTAACCTAATGGAACAAAATATTCAATGATCACTCATAGACTGCTGGCAGGGATGCACAATGAATCAGTTTGTTTCAGCCCTGGTGATAACCTACATACAGCCACATTTACATGTGACCATATCTGAGCTGTGTAAAAAGAGGGATGTGGGGTTTTTTTCCCCTAGAAAATCTAAAAGCTGCATCTCTTCTGTGACCTGTCAGCCCTCTGGGTAATCTGGGAAGCTCACATCAGGTATTTATGAAAAGCCCTGCAGAAGGCCTGTTTCTTATCAGAGGGCAGAGAAATCTACCTGGACTTGTCATCTGCCTGGATTTGTGCAAAGCATTTGACGCTGTCCCTCACGGCATCCTCATCTCCAAACTGCAGAGACATGGGTTTGATGGATGGACCTCTCAGGAGATAAGAAATTGGCTGGATGGCTGTCCTCAAACAGCTTGTGGTGAACGCCTCAGCACAAGCACAGGCAGGGCAGATTCAATGAAATAGCAGAGGGTGAGTCCAGTTGAAGGACTTGTTATGGTCCTGAAGGACAGTATTATAGGAATCAATTTAAAACAGGATAGATTTTAGAAGTTTTGAGGGGAAGCTTTGTATTTTTAAAGTTCAAATCAATAAGCTGTTGACAGACTTCTAAAAAAGAGTAAAAAGGTGAAAAACCCACAAAAACATATTGAATCTCTACCAGTGCTTAAGAAGTAAGGTGCAGATTAATTCCTAGTGCAACGGGGTGCTCTGCTCATTGCATAAAACACAGTTTGTGGAATTTTGCTATTTATATTCAATAAATACTCACATTTATGTAAATGAGACTAGTGGTATTTGTATGAAATATGCTAAAAAATCTGTTATTTTCTTTACCTGTAAAATATCCTATCATTTAGCCATTCATGCTAATAGTGTAATGTGAACATTTAGAGTTTCTTTATGCTATTATTTAATTTTTCCTTCATATTTTCACTCTGCTTAGCAGTACTTGCAGTATTCCAGATGTACTTCTCGGAACAGGTACACAGTTTAGCCTAATTACACTTATCTATAATTATCAGCATTAAAAAGCTTAGATTTTACTCCCTGTACCTTTACCTTCACCCTATTTGCTGGAAGCCATTGGAAAGAACACCTCTAGTTATATCTAATTGCTTCATAATGACATGCTTTTTAAAGTATTTTTATTTACTGTGGTTTGTTGGTATCAAAGGAACATTCTAGAGAGTTTTAAAGGCTTTGCATCTTTAGATCTGAGAAATAAAGGCATTATCACACTGGGAGGTACCAAGTATCTCCAGAACCTGTATTTCAGTGTATGATGCAATAAGACAGAAGTTTCAGAGGGAAAGGGAATTATGAATATTTCTCTGAGATTAATTTAAGAGTGACAAACAAAATAATCTCTTTTCAGGTAATTGTAATAATCAAGTGCTATAATTACCTTTGATTTATTACACCATAATGACCATGGTACCTGATGGAAAGGTAATGTAAAAAGACCTGCAAAAAGTGAGAAAATAAATAAATAAAACAACCCAAAGGCAAAACCTTCCTAGGATCAAACAACATCAACTATTTTTGGGTCTCTTTCTAGTTAAGTTATTACCAGCTCTTCTTTGTCTATAAAGTCATCTCATTCAAACACTTTGCCATGCTGGTGGCAGGGTTGTGTGGTAGAAGACAAGCAGCAAAATGCCTTCCTTGCCTTGTGATTTTTGTCTGGTTTAGCTGGGCTTAGTCATGATCAGGAAAGCCTTAAGCCCCCAGAGTCTGCTATTTTATGTAAGGCAGCAAACTCAGACTGATTTCTTAGATAAACCAGAGCAGTGGCAAATCTACAGAAAGCTATGATTCTGATGGAGAATAATTTTAAAAGTCATGCAAAGGTACAGAAGGGCACAAATACAAACTGAAAGCATCAGACTTCAGGGTGAAGATTTTAACTGGGCTTTGTTCTGGTGAGAGGTTCTGCCTACATGAGAACTACCCCCAGAGCTGTGTGGGAAAATGCAGAAGAGCTGAGGATCAAAGAACATTTCCCACATTTGGTGCCACTGCTGCATCAGGGTGGGGATGGAGCCACAGCTGGGCGTGACACAAACCAGAAATTCTCCTGTGACAGCATTTTCCTGAACCTCTTCCAGCCCTTTTCTGAGCTTGATAAAGTGACCAGAAGGATGAGCAAATGCTTCCATGATGATGCTTCTACCAGTGCTCTGAAAAAGAGACTCAGATCTGATCTCCAAGGACAGAGGTAACCCAGCAGTTGCAGCAGAGGGGACTCGGAGCTGCTGGACTCAACATTTCACTGTCAAGTTTCCAGATGTTCTCACTGTGCCTGAAGATTTTGCTATTGCAGCTGCCAGACCTTATTTCTCAAAGAAAAGAGGGAAAGGAACTGAAGGGATTAGGAATTCTGAACAGAGGAAACATCTGAGCAGGAATGTAAATACAGAGAGTGAATGGTGCAGTTGCTGACCTAAGAAACATTATAAAAAAACAACCACCAGGATCACAGGCTTCAATTATATTGTTCACACTGAATGTCCTCAATTCATTGCAGAGAGGCCAAATATTATCTCACGGGATGTAACAGACTGGAAATTCAGGGTATACATGACTTTCAAAATTTCCATAGGGACAAAAACAACAAAAAAAATAAAAATCTGATCTTAGAGATACCCCAAACTAAGACTTGAAAGGCTCATGCATGACTCAGAGGTCAATTTTTCCAAGTCAGAGAGAACAAGTTGAATATTTGGCTCCTCAGATCTTTGATCACTCACTGTTCATATGGACACAGGCTGCTTATATGGATCAGGAGAGATCTTTGTATCTCTTGAACCCAAAGTCTAATAAAAAAAGAGAGTTAAATAGGCTCTACAAGACTTTCAACTTTACAGCAGAGATCTGGCTTATTAAGTGTTAATTCAGGGATACCTTGAGAAACATCTATAAATTTTTAGCAAATTTGAATCAAGATGGTGTTTTTGTAGCTAAAAGCTGTCTCTAATCATAATTCTCATAAATATTCATGTGATCAGTGTTCTTTTATTTCTCTGCCCATTTAAGATTCTGATCTCTCTCCTGGGATCAACTGCCTGCTAGGATGAATTCCACAAAAGAAATCTAAAAACACTGATAATTTATAGGGATGGGATTACTCAGGTGATTTTTTTCAGCACACTTCAATATTAGATGAGCAAGATTTTTATGTTCATCCTTTTACTAAGTCCAAAAAAGCATGCTTTAATAAAGGAAAGCTGATGAAAAACATAGCTTATCTCCAAATTTCAGGAACACATTTATTATCTTCCATTACCCCAAAAAGTAATAAATATGAAAAATGAAACTCCCATCAGATGGAGTTATGACAATTCTTAGACAAACATTTATTTATGAACTTATATAGCTCTTTTTACATGTTGCAACATTTTTCCATGTAAAACAAGAGCCAAACTTCTCTTTTTGTTCACAGATTTTCAATAAACAACTCTTCTTTCAATTTAGTATCAACACCACATAACTGGCACAAGTTTTTATGCTGAACCCATAATAGCAGGAATGATTCTAGTGCCATCATTTCTCCTTTTTTCATGACCCACTTTCTTTTCTTTTCCCCAATCATCCATAAATCATTCCAGCTTGATTTTGCTATTTTCCCAGAAAAAAAAAAAAAAAAATAGGGATACTGGATTGGATTTTTAAAAAGTACATTTCAGATGAAAAAAAACTTCTCACATACACAATGCAGGACTGAGTTCAACTCGTGCAAACAACCCAAGCTTCTTAAAACTTAACGGCACTAAAATGACCTTGTTTTCATGGGCTAAAGAATCCCACAAAGGGGAAGGGAAACAAATGTCACCTAACATACTTTTTCCAAACTTGTTCCAGCCTGGAGAGCCACATAATATTGTTCCATTTATTGAGCAGAAATTTTTGCACAGTAGAAGGCATGAGTTGTTTGTTTTACTGCAAGGCTCTTTTGTCCATTGCCAGTTCACAGACCATTTCCAAAAGCCAGACAAGTCTGAGTCCATTCAGCACCACCATAAAAGCTTTAAATATCCTCATGAAGTACAATTATCTAACTTTACATACGAATAAACTCAAATATAAGCCATATTAATCCAAATCCAAGCCATATTAAGACATGCTAATCCTACCTAAAGTTAACAGTTTTCAGTCTTAGTCATCAAGGCCCCTTCAGCACCCAAGAAAATACAATGAGCTTGTGCAGGGAAGAACCCAAGAAAATACAATGAGCTTGTCCAGGGAAGAATTTGCTCAGAAGTGAGATCAGTGGCTGAGGAAGGATGAATGATCCTCTGGAGAGTTCCCTGGCTAAGATGAGGATTCAGTCATGTTGCTCACACCAGAGACCCTTGGCTCCTGGGCAGCTGAGTCCAGATGAAACCAGTAACACCCACAGGGCAACTGGGGCACAGAAGGAGAAATATTAAATCTAGTTTTGGGCATCTAACCTGGTGTCAGTGGAGCCTCCCATGAGCTCGGTTTTGAGTTAGCACTGTGGGCTCCCTTCTGCGTGCAGATGTCACTGATTCAGACAGTATCTTGCACAATTAATGACAGGAAGATATCTCTTAATTAAGAGTTGTCTCTCCACTTCCAAAGCACAGGACAGGTCACCTGCTAAGGCCTTCCAGAGGAGGCCTCTTGCCAAGATGCAATGCTTTGCACTACCAGCACCCCAGAGGCTCAGCTGAACACCTGCCTGACTTCTTGGGATATACAGGGGTTTAATCAGTTGCAGGATTTAAAAGAAAATAAAGAGTGAATTCAATAAAAGAGTTTCAAATTTTTGAACAAAGCTACAAAATAAAAGGGACGTCATCATCTTCATCACCATAAGCAGCTGTAGAATGATGGGGTAAAAATTATTTCCAGAACAGGTTATCTTGAGAACTTCTCACTGCTGAGCTGGAGGAAGGGGCTATTCAGGATGACAAAGTGGATAAATGAAGGTCTGAGAAGACAGGGCAATATTTTACAGGATGTCACAGTTTCACACGAAATATTCCACAGAGTTTTCATATTCTACATGACTCTTCTGTTGAAAAACCAAGCAGGAGGGAGGAGACACTGGCTGGGTTCTGCAGAGGAGACACAAGGGCTGTCCTTGCTGTTCCAGCTGCACATCATCAGGGCAATGCTGCTTTGAAACAGGAATTCAGTGTAGCAAGGTGTGCAATCAGAGCAAAAGCACAATGAAAACCTGCCCGGGTTATTTAGGTCCAGCAGCCATGGTCCAGTGCTGAGCACACTTCAAGGAAGAAGTGGGCCAAGTGAGGAGGATGTGGACATAATCAATCATATGGGAAAAAGCTGAAGAAAATGGTGTTGCTCCACTGAATAGGAAAAAAAACCCAAACCCAAAGGATTACTTTTTTCATGGTGCAGATTTATAGGTTTGAATGACAGTGGGGGGGGAAAAAAAAGGGAAAAATCAGGAAGTAAGATATAACTCTGTGTGGGGATTCCCACCTTCAGAGGCCTCTAAAGAACAAGTCAGATAATCTTGAGATGAGACAAAAAAACAGATGAGAGAATTTTTTACAGTCCATCAAATCATTTAAGTGCCTCTGCTTAAACAAATTTTGCAGTATATAGTAAGAGTATCTGTACCATGGGGAGCAGGGATGGTGGGGTAAGGTCAGCACCAGATTTTTTTCTCCAGCCCTTCTGATTCCACTCTAAACTGGACAGAGTGACCAAGTAGTTTTTCTTTCCTTTAGGTGCTGGTTTGGAGCTGGCAACAATGGACTGACTGAAACTGCAGCTTCCAGGGCTCACTGCCTGGGGCTATTTTCCGACCTTAAAGTACTGGTATATATCATATACCATGAAAATAATTCATTTTATCTTATCAAAGTCAATCTGTAACTCATTTTTATCTCTTCACCAGCTAGATAATTGGTTCTGGAAGCACTTCAAAAAACCCCTTTAACATCTTGGCCCATATTATGATAAAATCCAGATGAATACCAGCTCCTTCTCCACACCTTTGCTCTTGGGGAAGGAGGAGAGGGAGAGAAGGGATGATCAGCAGGCTCCAGCCAGCTCAGAATGATCAGCAGGACCCCAGGGCAGCACTTTGGAACCTCAGTGAAGATTTGGGCCATGCTGGTGTCATTCATCAAACAAATGGCAGCTTTGGCACACAGAGGGGCCTTTCTGAGCTCCCACGCTTCTTATCACCTCCAGTGAGTCAGTGGCTAAAATGTGCATTTTTAGAAACTTCCTTGTGCAAGACTCACCTGGATTTTTCTGCTTTGGGGTGTCATTTTTTGGGTTTTCTTTGTTTTATAATTTTTCATGTTTTTTTTTTTTTACAAATGGAGTATTTACTGGAAAATAAACAAAGAGGAGAAATAATGTTGTATTACAGACTATTAGCAAGACAGCTATAGCAAGCAGCAGACCAAAAACAGTTTACACAGAAATATCTTTCATTAGAAGAAACTTTACATGACACACATCATAGTGAAAAACAGTAAAAAGTTGGTTTTAACTCTAATTTCATTTTCTCCTATAAAGAAAAAATGAGTTCATTGAAATTTCTGACTTTATTATTTCTTTATTGCTTTCATATGGCACAAATTCTCCGGTCTTTTAAGAAGAAAAAACACTAATTTATAATTAGAAGCAAAAATCTTATTAACTTGTCCACATGTTTGCAAAGGCAATAGGGATCTTTTAAAATTTTCTGAGGTCTCGTGGGCATGTTATGGTAAGACAACATAAACCAGATGTTCACTATGGCATATGATATTCAGATGAAAAGATTACACATTAATTCTCAAAACACTTCGTAGATGAAGTTCTGTGAAAGGAAAAATGTGATTAAGAGATTTGTTATCTGAATACTGCATTTCCTCAAAGGCTACAGAGTGATTTTTTTCCCCTTGTCATAAGAAATCACCAATATGAAATATCCTTTTAAAAAAAAAGAAACATAATTAAATTAGAAATCATTTTAAGTTGTTGCATTATCCATTTTTATTTAAGGGGCATTGAGGCAATAAAGATAAATTACTGATTACTGGGGCTGAATTATCAAGAATGAAACTGAGGGGACTTTCCTTCTACAGAGGTAGTATTAATTGCTGGCAGTTAATGGCAGAATTATAGGTTCATTTTGGTTTTATATAAAACTTTATTGAATTAATTGAACCATGTGCACTGTGTCATAATGGGAACCATCAATAAACTCTAAGGGAAATTTCATTTCATTTCATTTCTGCACTGAAGATTGTTGTAGGAGCTCGTGTTATTCAGTTCAGATACAGCTGCACAGCATTTGGCTGTTCTGCCTGGGTTTGTTACTCTTGTGCCAGGGAAAAGAGACCATTATCCACTAACATTTTATAGACTGTTTGTACTCCAAATATTCCATGTCAAAACTAATTTAGCAAGCTGAGTTCAGCAGGAGGGGAAGGTTGGTTCATGCTAGGAGCCGAGGTTAACACTAAGGAAGCCTCAGGAGTCTGTGCAGGGCCAGGGATAACTGACAGGGGATGATCAGAACCACCAAAATCATCTTGTTAGGGTGAACTGCTGCACCTCTGGGCTCTGGGCTGTTTTGTCCTTCCTGCAAGTCCTGGTAGGAGCCTGAACCTAAGACTTCTGCTCATCCCATCCTTTGCAGAACCTACTGAATGCATTAAATGATGAATTATATAATAACTGAATTGAGGCAGTGTTTGCACATCATTTCTCTTCTCTTTATGTGCTCTCTCTCTTTCTGTCTTGCACTTGAGGAGCCTGACACAGACTGAGGCCATCCACAGTACGTGGGCATGGCCTTTGGAGCATCACCAGCTCCAAAATCCTCCATGAACGAGGCCCTGCTGTACCTTAGGCTGCTGCAGCAGCAGCAGAGACAGGGAAGAGCATTTATTAGCTCATTCACCTTTTCCTCATCAACATAAAACCCTCCTGCATGTATCAACAGAGCATCACAACTGCTCTCTTGTCCTGTGACCCCCCTTTGTGCATATACCAAGAGATAACTGAGCTGTCAGCGTGCACTCCTGCTGGGATCTTTATAATGCTTGGCACTCTGAAAGTCTTGCTTCTGGCAAACACGCCTATAAGCTTGAATAAAATTGTAGAAATAAGAGTCAAACAAATTTAACTTGGTCCAGTTTTGCAGATTCTTGCAGTTCTGAGTTGGTTTACTCTGCAAATACGAAGCAAGTAAAATGACAGAAGTGACTCCTCATCTTATTTTTGTCTGTATCACAGCTTTCAGGCAGAAAGAGTTGACAGAACTGTTGTCTGGCTTGACCTGGCCCAAGTTTAGCTCATCTGGGCTCGCTCCAGTAGCTGGACTAGAGTAACTATGCCAACAAATGAGGAGTAAGCCTATTGTAATCCTTTTTAAACATCCCTGGCAGAGCCATTTAATCCAGCTGCTTCCCTGCAAAAGGCACGATGCAGTAGGAGCAGTTCAAACCAGGCTGCTCTGGGGAAAGCCCTCTCACCTACCAGAACTGATGGCAGTTCTGATATGAAATCCAGCAGATTCAGTAGCTGTGACATGCAAATAGCTGTGAAAGAGCTGAGGCTGCTGAAATAAATGTTCATGGTGACAATCAAAATCAGTTCAAGGCAATTTGGAACACTTGGAAATCCTTTCGAAAGGAGAGGGCAGTGGATTTGATTGGTGACCATATCCCAAGGAAACACTGGGACTGACACATTCAACTGTGGCCATCACAGCACTGATTCCAGAGCACCACATGCAACTTCTGGGCAGTGCTTTCAGATGCACTTTATCTGGATTTGCTACAGATTATGTAAGTAAAACAAAAATAAATGTTGATTTCCTGTAAGAACAGCAAAATAAAAGGTTTTCTTCATAAGCAGACAGATCAGATTGGTGGGAAAAAAAATTATTTCAACTCTATTCATTTACTCTGTTGGCCAAACTCTTCCTCCCCACCCAGCCAAGGACTCATGCCAAGCTCTGGATAAATCATTGGCAGCCATTTCCATGACATGGTTGGCTTGAAAAGGCTTGGGAGGAATTCCAGCACTGAGAATTCAGCTGCAGGTGGAGGAGCACAATCTGGAATATGCAATGGCAGTCATCTCCACACACTGGCATTTGAAATCTTTTTTTCTGGCTCACAAAAAGTTGTGCAATCATAAGCACTTAGTGTAACACTCCATTACTGCTTACAAGCACCTCTATCACTGCATGCACAGCAATATGACTGAAGCTGTTGGCTTGACTTTGAAGTAAATCCTCAGAAGTGGCAAGCCCTTAATCAATTCAGATTTTGTTCAGTTGGTGTCAGCATTCCTCAACAGAAAGAAAAAGGTGCTTCAGTTCCATCTCCTAATGATCAGCTGAGAATGGCTCCAAAACCACAAAGAGATGCAGGGCTCATAATCAGCAAGAGCCTCTGTTCATTGTGATGGATGATTGTGGAGTTGGACAGCAGTTGCTCAATATTTTGGAATGTCTCTGTGTGCTGGCAAACCCCTCTCTTAGGATCTTCCTTGCTAACAGGCAGCAAGGCATTTTAATGATCGCTGACTTTTCTGAAACAGTTTTTGCTGTAGCGGTTACAGCAAAAGAGGGGAAAGCTCCCTTCCCTCAATCTGCTTCCACTCTCACCAATAAAACCCAAATACAAATGTGTTTGACAAATACCCAATGTGTTTGACCTTTTTGAAAGATTACACTGCTGACTCCTGTCCAGTTTGTTGTCAATTGGACCCACAAGGGTTTTATTGGTTTTATTGGTTTTGTTTTTCGTGAAGCTCCATTGGCGTTCAACCTGTAAAGGCGCATGGAGCTTTTCTATCTAGATGAATCAGCATCTTTAAATCTCTATAGTCCTTGTTTCTCATGTGCTACACTGTGGTGTTAAGCTCCTAATATTCTGGTATGTTGGCAGATGAAGATCCTGCTTCCAGGTTTGAAAGGCAGCATTCACCTTCCTTCGGCGAGCATCGTCTTAATGCATATTCAGGCTGATTCCGTGGTTAGGCCCTTTCCTCTGCAAACATAAACATCAGAGAATTGATTTAGCAAAGAGATGACACTGAAATGCTTTGTCTTGATTTTAGCCTCAAAGCACTTCAGTTAAAATGCTTAGCAACAGAGCACATCTCAGCAAAAAAGGGAATGACGCTCGCTGATTTTCATTTGTGAAATTGGAAACTCTGGACAATGACAAATGGTGTAGGCAATAAAGGAGCCTTCAGCAAGATGATGATTTTGTTCTTAAGCACAGCAGGCCCACAGTGACAGTATAATGGCACAAATATTGACTTTATGGCCATTTTTTGTCTGGGATTTCCTGTTTTGTTAGCTCCACGATAAAATGAGTGTCTTCATGGTTAAGATTCCCACAATCCTGGCTAACTTAAGGGACACTCCTTAGCATGTCCCCTCAATGCTACATGAACTCTCATTCAGATCACCCATAAAAGCTTTTTTTCACGGGAACAGCAGTTCTTCTATTCCATGCCTGACTCTCTGAGGTGAAAGCCAACACATAAAACTGATCATTCTGCAAAACAGAAAATGTTTCCAAAAGGGAAAAAGGCTACTCTGGATCAAACCTTACTGTCCTTGGGTTTGTAGCTGCTCATCAAGCTGAAACCCAGTTGATGAAGGAATTGGTGGCACCTAAAGGGCTACACAACCTAGAAAACAAAGGGATTTGGTAGGAGAAGATCTAAGCCCAGAACTGAGCCTTCATCATGAAGGTTTTTCTAAATGGGAGAAGTCAGTGAGGAAAAAAACTTGTCAGGTTGCTTCCCACCATCTCCAGCAGTGAGATTGTTGGGACAGAAATCATCAGTAGGGACCTCTCCTTGATTGGTCTCTACATGGAACTGTAATAGCAACAGCGGAAACTTTTAGTGCAGAAAAAGAAATACTTGGGTTTATGTCTAGACAAATAGAAATACCTTCAAGTTTTTGTTTATTTATTTTTCTGAATTGTAGAGGATTAAGAAGGACTGTTTTCATGTCATTTTGGAAATAGCAGATCTCCCCAGATCTTATCTAGGCTGCTGGCAAAATCTATAATGCTTGCTGTGCTTGATGTGTAACTTAGAACTTAAAAAGGGGGGAAAGGCTTTGAAAACTAATGCTAATCTAATACTAAAGTAAAATTCAGTTAACATTGAACAATTTTCAAGTCTCACTAGCATCTCAGTCCTTAAAAAGTCTTTCAAATTAAAAGAACTTTAGCTGCACTATGAAGCAAAATGCACGGGAATTTGCTTCTACAATAAGAAAAGTAATTTTTAACTTTTTAAAGAAAATACTGAGACCTAGAAACAATACAGCAAACAAATTATGTTATTTCTGATAGAAAGAGCAGTCCAAGAAAAGACCCTCAGAACAGTTTATAGCCATGACTAAAATAATCAAAAGAAATGGAACATGAGAGATAGAACAGTTCTTTTTCCTGCTGTACATCCTGCTCTGACACAAAATTGACATGACAGACTAAAGTACAATTCACAAGGACTAATTCCCAAATGCTGAAGGGTTACTATCTTTACAGCAACCAATATTTTTATTTCACCTGTTTGCCATGAACCATGACCTCAGCTCTTTCATTACAATTGTCCTCTGTGCTAGTGACAATCATCTCCCTTCCCATGAAAAATGGACCCTGTCTTCTTAGGATCATGCAACAGAGGCCAAGGGATAGGGAGCAGTCAAAACACAAAGCAAAACCCCTTTTTCTTTGCCCCAGACTGGGTCAGGTATTTTTTTTGATTGATTGTGATTTATACTACTCAAATATCTCATCAATACATAAGCAAACTAAGAAAGTAGCTACAAAAGGCCAAAACCAGAACTTCATGAACGAATTCCTCCAGATTATCCAGATTCCAGTCCCTGAATCATAAACCAGATTCATGGGTTTGGCCCTGGCCCTTGTGCAAACAATGCAGAGGCCCCTCTTCCAGTGAGGTTCAGCTTTTTGCCAAAATCTTTAAGGAACACTATGTCACTTTCTTGAGACCGAGATGAGTGATGAAGCTTTCACAAAGGAGCAGCTGACCCACATTGCTCAAGAGGAGCACTGTCCCTGGAGAAGATGAGCAAAGGAACCATTTTGGATGAGAAATTTCATCCAGAAATGTGCCAAGTCCTTTGACTCACACAAACCAGGATCTGTCCCTGGCCCTGACCTGGCCACCAAACCCACATTCTGACAGATGTTTAATTCCGTGCTGCCCACTACCTTTATCCAACACATTTATTGTTTCTAGTTAAGCTATGAAAACATAAATGTGCTATTTCTTTCCCTTGTACAAAAGGTAACATAAAAGGAGGATGGCAGAGTCAGAAATATGTTCTGGCTATAAATAGACTCCTTAATTGCTTAGCACGCTTCAATTATTTCATTGCACAATTACAGTTGTCAGTTCTTCACTCCAAAGAATCCTTCTTAACTGCTAATCCAGAACTATGATTTAAACAACACAGCATCAGGAATTTCTGTGTGCAGCAGACACAACCAATTATAATCAACACTGGTGAATTCTAATTTGACATTAGACATAATTATCTACAGGAGAAATTATCCTTATAATAATATTCAACAGGAAGCAAAGGCATCTTCAGAAACTCATGCTCACTATTAGGTGTAGTCACAAAGTTCCAGTTGGCTTCTTGAAGCCAACTGAAGCAGAGGCCCAGGATTTTTGGGTAGCCCAGGTATCTGTGGCACTCAATTCTTCCAAGTAAAGGTCTCTTCTATCATCTCCTACTGCAGCAGAGCCTAAGAGGATCCAGAAGATTCCTAGAATCCTAGGGGGAGACAGGAGAGAGCCTATGGCACAATTTAGACCTTTCATTTGGGACTCCTAAGTCCTTGACACGAAAGAGAAAGGTTAATTCAAGTATGCTCTTGAAGTTCTGGCAACCTTTCAGCTTGACATCAGGAACTGAATGTTCTCTTCAGTTTTGAAAATTCTTCTCCAGTTTTAAGGCCATCTTCTGTCTTGCTTTACTTCTGACAGAATGGTTTGATCTTGGTTCTCTCTGCCGGAGGATATGGTCACTCAGAGGCACCTTGTCAGAGCAGCTTAACAAATGGGAGCTTCTCAGGCTAGCTTGGGAGAGGAGGAAATTGATTTTGTGGAGCAAATAGTCTCCCTTGGATCCAGGTCTTCTCCCTGTTGTAATCTTAGCTATCCTTGTTATAGCAGCATTGGGTTAGAGGTCTTATTTTAGGTGAAAAATGTAGCATGAAACAGGAACTGTTCAATTGGCTCATTCAGCTTTGGAAAGTCAGATTACCCAAACCAAAGCCAATGGATGTTGTTGTACTTTGTGGCTTGTCCCAGGCAAAACCAGAACAAGATGGAGAATTTCATGAGACAAAGCAACAACGGGGGAAGGAGAAGGGAGGCAGGGCAGTGCTGAAACCTGATATTCCAAATTTCACAATTGTCCTCACTTCAAAGGGTTGAGTGTGACAGAGAAAATCACTCCCATGTGGCAAGTCTGGTGACAGTGACTCTCAGTGACACAGAGAAATTTTTTTGAATCTCATTAAATGCACTGTAGTTCTTGGCATCCTCCACTTTTGTATACCATGGATAATAGTGTTTCTTCACACTTGGATTCTGTAGCTTGAAAAATATTGTCAGAAACCTTTGGTATAAAATCCTGTGCCCAACAAGGTTAATTAAAGTTTAGCCATTTGGTTTAGGAGAGCCAGGGTTCATATTTATAATCTTCTCATTTTCTGTTATCGTGCATTCTTTTTCAAACTTTCCTTTTTCCATTTAAAAAGTGCTCTCAAGATAACAAAGCAAACATCCCCTGGATATAGAAACCTGACAAGCAATGAGCCTCTTGTGCTAAAAGCAATCCAGACCACTAAATTTTTCATTAATTAGAATTTCTCAGAAAGCTTCTGATTAGCCTCCCAGCTGTTTCCAACACTTCAGTCTGAAGCAGCCCAATAAATACAAAAACAAGTTTTCACATTTTTAAAAGCTAATGGCTCACAGCTTCTAGCTTTTGCATTGGCCAAGATGGCCAGAAATAAACTGGGCAAAAAACGAGCAAGGAAAGCAAAGGCAAGTTCCATGAGGAACCGCTTCAGAAACCACAAATGAGAAAAAATAAGATAAAAAATTAAAGTGCTGTAAAACTGTGTCCATCACTCCTTGATGAAGGACTGCTTCTTACTGGCAGTACTAATTTTTTTAAGCTTTTTTTTTAAGGTTAAAATACTGTTAGTACCATATATATATATATATATATATGTCCATATGATATCTTCAGTGTGGCTACTAAAGATAAAAGATAGTGCATGATCCAAAAGCATTTTGGACTCAGGTAATTCACTGGTAAGCAGACATACCTTTCTGTAAGAACAAATGAAGTAAAAGAAAACACTGACAGAAGCTGTAAAAAAAACATGTGACATCATATTACTCCTCTAAAGCGAAGTCTCTAAGCTAATTTTACTCACAATATTGTTATTTGTAATCAGGGCTGAGGAGAAAATACATCACAAACAAGCTCATTTTTTGGTCCAAAAGTTAGGCCCGTTCCCTGACCTTGCCTTCTTTTAGAAATACACAACCACATTCGTATTTAAAATAACAAATTAACAGGACACTTCGCTGCACACACTTCCATCCCTGGGGAGAAGAAGAGAGTACAAACAACATGTGACAGATGTTAATCACATAACTTAATGCACTGCTGGAAGTGGGTCAGCAGCAGCAGCGAGGAGCAGCCCATTGGAACCATAAAAGGAGGGAACAAAACGAGAATAAATTATAAGGACCTATAACACAACTAAAATGTGAATAGTGGATTTGGGTTGTTTCTCGTACATGAGAAAGTTTGTTTTGAACACTTGTTTGCAGTGGAAGGTAACCTCTCTTATCTGGACAACTGGTGTCAGAATCAATATGTAACTTTGCAGATGGCAATTAACTAGACATATCTCACATGGAGATGTGGTGGAAATCAATTGGAGTGGGAAAGCAAAGAAGAAATTAATTGATCTTCTTAACAGCATTTTTTTAAACAAGTGCCCTTTGCATGGTCATTTTCATAAAGTCATGGACCAAAACCAGGCAGTATCTTTTCACAGGATAAGGAGGACCTTAACAAAGATACATCCAGCTTTTTGTAATGATGATTTACATTTCGTTTGCTTCCCATTGAATCAGCATGCAAGAGACAGGAGTTCATACTTACTACTGAAAGCCTCAAAAGCTACACTAAACCCCTCTGCTAAGATATTAAAAACAGAGTATGGTGGGGAGGATTAGAAGGATGATGTTTTTATGTCAAGTAATGTTGCTCAAAGTAGAATTCTAGGCCGCACACTTTATACTTGCTAATCTCATCTCCATGATTGCAGCTACATTCAGATAAATTTGATTCACTAGATTTTTAATTTCAGGTGTCAATCTTGTTTCAAGAACACTTTTTGTGCTGCCTTTTTTGCAGTGAAGATAAAATTCAATCTGTCTGTAAAAGACTGGATAAAATATTTTCTTCTCTTTTGTCTATTTGCTTTGCCTCCTAAATATAAGTTTGCTGAGCAAGAACTGCTTCTATGTATTAAACTAATGCCTAGAAAAACATGACTAAGATTTTGACCAGGGCCTCAGACAACTGCAACAGAAATAAGAAACAACCATAATAAGTTCTTTGGAAGAGCCCTTCCTTTTGCAATCTGTCCTAAAGGGAAAGGATTGTGCAATTAGAATGATATTTTATCCTTCATTTCTGTAGAAAGGAAAAATAAATGAATATTGACAGAAGCATTGGCCTCCTAAACTAATTTTGATCTGACTGCAATTTCTCAGAGTGTGTACAGCACTAATATTACAAGATAGAGATACGTAAAGTCCTGTGAAATTTGTCCAAATAAAAGTTACAATTGTGCCAAAGTCCTTCAAACAAATAGAAAAAAAAAAGAAAAAGGCAATAACCAGGGCTAATTGCAAGAGGACTAAAAAAGAGCAATCTAAACATATCAATTCAATAATGAAATACAAAAGGACAAGTGCATAACTTCGGAAATTAGGAATGCATTTTAGAAATTCTTTTATTTGGAGAGTCGATCAACCAGAGACTCAATAAACATATGATTCTTTCCTCACAGAGTGTCCCTTTAATTAATATGTATACAAACTTCTGTGACTGAAGCTCAAGAAAATGAATGTTGATGATAGTAGAACTTATTCTGCTGCTGATTCCTGCTTTGGTGAAAAGTATAACCATCTGCAATCACATGCCTAAACCCTTTTCCTCACAGTTCTTTCCTCCATAAACTTAAAGTAGCATTATTTAGGAACAGTCTGATGCTCACATTGAAAATACGAGTGTCAAAAAGATGAGGGGATCAATAGAATAGTTTAAGGCCAAGAGACCTATGGAGGTCATCTGGTTCAACATTCTGCTCCAAACACAGTGGATGGCATTGTTTAAACTGCTCCAGTTTATCCATATCTCTTTTCCAAAGATGGGCTCAAAGCAGGACGTGCTGCCTCAGATGTAGCTGCACAAGAGCCAAGCTGAGGGATGTTAGCACTTCCCAACATAATATCCAAGCAGCTTTCCTAAGACTTGAAATATGAAGACCTTTAAAGGAGGGGTTAATTTTGCAAAAGGCTAAAATGCATCGAGGCAGGGTTGTCCACTGGCATCCATTCAGTCTTGCCTTGGAGACACTTTTAAGATCAGTCCATCAGGACATCTGGGCACAGCTCCCTGTCTTCCCACAGGAAAAGGTCTCTGAAGGGATGAGACAACTGAGGGATTTTATCTGAGAATTGCTTGCACAATTTTTAGTCTAAGTGGTGAAATGCTGCGCAGGGCTCAGAACTCGTGGAAGGCAAACCTGGTGCTCACGGATTGGAGAGATGGAGATCCAAAAAGGAGCTGCCTTCCCACAGCCACTTTAGGGTGGAAGCTTCTTCCCACTGCCATATTTGAAGTGCCAGCCCTGCAAAGGCAGGGAATGTGGTAAATCATGGACAGGAAACAGCACTGCTTGGGTTGGCTGCACAGCAAGTGAGTCTATGTTTTGTTGGAATGGTTTTGAAAGATTAGGCAACAAAAGAAGTCTGGGGGAGGGAGATGTCAGGGGGAGTGGAAGCGAAAAAATCCTAGTTCATCTTGTAAAATTACCAGTTGTTTTAGACAGCTTTTCACTACCAGGGCAGCTGCTGGTCTTCCCCAGAATAAACATGGTGAGTCTGATTGCAGTTTTAAGCCTGAACAAAGCTGAGTGTGGAGGGATCTCCCACAGGAGCTGCCATGTGGGGAGCAGAGGAGCTGTGCCACAATGGCACTTGCTCTGCTAGAAGAGCTCTTGCAGGAGGGTGGCCCACCAAAAAAAGCCCCAGTTTGTTTGTTATGTTGTCTAAATAACAAAACATAGCATTTAAGGATGCTTTCTACATTCAGTACTTTATGCTTTATAGTCTAGAATCATGACTACTTTGACTAAATGCATTTTAACAGGTAATGAAGATGAAGGCAACTTCATTTTGAGAATCCCCAAGCTCTCCTGCCAAGACCTTCACTCCATAGCTGTTGATATCATTTAAATCTTTGGTGTGTTTTATTTTGTATCATAGTTTTGGAGTTGACTGAAACTACTCATATTAGTCTTGGTAACTATTGAGAAAAATGTCAAAACAAAATGTGCTGGAATTCAAGAGGGATTATAAATACACAGAGGGATAAGATAGGAACTAGTTTAAGCTTCAACTATCATATGTCAAAAGTTATTTTCTAGCAAGTTTGAAATATGCTCCTTTTTTTTTTTTTTTTCTTTCTTTTTTTTAATCCAGTATTGACACAAGGAAAGTGTCAGAGTGTAGGAACAGCTCAGGTTCTTTAGTGGCAGCTCTCTACATGGTTCAAAAAGGGAGAGAACGCCTCCACCAGTAAAAAGCCTGAACCCAGAACCTCAGATAACAACAGGCTGAATTCTGGGGAGCAGGTATGAAATTTAAAATTAGATTTGTATCCAAGCATAGCACTAACACTGTAAACTCTTCCTCAAAGGGAAAGATTTTTAATACATTGTGTGCCAAATCCCTCATCTACCAATATCAGTGGATGCAAGCTGTCAAATGACAAGCTTAGAAGTTATTAAATTACTGTAGTTCAAAACTTAAAATATTATCTCTCTTGAGACTGTGTGAGAAAGCTGATATGTGCTCTTTCTGCTTGTATTCACCTACAGGAATCCTAGACAAAGCACAGCTCCTGTGCAAACTTCCCTAAGTAAAAATCCTTGAAGAGATTGTCACTGGCTCCAGCATTTTGGTTGTGTTTCCAGAGAGGCTGAATCTCTTGCAATAAAGCACAATAAAGCCCTGCAATAAAGCACATTTTCATGATGTTAGCAGAGCAATCACATAAATTGCTTTCTTTAAAAAGACATCCAAAAGAAAACCCCTGTGGGAGACTAATTGTGATTCTTGATGAGTCATTTGGAAGAAGGGGGTCTTAATGGTGAGCGAAACGTTCCAAGAGATGATTATAGCCTCAGTTCTCCCCTAAATTAATTGCAAGAAAAGACTCACCCAAGAAGAAATAACTTCTATTGTTATTTCACTCTGTGCTAAAGAAGCAATTTAGGATGAAATCATGTGGTTCTAAAAGACAACCAACATTTTTACTGATTCAGATGTTTCAGTCGCAAAAGATATTATCCCTTGTCTTTCTTACTCTGGCATTCTTATGAGTGGTGTTGGTAGAGTCTTCAGCAAATGGTTTTCTGTCAACAATCTCAAGCAGTTCAAGAAAAAATGCTCAGAAAAGCAATTGTGTTAGAGGTTGGAGAGAGAAAAATGACTGTGAGAGTTCAACATGGCAATAAGCTAGAAAAGGACCTCAAAACAATATGTCTGAGGTGACAGCAGGGGATTTATTCATAGGTCTTGACTCTCTGTTTGCAACCAGAAATCATGGTGGGAGGGGTTGATAAAGTAAGGGGCAAACTGAGCTGGGAATCATGAACTTGGTTGTAAAAACATGTAGTGATTATGCTTGAGAGCATTCAAATCTCTTCTGTTCTCAAAACAGCAAAAAATTTGTGGAAACAGTGAAAATATGTTTTTGCTGAACGTGCCAATTCATAAGAACCCATGTGAATCACAGTTTCTCATTTTACATATTAACAGGCAATATTTCTACCATATCTTAAACATTTTCTTTTTGCCTCAAATAGCATGTAAATTTACTGAGCACCTAATAATGAATATTCCCTGAGCTAACTTTGTTAGGTGTTGTGAGCAATTCTCTTTCCCTTCCCTCATCACATGACCCTTTTTCTTATTATATATGAAAATATTTGTTCTCAAGAATTATTTTCCAACTCTCCCTCAAAAAAGGAAAGATCCAGAGAATTGTCTGCAGCTCAGGTAGGTCAAATTGCTGTAACTTTAAACAAACTAGCTCCAGTGCCATAAACATAAACATTTGGCAGAAAAGAATCATCAGTAGTGCCTGCACATTCATGCTTACCCAAAGTTTTTTAATGGAGGGACCATAAAATAAAAATAATGCACTTTGTAAACATGCCTTCAAGTTAATATAAAAAGGAAATTATCAAAATATGTTGCTGTTCTATGACAGCAAGGAATGCAATGCAAACTTACCTGGATAGCCTAGATGAAAGCACTAGTCCAGGTTTAAGAAAGCATCTGCATTGGCAATCAAAAGGCAGCAGGATTTTGGAAATGAAGATATAAACACAGGACTTCTCCACCATTCTGTCTCATTGCCTGACATTAAAGAAACGAGATCAGCTGTATTCTGTGCTTGTCTAGTTTACATTTGCATAAAACGAATCTTCCACAAGTTCTCTTAATAAATGAAATGTGGAAACACGGAGCAGCTTTTAGGAAAAACTGGCAATTGGATCGTATCAGACTTATGATCACTACCAACCCCATCAGACTCCTTGCTTTTTCTTCATCTTGTTTTCTCCAAAAAGATTGGGTATTTTTGCTCTTTCCTCCAGCATATGCTCTGAGGACAGAAGTTTCTCTGCTAAATCCAAAACACTTCACAATATATCGCTTAATAGCTGTAAAATCTGGTTAGGAGTCCGAATTCTCCTAATCTCACTTATGTGACAAATCCCAGTGGTTTCCCTAGGTCTGTCAATGTAACTGCAAGTTGAATACGCTCTGAAATCACACCATGCTTTTAGTTCTGCATAAGATTATCTCTTGACCAATTTTCTGTATCTGTAGGTACTCTGTACTTGTCCATTCTGTGTTTGAATTCACGCAAAGGCCTTGATTCAAACCACTGAGTCAAATTCTGCAGAAGAAATGAAAGGCTAGCAGCTCTACTCTGCAAAGATACACAGCATACTCACAGCAGAAGCCCTTCAAAAGGAGATCTCAAGCTTGTGTGGCCTTTGTTCCATTAAACTCTGAAATCTGTCTTGAATCCTGACCTGCAGAGTCCTTGCTCCGTTTCCATATCTGAGTCCAACTTTTGCTTATCTGGAAACCAGCCTTGTTTTGCTGTTTTCTAAAAGGTATTGGATCCTTGGAATGCAGAAGAGTTTCTAGTGAAACATGCAGAAGGCTTGTCAATGAAAACAATGCATAATTTGGCTTTTCATTTTTAATGAACTTAATAATGAAAAATTATACAGTATCAGTTTAAAATGTACTGTTGGGCTAACTCTGCTGCTGACCTTTTATCTTTTCTTCTGCGGGGAGACTTTACTGACCATCTCCATGGAGAAACTGAATGACAGAGATAAGAATCACATAACTGAAAGGCAAATGTCTAGACTTTGGCCCCAATTTGTTTTATTTTAATACAGTTATTGCATAATTGCTTGCAAGTGTCTTTTCAGTTCTCACAGCTCCAAGATTTATATCACCCTGGTTAGCTGGCACCCACGAGATACACAATCCTCATAAAAACTGATAACAGTATGAACAAAAAAAATGCTGGGAGGGAAAGATGATTTGCAGACACTATCTGATACTATTGATTAATATCTCTGCACTGATACCCTGACATTCAAGAAACATGCAAATTTTGCACGGCCAGGAAATGGCGGGTTTATTTTTAAAGCAATAATAGCTTCTGAAAGGGGATTCAAAGCTCTTCTCCCTCACAGCTCACAGGTGAGCTCCTTTACATGAATCCCAAGTGGGGAGGAACACAGCCTAGTGATGCTAAAGGAAGTGTACTTTCCCTCCTTTCCAGATACAAGATATTTGCTGCCCTTCATCCTCTCTGCCTGCTGATGTGCAAAGCACTGCCTGTTTTCCAGTTCATGCAGAAGTATTGACTCTTCCTTTGGATGTCAGACACGGAGTGTGTGCACCTTGGGCTCTCTTGGAAGAGTTGGATGCCTGAGGCTTTTTGAGTAAATCCCTCTGTGGACTTGTGTTTGAATGTGTAACAAACTGTTCTGAAGATAAGGCTGCAAATAAACAACTTGAATCTTTTGGCACCAGCAGTGGCAAAGTGTGCTTAGCATGGCCTTTTGAAGGCAGCAGAGCTTCTCCACGATGGGCTTTTGATCAAATTCTGTAACTATTATGTGCAAAGTAAAACCATTAAACTTGTTATTGTAGACTAATGCTAGAAGATTCCAGCTTTCACCTATGTCCATTTATGATGTAATTTATCGAGGTGAAAGCCGTCGGAGTGAAATTAATTTTAGGAAAAGTCTAATAAAGTTGCAGCCACATGTTTAACCAAGCTCAGATGGCCTGATGGCAATAAAATGAAATAAAAATGTGCCGTGATTGAAAAGCTCTGCTCTAATTTTAAGAACACCCGAGTGGGGAAACCCGAGCTGCATCTCCCACAGCTGCGGGAACTCAGCTCTGTTACACACGTGACAAGGGAGCACAACTCCCACTGAATTTAACATTTTCCATCTCTGTCTGCGGCAGGTCAGATTCCCGACTGGTATAAATCAACCAATTCCATTAAAGCCCCTGACAAGCTGGACTGATTTACACCAGTGGAATACTTGGTCTGACCTCTTTCCTGTCCTGCAGCAATTGCATGACCAACTTATAATGGCTCTTGGAAACCAGTTGGCTTTGTGCCTTCAGCTCCTAGGCAATTGTGGGGTGCCTCTGCCCATGGAGGCAATGGAGCAAGAGGAGCTCTTGGAAGAGGAATAAAGGCAATTTGTGGTCCAGGTCTCTTTGCTCAGACCCAGGAGAAGGCCCTGCTCTCCCACGGAGAGTATAGGAGCTCCTCATCAAAGAGCAAAGGCACTGCAAGACTAAACAAATTAACACATGATACCCTACACTCTCTGTACAGCTCTGGGTGCTGGTGTTCAGACAAACAAATGGCTGCAAGAAAAGTGAAGCCATCTTTGCCATTTACAGTTTGCAGCTCCATAAATACAGTGCAGAGCCATTTGCAAAGCACAAGCTGTTTTGGGTAATGAATCATTAATTGACAAAGTAAACACAGCATTATTATAAGTATGCTGGAAATGTTTTTGCTCATGTTCAGCATCCTTTGGGAACTTCTTGTACTTTGCTCAAGATTGCATCTCGGGAGGATTATTTTTCTCCCCTTAAAAAAGTTGGAAAAAACCAGTCATTTATTTTGAAAGCTACACTTTATTGTGTAGCTACTAGAAAGGAGAATTCTTTCCTTTTTCCTTCTTCCCTGTTGCTTTCACGTAAAGAGCAAACACCAGCATTGGCATCAGAAATGCAACCACAAGGAATTCCATCTCTCTGAGCCTGAGTCACAGCCACTGGCAATGTTTGATGGGAGCTCACATCCCTTGAAATCACTCAGGGATGAAGGGGATGCTGAGAGAGAGGGCTGATAATGTGACACTGGCTCCACTTTCAAGGCAACCTTTTCCTGTTACTTGAGTAAGTTTTACACGTAAGAGACAGATTTGCTCCTCCCAAGTCATCTTCCATGCTCTGTTACTACAAAAGGAAGTTTACATGTGCAACAAATCAACTGTAAGAACAAACATCCATGATGTGACCAACATCTTCATGACCATACCCCACAGAGGCATCTTTTGTTGGCCATGTTCATCCTGCTCTTTCCCCCACAGTCCCCAAAGTTTGTTTGGCTCTTACCCAAGGTGTCCTGACACCATCTCAGAGCTGCCTCTGCTCTTGACACAGCCCTCTCCTCCTGCCAGAAAAAGCTTCTGAGCTATGGCTTTGAAGGTTACATAGGGAGGCAAGGAAAAACAGAAAGGAAATTAAGCCCAGCAGTTTGAAGTGCTATTTTTTTTCACAGGGTGCTGTTTAAGTGATGAGCTGGAAGAAGAGAGAGCAGAGAGAAGGGAAGTAGGGTTTTGTTGTTGTGAATGTTGCCCAATCAATCTCTCTCTTTCAGCTTGCAGAACAACATTCTCCACAACTGCACTGCAGCATCCGGCTCTAAGTGCAGGGGGAGTTCCCTTGGAGCAAGAAGTACTGTAAGGATATTTCAAAAACTTAATGCTAAGTGCTAAAGAGGATCAGGGATGAAATTTTTTTTTTAGTCAATGAAATAAAAATTATTTTCTGTGAAACAGATTTCCCCTTTTATATGGGAATGTGACAGTGAATTTTAAAAAAAATCCACCTGAGTTTGCTCATATCCTCTTACAAATCATATTGCACGTTTTTAATGTGATAGACTGATCAGATGCAGTCTTTTTAAAGTATCCGTCAAATTTTCCTTTGTTACATGATTTTTTAACTTTTTAAAGATTAATTGAGTTGGTTTTATTTAAAGCACTGTGCTTTCAGAAGGAGTGGAATGAATTGCAAAACATTTTTAGAAATAATTTCGAGATTTACAAAAATCTAACTAGAATGCCTACATTGAAAAAAAATGCACTTCTTTCTTACAATCCATTACACTGCTCTTCTCTTTTTGTGAAACTTTTAAAAGTTAGAATTTGTACCTGCATGCTGAAGATTCAAACTTTATTATCAAAGTTAAAAATCTATCACTTTGAGAAATATTTCACTTACTGTATGGCAATACCACAAGGGAGCTTAAAAACCTAAACCAATAATAAAGCAGAAACCATCAAATTGCATACTAATTTTCAATTTAGAATAAACTTCTTTATAATTTTGCTGATTCTAATAAAAAGTATACTTCTGGGTTAGATTAATTTTTATGCTGGATAAAAATGAGCAAGCCCTAAAATCAATCTGACTTTTGTAGAACCTCACTATTTAGGGCTGTATTCTGCAAAAATTGGGAGAATACAGAGTATTGGATTGCACTATATTGTAATGGGTGACATTTTACATGAAGTTTCATAAAATCTGGTAGTTGTGCAGGCTTCAAAAACCTGTTTAGTAAAACTGCAGGAAAGACCTTGAGAGAACAGGGATATTATATATAACACAACCTCCGAATTCTTCATGTTATATGCATGAACCAAACTGTGTATACTATATATCACCCTACTTAAATAAACACAGCCATTTTATAAACAACGAGTCTACAATGTTGTCGTTTTCCCCATTCAAAGGAGATGTCTTGAATAAAACTGCTCCTAGATCATGTTTTAATTTCATTGATTTTTTTGCTCTCTTATGAATACTTGTATATTGTGGATAAACATTCATGTATTTGTGTGTATTATTATAGCCTTTGACCAGAGGCCAAAATCCATAGGCCTATTTCATTGCTTAAAATGTGCAGAGCTGCTTAGATTTTGAAGAGGATGTACCTAAACTAGTATCTGAAACCATATTAATTTTATAATCACAGTGAAGGCAAACCAGACATTAATTTGGGATGCTGTGTTTCCAGGTCTTGTAAAGAGCTGAGTTCATGTTGTCTGTCCAGAAGAGCAGAATTAAGAGAATTTTTTCCATATAAACACTTTAAAAGTGCAGGTATCCCACCTTGTGTTCCTCCTGCTGTGAAGATGTGGCACACCTGTCTCATTCTTTAGGAATAGCTGCTTCATCAGCACATTAAATGACACTGCCAGGTTTTTTCAATTTTAATATAGTAAACCTCCAAACTGGGAATCAAACGGGAAATTCACATCTCTGAAACATCATTAAAAGAGAGGCACACCCCACAATGGAAATGGAAATAAGAGTTGTGTCTCACTCTATCTGTTAAAACATATTTAGCCCAAATGACTGCTGCCACACTCTGCCTCACAACCTCCTCCTCAAATACCACGGATGCTTTTCTCTGTTGTTTCTGATAGACACAACAGAAGGCGTGCACAGAAGACTGAAAGCAATCTATGGAGAAAAAAATATAGCTTAAAAATGTATTGGAGTTGCTACTTTGGTGCTAGCAAGAGGCAAATTTAAGTTGTAGTCTGGTGAAGCTTGTGAACTGGAGTAGCTGCTCCTCTGTGTAAACAGCCATCACACAGCCCTGTCAGCAGTGGGTCTGCACCAGGAATGAGTGCAGGAGGCTTCCTTAATGACAACTGAGCTTAAAATCGTGTATTATCAGTTCTTTGCACTCAGAACCAATATAGCAGGAGCCTAAGAGCTGATGTCCATAATTTTAGAGGTAATTTCAGAAAACAATTGAAGGGTTAAAGGGCAGTTCACCATTCATGAAGATGCACCAGCAGTATTTGTTCTTTGCTGAAAGATTAATACACTTTTGTCTTTCTCTGCCTGGTTCTTGGTGGGGGTTTATTGTCTGGGTTTTGAGTTGTTTGATTTTTTTTTTAAGGAAATTTAAACTTCTTATAGAAAAATTACCTTGCAGGTTACCTAAACAGTACTGGCAGCTGCACCACTCATATACAGAAAGCAATTACAGATGGACCTTCATTATTTCTTCTTGCGTGAAAAAAAAACAATAAAGTTTCAAAAAGAATTTCATTAACCAGGCTTCCCACCCATCTCTTGCTAAAGGACATTTAACACACACTCCAAAAAACAACCTGATTATCAAATCTCTGCAGGGAACCAGGGCCATCTACTCAGGCACCATCTGGAGCCCAAGTTCTGTTCACTCACTGCCACGAGGCCATGCTACCAAAATATCTCACCAACTTACCTTTCACAGGTATTTTCCTGGAGATTGCTAAATGGGGAGTTATTTACTTCCCTTCAAAACCACCAAGAGCCAGGAAAGAGTTACTAGAATGCTTTCTTTGCCTGTAAAAGAAGAAAAAGAAAAAAGAAAAAGAATTTATTTGGGATTACTTTTAGCACAGAATTGGTTCCAGTAGATCGGACTCCAAAAATAGGAGGTAGCTGCAGCTGGCCTGCTCCTTCTTCTCAGTTTGTCCCTGAACCAGAAAACCTGTCACCAGGAGCAGTAATACAGCATTCAACCCTTTTGAAGAGGTGCTGAGCACATCACAGCTGTGCTGTGCCAAGGGCTCACCCAAAAATTGCCTGAAAAACACAGAGTGAAGGATGCACAAGCTCCATCACTCAGACCCAGCAGCTCAGAAGCACCTGCAGCTCTGCAGATGTTCGAGCAGGGCAGCAGTGCTGGGCAAGAGGAATTTTGTGGATGTTCAGAAGTTTTCTGCACCAGAAGAAACCCTGAAGACTGGATCTTCCCTGTCCTGACTTTTAAAGTAAGCCTGGGCTAAGATGCTCTACCCCTGCCAAGTCATAGGAAAACTTTCAGACCTCGATCTTCAGAGTTTCTTGGGAGTTATAACATTTTATCAGAGCACCTTACTGACAGAAAGCTCTCCTGATGCACTGGCCAAGGAGCACAGCAACTCGTTGAAACAGAGAAGACATTCCTTTGCTCCTTGTATGAAAATGGGAAGAGCTTGGACAAGAGATGTGCAGATTCTGTTGCTCAGTCAGCAGCAGAAAATAGGATTCCTGCCCTGGAATCAGCATTCAGCACTTACAGGAACATAACAATACATAACAATGACAAAGACATCCAAATTATTGTACAACAGTAAAAATAATTGCGGAAAGTACAAGGTTGGTCAACATTTGGCAACAGTAAATTAACATTATTGTTTTAATTAGTTTCCTTTTCAGCTCATGAGTTGACTTCATAAAGCTGTTACTCTGTTTTGATAGACAAAAACATTCACAAATGCTCACATTCTGCAAAAGCAACACAACATTAAAAGTCTTTTCTCTTAAAAAAGATGGGTTTATTCATCTAGCTATAAACCAGCATATTAGTTTAAAAATAACCTAGGAAACTATGTCTTTCTGAATTGTGATTTTGCCAACACAAAGAAATAGCTCATATATTTATCTATCATTACAGCCTGGTTATGGGAACTAGAAAAAGGAATGCAATGATAGGAACATTAACCTTTAACAATGCTTGAGCTATAAGCCACTCTGGTTCCAAGACTCCAGTTGCACAATGGGCCTTTTAATGATAGTTTAAAATGTCTTTTCTGATAGCAGTGTTTATAGAATTAGCTTGAGAGGACATCTCCTCTTCTGTTTCTCAGGGCCCTAGTAAAGCAGGGGGAGGAATGCCTCTGCACAGGGAAAAGGAGACAGGAGCAAGATCGTGACTATCAGAGAAATGAGTCCAGACATCCTGTCAAGGTTTCCACTGAGCAAGTCAGCATTCCCTGCACCTCCTTTCTAAACACAAACACTTCCTGCAGAGCATTTGCCTCCCCACTCCTTGAGGCACAAAGGAGCTGAGATATTTTTCCATCCCACTTCCCACTGCACTCTCCCCATTTGGTTCTCCATCAACCTTGCTCTTCACATTTTTATCTGACTTCCTTTCTACACCTACTGAGAATTACACAGCAGGCTCTGATTAGCCATCTTCTTATTCCATGCACACTGTCTACATGCTCCATACATGTCACACATGGCAACATAAAGAACTCATTGTTGAAGTAACAATTCTTCATTTCCAAAAGGCTGAGTTGCAGCCATTTCAGGAGAAAAATATCTCTGCTTGTTGCAATGGGAAATGAAGTAAATTGCATGAAGTCAAACAAAAGAAAGGGTATCAGTAATGCCAATTAAAATAATTCTTTGCATGTATGAACATTTGCATTCAGAAAAGTAAAACAAACAAATTTGAAGACATGTAAATCTTTCACATTTAAGCGGGTCTCGTGATGGTATTTACATATGAAGTCACATTTGAAGTTAATTGCAAAAATTTTCCTTTTTTAATGTTTTTTGGTCATAAGATTTAGCTGGGAAAACCTGATGTGTTCAGAGATAAATAGAATTAATCTATCGTAAGAGTCAATAAAACTGAATGCTGGTTTTCAAATTAGCTATGCAATATTGCCTGCAAAAAAACAATTCTCCTTTTTAGTCCTGATGACCGAACTTTACCAAGTTACCAATGCAACACTCAGTAAAGGAAAGAAGGGATGACACCTACATTGGTTTTTGTGCTGCAGTTTTGAGTTAAATCCCCCAGTCATGGCCACTTGCTGGGTATTAGTTGGATTCACAGAGTTATTTCATCACACAAGGACTAAATTCCTTAGGAGGAAACTGGACGTGGTTCCAGATGTGCACCAAATGTCCACACCAGCTTCTACCAGGGACACACATGGAGGAGATTGGTCCTGGGAACAGCTTCAAATGGAGCTGAGCTGCTTTCTGCTTAAAATTTTAAGGTGCTCTTCTTTCTTACAAATCAAAACTTTTATACAAAGCAGCATCAAAATGCTTGAGAGCTTTTCCTCACCTTAATTACAGAAAATCATCGAGCTCTGTGCACTCGTATTACTGACTATCATCAACTCCTACCTTACAAAATAGTGTTACACAAAATAAATCCTGGTTTTTATATATAATACAGTAGCTAATATTCTAGGGGTGATTTACTGTACTCAGGGTTGCTAATTTGGAGCAGGGTTATATGTTTACAAACCCAGAAAAAAACACACTGTATCTTGGATTTTGTCCTTAATTCTGTGACTTTTGTACTAGATATGCTAGCCAAGAAATGTCAAGCAGAAACACAAATTCCCTTTAATGTCACTGTGCTTTCACTGGTAATATATCAAATAAGTTGCATTTAGACAAATAAATTATAAAATCATGTTCTACTTCTACACACCCCTAGGACTCTTGTCCTCTTCTTGGATTCAGCTGGCATGGCTTGGAATTTCTCACAGGAAGTCAGCTTTTGAAATAAACCACGTCTCAAATATTTCTTGATTTTTTGGCATCAAACACCATCCCTTTTGCTACTCTTTCAAATTTTACCAGGGGACATTTGACTACCTATTGTAGTCATTAATTTGTACATTAAGGTTCATATTTGTACATTTAGGTTCATATTTGATCCAGGTTGAAAATGTGCCCACACTCCTAATATGACTCTAAAATAATTAACATAGTTGCATGTTTATAACCAGAAAATCTGCCCAGGTCTCAGGATGATTTCTGCCTGTCAGCATCTTAAGCACATCCTAAGATAAAAATACATCACAATTATTGAGAACAGTAGCAAGACACATTAACAGACCATAAAACATTGCTATGTCTTGAGTTTTTCCTCCATGCAAATTTGTTTGAACAAATTTTAAAAAGAAAAACCTGTCCACTTTAACACCATTCACGTTTCTTCTTGGGGACACACTGAGAGAGAGCAGTCACCTAAGACTGTTTAGCATTTGGTTTATGCATGCTGCAACTTTGGTGCATTAACAAAGCATCAAACTACACAAAATAGGCAAACCATACATCACAATCTTTCCTGCTGGCTGGTTTTGGCCATAGCTATGCTTTAATTCTTCTGAAAGACAAGAAAATCTGCTGTGTTTTTCAACTGGGTCTATTTGCTGTGGCAATAATATTTTTTTGAGCATAGCCCTGATTCTACATCTATTTGGTGGTGATCTATATTTTTATTTCTCAGTGGTTTTCTATCTCATTAATGCAATAACATGGGATCTCTCTAATGCGCAAAATTATAGTTATAATTCATACATGTAGATGTTAAATCCAAATTATTAACTATTTAAAGTCTTTAAGAAAATGGCAGGTTTCAGAATCAAGGCCTTTGGGTTTATCATTGTATTTTGACCTTAACAAACTCAGTCCTGCCAGGACAGTTCATGGTCCTGGTCAGTACAGTTCTGGTGGTCAGCAGCACCATGAAGTCTTAGACAAGCTGCATAATTTCTTCCCCCCTACCTGAAGCATTCCAGTCCACATTTTCAGGTATAAATTTTGGCGCCAGGAGATACCAGCTGACTCACAAGGAAAAATTTGGCTCTTAAGTACAAAATGAGAAATTAAATAGCCCAAGAGCCCCCTTTTTGTTGGTTCCTTTATCCATCTTTTTCATGATGGCTGGACATTTTCAGTGGAATTTGTCCTGCTGTGGAATATCAATTACCTAATGATCTTTGCTCTCCCTGCATTCATCATAGGGTGCAGAAATTGATGACATTCATAACCACAGTGAGGTCTGTTAGTGGTATCAAACATGGAAATTAATTTGGAGGTACGTGATTCTTTTCAAACTAGGTGGGGTGAAAATAACTTTGCAGTTGCTGGAAATCTGCATTTAAATATTTCAAACACAGTACTGTGTTGATTTTAAGGGTTGAAAGAACAGTTTCAAAGAGCAAAAAATGTTCATAATAGGTCACAAGGTATATTTTGTGAAACCATAACATGGGTTTGACAAAGCGTTTAGCAGTGTCTTGTATTTAATCACACTTTATATCATTGTGCAGAATAGCTGTATTCAAAGAGTGTGGAAATCACACTGGAACTGGAGCTACAGCTTAAGTGATCATTAGAATATTCTGACTGTGAAATCAGACTTGCTCTTAGTTTTGGCAACATTTAATTGACTTCTTTTGAAATACGTCAGTCCCTTCTCACTGCTATGGCGAGGGAAAGCTGTGCTGAAAGAAAGTAACCCACTTCCAAGCATAAATAAACAACCAACCTGAGCTCCTCCTCACATGGGTCTAAATAAAAGATGTTATGGTATTACAAGATGCTGCTGTGTGAGCCAGGAAAAGCCTGAAATAGTAAAGAGAGAGCTCTACCATCCATTACACAAGCAGCCAAGCACATGGAAACTTCCTGGTGCTAAATCTTTCCCCAGTGAAACTCTCAAAGCAAGCCCAGTCTCACAACCAGTGCCAGTCCTGGTGACAGCTGCTTGGACAAGGCTCCTGTTGTCCTGCTCCAGTCAAAGTCAGCTTTATAAATTTGATGTATAATGTATTGAGCTGAACTGCTGGTTCCCATCCCCTCAGAGCGCTGCCTCATCCCATGTCCTGTGACACAGTCTCACCTTTCCTAGAGAACTCTTTCCAAAGTTAATTGTCAAGTTATTTTATGGGAAGAACAGACATCTAATCCTTCTGATGACCTGAGGTGAAGCAGGCAGAAAACAAAGTTTTAATCAGATAAAATGTATTTCTGTTTCATTTTGTTTGCAGTAAATTTGTTTCCCCCAATTTGATCTCAAAGCTTCAGGCAAATAAAATAATTCGATAATTTTAAATGTAAAATTATATATTTTTCTCATTTAAACAGCATCAAAACAGATTCTTGACTGTGTTTGAGGTCTTCTTCCTTACAGTCCAAGGATGATTATATTGGTTTATGCCTTACATTCTGTGAGATGAAAACAAGACAGAAAAGGAGCAATGGCCAAGCAAACCCAAACTTGTAAATCTATCTGTGTCTACAGACTTTCAAAGTACAGGGAAAAAAATGGTCATAGGCTCTGAGCCAAGTTAAAACACTGTAATACAACTTATTATTAAAAGCATATTTAAAAGGGCACATTTAAAAGCTTCATCAGGAAAAATGGTAGCTATGCGTTAAATGATGTTAAAAGGCATTGATGTGCAGGATCAGTGGGTTGGTCACTACACTCTGAGTAAGGCAGGAGGCTTAGCAGGGTTGTCTCACCACGTTAAACAAACATCAAACAGGATGAATTTAGGTAGCACATGCACCTGCCAGACTAACCCAAGACCGATGAGATTGATGGGTTTGGCATAACTTCATCTTGATACTTGCATCATGATGTTTACCCAGAAAATCAGCTGCAAGAATGCTGCTTTCGACAGCGCAGGTTGCACAATTCTTGTGGCTGGAGGATGGCTGGCTGTTTCCACACCAGGCTTTTTGCAAAAAAACCCTTGATCTCTTCCAGGCTCTTCCATGTGGTTCCCCAGATGTTGTAACATGTGCCAGGAGAAAATGCTTGAATCCCAAGTCTCTGGATTTGCTGTCTGCAGGCTCCCACTGTAAGAACACCCAGCACCCCCCTGATATTTGCTCTCTTGATCACCTGCTGATAAGGAAGGATCAAACACTCTTCATTAGTCCTGCTCCAGGACACTCATAAATTTAATGAAACAAGCCCCAAAATTGTTTGGGATTTAGAGCTGCCCGTAACAGATCCAGATGCAGAGCATCAAGCTCTTATATCCCCTTATCCTAAATACGGAGCAAAGTCACTCGCAGAACTGAAGCCTAGGCCCACGTGTATCTCACCTGCCACCCAAACAACAAAAAGCTCAAGAATGTTTGGACTTTGGATCTCTGCATAGTATGTTCTCAGAGAAAGCAGCCATTGCTCACAACTACGGAAATGTAAATTTCATCAGATAAAATGGTTTTCCCATTCAACACGCAGAAAAGGCCTGAAGGAACAAAACAAAAGCTTAATAAAGAGCATAAAGAAAATTAACAGGAATTCCTCTAGGCTGGATGTTAGAATACAGCCAAAACTATTGAAATGTCCGGAACCCAGGCAGCGCCCAACTAGTTCACAAGTTCATTCAGGGTAGGGAAAGGGGGAAATGTGGTCAGATGCTTCTGTCAGTTTGAAGAATATCTGTGGGGCTTTGACAAACAAGATGAATGTTCTCATTCAAATGTACCACCAGTTATTTAACTTACTTCCCCTAAATGTCTGGACTTCAACTGCCTCAAAGACTGAAATATTTTGTCCCACAAGCATTTCTGGTTTACTGATTTATTTGTAATCTGTCCTGACCCCTTCTCAAAGAAAGATTCCTGTTTTGAGCATCCACATCTACAAGCAAAACAGGCTGTCAAAGGAGGCTTTCTTCAGAGCCCTTGCCATCAGGTACTTCTCCATGCCACCAGGCTGGTTTATGTTCTTTGTAGGGTTGTTGGTTCTCTTTGGGGAAATTCTGAGCTGTGGGTTTTGCTGAATAGCAACCGAAGCAGAACTTCCACTAGGCTGTCTCTCCTCTTTGGCATCTAAACATCTAAGACATGTAAAAAGAACCTGAATATTTTCCTGGCATTAACGTGTAATTCACTGTATTTTACTGACACAAATTGAATATAGAAAAGACCAGAAAGAATTCTAGAGGAAGTTTCAGAGAGAAATGTTTCTGATAAATGATGTCTCATGACAAGACTAAGCCCCTAACTTTTTAGGGATATAAAATATTTATGTTATAACCTAGTGGCAATTTTACTAACACAAGATTCTGAAAAATGGCAATTCATGTCCATTTTGTAATGCATCCTTCTCTTAGCAAGGACTGTCCTGCACGGATCCAGATTCAAGGCTCATTTTTAAGCACCAGTCACATCTCAGACTGGTGAATTCACTTGGAAAGACAGACTGACAGAACAAGTTATACCATTAATCCACAACACACTTTTGCAGACAGCATTACACAGCCAATGATGGGACAGAAAACAGGCTCCCTGGCTTAACTTAGCCATGGAGTTGGGCTTGGCACAGAAAATCCTCTGTTTTTAATCTCCACAGAGGAAAGCCGACACCATCTTTCACATGGGCTCAGTGTTGTGAGAGTTCTCTTTTTATAAATGCCCAGAGTCACTTCAGCGTTGGTGCTAAATAAAGCAGGCAGCAAAAATGTAAACTACTGGCTGATGTTTTGTTTTGCTCCATATAGCCACCAGGAAAAGTGAAATGTTTCGGAATCCCCGGAAAAGGGTCTGCGCTGTAGCTCTGTCTTGTTTTGGCTGTGCAGTAAAGTGAAACATTAACCATTCTCAGAGTGCACATCAGCACTCCACAGCCAGTAGCTGTGTGACCTGGCATCAATGTCATCTCTGAACTTGTTATGATGTTCAGATTTTTCCAGGGAACTGAGAGAGCAGGAAAAGCTCAGCTGGAGCACCATTCCATTCACTGAGGAAAGCCACTGGCTGCCCTTATTTGCTGCAATTCCTGCCTAAACTTTAGAAATATTAGTCAAGCATTTTCTAGCTTTGATCGTAAAGAGAAAGTATGAGGGATAAGAAATCCCCTCCTTTTCCATATCACATATTAACTGCAGCAAACCCAAAGCTCCAATGGCTGCTTTGATCCTGCCATGAAACTTCCAAATCTTCCAGTTCTAGAGGTCTCCTTGCACTCTGGGCTCATTACTTCACGTTTCCTCTCCAACAAGCAGGGTCAAACTCTCCTCTCATTCCCAGTGACATCAGTCTGCAGCTACTTCATAGATCTCCATGACGTTCTGACAAGCTCCTGCAATGTTGACCAAGAAGAAAAAACTCCCTCCTGTAAACGATGAGAAAACATAAGTCACACAGAAACAGAACATTAATTCCAGGTTCTGTTGAGGTCAATGAGAGTTCCGTCGCTGGTTTCAACAAAAACAGGATTTGGTCCCCACGTAGTGAGTGAGCCCAGTGGAGTCAGTGTATATCCATTGGCAGCAGAACAAACCAACCTCTGCTTCCAGCTACTGCTACACAAATCCTTTTATTTCAATGTTATCACACACTCCCTAATTCATTCTCAGGAGCTCTTCTACACAAGAATTTTTTTAGAAGGCAGTGCTTAGTGGTACCTTGTGCTCATGACTGGAACACATCAATACTTCCATCTATTTCAACATTGGATTCACCTACTTTATTTTATGTGAGGAAGGAAAAATAATTTCAAACAGCTCTTCCTCTTTTCAGATGTGAGTGCTTGCAAGCCTAAATGGAAACAGTAATGTATTTAACATACTTCTGTGCTGTGTCACTCATGGCAATGCTGTCAGCAGAATAATGTGGCATCTTTGTGCTGACTGATATGTGAGAAATAAGAGAGCTTTAATGGTATTATCCTAATAGTTCAGCAGTTTTTACACAGAAGAAGATATTATCCACAAAGAGTCATTTACTGGAGAAACCGACTCTCTTTCTTGATTGAAACTCCCAAAATTTCTAGCTTTATGTTCCCTAAAATGGACCTAGAAATTCATCTGGGCTCTGAAGTTTAGCATAATTAACTATTCTGATAAAGCAACATTCTTCAGCTGTGCTGGGGAAAATATATTAATGGATAAAATAATTTGGCTTAAAGTGCTCAACTAGTCACTAATTGATTATTCTGTTTTTCTAGAACAACTCTTGTTCTATTTGACAGCTGATCTTCTCCTGAAAGGAAATGAACCTTGAAGGAACACTGCAAATTTAATTGTGCCATTTAGTAACTCCTGGTAAAATCCTAGTGGCAAATTGTTAATACCACTGAGTTCTCAGTCTTAAGAGGTGCCCAAAGCACAGATTTAAATGATCTTTTAGCTACACAAATATTTACTTGAACATGTTGCAAATTTAAGTGCAGTAGATAACAATAAAACATTTTTTTCCTTTGTGTTCTATTGGTGGCACCAGTTACACTGTGATCTTCATGATGCTCCTGAGACCAGGATCAGCATGATGAGAGCTCCCTCCTTGGCAACATGTGCAACACTGGATGTATTTATTTTAAAGAACTGATTTTAAAGGCTGATTTCTGTAGTGAGGGCAAAATTGAGAGAATGAGAAGTGGAAACTTGAGCCATCAACTGCATTCCAGGACAGGTTCATTCTACTCTGTGAAAAATTTGAGTAAGATTATGTAAAAACTGTCTTAATTCTCTATTCCATCTTTTATCCTCTTTACATATTTATTTGAATTTCAGAATAATACACTAATATCTCTAAGTGGGGTGCAGAGAGACTGTTTTACAAAGAGTTTAGAGTCATGTTTGTGGAACCTCAGCTTACTAACAGCCATCATTTTTGGATCTGAACCTCACTAGGCTCAACACATCAAGTCCTGATTGAAGTTCAGGTACTTCATCCAAGCATATTGACTTTTATTCTCTGTATGCAGTAGTGGACACAGAATGCAAAGATGAAATGCCAAGGTCCAAGCAGAAGAAGGTACCCACATATTGAAAAAGTCTAGAAGGTTTTGGTCTTTTCAGTAGTGGGAAACACCAATGAAAGGGAATAAAAACTGCATTTGAAATCTCTGGATGGAGATAATGCAAGTTGCAATTACATTCAGTCCAAGTTTATCAAAATCCATGTCTTTATGTGTTGAAAGGGAGTTCTGAGGAGAAAAGAAAGCTTTGGAATGCTAGAAAGAAACTGAAATTATTAGATCAATATGCTGTCAAAGTTGATTCTGTCAGAAAAACCCCAGTTCACTGCATACTACAGTAATTCTACAGACAAAAGGACAAGCTTTGTAGTTTAGCACTTTTCTGAGAAAAAAAATACTGTTTAATGATGATTAATACCCACCATATATTTGGCAGACTAATCTTGATCGTTTTTCCTCCAGCAGCTCACAATCATCTCCCTCAGGGATGTGTATGTCAGCACATTACCTAATGAAAATCTGATAGCTGAATCTGCTGTTAAAGAAAATCTGTAACATGACAAAGTGCCCACTTTTTATGTGTTTATGCATCTCTAAGTGTTACAGGGGGCAGATCTCCAAGGAAGTTCAGAAAAAGGAGGAGCTAAAGAATGCTTTGTGATGAGTAGAAATAAAATGGACTCATAGTAGTGAATAATGGAATTAAGCAACGTGGGAGATTTGTCCTCATGAGCTGGTCCTTCCAAGAAACAGAGGGGGAGGGGGGTGGAGATCAGTGAGGACATCGGAAAATTCAACTTCCAAATGGTCTTGGATGCTTCTCAAGGGAAATAAGGAGCTGCAAATAGATGTGAGGACAAATGGACACAACTCTACAGAACTTTTTTCCCCCGTCAGGAAATGATGGAGTATTATTTTTGGGCAGCAGGCCAGAACAGTTCTTACCAGGGCTAATTCTGACCAACTGAGGCTGGGAGTGTAAATGCAGAGATGCCAGAAAAGTTACAGAAAATTACAGAAGTAGACAAGTGCAAGTCAGTGTCCTTTTCTGAATATCCAGGGATCAACAAGGGAGGATCTACTGTGACCTCACATTCACAAACAAGGAAGAGCTGGTCAGAGGTGGGAAGGTTGGGTTAACCTCGTTGCAGTGATCACAAGATGATGGAGTTCAAGACCCTGTGAGAAGGAAACAAGGCAAAAAGCAAGACTTCAGGTGAGCACACGAATCTTCTCCAGGATCTGCCTGAGAGAATCCCATGACAGACAGCCCTGGAGAGAAGGAAGACCTGGGATTAACTCCTCCAAGCATTGGTCTGTCCTGACAAGAGGACAATCTAGCATGGATCCTGTGAAGATGAATGAGATGATCCTGATGACTTCAGCATGAAAATAAAACATGCAAGAGGTAGAAGCAGGGATATGTGAGTCACATGGAATAAAGAGATGTTTGAGTGGGAAGGGATTGGGTGAGGAAAATCAAAATATCAAGCTGAACATGAGACAGCAATGTGCCCCTGCAGCAAAAGAAAAGCAACAATACCCTGGGTTTCATCAGCAAGAGTGTTGTGAACAAGATTGAGAGAAGTGATCCTTCCCCTCCACTGAGGAGTGGTGAGGCCACATCTTCAGTGCTGTAGCCAGTTCTGGGCTTATTGGCACAAGAGAGACATCCTGAGTTCATCAAACTCCACGAAAAAATTGGAGCATCTGTCATACAAAAAAGGGTGAGATAACTGGAACTGTTCAGCCTGGAAAAAAGGAATGTCTCAGGAGGATATTGCCAATATGGGAGAATCTTACCCAATGGAAGACAGTAAAGAAGACTGGTCTGACTCTGTCACACAGAAAATTCCATTTTAATATAAGTTAAAAGATTTTTGCTATATGAGAAATCACTCACTGGTTGCCCAGAGAGGTTGTTGAGTCTCTTTCCTTGAAGACTCAAAACTCTACTGGAAACAGCCCTGAGCAACATCCTTTACTGACCTTACCTTGAGCAGAGAGGGTGGGCAGGATGATCTCCAGAAGTGTTTCCAATCTGTGATTCTGTGAATGTTTTTCTGTTCTGTGATTCTGCTGTAGCAAACAGTTAATTTTTTTTTCCCAAGTTTTGGATCCTTATTGACACAGGTACTGCAAAACATAGAAACACAGGGAAAATAAGCAGAAAATTATGCTGTAACCTTTTTCTCTTGAAAAAACAGAATGGATTTATATTTAATAATGAAATTAAGAAGCATCACTCTCTGAAACAAATTTGGGTGATTTTGTAACACACAATAAAAATGAAGGAGAAAAATCTAGAGTATTCAAAACCAACCAAATCAAGAAACTTTCTAATGTAATTTCTGGAGCCTGACCTATAAAATTCTGAAAATGAACCATGTCTTGTACAAAAGGTTATGAAGGGAGAGAGAGATTAGAAGGGAGTGAGGCATCTCCAGTTGCACAGAGTGTTCATGCTCAGGGGACAGCTTGCAGATCCAAATGAATCTCAAAGAAGGAGAGAAGCCAAGCTGTTGGAAGAGTGATGAACATCCTCTGGCACAAGAAACACTCCATAGAAAGCACTTGCTTCTAATGTTGCCTGATGAGAATGGACAATCAGAGCATCACTCAGCACACAGAGAACAGCCCCACGGCACCAATCATCACCAGGAAAATCCAAGCTCTTGTCACCATCCACAAAGGCATGGGGAGAGTTTGCAGAAAGATTTTTCTGTAGCTAAACAAAACGTGGCCTGACGCAACATTAATCAACCACTGAATGTCATCACCAAGGGAAAAAATAAAACCCAAAAAGAAAATGGGTTTCTTTGATTGTTTGGTTTGAGGGTATTCCTTTCTTCTTCCTTTTCAGTATTTATGGAGTAATTTTTCATACAACATCAGTTTGTCCTACATTTTGCTTTCAAACCATCAGGAAAAGATGATTTTTCTATTCAGCTGTAATAATCCAGATCCTCCTGACAAAAACATTGAAGCAAAACGAAATTACAATCAGAAGAGAAACTCTTTTTGATCTCCTTCCAAAGCACAACTCCTGAGATAAAATCTTAGTTCTCTATACCATATACCATATTCACCAAAACTATATGAAGTGCAGCTAGATACTGTTTGCTTAGAGCTGAGCAGATCTGGCAGTTATAAGTTTAATGTTTGGAAAACTACTTAAGAAATGCATTTTAGAAGTTATTGCTTTCAGAAGCAAAAAGGTACTGATCCACCTACCTATAAAATCTAATATTAGAAAAGGCTTGGACAGTTTGGAGTTGTTTCTTTGTCCTGAAATGACTTAGGAAGTTAAAAACTCTAAAGCATTTCTTCAGATCAAACCCCAAATGTTAAAGCTTCTCACAGAAACGTGGAGTGCCTCATAATGGGATGGGTCCAAGTGGACAGGATATTTGTCCATGTGGAAAGTTCTCCCATTTGAGGTTAAAGCACAAATGTCATTTTTAAAATGACTGTGCCACAGTATTTTGGTGTTTCTCTCTCTTTCCAGACCTGAGAGATGCTCAGAAATACAAATAAATGAGTTACTGTTAAATAAATTCTTTGAAGTTTTTGGTATCTCCTGAAGAGTTTTTTCTTGGAGCCTTCTGAAAAAAAGAACTATTTTGGCTATTGGTTATTTATTTGTAAGAGCAGGTAAAGTACAGAGGGGGAAAAGGAGTGAAAAACTATGGACATTCCATTATTTTAGAAGCTATTCTAACATATTCATCACTGTGGTATTTGTCTGGACCAGAAAAAGGAAAAAAAGAAAAGTACAAAAACCAGCAGAGACCTCAGTGAAGGGAAAGAGGGCAGTGGTGGAACCCCTAATAAAAATAAGGATTTCAGTATGGGTGGTTTAACCATGCATCTTCCATAATAATTCATGGAAAATTCTATGGCAAAATCTTTTAGCTTTCACTTAAAACCTTCATTACTGAATAATGCCTTTCACATAGTCAGTCTTGTTTGCTCTTTTATGCTCTGCAACGAATCGAGCCCTAAGAAATTGCAAAGGTATTTCTCTAGGCATGAGAAGAGAATTTTGATGTTAAACCATCACTGGATTTAGACATCAAGAAAAATGTTTAGAATCTATTTTTCTTCAAATATAAATGTCTGTCTTTCAGTGTGCAACAAACATTTGTTCTTTCTGAGCTGCTGTACATTTTGTGAATGAAACATGCAGTTTATTCAGCCAATCTTATAGATAGACACAGCAGTGTCTATCTTTAGAGAATCTCAGGCCCCCTTAAAAACCTGACTTCTCTCTGAGTTAAACCTTGGATTCATTTATCAAGCAGTGAAAACATGAACAAAAAGGGGTCACAAGCAATTTATCACCATCCTGGTAAATTTTACAAATCAAGAGTGATCTTGTTTGGAACTTGACGAGAGAATCATATACAATATCATTATTTTTGTGAAACACTTTGAAGTTTGCCTGGCATTCAAGGTAGGGTTTTGCTGCAGAATAAGGCACAACTCTAATTACAGCCTAGTACAGAGACAGGCAAATCATTCAACTGAGCTTTGAGAGCTCTCACCAAAGTGGCTCATTAATCTCAGCTGATCCCAAACTAGACAGCTAAGGCTCAAACTAGATACCCATGTAAAAGTTTTAGAGCAGTGGTTTTCTCTCTGCCTCACTGTGTTGAGTTTCAAACATTTCCATATCAAATTATATCAGCTTTACAGGTCTCCCAATGCAATTTGGAGCAGTGTTTGTGCCAGGTGTAGAATTGAATTCAGCAAAAATGAAGTGACATTTTCTAAAGTACCATATCAAAGAAACTGCTAGTGAGCCTCCACTGAAACTGCACATGAGTATTTTTGAGGACAGGAAACTATTAGACTGGAAATAAGAACTGTACATCAAAATCAAATATAAGAAACCATTATTTTGTATTTTGATACAAAAACAACTGCAGGAGCATTTGTGCAAATCTAAACCCCCAAAAAATCCCTCAGATCCACCTGGAGAGCTTTTTCCAGGTGATTAACCTAGCAATGCTCTTTCCACTTTCACAAACCACTTAAATTGGTGAATACATGGGTCTGAATCAGGAACTGGGGGACCTGGTACAAGACCACAGGACACTGAAGCTTCCTAGAGATTTTCACACTGGAAATAGAAGGGACTGATGACACAGCACATTAACACATGCTGCCGTGGAGGAGGGAGGTTTTGTCTCCTGGGTCTCAGAACCAGCATGCAAAGCAATGGAAGAGAGATTGCTGCTTCCTCTCTTCCTCTCTCTTCTTCCTATGGAGAAGGGCATAAAAAGAGATGGAGGCAGTGGAGCTTTCCCATCCAACAGCCTCTCCCTCAGATGAGCTTTCTTAAAGAAAATGCCAAATTCTCTCCAAAAGGAGAGGGCTCAGTCTGCAACAACAAACTGCTTCTCATGCCTTCCTGATTCAGCTCTTGGGCCTCTCTCCCGAACAATTTGAGATTTGTGGAAAGCAAGGAGAGCCTTGCTGAATGCCTCCTTCCCTTGTAACTTAAGCCAGGAGGGAGTACAGAGCTGATTATTAATTGTGTGATGTGTTGAAAACACATTTTTAAACCTCTTCCATAAGTACCATTTGCAAACTTGCAGGGACAAAAAAATAAACCCTGCTTTCCCACAGCAGGTCATATTTTAGGTGAAGGGGACTTTCCAAGGCTCTGAATGAGTCAGACAAACAGCAAGGGACTGTGAGACTCTGCATGTGCCTCATGCCCGCTGTGTTTCTTTCCCCTTCAGGAAAAGATGCCTGTATTTTCACAGGAGTATGGGAGAAGGGAAAGGCACAGCAGCTGATCTCCCAAAATCTTGTGCTTTCCCAGTATTCAGGAGACAAGCATTGCATTGATTCACTGTAGTTTTTATTTTTATACATTAATGTACGTTAGTCTTGATTAGAGGCATGAACATTGAGCAAAATGAATATCTTATTTATCAGAAAACCTTATTCTCCCAGTACCATGCACTCAGAGAGCAGCAGCACAACTATTAAGTCTTCCTCTGAACACGTGCACTGGATCATGCTTTCCTAACCCCAGCAGGAGATCGATTTGTGCCCTTAAAAAACAAGTTGCCTTCCTTATCTTGGCTCGAATATCCTACAGCATTATGAATGATCTTAATTACACAGCTCCCTTTACACAGGGGTTCATGAATATGAAACACTCTGATTAAAGCAGCGCTGAAGTTCCATGCACATTCATCTCTGGAGGTAGCTCCATCTGAGTTAATGGACTTGCAGCAGGGCTCAGTTCTGCCTCACATCACGCACACAACCAACAATTAGGTGATGAAGTGACGTGGTAAAGAGGAGATTTATCCTTCTGGGGTGAAGCAGGGTGAGTGTTGTGTTACAGCTACAGAGAGCCCATGCACGAGGTAGGTGGAGGGAAAGCAGTGGCACTGGAACAGAGCAGCCCTGCTTTCACTGAGCCTGAAGCCCCAGCCACTCTTCATCCTGTGTCTCCTCCTTAAGCAGCTCTAAGATCATTGTGCACATCTTGCCAAAGCCAACCCTGACATTCCCAGGCTCAGAGGGAGCGTGCCAGGACCCTGTCCAGCCTGGCATGAGGGCTCCTGTGGGCTGTGAGTCACAGCCTGCTCCTGGCAGCATCTGCTGTCCCCATTGTCCCAGAACAACCCTTCTGGCTGATGGCATCACTCCTGCCCTGCCTGATGCTGCAGCAAGGGAGAAAGAGCAGAGGGGATGTGGCAGATCACCACCTGTAGTGTAATTACCTGCAATTACCAAAAGGTAATGTTTTTGACATGGAAATAATTAATCTCTCAAGAGGTGACAAGCATAAGAACAGTCCCTCTGCCAGAAAGCTTCCAGGGAGCAGCTGTGGTGGGACAAACGAGGAGTTGATGTGAGCTACAGACAGCTAAGGAGCAAAAAAAGGAAGGCAAAAGTTCAGACTGTCATTTTTGGTGGCAGCAGCTTCACAGTGGAGAAGAGACAGAATGATTTTAGTCCCAGCAACCAAGCGAGGGCTGTAAACTCTCCCACAGGACAGCAAAAATGGCCTTGCTGAGTATGGGAAGAAGCAAACCTAACTAGGAACACAATATTCTGTTACTGAGTGACAAAGAGAGCAAAGGCAGATGTCTGAGGATCAAGTGTTAGATCTTCCAGAAAATCTGGCAAGTTTGTTATATGGATTGTTATGACTCTTGATTTTTGGCAGCCAATTTTATCTGATTTTTGTAGTAAGCCAGAGACCTCCCAAGCACAAAAGCTGAGCAAGAGATCAGATATGAAGTGGTTTTTTCCCCCAAACTAAGCTTCAACACCAATCAGTTTTATATGTTCTTCTTTCAAGTGCCAAAAAGTTTTTAACACACCAGTAAGTCAGGGCTCCAACAGCAAGCTCAGCTCTGGGTATTGAAATGAGGAGATTCTTATGTGAAAAAGAAACCCTTGGATACTGTGAATTGAGCAGCTTTCTCATCTCAGAAGAAATTCTTCAAGTGTCATTCCTATGGAAGAATTATATTACAGTAATGCTCATTTACATTATTGATAACAGCCACTTAACACTGTCAAAATGGAAAACAAATTGAGTTATGATACTCCATGTCCTAATCAGGAAATACAGAGACATGTATTTGTCATGTACCCAAAAAGCAGCTGACCTGAAAGAGAAGAATTCTCATCTTGTCCTTTGTGGTAAGTGCATGGCTTTTAACCTCTGGGAAAGTGATGAACCATATCTAAAAAAAAAAATGTTATTAAAGTGGGCACCAAATCTTTGGTAATAAAATCTGTCTCTGGGAAGAGCAGAGCAACTTGTTATGAATTACTGTTTCCTGCTTCTTTAGCATTATACATCATGTGAATTGTGTTCTAATTCCACCAAAAGTTTTATATGTTTGCATAAAAGGAATGGGGAGAAAACAGTATTGCACATGCCTCAAAAATCTGAAACTGCCATGCCCAATAAATCACAGCATTTTTGAAATTGATTACTATTGTTCCAAACATATCCCCATTCTCCTTTCTGTGATGAGAAATGTGCTTGTACTTGGTATTTTCATAGCTGAGCAAGTGCCCTGGAGACACGTACAACTTTCCTACTTATTTATTTATATTTTAACACCAAGAAAAGTTAATAATCTTTTGACAGAACAGTGATCTGCCATAACATTACTGGGAAGGGCTCAGCTTCAGGCCTTATGAAGGGATTATATTTTTACTGGCCCTGGAACCAACTGTTTACTTTTGCAGGGAAGAAAGTAAAACCTGCTTCCAAAGGTTAACAAAAAATGCAACAAAATAAAACTGAATGAAATCAAATATGACATGAACATGCTTAGAGCACCCAAAATTCCCTGACAGTCCTGCTGTTCTGAGCAGTGCCAAAGAGGGGATGGAGAAAGTGCATTTATATTTTACTGCCTGCTCCTAGGGCTGGGCACTGCACCCTGTCCATCACAGGCACTGACCCAAGGAGCAGCTCCCCACTGACCTGAAAAGGTCCAGAAACATTTCCCATGGGGAAATCCTCAAACACTATACCCTCAAGGAGCATACAGCTGCCACCAGAGCAAGAAGAGACACGTAAGAGAGACAAAGAGAAGGGCAAGAAACTGTGAGAAGAGAAAGGGAGCACAGAGTTTGGATGCAAGCTCAGGATCTGTGCAGATGTTCAGAACTGACAGTGGACTGGGATCTGCAGCTAGTTTGCATTCCCACAGAAAGTGAATAAATCAGCTCCAGCACTCAAACCACTCATCCTTCCTCCTCCTCCCAGAACTCCTTTCACAGTTGTCACGTTTCCGTGTTCCCTCTGCTTCACCAGCCTGACTTTCCTCTTCCCTCTCATCTAATCTGGTGCCAGACCCTTCCCTGTGTCTCCCTATCTGCTGGTGTAAGTGAGTAGCCTGTATTCATCTCCTGCCTTATCCTTCAGCTGCTCTCTGTCTCACTGCTGTGTACAGAGCTCGAGACATCCCTCACAAATGCAGAACATGAAACAGAAACTTGAGCTCTGTGGAGGCCTGTTTGTTTTGGCTGTCGCTGTAGTTTTTATTAATAAATGCCTCCTGGTAGACTAGACTCCATTTATCATGACATATGTTATCTAGCTTATGTTCTTATACAGTATTTATTACAAAATTTAAGTTGAGCACGAAACTGTTCCTCTCTCTTCCCAGGCAGTGGGAAGGGTGGTCGTGTTATTTTAATGAATTTGCTTGTCTTACGTTGTTATTGAGAAGCCTCGGTTAAGGAGGTGATCCTTGTGTTTCATTTCGAAAATGTGAATTTTGTGGTTGCTGTGGTCCTTTCCCATAGGAGAAGAATTGCTAATCCATCTGCACATTAATAATTCCCCAACTTCTTTTTTGCTGAGGTCTCCCTATTGTGAATTTTTCCCAGACCTCTTTAGCTACTTCCCTTTCCAGCCTTGCCTATCTGATTGGTTTGGTGCTTGTATTCACACACCATATGCTGTGATCAGGAGAGTTGTTAGATTACCCCAGCCAAAAAGAGGAAACATCCATTTCCATAGCTTGCCAGCACCTCCTCCAATATTGCAACTGACCCCTAACTCTTGAGAAATCCTGTTTAGGATTACAATGAAGTCTTGGGAGAAAACACGCATCTAATCTAATTTGAGGGCATGAAAAATTCAGACTAGCTTCAGAAAGAGGAGCCAAGTATTGTGGTAGTTTTCTAAATGAAGCCTCTGCTTTTAAATAAAACAGAATGCAGCCTGATACCTCAGCCTGATACCTCACAAGGGTTGTATCAAACAGACGTGTGAACTGGTCAGTGCAAAACCCAAATTTCTGCACAGCTTCACCTCTACCGATTAAAACACATGAGAAATACAAACACATCTCATGATTACCTAATGATAACAAAATTAAGCAGGAATGCAAATTTTGTAGTCTCAGAAAGACCTGGATTTACAGAATGGTAAGGCCTAGATTTGCTTAGAATGGGCAAAATGTATAGATTTTACACATAGAGTATATGGCAACTTTGCTGAACATGAAGCTTTGTACCACCTTTCCCTTTTCCCTTCTCAAGAGAGCTTTAGTAAAAGTATTGCACAAAATATTGTCTTGAGTGAGTTCTATTGTGCTGAGCCAGCTTGATAATTTCAGTGTTTACTGTCTGGCTTCACAGGTCCTTACATTCACAGTGATTTACACAAAGTGTTCTGGTTTGTATCTCTCACAAACTGTTTCAATACTGCGCTAGGTAAACAGAATGTCATCAGATTTCCAGTCCTTCCTGGGTAATTTTCCCCAGTTATGTAAATGTTTATCTTAATTCGACTTCTTCCTTTTGCGCTTTTAAAAATGTTTTTGCTCCTTCCCCGTGCTGAGGCAGTGTGATAACCACGATGCAGAATTGAGACAAAAGAATACTGGGGCTGGATGCCAAGGAGCAAGGCTGCAAGTACCCAGCCAACTGCACAGCCTTTGGCTGCCACTTCTCCAAGAAGGCATAAAGCAGTGTAGGGATGCAGTGTAGTTCCCAGAACTTCCAAAATCACCTCTTAAAAAGCTTCAGTGAGGTATTTCGGCAGCCCTCGTGCCCTGCTCACTCCTGTAAACGTGTCCACAGGTGTGCCAGTGCCAAGTATGTACACGGCAGCAGAAGTTTAGATCAAGACTTGAGTGCTCTGATTGTTTTTCCCACCATGTAACCTGTGTTGTGTTTGGCAAATCATCTCCTGGGGGAAAGGGAACATCATGTGAAGCGCTGGCAACAGCATTTGGTTTGATATGCATAAGTTAATTAATAGAAAACAGCTCATGTCAACAATGTTTATATTTCTCATGCTTTCTCTCTTTAAACACTTGAACTGAATGATACAAAAAGCACTTTAGAATCTACTGTATGTATAAAAAATCAGTACTCTTCTAATAAATTTAAGCCTGTCAGTGTTGTTGATAGGTTGGGGATCCTTTCCACAGCCAAAAAGTGAATCTGACTCAGTAGAAGACATTGAAACTTGAGTACAAGCTTCTTTCCAGACAAGCCCTGCTTTCTTTCCAGCTCCCAAAAAAATATAAGATGGGACCAGATAACTACAGGAATCCACAGATTTCAGTGGGCGGGATTCAAGAGATAACCATCTCATTTCAGCAGACTTTGAAAATAAACACGAAATAAACAATTCATCTTGTTAGAGGCTGGCACATTCATTTTTCTGCTTGGAAAATCAGAATTCTACTTGCTCCTGCTGCAAATGATCCTTGCATCGTCCCTTTGTTTGGGCACCCATCTGCTGCCAGTTTCAAACTTGGTCGGCGAAATGCACTTAGCTAAAGTGGCACGTGTTTTAGTAGCACAGATAAAATCCCCCTTAATTGCTCACACTTTCCATGCTAACTCTCTAAATATGGATATGTAAGCCAGAAGCCTTCTCTGATTTGGTAGGATTTGATGGTTTTTTTTCTTCAAACAGGCAAAACATGAACTCACCTCTCTTTTGACTATATAAGGAGCATAAAGAAAAAGGAGCAATTCCTAAGCTAAGCTTCTACACAGTTCAAAAGTTTTAATTTAATTTTGTGAATACCCAAAGCTACTCAATCATCCAAAATTTAGAGCAGGTACCTCAGCACTTAAATGCTGGCTCATCAAGCAGCAGCTGTGAGAGATAACAGTGCTGTATTTACTGTGGAGCCTGGAACCAGGGACTCTCTGTGTCCAGCTTGTACTAATGTAAAGCAAATGAACTGAACTGCTCAGCCTGGCTGAACTTAACATCCCCTGCTTTAGTTTACACTGAGGTAAATCAGAAATAACAATAGGCAAGCAGAGCCAAGGTAGACAGCAAAGCTTTGTGGGCCTGAGCAGCACACAGCCATGCCAAGCTGGAAGGCAGCACACGGTGCCACATCCCTGGCCCACACCAGTGGGTGCTTCTCCACAAGAGTTCTCAGTAATGCAGTCATGCATAGAAAGAAGCAACTATAAACAATAATAAGTTAACCCATCCTATGAAGTTTGTCCCACTTTCTTCAACTATTTCAATCTACCACTCATCCTCTGACTGATAATTTTGAGCAGGCCAGTTAGACTGTTGCCTCTTTTGCCTCTCCCTTTTCCCTCCCCAGTCTATCCTCTTTGTAGGCTCCTGCTTTTTGCCTTTTCTCTACTACCACCTTGTTCTGAAGTGGTTTTCCCATTTGTTTCTGTCCAAGAGGGAGAGTGAGAGGGAAGAATATGTCACAGATACTTTACGAATAATAGAGTGTTCCCGAACTAAAATAAACTTCCCTCTGTAGTTTCCCTGGACATCCTGGCACTCTCCAGCAGTCCTGTAGTCCCAGGCGATTCACTGTTTTGTTTTTGTCTTCTATTAGTAACAGCCACAGAAAATGGAAAATGAGGTATGGAGTTGACCTTCCCAGGTAAAATGGTGGCTGAAGTAGAAGCCAAAGGTTATTTACTGCCTCCTCCACAAAGGCAAGATCAAAGTTTTCTGAAAATGCAGGGCTGAAATTAATCTATATTTTGTTTCCTCCATCTGCAAGATGACTGCCATGCTTCTGTCATAAAACAAGCTTTGTTCAAGGGAGAAATGGCAAGAAGAACTGGCAGGGTCAAGGACAGAGAGACAGAAGGAAACTTTCACACCAAGTCATTTCCACAAATTTTAGAAACAGTAAAGAAAACATGAACAGTATTTCCACTGAGTATGTTATGGAACTCTTTTGGACTATCTCTTATAGGGGAAAAGATCCAAAACATCTTTAGGGCTGAGTTGAACAAGTTCATTGAAAGTCAATGGGACTCATTTTCCTGCAGCCCTTGGGCACTTAAGAAAAAAAACTTACAACATACATGTTTTCTACTTGCTGCCAAAAGGAATCATCTGCTGCTAAAGACTAAGAATACATAAAAATTTAACTTAGTTTACAATCCCAGCCTGACTGGTTCTTCTCTTGCACCTGGCTCAGTCCCTTCTAGCAGCCGTAGATTTTAATTCTTCTTGTTTTATCCAGATCCCCACTGATCTCTGGTATCCATGGGCACGAAGGTGGGTTAGCAGGGCTTTAAATGAACAGAGCCAACATCTGGGACTGCCAGCTGAACTTGCTTTCCCTTTCTTCCCACAGGAGCACTTACAGCCTTGCTGGCTCATGCAAGGAAGTTTCTGAGGAATGGAATTGAGCCTTCTGATTCAGATTAAAACTCCTGATTAAGGTTAAAAGGTTACTGTCTCCTCAAAGGCAAGGTGCATTGCAATGCTTTACACACTAAAGAAAAATTGTTGTTTTGCTTGGGTTTACATCCACAAAAAATATAGGTGAACATCACCCTGAGAATGCATTTTTCTTCCCAGGATACAAATGTCTAGGTCAAGCATACCTTGGATTCTGCTCTGTAGCAAAGGACCAAGAAGAATTCCTCTCTCAGTGTCCCTGCAATGCAGACTATAAATGATGCTTGAGGAAACACTCATTTATTGATGCAACTAGTTGGAAATAGAAGAAAAAACAGGTAGAACATCACCTACAGTTTTTCACTATTGCTTTCACACAGCAAAATCCAAACCAGCACCAGCATCCCTCTTTCACTAGAGCAAAAATAAGTTATTCCTTTTATTCATAGCAACTCCTTACGCCCAAAATCTGTGGTGCTCCAACAAGTCCAGCTTAGTTCAGGGTTTAATGGGGTGAGACAGAAAGCAGAAATGCTTATTTAGACACTTACTACCTCTTCTTCCACCCTTGCTCAAGTGGTTTAACCTCAGAGAATGTTTTAAGGACAAGGAGCTTATGTCTTAAATTGAATGACTTGATTCTGTGTGGGTTCTTTTCTTACGACTGCTTGTAAGTGGCTTATCTGAAACTGTTCTTTCATGCATAAAAAGGGAAGGCAGTACAAATAAACTAAAACCAAAATGAAATAGCTCATTACAGGTATGTACTTAAATTGATTTCCAAACATCAGGTTTTAGAAGTGAAATGCAATAATTATTTTGTTCAGTTTGTTTTTTTAAATGAGCCATGTGCTTTCCTTCATTAAAAAAAAAAAAAAAACCCTAATCACTTGATATGCAAAATGCTTTTGACTGGGTAATTATTTTTACCTCCAGTTTTAGGAAAAAAAGGGATTTCAAGTGTATTTTAGCCTAACAGTGGGGAGCACAAAACTCTGGCTAGATAAATGATAGGAAAAGGTTTCAAATTTACAAAATTCTTTTACCTCTTAAAATAAATCTTTTGCCTCTGGACTCCCCACTGTTCTCAGTCCTGATATGGGCAACCTATTCAAAAGCAGCTCCTGGGCATGTCACACTCTGGCCTTTCCTGATGGTGCAAGTCCTGGGAGGAGGAGGAGGGAGGCAGGGAGGGCTCTCCTGGTGCCAGTGGCTCCCCTGGCAGCGTGGGACCTTCCCAGCAGCTCGGTGCCTCTCCTGCTCCAGCTCCCAGTGTGAGAGAGGTTGAGGGAGCATGGCCAGAGCCTTGTTCTGTTTCAGATATTCTTGGCCACCCTGTCAGCCTCTTGGGGCCATAGGAAGTGTAATGTAATGCTGGTCTGAATTAATGTCCCAGGCTGGACCAAGGTTAGGCAAAGTTTTTAGGTCTCCCGCTGTGTTTTCGGCTCTGTTTCCTGGGGCAGGGGGAAGGAGAAATACTGACTAGAGAGGTAAATTAGTTTAACCTGAAGAAAGCAGAAAGTTTGGATCTCTCCAGCTGCATGTTTAAAGATTGATTCTTAAAGGGATGCCTTTCCTTTTCATGGGAGTTTCAGCTTTGTCACTTCAATCCCTATCTACAAGAGACTTCTCTCCCTCCTTGCTCCTGCTGCTGCTGGATAAATCCATGCCCAAGAGGACATGCAACTCTGAAAACTAACAGAGGATGAGTTACTGTGAAACCAATCCAATGAAATTATGTGTTTTCAACAAGATCACCTCAAATATATATCAATTAAAGAAGTCCTTATCTCCCCACAGCTCTAAGTAAGAAAACATTAAATTCAAGGTGAAGCAACTCTCGGTCAATGGTACACAAAGCTGCTCGGAAAGCTTAATTGTGAAAAAATATTATTTATGACCTACAGGCACTTACTCTCACAACATTTATGCTGTTTAAGTCAAAAGGAATTGCTTCAAGCTGAGATCTGGAGAATCCCCACTAAAAAAGTGCTTACACATTGTGGATTTCCCATAAAATTGTCCCTGATCAGGCTCTGGAACCTGAATATTCACAGCATACTTGGAGAAGGCAATATGTGCCAGGCTTTATACAGCCCTAGAGAGAATCTAGACATGTATGCTTAATAATATAATGAAGTTTGAAATTTACTGTAACTTTAATATTGAAGGGTTTAAAAAGCAATTAAACTGCTTTAAAATAGCAGAGAGCTTATGGGAATGCAATATGGATTGGAACAAACAGGCCTAAATCAACACTGGTTTGGAAGTCTAGTAAGGACTAAAACTATGGGAGGTAATTCAGGAACAGATGCATCAAATTAATTCCAGTAATACTGGAGTGTTAAAAATGGCAACAGAAGCCAGCTTTGTTCAACAGAATGGAAAAATAATCATCCTTTCTCTCCCTTTCTGCCCCCAAGGAGCTGGATTTTCCCGGCACAGCCATTCATTGGAGGCAGCAGATGCACCAAAATGTTTGACACCAGCAAACTGGAGGCAAATAAAAAACATACATGGGGGAAACAGAGAGATAAAACCCCACAACATTAAAAAAAAAAAAAACCCAAGAGTGCATGTAATGCAGAGAGGTGAAACTGCAAACACACAGCAAAACTACGAAGCTGCTTGGGAGGAAATGAAAGAGAAGCAAGTCTCAGAGCCTTCCATGGAAAGTGCACCAGTTCCTCACAGTCATTTCTAGTCACAACTGGAAGTGGACGGGCAAGTCACAGTTTTTTCAGGGAATTTATCACTTTTCTCAAGAATTGCCTGTGAACAGACTGTGACTTTTATTAATTTGTCTCCAGCTGGCAAGGGTACACCAAATATTTTCAGTGAATGAACCCTGGCCAATGGATTGCTCCCAGCCTCATGGCTGCTCTAATTGCTTCAATGTCCCTGCTCTGACGTTCAGGATGAGGAGGCTCTGAGCAAGCCCCAGTTACAAGAGCTCCATTCCTAAAGTAATGAGAAATTTACCTTTTAGACAGAAGATAGCCGTAGAGCTCTTCCTCTCGTTTGAAACAAAGCAAAGCAAATCAGAAACAGATCTCTGGCACTGACAGAAAGGCAGGGAGGAAATAGAGAAAATATTGATTAATGAGATTTATTTGTGCTGCGGATGGTGATCAAAGGGGAGCGAATGCAATGTGCAGCACTCACCATTGCTTTTAAAACCAAAATTCCTTTGATGTGCAGCGCAGCATCCGGCCATTATGGGAATTAAAAGAAAAAGCCATGAGAACATTATTAATAAGGGTTTAAACTGAACAGCTTCAGGCACCAGGCTCATACTACCATGGTTTTTGCTTTTTCAATGACCAGCTGGTGAATAATTATGACAGATAATGTTTCACGACTATTTGGTTTAGTAAACAAAGCCTCTTGTTGCATACAGTAGCACCAGTTCCATACAGAGCAGCCTGCATTTTTGGAGTGGACAAGCCTTTAAGCACAGAGAAAAAGACCTCCAGAGCAAAGAAAAGGCTCCCTAACAGTGAGTGGCTGTGGGGACTGATCCCAGCAGCCCCAGATAAAAGTTTAAGACTGACAGGCGTTTTCCCACCTTTTAAATTACTAGATACCACCCTAAGTCTTGCTTCCTTGACTGTTAACCAGAGATAATTCTTTGTCTACAGAAAAAGAAGCTCCTTTTATGCAACATCTCTTGCAAAATATTAAGCTTCATCTTACAAAATAAAAGTAGAAGGTTTTGAAGAGGGTCCATTCTACTTGTGTAGCAATATCACATCTTTGCCACATATAATACTTTTATCACAAAAAATAGGATTTAAAAACCAAGTAAGTAGGAACTCTTGTAAACCAAACCCGCTTTTAAGTTTGTTTGTTTGTTTGTTTATTTATTTTTACAAAGGTGATTTCACAGCTCATTTGACAGATGGATTTGTCAGTGCATTGTATTAGGACTAAAGTTAATTGCAGCACTGAGACTAAGATGATCATAAGTGGAAGGGGACTAATAATGAACTAAACACAATGTATTACAACTCATTTTACTGCACAGCAAAATGTAGAGAGAGCATCCAAAAGCTACAAAAACAGTTCTTCGACCAAAACCCAAAAAACTAATAAACTACCTACTTGAATATATCAAGCAGGGTGGCACAAATACTTTTTTGTCCAGCATCTGAATCAAAAATGCATTTTTGCAAAACATAGTCATGATGAAACTGTAGAAAACACTTGAAGTGTCTTTAGAGGTTGGCTGGGGGAGGGTTGGTGGGGAAAGAGAGAGAAATCTGGTCTGTGTCAAATGAAACATTCCGTACAGTTGAATAAGAAACTTCTTCTTTGAGGACCAAGAAAATGAAAGCAAATAAAGTGTTAGATTTGAAGTTCTCGTGATTATTTTGGTGCCACACAGGAGCAGAGGTTCTAGAGGATACTGAAGGCTGATGTTTATGCCTCTGATTTCCTAATCAGGTGTGAATGCTGTCTCCTCCCTCTCCTATAGAACGCTGCTGCATGGATTTTTGCTTCTCCCAAGAATATAATTTAGCTTTGCCTAATGAATTCAATGTTTAATGTGGAAAGAGAATATATCATAAATGGAACACACTCGGCTTCCTCTTGCAGGGAACCTCTGCCCTTGACTCACTCAGTGAATACATAATTTTGAAGAGGGATGTCTCTAGCAGGATGACCCACCACAAAGTCAGACACCCCATGAGTAAAAGCTGTAACCAGGGGAGTCCTCCCTACACTGTCTCCAGCTTAGTGCTAAAACTGTGGCCATCCAAGGCTTCTTCCCCTGCCAAGATCAATTTCTAAGAGCTAGAAAAGGTGCACGATTTTTCCTTCATGATTTAATTATTTCTTGTCCTTTCCCTCAGAAAACAGATCCTGACGTCAATAATCCTAATGTAAGCTCATTAGTTATTTCAGAGAAGTCAGTGCTAATTTTCCACAGAGCCATCAGAGGCACATAAGTGACACGCTGAGGGAGTGTTTTCTCCTCATGAAGTGCTGGTTCATGCATAAGCAGCAGACTCTGAATCCCCACAGCAATCAAGAGACTTTATTTCCTTTGGAAAAGCGTGGCCATCCCCACACAGGGCTGAGGAGCAAGGTCCTGCTCCCTCAGCCATGGCTTTTGTAGCACACGAGGTCCTTCAGCAGCCTGGGCAACCAGGAAAGGCTCTAGATCATGTCACTGTTTGAAAGAGCCTGGGGAGGCAGCAGGAAATTACACACACATTAGCTGAAGCTGATTTTATAACAAAACAAGCTATTTGAGCAGCTTGATTGATGATGGGCAGCCAGGCTGCAGGAAAAGGAGCTCACGTCTCGCTCGCTGGCCGGGTTCTCACGGGGGACGCCGGCCAGGGTACACACACAGGGGGAGAGCATTTCCTCAGAGACTCACAAAACATTCACCAAACTGCACTGGGGATTAATGCCTCAGATGCAGCAAGCAGCCTGAGCAGTGGGGACAAGAGAAAGAAGGTATTTCTCCATCAACTGAAAGCTGGCTAAGGCACAGAAAAGGGAGTCACGCTAAGGCAGATAATGCTGGCATCAAAACCAAGGCAGAGTGGCTGGTCTGCAGTGGGGCTGCCATTTCATTAGTGTCACTGGAAATCCCTTCAAAGCAGCTGAAAGCTGTTACTGCCACACAGAGCTGTGGAAAAGGTCGATGTGTCAGCCCTTGATTATTTTAGTTCAGGAACACTCTATTATTTGTAAAGTATCTGTGACATATTCTTCCCTCTCACTCTCCCTCGTGGACAGAAACAAATGGGAAAACCACTTCAGAACAAGGTGGTAGTAGAGAAAAGGCAAAAGGATGAGCCTACAAAGAGGATAGACTGGGGAGGAAAAAGGAGAAGCAAAAGAGGCAACAGTCTAACTGGCCTGCTCAAAATTATCAGTCAGGGGATGAGAGGAAGATTGAAATAGTTGAAGAAAGTGGGACAAACTTCACAGGATGGGTTAACTCCTGCTGCTCCTCACACACAGATGGGGGTTTGCCAAGAAACCCTTCTTTCTACTCTCCCCAGTTTTGCCACCTGCTCCTGATCTGAGTCTCAGAGGGTGATGGAGACTCCCTGACCCTGGGGAATTCCCAAATGTTGGATGGAGAGGTGGAAATCTGCCTGGTTTAAACCCTCTTGAGCAGCAAATTGGCTGCTCCATGGTGCAGGACAGCTGAGTACTGGTGTGGGATCCCCAGGGATTTGCTGCCACCCAGCTGGGGTGAGAACAAGGGTCAGAAACAGTTTTAGATCATTACCTCCTTGGTCCCTGCCATCCAGCTGCATATCCAGTTATGGCTGTGTGGAAGCACGTGTTTTAAGCACTAAATGAGCATGGTCCTCCTCCAGTTCAGTTCTCTGCTGATACTGTATGTTCCCTCCATTTCACACTGAAATCACTAATCATGTGTTTTGGCTTTCTAGTGGGAACCTGACTCAGCAGGCACAGACAAATTTTTCTTCTCTCCCTCTTAGTTCATCTTATTTCAGGCCTCATTAAGTGGGATTTCTCCTTTTATTTCAGAACTTCAGCCCAGTCTTCACACTTCACTAGATACCCTTGTCTTCTAGCCTCAACCAATTCCCTGTCTATTAGGATATTTTTCAGCTTTTTGCACCATTTCATCCGAACAAGTAACTTGACAATTTAATCTCTGGCATTCCCAGAGGTCAAACTTATTCACCTGTTCACCTTATTCACCTGTTGTAAACTTAGAAACAGGATGACTTGACTGAATCTAACACAACCATTTCTCTTTAATACATTTTTTAATGACATCCAAGCTCATCACTACTTCACAGCTTCCTTGGGGCTTGGAATCAGCTCCTCCTGGAATGAAAGAAGTAACAACATGATCATTACAACTAAAAACACTAAACAAAGAATATAAACCGCAGTTCCTTTGAAGCACTGTGAAGTTTTGGGTTGCTTGTGTATTTGTACAATATAATTAGTAGGCTGTAAGCCCCTTGTAATGTGTTACTGTCAGGAAAAAAGTCAGAGTTACAAAAGAGCTGCACCACAGAAATAAATAAAGCAAAGGTTCACATTACTCCAGTGATCACTGCATGTTAAACAGATTTTTTTCAGTTTACCAGACACATTTGGTCTGTCTTATAAATAAATCACTGAAATAATAAACGAGTGGCTTTTCTATTCCTAATAGGCTTTAAAAACCCACCCCTTCTTCCTGAAGCAAAGTGATCCCTGAATGATGCTAATGGCACCCTTTTATTGATCTCTAGCATTCACTTACCCTGCAATTTTTTTCTTTGCATTTCTTATTTTTTTCTTCATATTTTTCTTCTCATGAGAAATAATTGCCATCTTACCCAGCATGAGAATTGCTATTTTGTTTAAGTTCCTTGAAACAGCAGCAGGACTTTCACAGCTTCTCATATTTCTAAAACTATTTGTCTTAACCCAGTGCCAGCCACCCTTGAAATGGTTCATTTTGCCACATAAGATGTACAAAAGGACTTTAGAAAACATCCACAGGTATGTAGGGCTTGATTTAAAAATTAGTTGAAACTGAGAGGATGCTTTCATCATCTATCAAGTCAGTATTCTACACATAACAAAGTTACATTTGAATATCTACAAATATTACAGCTATCAGAGCTCAGTGGAGATAACTTCACCCAAATATTTTCTACCTAAACTGTTCAAATGTCACTATTTCTAAGCATTTTTTCAAATTTTTAATTGCAAAGTTACTTTTCATTACAAATTTTTCTTATTCTAATATTTTTACTAATTTTGGGGTATTTTCTAAATTTTGGATGTATCTTTAGATTTGTTCAAGCTGCCAAATTATTAAATGTAATAAGTAATAAAAGTATAAAAAAGTAATAAGTAATAAGTAATAAGTAATAAGCATAAAAAATGACTGGCCTAATCATGAAGTGAGCACAGGAACTATTTATTTACCAATTACAAGACTGCATTTCCTGGCTGACAAGACCAGTGCAGCAGACATTCTGCAAAGGAAGCTAATTTTCACTGTCAAATCAGGGAAAAAATTGTGATAAAAAAATACTTTTATTTTCAAATAATTAAAGAAGTTTCAAGCGGATAGAAAATATTCTGTTTCAGAACATTTTGAGCGTGAACACCGAGTTCTTTCTCACTTCACTCAAACCCCTTTTCTTCATTTCCTACCGCAGAGAAAAACAGACCAAAATCTCAGATTTAAATAATTGCTAACTTACGCCAGAAATCTGATCCAAGTTTTGTAAAAAATCTCCCTGTCATTCAGGGAGAGTCCCAATCTTGAATTCTGACACCCTCAGTTTAGTGATATTTGCTACAACAATTCAGAAGGGAGAAAAATCTCCCTAGGGGTCTGAATCTTGTCTTTTCTGGCATCTCCATCACCTTTCTCTGCTGTGGGCTCACAGCTGCCCAGTTTGACCCAAAGAAAGAGTGTCAGCCAAAAAGCTGCTGTGGGCATGTGAGGTGGAGGTGAAAAATGTAAAATTCACCCCATGGGCAATCCATAACTGCTGTTTAAAGATGCCCACCTTGCCATAAAACTTCAGGGGAAGGCGACCACTCAAGATGGATTTACCAACCTCAACTGTTCCAGGAAAACACAGCTGAATGAGCAAATCAGGCCCAGTAAGAACACATTGAATTGAATTCCTTTTGTAAGCTTTGCAGTCTAAGAGAGAAGACAAAACAATTCACATCTTCATTTTCATTTGGGAGCAGGCCGGTTTACAAAGCAGAATTGAAGGCACGTGTAATTTCCTGCTTTCTTTTCCCTTTCTCTCCACCCCCTGCCTCCCCCTCCCCTGATCATAAGAGTTTTCATGTGTTTTCAGGCTCTCCTTTTGTTCTACTACAATAAAGTCCCCAAACAACTGCCAGGTCAAATGTGCTCCGTCTTTCTTCCATTAGTGCAGCAGCTGGTGCTTGCCTCTCAAAATTCCTTTACTGTCAGCTAACACATGCCGTCCCATTTGAAGAATTCCTAATGTGACTTTCAGTTCCAGCCCTTTGCTGCTCTCAATCTTACTTTAAAGGCCTGATGGGTCTACAAGAAAGACAGAGAGTCAAATGTTCTCAGATCTGGAAACAAGCATCATTAGACTCCCTCTCGTGATGGGTGAAATGAAAACATGAATTTGAGAAAGGAAAAAAAACCCAAACCAACAAAACAGATGCCTGCTGTTTCTCACAGAAATGTAGATGCTGACTCATATCTCTTTTCCAGCAGAAACTCCATATTGCTCAAAAAAACCTGCAAACAAACAAGCCCACAACATCTGTATATTTATTTGGTAATTTTCAGATCCAGCAAAGGACTTGAATTCATGAACGCTTCTCAGCAGGCAAATAGGATTAATAATAATACCTGACAAGCTTTTTATACCTCTTGGAAGACAGAGCCATTGTCATCTCCTGGTCAGAAGTGGCACTAGTTTAGATGTTTTCCAAACAGTTTATAGTTTGCTGGAAGGACTGATTGTTTAACATAGGCCACACTTCAAAAGAAACAAAGAATAAAGGCAAAAAATCCACTAAAAATGTTATAAAGCTATAAAAAATTTGTAAACTATCAAATTGAGACAAAGAATCTACAAGTAACACTTGTCAGTTGTTATAGATACAGCTGAGGTAGACCATACAAAATAGTTAAGGGCGCATCTTCAATTTTAACTTCATTTTTAAGGTTAGAACTAAAGTCTTTTGTCACTCTGATAAAATTACAGAGCAAATTTGATCTTACCAGGTGCCAAGAAACCAAGGAGCACATTTCCTCACTGCCCTCCAGGGAAGTGGAGCACAGCACCCAGGACGGAGACCAAAGGAAGCTTTCAAACACCCCAACTCTTGCCCGTTGGATTTCTGTCTGCAGCATAATTTAGACATCTCTAAACCTAAGTTAGAACTTTTCTCAGCTCTACCCTGTTGCAGTCTACAGTGCTGCTGGAGTCAGCCTGCACTGATACACCCCTGCCTTGTCTTCCTCCAGGGTCTCTGAAGAGTTCTCTTTGTCCTGTCCAGCAGCAGACTTTTGGTAGCCACTTTCTATTGCTTCGGTCTTTTCGCACAGCATAAAGGGACAAAACACGTCTCAGTTGGTCTTTAAAAGCAGCTTCAGAGTATATTCAGATGGGAGAAAAAGTCAGAGGATCCAAAATCATTATTGACCATGGGTTAACCCCAAACCCACTGAGACACATGGAATAGCAGAATTCTCTGACTTTGGAGAGCTTTGGTTCAGGTTCCACACACCCCTTTAATGATATTTTCTATTTCAAAGTATTACAGCTATTTCAGCAGATGCCCAGCATCTGTGGGCTTGATGGGGTGCTAATCCTATTACAAGGTGATGATTGGAAGCCTATAGCTGATACTTCCAGATGGTTTCAAGGTTCTGGGACCACATATGTTCAAAGAGAGGAGCAGGAATGTTTGGAGAGCTGTCTGGGTGTGAGAGTTTCAGAAGGTATTTGCAGAGTTTTGAGAGTTTCCGGATCGCTGGGGACCACAAACCCTACATGCATTAAACAGTGGATATTCACAGCACTCTTGGAAGCTTGGAAGACTTTACCCAGACCTGTTAATATTCCCACTGGAATGTGCCGGAGATCCCAACAACTCTTGGCATGGTACACTTGGCAATCAGCCACTCAGACTTCTTTGCTTCTAGGAAAGTGTGGAGGCTTTGTGCTCATTTTCACAGCCTTTCATCAGAGTGAAAGGTTCAGGTGACTTCATTCCTTCCACTCTGGCACTGTGGATGTGGCGATCCGTGGAGGCCACAGCAAGGATGTTGCTAATTTCCTGGTCCTGGTTAACTAGAATATGTTAATCATAATCCACACTGACTTCCAAAAGTTGCACAACTTCACAGCTCGAAGCCCTCACAAAATATTCCCAATAAAAGAAAGGAACGGCTGTTAATCACTGTTCCTGCAAGTTGTTGTGAAATTTCGCAGGATTTGATAACTGTCAAGGCTCCAGCTGTTGAAGTTTGTGCAAGAATCTCAGCTCCAGGCTGGACTCAGTGCCTGCCTCCAGGAGCAAGGGAAAGGTGTGAACTAGAGGATCAGGACAGATTCCAATGTTAGCAATCCAGAATGCAAACATTTACAAACAGTGGCTCCTCACAGTGCAGATCACAGTAAGAAGTTTGTTTACTCACGCGTGCTCGGTCTTTCGTAATGCTCAAACACACAAGTTAGCAGAGGCAAAGCAAGACAAACACAATGTTTGAGCAAGTTATCAGTAGTGTTACCCTGTATCTGTCAGTGTCACACCTCTGTGGACTTACCTGTACCAGCAATGTTACATAATTAGATGGTCAATCTAATACATTCTTATCTGACAGGAAAAATACCCACATTGGAAACATGGAAAAAGAGTCTGGGAACAATTTTCAATCAAGGAACTCCTACAATAACTCAGTAGGCTTCTGTTGAAGCTTGCTAGGAGAGATGTAAAGGCCTTGAAATTGGATGTGTGAACTGCTGAGTTCAGTGAGATTCATTTTCCACCACAGGTGTCCTTTACTGAAAGGGAAATTTGTCTGCTGTCCTTTCACTGAAGAATCACATATCAGCTCTCTAAGGATACCTCTGAAACATTTCTCTGTTCCACATTTTTTGTAACCAAAATGCAGAAAGAACATGCATGCTCTTGAATAAGCAACAGAGCCAGGAAAGTGCTTTAAAATAGCCTTTGGGTGTTGTCTCTTGAATTGCTTTTAGAGATGTTGCCACACATATCAGCTGGAAGAGAAACCAGTAACACTTTCTTTCCTAGTGAGGGTGTTTAGTGTGTTACAGAATGACCACAGGTATAAAGTTATGGTCACCAAAACTACACAAGAACCACGTCTGCTAATATTCTCCTATACATGTCATGTGGGAGCTGATATTTTTAAGGAGAAGTGAGTAACGGATTCCTGGTAGGCATTATTGACCTTTGAGTCTTAGTGTTTAAAAATATTTCTTTGCTCAGAGTTCACTGAATTTTTTTGTGTGTCCATCAGGGTCATCACACTGATGCTTGTTCCCTCAGATGAGACCTCAGCTTTATAAGGTCTCAGCCTTGAGACCAAACTTATTCATTCAGACCCCTGAAAATATTTAATTTGGAGAAACACTATGGAATGACAAAGGTATCTGTGCCACTGATCCTGTTGCAGAATCAGTCCCATTGGGAATAGGCTGAAAGGAATAGCAAACTTTACCCTGCTGCATCATGCCAAGAATCCCACTTTTTATAAGTCTTAAAATTTTGTGGTCTATAAACCAGTTCTTCATTACTGCTGCACTGTAAAACATTTTGAGTTCTGCTTCTGCCAATAGGAGCCTTTTCAAGCTTCCATTACTGATCACTGCTTACCAATTGTTCCAAGATGGTTCAGGACACAGATTTTTCTGTTACCATTGTGTTTTTTCTCTTCTGTCGTGCTGAGTCTCGAAACAACCTCCAGGTTCATCAATATTTTAAGTATCAAAGTACCTGGTAAAACCAGTTTCTGATTTAGTTGAGGGAGAAATGAATGGAAAGTTTCCTGGCAGTTTCAGCAGGAGTGAGATCAGGCTTCTCTGATTCATGAGAAACTGTCAACCTAGGTAACGTGTGGGCTCCATTTCTAATCAGGTTTGTAGAGCACAAAGAAGGGCAAAACATTTCTCCACAGAACTTGACTACTGATTTGGACATTAGGAGGACTGGCTGGATGAGGGCTGTACACCATTCTTCCAAAATGCTGTAAAGTAAATGAAGTTTTATCCTTTATTTCCATCTCACCCCATCTACTGAGGCTGAAATCTCCCTAGAAATACATGACTAAGAGGTACAAGAGGCTGAAAGAGGATTTCTACTCAGCTTTTGGATTGCTGCTCCTCTGAGCAGTTTTAAAAGCCTCTTAGGACATGGCTGGAAGTGCCAGTGATGTTATCAACAGCAAATGTGTTAAAACTAATGAAAAAAGCCTGCTGAAGGCAAGTGTAACAGGAAAACAGATGGACAAACCAATGAAAGCCTTATACTTCTCTCCCCAGAGTGGTCTGAATCTGAATATATGGATTTTAGTTACAAAATGCTATCTGCTCTTGGCTGGAGATACTCATGGTGAGGGACTGAAAGGGTATTTGGATTTACCTGCAACACTGAAAAGCTGGCAAAATGCTTGATTTTCTCAGTGTGGATGGGGGGAAACTGGGACAAAATGCGTTGTTAGAGCCTCTGCCTCCCAGACTTGGATTGGAAAGGTAGCCAGCATGCACTGAGAGAATCACACTGATCCTTCAGGCAAAGCAACAACTTTCACTGCAAGAAAACTCTCCCTGCCTGCCTTGAGCAACATTGTCCTGGTTTGAAAGGAATGGCTTTGAGATTCATGGCCAGAACAAATACACAAGGGGAAAATCTGCCCTGTTTTTAAGACATAACTATGTAGCTGCAAGTTTATAAAGTCTATATATAGTATGTGGACAGATGGATGGATACATTTATTGTGGTAAGTCATACCACTGGGGTGCTCTTGATGGAGCAAAGTAGAGCCTTTCAAACTTTTAACTATTATAAAAGCATAGCCACATAATTATCCATTTGCACTGCTTTTTGTCAAATAGTAATAAAATATACTACTCTGAAAGCATTTAGGTATCCCAAAAGGTGAGTTCCTTTAAAAGGATCTCTCAAAATTTTGTGTCCATGGTGAGTGGACACTCCTCTGGTAGTTGCCATTTTCTACCAAGTTCTTGATATAAGAGCACACCAATCAGCCTAAATTTGTCTGTAAGCACAGTGAGAGGTTGCCACACCTATTTACAGCACTGGAGAGTAAAGTGAGCATTTGTTCACACACAGGCATTTTATCTCCCTGTACCTAGAGCTCAGGAGCTTCAGGAGATTTTCCAGTTACAGCACAGGATTCTAGTCCTGGGACCAAAAAAAAAAAAAAAAAATCCCGCTCTTTCACAGTATAGGTTGTGTTCCTGTAAACCAAGAGAAGCCTTTATGATGCTGGTGCAGTCCCTGAAGCAGTGAGGTTCTGCAAACAGCTCAAACAAAGCATCCCTGAGATGTTCTCAGACAGAACAAACCCCACTGCTGTATAATTGAACAGTTGGGCTGAATCTTTCTCAGTAGACCAAGTAATTTCAAATGTTCAAATAACTTTACAAATACAAGTTTTGCAGAAATGCTATTTTAATTTCCCATAGGTACTTAAAATTAATTTGCTTGTACTTCTGGAAAACAAAATCCAATTGCTGCTTGGAAATCACAGGAAGTATTGAGGGCTGGAACAGAACAGTGCAAGCAGTGACTGAATTTACAATATATTTTCCAGAACTGTGTGTTCTTGCAAACCAGTGAGAGACAAACATGAAGCTTAGGTATCAGTTAGGCTTCTTCAAATTCTGAAAGCAGGAGTTAGTGAAAGGATACAGAGACTTCAGTAGCAGGGACTGCATTTGAACAAAATACAGAGCTCTAGGTTGGAAGTTAAGTTTATAAAATACTTCTGGCAGGGATCTTGAGTTGTATTTTGGGACAGCACCCAGTACAGGAAAATCACACTCCTAACTGGGAGCATCTAGTTGTTATAACAGAGCATTTATTACAATAGGGTGGAATCTAATGGCATTCTTTATCAGTACTCAGACTGAAAATATTGATCTTACTATATATGCTGTCATCATTTCTAAAATAACTTGTGATCTACTTGTGAGGAAATGAAACCACAAACAGCAGAGGTGTCTGTCCAAAAAGGAGACAGAGGAGTCCTGTGACTTTATTCAAATAAAGGGAGAGGTCACAGGGCATTCCCCATTGGGTCTCTCAAATTTTGGAGGACGCAGCCTCCCTTCTATCCTAATTTCCTGACCCTCAGGCTCTTCTCTCTTTCCCCATTGGCTGAGGTATTTGAGAGGTACAGACTTCCCAGAAAGCCTAAGACCCCCCTCTAATGTATAATTCCCTTTGTCCTTCCCTTGTATCACTCAGTGAAATTCCTTATGGAATTTCATGGTCCTTCTATTGTTTCTTTCATATTCCAATATTCAGTTTTATTTACCAGCAGACCTGTGGTTTGTTTGTAAATGCAAATCTCCCTCGTTCCATTCATAAATCAATGGAATCTTTCCCATGGTTTCTTTTATCTCTGGGTGCCAGTCACTACCAGCCTCTCACAGTTTATGAAGACAAGTCTCTCATTCCTTTCATACTGAATTTCTGCACATTTAGAGGTTCTGGGATTTGTCTCCTAAGAAAGTAATTCCCAAGAATCAGATGCAGTGGCTACAGAGTGTAAGTGATGTCAGTGAGCGTGGGATGCACAACCATGGTAACAGTTTTCCAATCATCCTCTTCACAAGCAGCCTTACTTCAGCCCTGTACTCTGATTCAAACAAAGCAAAAGCAACTCCTCACACATACAAAGAAAAAAAGAGATTTTTCACCTAAACATGAGATACTTCTGTGACTCTCAGCACAAAATTCTCCTTTAAGTCTATTGTAGCATTCAGTTTTTCATAAGCACCCTCATTGCGCAAACATACAGGTCCCACACTCCATTTTTTCAGATGAGCAGGATTGAATCAGTTCTCCAGAATCATTTTTCCAGACAAAATAGTTATCATTATGAGCTTAAAATTTCCTTCCCACAAATATTCTCTTTACTTGCTTTCAGTGGCCATTGCAGTCAATCCCTCTCATTCCACTTACAATGTAAGTAAGGGAAATTTAATGAATATATGACTTTATTCACTCCACACAAACCTCAGATAGGCCTGGAGTTAATTTTTAGCTGTAGAAGTCTAGTCTAGTAACTTTCTTTGCCAGCAATGAGAACATGAACTTCATAAAATCAGACATACAACAGTTGTTACTCAAAAGTCAATTTTAACAACAGTTACCACAACACAGGATCCACGAAAAATGGGGCTTTTGGATTTCTAAATGTGACATGGAGAAATGTATGTAACGACAAGATTTTAAAGTTCAAACTTCAAAAAAAATGCCTTTATCCAAATCTGTATTTGTGTCCCTGGAAAAATACATGCAGTTCTTTCTTCAAATTATAAAACTCGTTTTTGAGTAAAATAGCTAAATTTCACAAATAATGTTTCCCCAAAATGTTATTTCAGATGTTTTAAGAGTTCCCCCATGAAATCAGATGTGAAATGTGTGATAGCTAATAAACTGAAGCTACAGACAATTGTTCTCTTTTTAACTGAAATAAGCAATGTACCAACACCTTGAAAATAGAAAGATTTGTTACAAAGAAGTTGCCTGTACCCCACAAGTCTTAACATTGTAGGGAAAGTCTACATAGAAGTTACTCCATACTCCTTATGGCAAAACAAGCTTAAAGACTGTTGTTTGGGAGAGCTCTACACTGCAAATTAATGGGATTTAAAGACAGCAAACCACGACAGTTGCATCTGCAGAGAGCTGATTGAATCTCACCTGGTTTCTATAAAATCTCAGGTGTCCAGAGCGCTACCAGGAACTGGGGCCAAGAGGAGGCTCTCATCACAAATGCTCTTTCACTACACATCATGGCTTCTAAACTGTACTGTCCACCAGGGATAAAAGCTATCCAAATTGGAATTGAGGAGTAATTTGATAGCTGCTCTGAAATTTTAAAGAAAACTCTGAATAAATACTTGGCATCAACTCTGCTCCAGAAGTACAGCCTTTTTTCCCCCTCACCATTTGTGTATTCTCCTAATGCTAGTAAAGTTCTTCTTCTCCCAGGCAAATTAGCTGCTGCTTTCTGGCCAGTACAAATTCCTCTGAGGTTGGATCAAAATATTGTGTCACACAACCTCGTAAGATTCTATTTTCCTGACCTATTTGTCACTTCAAAGTACAAAGCTGAGATTATTGATTTTGGAGGTGCAGTCAATAGTTTGCTTGAAGACAGATCACTCTCTCAGACCTCTGTTTAGCACTTGGGTATTATGGTAATAATGATTTCTATTAGAATCCATTTAGTCTCAGCTGAGAAAATCCAGATCTCCATTTGTCCTGCTCCTAAACTTCATCCCTATAAACAAACCACTCAGTAAGCAAGTAAGAGCAGGGAAATCCATGGTCAGGAGGGTTTGGGAGCATCTGGGAGGCTCTACACCACTTATCTGATACTTTTCAGAAATGCTAAATACACCAAAAGAATGGATGGGGCCAAACAAGAGAGTATTAATGAAAAGGGTTTGACAGCATTTGTACCTCACCTGTGTCCTTAATCAATTCATAACTTAGCAGTATGCAGTATAAATATGTAAACAGTATAAATTAACAGGACCTGTGTGCTGAGCTGGAGAGGTGACACAGGCTGAAAACCAGCACCTGTTTGGTTCTGAACCAAAACATCTCAATGAATTTTGTGTCTGGGTCCTAAACTGGCCAGTTATTCTAATGGGAAGACCTTCTACAATATCAGGAAAGTAAATTGAAAGGGTAGGTTATTCTGGAGAGCAAAGAAATGGGCACTGATGGAGATATAAACACTGTTAACCACAAAAAGCAATAGATAAAATGATGAAAATAAATCCTCAATATATATTATATGATTCTTATTATATTATTATTATATTATTATATGATTATCATATTATTTTATTATATAAATCCTCAATATATGATATACATGGAGGGGTTCACATCATAACTGAAGGAAAGTCTGTCATGAGGGACAAGTTTTAGGATGTCAAGTAGAGCAAATAAAAAGATTGGTTGTCTTGATCTTCCAGGTGGCCTCCTGAACACTTCCAGAGACTCACTAGTCCACAGCTGGGGAAAAAAAATCCTCTTGAAAATCCTCATAAATGGTATTGTATATAATGGTCTAAAAGCACCTGTGAAATTAGACAGTGTTGACTTTTATAGTACAGAAGGCAAATTATTGATACTATCTTCATTTTATTATAAAAGAAAAAAATAAACTGTAACAGGAGCAAATTATATCAACATATATATTCTATAATTTTTATGCAGATTTATTTACATTCTTCAGTTTTGATGGTTCTGATTCTATAGATAATCATTCCCTTTTTTCATTTTAAACACTCACCAGCTGATAAAAATGGCAGCAGGTTCTGCAGTTCAGATGTCTCACTCTCCATGGTTAACTTCACTGAATCTTCTCTTTTCATCCCATTTCATCCTCTCAGATACCAATTCAGAAAGAACTCACATCTGTGCAAGGATTTTTACCCAGGCTTGGTAAAAATTGCTTGTTTGACCACAGAAATCAGACTTCGCAGTACTCAAGCCTAGAGACTGTAAGAGGGAAGAGAAAAATCACAGCGCTGAGAAGCAGATAAAAATGGCACTGAGGGTCGAAAAGAACTGAAGTCACCCATAAGAGATGGACAGAAAAAGCTCTGAGGCAGAACAAAAAGCTGAAATTAAATTGTGCAAGTTAAGAACTACAGCAGAAAGGCACAGAACCTGGCTTCCTTAAAAAAATGGCCCTTTCCCAGTTGGGATAGTAACACTGGTGATCTTCATGAGCTGCTCTGAGGTCAGCAGATAAACAATATACACAGCTAATTATTACTGACAATTAATTACAGTTATTATTGCAGCCTGACAGCTGGTATTTCTAGTATCCAGTATCAGATGCATTTTTAAGAATCTGACCGTGCAATAGCATGCAAAATAATTACTGAGCTACATCTCAGGAATCTGTCAGGTTCCTAAATATAGGGCTTTAGTTGCTATTCTCAGCATGTAAGGTACCCTCCCTAGGACATTCTTGAGCTCCCTTATCAAAACCCATCTTTTCATACAGCCAGAAATTTCACCTCTTCTCTCTCATGCTGCAGTATCAAGGGTTACTTGTCATGACTTTTTATTTCCATCCTCAATCTTTCTGCTATGTGCAGGTCAACTTATTAAGGATCAAGAGGATGTCAAGGCATTTGAGGCTGAACCAGAGACTGATGTGTAGAATTTGTAGGAATTTCAGTCCCTAAAGACCAAGTTATGGAAACGTTTCTGGACAACTAAATCCTGTTTGAGTATCTAAAGAACTTTGTCCTTGCAGGCAAAAGTAGCAGCATCTACCACTACAAAATTCATTTTGGTGTTAAATTTGCCTTGATGTAACCTCAAAGTACCAGGTTACAGCAAAGTAGAATCAGAGACCTTTCTGAAACTGCCAGCTATTCACTTTTGTGGAGCCTCTGCTCATAAGATGTTTGCCAGTAACGCTGTTACCCTTAAAGAAAAAAGGAAATAACAGATAATCACTCAGTTGCCATTTTCCAGGGCTCACAGATAAATAGTTCCCATATACTGGATCAGCTCAGGATATTTTCAGCACTACAAGCAAGAAGGAACTCATTTCGGTACCCAAATATGACACTTTTAGAATTGTACTAAGGCACACAAAAAGCCACTACACTTACCTGACCAACATGTACCAGTTAAGAAATTTTGCATATACACAAAGCCTCACATAGCAAGCCACTAGAACTGAAAAGCTGACAGGATGAAAAGTGTGACTTCCACACGTTGCACGAGGCAAAGCTATTTTGATTAATTATTCCAGTTTTTGAACAAAGAATTCAACACTTCATCATCAGTTCAGACCACAGGTCCAAAGAAAATGATACCATTGCATTTCCTCTGAAAATGTTCTTCAAACACATCTTGCAGAAATGCAAACCTTACAATTTTTCACATGGTATTTATGATATTTTATTCTTTTCCACTCATTAGTCCTTGTTTTTTAAAGGAAAGGCTGAGAAAACCAAAAGTCTGACATAGAAATTAGCAGTGAAGGAGAAAATGAAAAATTCCTTTTTCATTAGGCAATTTTTTTCCTTGAAAAAAAGAAATAAAAAAAGAGATTTCCTCTCTCCCATCTCACTCTTCTAAATAATTTTTTAAAGGTGCTTAGAAGCAACATGAAAAGTTTATTTTGATGTTCTTCAACATTTCTGATGGGGAAAAGACCACAATCTTTTTCTCTGATCAATATTCTGTGCTGCCATTTAAGAGTAAAAGCTTTTCCCATCAGCTACAGTTACCTTTGATTACATTAGAAGCTTCAATTTCTCACATGTTTTAGACCAACAGTATAAACAAATTCTTTACCTACCTAAACTTCATTTTCAGGATGAATGTTACACACACAGGTTACAAGAAGAGGAACTCTTCTTCCCAAATGAGTGTTTGAGCAGCTTGAAGATTCAGACCATGTGCTTCATCATGGCTTTTAGCTCATCACATCCAATTCATAATGGAAAAAGAAAACATTTTGAGTAACAGCAGAAATTAATGGAATGAAAGGGCCTGATTGACAGCTCTGGTGATCCATGTGCTTTATCATTCTCAGGAGAGGGGTTGTATAAACACCTGGAAGAGCTTGTCTGATATTAGGAAATGGCTGTAACTAATAGCTTGGCTCTAGCTCACCATATGGACATTCTCATTGCACAGTAAAACTGCCTCCACATGATTTAATTTAATCTATATCCAAAACTAGCATGAGATAAATTGTAAGCCAAGCATCAATGTGAAATTTATTACAGAATAATGATTCTGAACTGTGATCATACCTTGACTTATTTTTAAAATCATTTCCTCCAAGGACAAGTCCTAATATGAGATCCATCCCTGCATTTTCCAACTGAGACCAAGCCAAGCCAGCTGCAGGCCCAAAAAAGGAATTGTGCCTCAAAAGCCCTTTAGGCTCCACTGCTAAAAATGCCAGTGATTGACCTGATTCTGTTGTCCCTTTATCCCCAGATCCTGATGAGCTGCACATCCCTCTCCATCAGCTCTCCTGCTGATTTCAAAGGACTACCTGTGCTCCACATTGAATCCAAGGGGAGTTACAAAGAGCAGCCTTTCTGCACTCAAGCCTTAGGCAGGGTAAAAATGGTCCCTAATTCACCCAAACCTCACTGTCAGGTGGTGAGAAGCAGGCAAAACCTTGGCTGTGTTTCCTGGCATGCACCATTCTGCAGATTTGAACCCACAAAATTCTTTCCAACACAAATTACTCCATAGGAAGCACAGTTGTTCCACTGTGGTTTTTAGGGTTGGCGTGGCAAGGTTATCATCGAGGAGATGCTTTGCAGTGCAGCCTGTGTAACCTTTGAAATCCTGATCAGAAGTAAGGGAAACTCAGGGCAGCATTCTGGGATTTTTGTGAAACAGGCAAGTGGGACCACAGCATTTTTTTTTTTGAGTACAGCTCCATGGGTGTGTGGGAAAAGATGCTATTTTAAAAAGCAAGTGTTCCAGACAACTCACCACTCTTGGCAATATTAATTGTAACTACTTCCACTTAAGAAATAATTTTGGTGCAATGCCTCATTATCCATGTACCAGAACATCTCTTTTCCTGGCAGCATTTTAGAAAAAAAAAGAAAGGAAAAAAAAAGAAAAACAAACCAAACCCAATCCCTACCAAAGACTTCTGATAACTTCAGTAACACAGCATGTTCTCATAAATAATTCTCTCTTCATGCAGCAGCCTGGTGGCTGTGCACAAAGACTTGGCATCCCTGTTTTCTCCTTTTTAAGTCACTTTGACCACAAGGCACCAATGTGTTCAGCTGTAATTAGAAGAAATCCTGTGGTCCAATAGCCATGACACCTCCTAGGACTACAGGAAACTCATCTGTTCTCTGCTTCACAAATTGCCAGAACATTTCACAACATAAGATCAACGAGCAGCACAGAAAAAGTTCATCCAAGAACATGTGCTTGACGTGTGTTTGATGCTCTTTGCTGGGTACTATTTTTTCATGGCCTACTGGAACTTTTTTTTTTCCACAAATCCAATTTTTACAATACAAAATAACATTTAAACTTCTAAATGCACAGAAACAAACATGGTTATTTTATATATATACATATCTATCTATATCTATATCATCTATATCTATATCTATATATATAAAGTTTAAAATTTAAAATATATTGATCATAATGAAGAAAGTTTTCTCTCAAAGTGCAGAGACGTGGTCCTTGCAAATTAAAGCAAGTACCTTGCCAGCATTTAACAAAACATTTCATTCTCATGCTACCTTAAAATGAGCCCTATCTAGTGAAAATCCAGCTCATAGCAGCTCATGAGCCAAATTCACTCTTCCAAATATTATTTAAACCTTCATACCTTCTCCACACCTCCTCATTAGTCTTCATTGTGTTATATTTCAAAGTCTTGCAACTACAATAATAATAATAACAGTAAAAACCAACTAAACTATGATTAATTAACAAAATCGTGACCCAGGAGGTAACCAAAACCATTATAAAGAGGTATATCATAAAGACAAAGCTTAATAAGGGCATTCAGATCATTATTTGACCTTATTTCTTTTTCACAAACCACAATTATCTGAATTCTTTCAGTGTAAGGCAAAGTATGAATCATGGCTGAGATCTTCTCATCTCCAACCTTTTTACCCCAGTGTCTTGTCCAGGCAGTGGCAACTTGCATGTGACAGGAATTTCTGAGAAGAAACACTACATACTTTAACTTTCCAGCTTGGGAATTTCTTATAATTCAAGTCCATCTTTTCCTTCAATCCACCCACTTAAAGTGCTGCTACCGCTAAAGATGTGATTTTTGTTTCTGTGTTCCAGTATTCAAACTCAGCTGGGAGAAAGGTGCACTTTCTGTATCCTTAAGTCTTAGCAGAATTTAGGAGTGTCAGGCTTTTGGCTTGCCTCTTGAGCTTGGATGCTGTGTTCAGATTCTACTAGTTAATAGTAGGAGGAGACACCATTCTCCTCGAGTATTTTCCATTCTCCATAAAGAAATATAAACAAAAACTCAGGGAAGCTATCCACTCGGATCTACAGGTATTTTTCACTGGCTTCATGAAGATAAGAGCTAATACAAATTTTCCACCTTCCTCCATTGATCATCTCAGTTTTCTTCAATTTTTTGATCAGCAGTAAAATAGTTACTGTTGGTATTTTGACCAGATATCTGTTTTTATTCCAGATGAGATGTTCTGTTCATTTTCAGACCAACTGATTCTCACTACCCTCATTTGCATGCAGATGGGAGTGCTTCTTTCATTTTTTTTCAAAGTTTTACTTCTGACTAAATTACTAAAGACTTTCAGCTAGGGAGGGGGGAAAAAAGAGAAAAGGAGACTATGGAAAGCAAAATGGAAATTAATGCAAGAAATCAAATCCCAGTAATCTCAAATATTTTTCATTTTCAAAGGAAAATATCAGATATCATTTATATCTGTCTTACTTCCTTTTTCCCTCTAAATAAACTTGCAGACAATAGACGACTGTGGCATGGTCTGCCATATCCATCATCCTCAGGACAGTGTCAGGAACAGACCTGGACACCATATCCTGAGTTCCTGTCCCCTTTCCAGTTCTGGGAAAATTCCCACCACAAATTAGATTCTGCATCCTCAGTTGACGTTTCACTCATCTGTTCCCAACACAAAAGGTTCTGTTTGCTTGGAAGTCATTTCCTCTTAATCTAAAGCCATGATTTTCAGGTCTATGAAATCACATTAAATCATATTAATTTCCAAAGGTGCAGCATGCCATGGCAAAAACATGGGCCTATGAATTTCACTGAAGAAACAGAAGGAAAGAACCTGGCCAGGAGAAGCAGGAGATGCCTGTTTTGGAAACATCCTGTGTGAAAATTCTACCTCTTAATTCACATTTTAATAACCTTGGGTTTGAATTGTAAGGCTTAGTGCAGTGCCTATAGAAGAAGAGAGAGGACAGAAGTACTGGGAAAAAGAAATACAGACTATTCTAGATCAACACTGTCTGTGTCATCACTCACTGTGAATATTTTTCTTGAAGTCAAGCAATTTGCCTCAGTTATCCCCTAAAGATACATCATAAGCAACACAGGAACAATCTGTATTTGTTTCCTACCAGGCACAGCAATTTTTTTAAAATTTATTTTTAAAATCATCAGCAGGTGTTCCAAAGCAGGGGAGAACAGTCCACCCATTATAAGAACATTCAGCCACCTCTCACAACCTCCCTGATCACCTCCATCTCCTGAAGCTTAAGGCAGCAGAGTGGAAATGCTCTCTGGGAAACTTTCCCTATTCCTAAAATAGTGAATCTTATAACAGTTGTTTTAAACAGGATGTGAAAGGGTTCCACCAGCAACACCAAGGTCATCTTTGAGTGCTCGCTAATGAAACACACACAAAGAAAAGCAGAGTTGTTTGCAGCAGAAAGTTTAACATTTCCTGACATCTCAGTACTTACATGGCCCTCACAATCTTAATATAAAGACCCCAAAATAATTAATGGGTTTTACCCTCACATCACCCCTGCTAACAGAGTTATCTACATTTTGCAAAAGAAAAAAAGGATCAGAACATGTAAGAGCAGGGTTCTAATTCATGGTGTACAACTTATTCCTTTGTTGAGATCCATTCTTTTGTATAACAATCAAACTGAAAACTGTATGTTTTCATTAAGGAGAATGAAAATATTAAATTTAATCAGAATTAGAATATGAATTGGTATCAGCCAAATAAATATCTCTTCACAGAGTTTTCACAGTATATTCACCTTACAGAACATTTCAGTACCCAAAGGAGGCCTGCAGGAGATCTGGAGAGCAACTTTTAGAAAGAGAATGTAGTGATGGGGTAAGGAGGAATGGCTTTAAACTGAAAAGGAGCAAGTTTAGATCAGATATTAGGAAGAAATGCTTTACTGTGAGGGTGGTGAGGCCCTGGCACAGAGAAGCTGTGGCTGCCCCATCCCTGGAAGTGTCCAAGGCCAGGTTGATGGGGCTCTGAGCACCCTGGCTTAGTGAAAGGTGTCCCTGTCCAAGGCGGGGGCCTGGCACTGGGTGATCTTTAAGGTATCTTTCAATCCAAACTGTTCTGTGACTTTTCATCCAGGCGTTTCTTTCTGTGACAGTTTGACAGCAGATTGATGGCTAAATTAAGATCATAGCCTTCAGGCAGCTAATCTGAGGTGTCATTAATCCCTTCCCAAGAAATTACGGGGAGATGGCAGGCAGATATTCTAATCTGGTGGATCTTTCTGACTTCTTTCTGATTCCAGCCATTGTGCTTTTCAACCACAGATAGAGGAGGAAAAAAAACAAAAACCAAACCAAGAGCAGAGGACTGGAATCATCTGATCTACAGCTCATAAAAGATGTCTGGATCTATAACTTGCATTTGTTTTTTGAAAATATATGACCCCAACTCAAAGTTACAGAGCAATGGCCATAACCAATGGCACATATGACAGAACCACTGGGCAACCCTTTAAACTTTGCCTGTTAAAATGAGAATAAACGTCATTTAAACTTAGAAATCCAAAGCAACTCAGTCTTGCTTCTGTTTTTAGCCTTAGCAAACTTGACTATTCCTGTGAGCTTCCCGGCTTTACAGGAGAACTGTTGCTCTCAGGCTGTGACACACAAGAGCAGGCTGGTGCTGTAGGACAGCCTGTTCAGTTTTGGTTGCCAACCAGCCAGGCACGGGTTTTAGCAGGCAGAGATGCAGGTGAGCACACAAACTGCGCATCCTCGCCTGGGGAAGGATGGGATGAAGGATGGGATGAAGCAGCTGAAGCCGTTCAGTCCCGCGGAGCAGAAGTGACCCGGGATAAACAGCGGAGCATCCCGGGCTCGGGAGCGGCGTGTCCCGGGTGCCCTCTCGTGGGGCCGCCTGGAACAGGGCACCCGGACCGCCGTGTGAAAAATCCACTTAAACTGCAAGCAAAAACCAAGGAATTGATAAGCGTTTGTCCTAAAGATGTGTAAAAATAAGTCTCAGATCACGCTTTTTATCCCGCCCACTGGAGCTTACAGTGAGAGATGTTCAGGGACCAGAGGGGCTGCCACTAAAATGAAATGCAAAGCTGGGTTGGATAGCAGCCTCAGCAGGTTGAATCCTCATTTCTCTTCCCAACAGTATGATGCAAACCGTGTATGCAATGTATGATGAAATAAATCCGCTTGCAAAAAAGCCAGGATCTCATCTGTGCACTCACCAAGCACACTCGTGTGCCACCACAAACAACCGAGCTCCCTTCCCCCAGGACAGGGATAAGGACAGCTGTGCTGCAAGGATGCAACGTCCCCAGATTGACATCCCTCAGCAAAAAACCTGGACAGGCTAAATCCCGGGCACCATCCCTGCAAATTTCTCCTGGAATCAAAAGATACATTCCACCCGTTCAGCCCTTGGAATCTGAGCTTTCCAAAATAAGCAATGAGGACATGGCAACCATTAGTCATGAGTGCCCATCATGGAGCTTGGAGCTCAGTGTTTCAATGGACGGGATCAGAATGCTTCCATCTGAACCATGCCATTGTTTCACTAACACTCAGTGTCTTAGCTCACACGTGGTCCAAGGCCATCGTGTTTGTGTCCACAAGAACACTCGTTAAGGCACAGAATTGCTTGACTCACCAAAGCGAATCAGATGAATTAGAGCAGAAAAGCCCTCCTGAACAAGCTGGAGGCTCAGCAAGAGTGTATGGTTTGCAAATACTGTGCTGGCTTTCTGCTGTTCCTTTAGAGAACATGATGATTTCACTTGATTTAATTATTTCCTCACAAAATCACTTGTACTGAACACAAGAAGGGGAGCAGGGTTTGTGTGGCCAGCAAACCTCAAGTGCCTCACATCACACGTCAGAGTGCTGCAAAGGGCACCCTGAAAAAAAATATTCCTCCCGTTTTCAGGGCATCAGGGAAGCAGTTTGACCCTGGCTTGTTCACAAAAGGTAGATCTGGATTATATGAGTACCCACATCCATGTAATTGTGTGAAGAGATTGGGGGTGATGGTTCCATCTCTTGGAAGCTCTCACGCCGTAACACCTCTCGATTAAAATCTGTCAGGCACCAAACTGCCACATGATATTTAGTGGTTGTTTTTCTGTACACTTTCTGCTCTGAAGCCATGAGGAAGGGGAAAAACTAGAAATATCCTTCTGCAGCAGCATTGTGGGGGTGTTGAGGATGCTGAAGAACCACTGCAGGGCTGATTTTGCACCAGGTTAGCTCAGGTACTCTCTCAGCTCTCGACTCACCCTTTGCACATTTTTAGTGATGTGCAGCCAACAGTGCAGGCCTATATTAAACATAACATTTCAACCCTTCCAACCCTATCTTGCTCATTAATCAAATACACAAAAGCCACAAAAGGATGGTTCCCAGCACCAAAGCAGCAGCAATGTCTGCCCTGGAACCTGTAGACTCTTCCCCTTTTACACCCCAGTCATCATGTTTGCACTTTTCCCTTCAGAATCACAGTAAAATAAATCTGTGCAATCCTTCCACCCTTCCTGTAAAAACCTTCTTATGATTTTTCTGGCATCACAGTTGCGGGAACAAGGGTCCATCCACAACTCTGCCTTAAATTCACCTAGTGGTTATTAAAATTGCATTCTTGTGAGATATAAGTGACATCTTGACCCAGTGAAATGATGTTTGACAAGAGCAAATTACGGAATTAAGATTAGGTCCGTAAGTGGCTTGGTCCAAGAGAAGCCTCAGGAGAATGAACTTTGATTCTCTGTTTGACACATCCCTGGAGGGGAAGGGCTGCAATGAGCAGGGTCTGCACAGGGTTTCTGGCAGACTGAGGGAAGGGGATGGAAGGGGTTAGGACTTGCAGTGGGGGTGCCTTCTGCCACCTCTTCAATCTGCCTCTGGCTAGACAAACACTAGGATAAGGTTTTCAAGGAGCAGGCTGACCTGGGGGAGGTCGAGCTGGCTGCCAGAAAGCATGAGACAGCACTGCACAGTGCACTCCTGATATTTTGTGCTGCTCATTCAACAGCAAGTGACATCTGTTCCTGTCATTATGGTGCTAATTCACAGATTCAGTGTGTTCTCTATTTGTAAAATTAGCTTTAATGAGTTAAAGCCCCTGTGCATGCACTCTATGGGGTACAAGGGAGAGGCTTTTCTAATCCCTCCACAAATGGGTGATATTGTAGATATTATGTGAGGTTATTAGTACCTGCAGAAGCACAGACTTTATGTATTCAGATAACATTAAATCCTTGATGAGCTCAGTTAACAATCCAACCTCCTTATGTCCCTGTTTTACAAGAATTACATTTGCTTCGTTCATCCCTTCTGTTTCCTCCATGCTCCAATTGCACGATACTGGGACAGATGTTTAAGAAATTGGGAGGATGTTTATTATGGGATTTTTTTAGATAAAGTCTCAAATCATGGGGGAATGCCACATTAAGCAGCTTATTCACTTTTGTGGGCATTTAATGACTTATGGTCACAGAGATGGCAGCCACTGCAAAAATCAGAGTTCCACTGCTGTTATCCCTTATTTACCCGGATCTCTGTATACCAGTGAAAGTCTTGCAATGCTATTTTCTTTTCCTTAGAATCACAGTTCCTGAAAACAAGTAATTACTTAATGGTCTTGTGTTTGCTTAATGCAAGGTTAGGTTTCAAGCCTTTGTACTTGTAGAGAGGAGCTTGAAAAATGGGACTTGAGGGAATTTTGAAGGCTGTATAAAAATACCCTCAAAATTCAAATTAAAAGAAGCAAAAAGCATTTATTATTATTGTGGTTTTGGTTTATTAAGCCTTGAAACTGAGCACAAAAGCACCTCTGCAAAAAGAAATGAACTATTAGAACTACAGATGATAACAGGAGACTCATGAATATGATTTTAATTCTACATAGCGTCAAATTATTAATAGTTATCAATTATAGAATAGAAATGTTTTCCAAAGGAAATTGTGTTGCTCACACCTACATTTTGCACACAAATCACCCAAACCCCTCCCAAGCTGTAACCGCAAAATTGATGCTCTTGCACTTTCCCCCCAGGAGTTGTGCTTTTATCCATGATTTTCCTGTGGGATGTTTTCTCCCTCTGAAGGCATCACAGCAGCTCCCAGATTTCTGTCCTCTTCCAAGAGCTGCCTTCTTGCCATCTCCAACAAGAGATGCTGATGGATGGAGCAGACTGATTAATAGAGCCTGGAGCAACGAATAAAAGAAGTCATAAAAAACAAGTCTTAAGTAGTGCCCTGAAACAATGCAACAGCTTTGAGCTATTTAACCAGCTGACCTAAAATAAACCATGGATCTCAGGATGACTTGACAAAAAAAAAAAAAAGGTTTTTCTGGTTTTTTTTTCCCTTGGCAAAAGTGATGGATTTCCACAGAAAATATCAATTTTGCTGTAACCACAAACGTCTGTCAAATCATTTCAATGGAAAAGTTTCCAACCAGCACTAATCATTAGTCACTTGAAAATGTACACTAAAACAAAGGGCATTTTGCTGTACATCTGCAGCCAATCAACAGATTAATTTGAAACAAAAGAAGTCCATATACAGTTGGAAAAACAAAAAAACCTGCCAAAGTGTGCAGCTGCCAAGAATGCAGCCTCGAGAGAGCATCTGAATGACACCAAGATATGTTGTTCCACAGTGATCTCGGGAGAACCTCGCTTGATTCGAATGAATTTCTGCTCTGATCTTACTTTTACACTCTATCACATGTTTAGGGCTAACCTAAACCTGTGTCCATCCATCTATCCTGTTCCTCAGTGGTTTTGACAAGGCAAGATTCTACTCCACATGTGAATCCTGAAAAACAAAACAAGGGAAAAGGGGAAAAAAAAGGAAGAGAAAAAAAAAAAAGGAATTTTAAGAAAGTACCACTTAACTAGAACAATTTTTCTGGTTCTCAAGGATAGATCAGGTGCACACTGTAAATGGCACCACCCTATTAATGACAACCTCTTATTTCAGCACCCTAAAATGCTAGCTATGAAAATGTAAATGGCTTCCAAAAAAAGGGTCCATTGTTTGAAAAAAACCAAACAACGTAAAATATCCCTCCGGGGAGTTCAAAATTTCTTCATGGTGCCTGTTGTTCTAGTAAAACAGAGATCTGCTTAACTAATAACTAAAACAATTGGCAGCCCCTTTGCTCTCTCAAATTTACCAGCGATAGGAAAACCAATGGGAAAACTTCAACCAGCCCAGTTAGAAAGGAGGAAGATGAGAATATGTGAAATATTTTTCCAAAAGCTGCAGCAGTACCTCAGGTTGTATTATTTTTTCTCAAAACTCAGCACACTGCACACAGGGAGGTCTGTAACAATTTGAAGTATGGACATGCAGTGCACATCCATCTACAAGAGCCCAGTAATATTTTATTTATGTACTGAGAAAACCATGGGATATGTAGATACTGTCAGAAATGGAGATTGGACATTGGAATAGATGTTATTTTCCACAAGACAACCATCATTCTGGCAGGCAAAAACAAAGCCTCAAAGACCATGCTGGTTCTAAAACAGGTCCAATGAACTGCAAGGTGATAGAGAAAAATGTGGTTCTCACTGAAATGGGAATTCTCCACAGCAGCCCAGGATTTCTGCTGGATGTCTGGTGGTGCAACAAAATTTCAGTTCCTCGAACGAGGACAATGCATCACAAGAACATTGCCAATTTCAGTTTCCTTACTTGGTTGTTGACATGTTAATTTTGAGAGGTAATTCAGACTTGTCCTTCAGTTTGACAGCTCTAGAGTGCCAGTCATGAGGATCAGTTTGTCAAGATCTCATAGTTTGGGCCACTCTCCAGTGCTGGAGAGGTGTCTGAAAATAAAAAATCACTGTGCCATGAAACATGCCAGGCCTGATTTTTAACTCCTCTTCCAAGAGCTGCCTTCTTGTATCTTCCCTTCCTTTCTCCCCCTCCAAAGTTTGATCAACTTTGGGATCAAATCAACCAGGCTTTGCCACTTACCCAGGTCTGCAGCAGTTTGGAAAGGAAGAGAAAGGTTTGGAAATAGAACACATTTACAAGAACACCTTCCAAGTGAGCAGCTCCAAAATAGCATTCTCCTTTCTAACCTGATTGAAATCATCATCACACAGCCAAGCACAGTTTGTTGGTTGCACTCAAAGCAAAACATGCTTCCAGCTGTGAGAGATAATTACTGTTTATTGACTGGCTTTTGAGGACTTTTATGCTATATTTAGTTTTAGGGCTGTTTGGGGTTTTTATTTGCATCAGAGGCATTGATGAAAAAGGCTGTTGCTTAGAGCAGTCAGCTGCCTTCTCATGATTAACCTCTTATTTCACTTCAGAATATGTTTCACCTGCAAATGTGCTGGGAAATCAAGATTAATCCTGGGCAAATTCCCACAAGTGCTCTGTTGAACCAGTAACTGCATTCATCAGCATTACCCACTGATAGCCCTTTGTTCTGTGTAGTGCTGGGGGTTTATTTGAGTATCTTCACAAACACCAGAAAGGACAGTTAATTACAACCATCTTGCTACAGAGGGGTGATTTTAGAAGGGGCTGTACCAGCTGGAATCAGGATTCTATCCAGTTAAGTGCTCCTACTGCCTTCAGTGACCAGCACAGTTGCTCCAGAGGCAGAATCAGAAACCAAAAAAATAAGCACAGAAGAGTTTTAACCCCTTCATCTCCAGTAGTTACAGTAGGGCTACATTCTTAAGCCAGGAGTTTCTAAATCTCTTCCAGGATGTTTTTCTTGAATGTAATTTCTGTTAGCCTTTATCTTTATTCCATTTGGAGGTGGCTTCAAATGGGACTCAGGGTCTGTGTAGGCACTGAAGGAAACTCTGACTGTCCATGCTCTGCTTTCAGTGTTGTCTTCCAGTCTGGTGTGATGTGAGGACAGTGCAACTGGAAGTGTGCAAAAAATGCAGAGGCAAACAGGAAAGCTCAGCCTATAGCTCCAGTGCCACAGCTTTGGCAGCTGCAGGCACACTAAAGGGAAAGGCACAAAGAAGGAACAGTGGATCGAAATAATAAAAAGGTTTTGCTAAAATATTCTTTCTTAAATCAAGATGTTTTTCTTTGGAACTGGGCCTGAAGTTTAAGTCACCTAAAAGTGAAGCATTTCATTTTGAAGCAAACAATGTCGCAACTGAAGAGCTGAAAACAGATTTCTTTTTTTTTTCCTTATTTTGTTTTGTTTCACTGAATGGCTCCAAAGATGTCTTCAGACAAATCCAAAACAGTTCTCATCTCCCCCAGCCTGTTTAATATATTTGTTAGGGTCCCAAATGGTCTCATCACAGCATGCCAATTGCAAAACTCATCCCCTGTCCTTACAGGGAAGTTGTGGAGCACACATGACTAATTTCAGAATTAAAATAGCCAGGAAGCAACAGCAAGATCAAGCAATAATAATGTTAACTGCTTGTAAAAGGTACAGGACCACTGGGTACCAAAGAGGGTTGAAAAGCTAAGATTGCCCATGATTTTGAAGATTATTGGAATCTACAGGAAGAGTCACTTTATTATCTTCTCCTTGGGAATCTGGGGTGTGGGTCCAGACAATATATTGTAAAAATTGTCTCTGGAGTAATATTGCTATCAACAGGGTAACCTCACAGCAGTCCATCACATATTCTACATTCCCATCCCTGTATACAGCCAGGAAAAAGAGGAATAATAAAGAGTCAGTTTAGGAGGACTAGGAGAAGTTTGGAGTCATTGTACAGGAGTATTTTCTGCACTGAATGCAAAGATGGGAGCAATAAAGAGAATAAAGGGTTACAAGGCAGCATTGTTGCTTATAAAAGTGACAAAGAAGTTCATTTTGAAGAAGGTTTAAGCATCAGACAAGTAGGGACCTGAACCCCCCTTACCATTGAGATCCCAACTGTCATCTGGGTTAAAAGGGTTTATTATCAAACTAAAATCTCAACTGTAATTTCCCATCTGAGGGTCCAGGCAGCACGCCCATCTATGAACCATGTACTGCTTTGAAAAGGATTAAATTCTGTCTCCTCTTGAATTTAATGGAAACCTTCTTTTTAACTTCAGTGGGGGGAGGACGAGAGCAATGATGAAAATCATATCCTAAGGCAGAGTGAGATCAAAGGATTCTTAACACTATGAAAATTAACCTATTATTAAAATTACTGGAGAGTTCAAAATCGGATTCAGGTTGATTTGCAGGGTCAGGGTAGTCACAGGGTAATGCATCCTAATGTTTGCAATTAAGGAGAATAAGCAGGCAAGAATTTTAAGGCAGAGCATGCCATGCAAACAACCACCTCGTCTGAATTCACCCATGCCTGCACAGGGCACTGCCACCAAAGTGAATAAGGAAGCCACTGGGAAGTTGTGACTGTTCTAGGGAGCAATATGTGCCCTCTTCCAAAAGCCCTAAGGCATATTCTTAAAAATACCCTATAAAATTGACTCCAATTAGCTCCATCCCTCCTTAGCAAAACTTAATAAGAGCAAGAGAAATAATCAGGGGGGTGAGTTGTCTCCCCTCTGGTGTCACAGCATTGCTCAGTGCTGGTTTTCTAGCCACAGCTGGTGGCATCAAGAGAAATCAGGTCTTACATCTGTGACCCAAGGGAGTGTCTCAGGCAGAGTCCTGCCACCCTGCTCCCCCCAGACAAGAGGCTGTTACTGATGAGGGGGCAAGATGCACTGCAGGACTGAGAATAATATGTTGTAGTATAAAAAATTCATCCCACTGGTTCATTTTTGATCACAGCTTCTGTTTTTCTCTCCACCTCTAAAATCTACAGGGCAGGCATGCCCAAAAGGAAGTCATTTAAATGTTATTGGAGTGGTGGATTTGGCAGTGCTGGGTGGACTCGATGATCTTAGGGGTCTTTTCCAACCCAAATGATTCTAGTTTCCTGTTGTTATGAATATCACACCATGTAACTGCTTCAAACCAGAAAAAAAATTTATTCTAAATACCCCACGATATGCTCTGCTTTTCATTTGATAAAACTTGTAGAGAAGAAGTCATGCTATTAACCCAATTTTCAGTAGGAAGGTGTGCAAATCATCACCAGTAACCTCTTCTCAAATCACCATAAAATGAAAAGGTCTGGAGAACAATCTATTTTCATAATTAGAGGTCAAAGCTAAATTTACAAGTGAGAGTGTCTGTGTGTCTCTGTAGGAGGAACAAGAGCATGCAGAGTTGACTTTACTGTTTGTTCATGCAGTATCTTGCCTTTAAATAAATGACTTGTTCTAATTCACAGTGAAGTCAACTAAACAAGTCCCATTGTCTTAAATAATTAATCTAGTCCAGGAAATCATTTCAGAACTTTTCAGCACCACTAAATTAATTCAAGAAGATGAAGAAAGAAGATAGATTACCCAATAAAAGTATTAAAACTAAATTCCATCTTCTGGTTTCAATATGAATGCATAAGATGCTAGCCTGTGACTGGCTGCAGTTCCCTGGGCACTTTTACTCAACTGAACACTTTTAAAGGAGGAATAGAAATTTTCAATACATCAGCTATAAATTGTGGCAGTTTTTTTTCAAGAAAAGCACATCTACAGCACATGGATTGTAATTCCACAGGGAAGAGGCTGCATCACATCACCATCAAAGGCTCCTAACCACGAGACTGATGTGTAAACTGGAGTGGTGTCACCATCCACTCCTTCTCCACACTTTTTTCTCATGAATGCTGAGGCTGTCACTGCACTCCACATGGAGCTGATTCCAACAGATAAACCCTGACTGAACCCTGGCAGGAGCCAGGCCAGAGAGGGCAGGCACAGCAGCTCATTGCTGTCCCACAATTTAGCAGAAGTTACTCAGGTCATCCATCGCTTCATGTGAACAAAAAATCTTCACTTGCAAATGTGCCTGTAGGACGAGAAGTACAGGTAAGAGGTTACCCTTGGGTTTGGGCATCTAAATCTCCCCTCTGCCTTTTGAATTTATCAGGCCAGAGCTCAGTTTGCCCCATGAGGGATGGAGACACTCCAATTTCCCAACACAACAAAAGTGACACAAAGACATTCCAAAACCACGCCAAAATCCTGGAGTCCTCACACACAAACAGGTGTTAAATTTATATCAGGGAGAGAAACAAACTTTAAAGGAGCACATCCCTGTTTCTGTGTGAACCTCCATGAACTTCCCCCTTGGATTATGCCTTTCTAGCTGTGTTTACAGGAAGCTGAAAAATGATTGTGTGGAAGAATGCTACGGAAGAATACTCTTTCTTGAGGGCTTCAGTGTGCAGATATTATAATGGATAGCTTAACAGATATTTTAATGCCTCTCTGACTAATGCTGTATTTCCTAGTAAATGTATAAATATATCATTGTTAAATAAACAGACCTCTAACTTCTTGTAATTACACACAGCTGCAAAAACCTGTTTGCTCAAATGTCAGGAAGCAACAGAGAACTTTTTGCCTTTTCAGATTTTCCCATAACCCCAGGCAATTTATCCTGAAGCTTAAGATGGCATATATATTTTGTTCCTTTTTTTTAATAATTAGAAAGCAATTGCTATTTTTATGTTTCTGTGGTGCATTAACTAAAAAAATACTTATGTTTTGGCCTTTTGTTGGAGATCTTTGCCTAAAGATCTAAAAGCTTTTCACAAAGATTTTAGTTAAAGCAAAAATGACTGGAGGTCAAGGTTGACAATCACAGGTGTGAGCTTCACATGATACCCACAAGTTCATTATCTGCAAACAACTCTGCTATACTTTGGCAATTGAGATCATTGTGCTGCCTAAAGTGTCTGAAATGTATTGAGTTTCCAATGAAAAAAAAAACCAAGCAGGGTCATAAACCCACAGAAGCCATTTAGAATGAAAGATGGCCCTAAATTAAAGCCTTGATCCAGACTCTTGTCTGCAGCTGAAATTCAGATCCAAACCTATTCACTCAGAATCTGGTGATGAGAGCCATACAAATATTTTAATATATCTAAAATATTTCTATACATATAACTTCTTGTCTGGCTTCTTTCCTTGGAATGAATGAAATCAGAATCCCAAGTTCAAGCTCTCTATAAAATCTGGGAAATGTTTTATCCACCTCCAGACTCTGACAGTGCTACCCCTTATTTGAATTTTATGCCAAATAAAAAGTAAAACTTCTGTTTTCCAAGCAGTCCAAGATTTAAATACTTCAATGCTATTGAAAGGAAAAGAAAATAGAGGAAAACCAAAGATCATAATCAAAACCCCCACTCCCTTAAACTCACTTAAATGTGTTAGAAGAGTTGCTGCTTATCTATTCATTGACTAAGACTAAAGGGAAAGTTTAATTCTTACTACTGGAAGACAGAGTCCATTGTTAAAAAGGGGTTTATTTAATTAAATTCTGATAGCTCATTTATAAGCATAAAATTGAAGAATAACAAAATCAAACGACAAGGATAAGCTCTCATCTGTTTTAGATAAGATGGTCTCTGGGCCAAAAGGAGAAAATTATAAATATTTTTAAGTTTAGTTGAGCTGTAGAGTTTTAATCTTGCCTGATCAGGGCAAAGCTGTGACTTTTGTCTCAGAAGACACTCACATTTTAACTACACAATCTCATCATTGCCTGTCTCCAAGCCAACATCTCTGCCACAGAAATGCAGGTCAGGCCTGGGAGGGGTCTGCAGGGAAAAGCAAACAGGAAGAAAAGCCTGTGGGACTGCTTAAGACTCTAATCCTGCAGCATCCTCTTGCACTAGCTCCAAAAGTTCATGCATAATGCTCTCTCTGCACAGCCCAAGAGGATATGGCTGACAAATTCCAGGTGCAATGAAAACCTTAGGAAAGCATCTCAAAAAAAGCAAATCATTCCACAAATTCTGATTCTTGACCTCGGTCTTCCCTTGAGAAAGCTGAGCAATCACATTAAGTACCTAACAAAAATTAATTAGGATTCATTCTCCTGGTGTAAATAGTGAGCAAAAGGAAAATCAAAATGGTTTCCAGCAGCTGAAGTTCATTTTGATCACAGGGGTTTTCTGTGACAGATAAGCCAGGCACTGTTTTTGTCAGATGCATGGAGAACACAGTGGCTGAAACAAGTTCCAGCTTGTAATATTCAGCAATATATTTCAACAAAATTCTTTCCTCTATTTGTATTTTGTTTTCAAGAGAAAGCTGAACAGCACCCTTGTGCTAATATCCAGATTGTCAAATAGAGCTGGATTCTAAAGCAGATGGGAGTCAACACAATTGCTGGAGAAGGAGGTTGATGCTCATGTTTCCTGACACACACATTTGAGGGCAGACTGCAGTTCTGCTCCTGCTGGAGAGCTGGGATTTGGGCCAGGGAGCTGCAAGAGTCAGGTCGAGAGGATGGACAGGCAAAACGATGCTGTGCAAGGGGAATATTGAGTGCCTTCCACGATTTGGTGCAAACACAGGAACAATGAATGCTACCTCATTGCTATTTTTCACCAGAAAAGGAATCTGGGCTTCTTTCCTCAGATGCTGAAGTTTTAGTCTTTGCTCTGTTCTTATCAAAGCTCCAGGGACCCAGGGCTGCCTCCAGCCAGTGAAAAGTCTGCTGTTTGCAATCCAGCAGTAACAGGATTTGAAGCTCAATGTATTAATGAGTCTGGTGAAATACAGAACATTTTAACAATGGAAGTCCGAGTTCTTTTCCTTCATTCATTATTTTAATCTCAACCACTTTGTTGAACGAGCTGGAGAAAAGGCTAAGGTTCCCTGTCCCAGGGCCAGTGTTTCAGTCCCAATTACCCCTTGCAGAAAATAACATCAGAGCTGTGATGTGTTTCTGTGGATATCCATGCCAGCCATCTCATCAAGGATGGATGAAAACAAGCCACCTCAAAAGTCTATTTTGTTCAGATACAGTTTGCCTCAGGAAACAATTTATTGGGCAGAAAGTTTCTGCAGCTAACATGACCTGCAGTGCTCAGAAACCAACTCTGACACACTTCCCTTAACCAGGGACTCCCAGAGCAGCTTTTCTACCATCACACATCTTGCCATCTGCCTCACATGAGCAGTCACATTCTTCTCATCAACCAAAACCCCTCTCTGCTCACAGGCTTGATGAGGACCAGATGTTCTTGAGTCTCACTGGACCTCAGCCACACAGGCACAGCTGGCAGTGCTCTGCTCAGGCATGAACAGGTCTCATCTTCCCTTCAACAGACATTCATCTTCTGACCAACTGGTACATTCAGACACCTTAAAACTTTCAACTGGCTGCTTTTCTTGCTTTGGAGTCAAGAAGAAAGTGGTGCACATGTCATGATGTCCCTCCTAAAAGTGTCTGACCTTTAGGATTCATGCCAAGACCCCAGACACATCCCTTTGACTCAGACCTACCCTTTTCTCCCTCTAAGCAATGTAGGTGTACATCAGCTTCTCCCAGTTCAACTTGGAGCTAGATTACCTTGTAAAACTTTTATCTCAGCATTGTTTTACTATGAATGATACAAACACATGGGTTTCATGCTCAGAGCACACAGGTGGGGATGGGGCATTACTGTGTGTCCAGCAGGCCTGGACAAAGGCAGACAGAACTTCTATCAGCTGGCACTGAGGAAATAAGCAAGTTGTTCTTGCACAGCTCTATATTTTACACGGAGCAGAGTTCCAGGCACTCCCATCAGTTTACTGGATCAGAGATTTTGATGTACCTCATCACTGCCACTGCACTTCTGGGTGCCTGTTGTGGCATTGAATTATTTCTGCTGTGTCAGGGTGACCTGGAGAGCGCACCTTTCCCCTGGGCAGGGCAGCCCTTGACACTGCTTATTCATATTTTATTATTTTCAAGATGACTTGATGACTTGTCATATGTCCCACTTCTGTTTGAAGAGGTCCCTGAACTCCACCAGAAGCCTTAACAACTGCAGACCTCAGCCTTTCAGGTGAGGCAAGCTGCCATGAGTGCATAAACAGAAACTGATCCCCTTCCACAGAGTCATCTCGACCAAAATAATTTTGTTGAAGCACTGCCTTATTTAAAATGCTAATTGCATCACTTCAGCTGCACTGAAAGTGTGAGAACCTAAGGGAGAAATGAATGCCCAGTCAATTCCCTATCACAAATAAGCTTGTTTTAAGAGTGTGCCAGCTGCCTAAGCTCCCAGGAGCAGCTCTGGAAATGCATCAGCAGCCATGCGTCAGCTAATCCCATCAGCCATGGGAGCAGCCTGGCCACAATTTCTCCACTCACAGTGATGTCAGGAGCCACAACTTGCTGCTGAGAAATCTCTAATTATTCTAACTTTATGCCTTCTGCTCGATTTTTACGCTGTGGAGAAACAGAGCATGAGCTCCTTCAGATGACAGAAAACCTTGTTTCAGTTTCAGAAGGATAAGTGCTCTCCTGCATTACCCTGATCAGATGGGTTCAACTGACTGCAGGACTCAGGCTGTCCTGCCATTCCCTCCTGACATTCAAGCTTTTGACCAAACTCATCACAACTCCATAAGTATCTGCAAACCAAACCATCTCTCAGCAGGTACAATCCTTGATTTTCCTCTCTGGAATGGATTTTCAAGTATCTTCCAGCATACTTTATTCCCTTATCAAGTGAATAGAACTTGGAAACCAGATAGGCAATGGATTGAATAGATCATGATTTTGAAAAATGAATCACACCTTGGTTTCCTATTGCATCCCATCTCTCCTAGGCATTTATTCTGTTGCTTTAACTGTTCTGGTATTATTTATATTGAGAAAAGTACAAAGAAAGGCACAGAAACAGAACATCAAAGCCTGTTAAAGCCACTTCCGACAGGTGTAAGTGCCTGGATGAAATTTAAGGAACTGAAGAATTAGGACTCGAGTGTTCAAGTTCTGAATAAAACAGGAACCAGAGCTGACTGGGGGTTGGCTGCAGGATGAACTCCTCCAAAACAGACAGTAATCTTAGCTGCATGCAGGTGCAACTTCAAAACCTCAGGATTTTTATCAAAACAGAAAATTCCATTGCTCGACTCCAACAGGAAAAAAGAAACCCAAGCCCCTTTCTCCATCACAAACATGGAGATATCAAATTTTCGATGGATGAGTACACAGGAAATGACTTTTCCTGTAGAAGCTCCAAACTGGGGAGATTTCTTACCTGTTGCAAACCATGGCAAGATGGGAGGTGCAAAGTCAGAGCATGGGATGTAGGACAAAGGCAATTTGCCTGCCCATGGCTCAGCAGCTGTGGATTTTCATCAGTGACCTGATGCTCAGCCTACCCAAATCTTCTCTAGCAGGATGAGAGCCAGTGCTGCTTGAGCTTTGAAGAAGATGTGATGATACAAAACATCAAAATCATTCAGCCTTTTGTTGGTGAGGCTGAGTAGTGACCCTGAACTAAAAAAAAAATCACTTGTCAAGTGAAAAAGGCTTCTATTGTGTTAATTCAAATTTGCAGGTAATTGCAGGCAATCTGAATTCCATGTCAAGGCTAGAGGAGCTTGCATAAATGATTCTGCAATAAGAGAGATTAGAATAAACATCATTTAGAGAACTTATGCATTTGTGATTGGAAAGATTGTTTGTTAATTGTTAACGGATGAACTGAATCCTGTGTCAGGTCACGTTTTGAAATAAGATAGGGAAAAACAGCAAAGCAGGCTTAGCAACCCTAGGATAAAACCCTCCTAATACCTCAAAGCAAAAAGGGGAAAAGTAGATGGAAGTAACTTAGGTCAGGGTCAGTGCATGGTGAGGACAAGTGGAATACAAAAAAGATTTTGTAGTATGTTTTCCTTCCACATCAAAGTAATCATCTACTAATTAGCTCATGTGATGGGCTATTACCATCATGTGTGTCCACATCCCAGATTTACAGCTGGCAAATAATTATTTCTTCTCCTATAACACTTGGAGGGCTGCATAAACACTGATTAATGTGAACCTAGTATTGAAAGGGAGTCCTGGGTAACAAGAGGGGCTTGGAGAGGAAAAAGTGCTTGCCTTGAGTGGTTTGGGGAGAAGAAAATATTCTCAAGCAAGCAAGAAACCCTAGTAATGAATCTGCTCCAGAGCCTCTGGAAATATTCTTCCCTCTTCCTGCTGGAGACTTGGCTAACAGAGACAACAAAGATTGTGCTTCCCTTGCAAGAGAGAGCAGATTATTCCATGGTAAGAAATTGCACCAGCTGAGGGACCTTGTGGAGAGAGATAAAACAAGAAAGGAGCAGAGCTGAGATCTTAAAACCAAACACCTGAGCTTTCTAAAACCCTTCTGTGGTTATTGCTATTGCTTCACATCAGGAGTGGAGGATGGAAACTGTGGTCCAATTCTGGATGTTACTGGAAAAGAAATAGTGGACTCATGCTAATGTTACAGAGGAGGATACATGCATTTTATTCTTTAATTTTGTATGGATTCAGTTTCTGGATTTACCAAGCACAGTTTGCTTTCCCCTAATAAAAATTATTTCCTATCTGTGTGTGCATGAGGCCCCAGGGAGGATGTGCTTATTTATTTCACGTTTCTGTGCAAGGGCTCAGCCTGATTTAGAACACACATGGGAGGCAGCCTAAATATTTTGATTCTGACCATTTTTGCTGCCATTAACCACCTGAAAGCTTGTAATTACAATGACAGACATCTGTCCACATCAGATGCTATTTCCTTTTAGGACGTTGTCCTATCACCAGAGGGAATATATCTGAATCAGCTGAAAATATGTCTGCAAAATTGTGTATCAGTACAGACAGGAGCCAACATCATCGTTCTACCCCATCCCTGTGGATTGCTGTGGTGGCAAACCGCATCCAGGCATTGCTTCTGCATCTTTCCCAGTCTTGCTGGGGCCTTGCCTTCTCTCTGGGTCCAAGGGAGCTGTAGAATCAGACTGAGTTCTGAATAGGAAGATACCACAGTGCAGGGCAGAGACACCCAGGGTGGCTCCCTGTGTGAGCTGACAGGGGGAGCAGAATTTGGGCTGCCTCACGTCCAGCATCTCTGCTTGGAAATGTGATTGTGTGTGGAACACCCAGCTGAGCTGGGGTGGCAGCTCTGTGTCCCTGTGCTGCGCTCCCTCGCTTTGCATGGACACAGAACAGGAGGAATCACCCTTCAAATGCTGTTCTACCAGAGAGAGAATTCAAATGGCACCTCCACTCTCCACCTTTGAGTGGAGGTGTCTGTGGAGCAGGAGAGCTTTAGATTTTTCACTGTTGTGTTGGGATTTTGACTGAGTCACACAGCACTGACACTGATGCCTGAGGGATTTTTCTGCTTTTCTTCTGAATACTTCTTACACAGTTCCCTACATTCACAAGTATCAGCATGCACACTTGTGATGCTTTAGGTGATAGTTCAGCCCGGTTTCATGGTGTTTTTAGGGCCGGTAGACTGAACACCCCTGAAACTACGACAAGTTAGAAGACCAAACACTCTGTTTTCGTGGGCCCTCAAGGTCTCCCAGTAGGGCAGATTTTGTAAACTAGAAGTTAGCCCACCCAGGCCCCTTATTGGGCCCTCCTGGTAGATCTGCTAATGAGTAGAGTCTTTAATTGCACACTCGACTGGGGGGACGGGGCTTTGGCGCCGCGTTCTACCTGGACGGCAGAAGCCATGGAATGGGATCCTATTAAAATACCGAGGGAAACGACCCCAACCCTCTGACCCTGTCTGAGCCTTTATTTCCTAAGACCAGAAAAAGGTATCACACAAAAGCAGAGTGTCAGCCTAAACTCTGCATTGTGAATTCTGCTTAATTAAAATATAAGGTTATTGCATCACGATCCCTGGCCAAGGGCAAGCATGGAGCAGTAAACAAAGGCTAAGCATCAGTGAGCAAAGCAGCATCATTTAAAAACTGGACAGGGAACAGTGAGAGCGTGTCCTTGAAGAAGATATTCCCTCAGGACATGAGATGAACCCCAGCTCTCCTGCCCTCAGAAATCCCTCTCATGAGGTATCATCTCGCAGGTCGGAAGCACTGGCAGCTGGTGGTGAATAAATCACACCTTTTAATCTCTTTAATACAACCTTGCTCCTGCCTCCTAATACATGAAAACACTACGTTTTCTTTAATAAGAAATGCATGAAAGTGTGCCATTCATAAAAAGATTCAATTAAACCTATGAACATATCCTGCTGTGACCCACATCTCAGTAACAATTTGATCTTTCTTTTGTGGCAGTGGGACTTGTTCAGGCAACTTTTGATTTTGATGTTTTTTTTATTCTGTTTTTCTATTTAAAACACACAATTCAGAAAACCTGCTCAAATCTTTAGGATTAATTTCGCAAACATAAAATAATTCTCCAGTGGAAAAGTAGTAAATACAATTATTTATTTGAATAGAGGCTGCCAAATCACGTTTTTTCTCCCTGAAGCAGAAAAATAAAGTCCTTCTTCTTCCTCTTAATGGAAAATAAAGAGGAGTTTTGCTATAGGCCAATTAGATCAGAAGGAATAGTGGGAGAGACAGATCTTTCTTCCCCAGGCTTCTATCTTCTAAATAATTATATTCAGGTCTGAATGTAAAAGACTAAAATGTTCATTTAAGAGCTGATTTTGCAGAAGTACTTTAAACACCTTTTGCCATCTTTGATTTCAACAGTCTGAGGCAGGAAAGTGAACAAATGGAGGGAATTATTTATCCCAACAAGGGAGTCCAAGATCATTACCTTGAGAGAAAAGTCCCCAAATGTACCTCACCTTAATGTTATCCTAAGCAAAGAGATTTCACTGAAAATACTCTAAGCAACTACTGAACATTTCTCTTTCTAATGCTTTTGCTGAAGAGCAGGACCATTTAATTAGGAAATGAGACTGAATCCTGGCTCACCGAAGTCAACGGGAGTCTGCTACTCACTCCACTGGTTTAATCTTCAGATTTCAAAAGGACTGTCTGTCAGCTGAAACTTGCACAAGTCCTTCAGTGTGCTGCTGCAGCAGGTCTTTAACCTCCAATCTCTTTATCAAGTACCAATTTTCTTTATGTAGAGGCCAAGTTCAGCTGTGCAGGATGCTGAGTTTCCTGGAAGGATGGTCAAAAATCTCTCCCAGAAGTTAAGACAAGCCTTAGCACATCCCAACCTGCATTCAAAGCAGGAGCCAAAGGCTTCTGTCCTTGCACTGCAAATTTAACACCAAAAAACCTGCACTTGGGGAGAACAGTTTGGGATTAACAACAAAATCTTAATGCCTGTAGGCATATGATTACTTGATATAAAGTATATCATATATAAACATTTACAGAAGTAAACCACAGCTATCATGAAATGTCTGATAGCACAAGTCTAGGTACCACTGGTGTTAAAATGTGTAATAAAAATGGGTTGATTTCTAACAAAGCCAAACCAACATCGACATAAAATATACCACAATATCACTAAAAATGCATTAAATAGGGTTGTTTTTTAAATCTATCAAAACTCATGGAGGTGACATTTCAGTGTACACAGCCTAAGGCTCAACAATAACAAAAGGTGAATGGCAATTCAGTCTCAAACCATTCCTACAGTGCCATGCTGGGTGCTGCAAGCACATTTCAGCATTACCTTATTAGTTTTGGTCAGTGTTGCTGTGAATTAATTGACAGGGTCAGTACAAAAGGCTATGGCAAGGAGATATTACACATCTCAGTGGGACCAAGACACATGAGAAATGCTTGCTGGAGTTTATTTTCAAAAAATGAGCATTTGTAAAGTTAACGAGCGAGGTCTTGGAGAAAAATATCATTTATTGCCCTCATAGGTCTGGAAAAATCTGCTGGAGGCAGCCTGCATTCCCCAGCATCAGTCCATGGCTGGCAGTCTCCAAGAACATGACACCAAAGAAATGATCTGCTGCCTGTGGGAGCTGAGCAGGTTGAGGGCTGCTCCCAGCAGGAAAACACATCCTGCCACATGGACACCCCTGGGGCGTGGTGGGGCTCCTGGAACTGAGAGGGAGTTTCCATGGGAATGGAAAACCAACCCGAGAGGCTGCTGAGTCTGCCCCAGCAGCTACAGCACCACAGTCACACACTGTGAAATTCTCCATCATAAATTTCAATTTCCAAAACCACTTCATTTAATTTGCACAGAATGGGAGAAATTGTTTCATTTTGTTTGTTTCTCTGGCACGCTGACATTCACCTTAAACTATGTGAACACAAGCAATCTGTATTTAGGGTCTTTTATAACATTTTGATCATCTCTTTTAAACACAAGCGCTCACAATGAGCCTGGTACAGCTACACATAGATGTGCAATTGCCACTCTGCTCTTTGCCAGTCAGCATTTTAAGGTCATCTGCAGCATTAATCCTGCTTCATATTTTATTAAAGTACCATTCTCTTCTACCAGAAATGTTATGTTGATCTCCTAAACCCCTCTGGCTCCAGCTGTAATTCTCTTCCACCATGGATTTAGTCTGTTGCTCATCATTACAGCACCACTTGCTTTAATAAAAACAGGAATGAATTAGTCTTCAGTTAGTGATTGTACCAAAGGGCAAGGCAATGAATAGCTAAATAGACATGAGTATATAGTCATTCATGTGAAATGAATAGTGTGGACTACCTGCTTGAAATCCTTACTACACTTTTAATTGTTCCATCCAGTATCAACAGAACAAGGCAGAGCAGTCAACTAAGCTTTTGTAAGACTGATTTGTACCACAGGCATAATGCAGGCATTTCAAGAAAAAACCACAATTCATGTTTCAGAAACACAAGCAGCTGTATTTAACTTCTCTGGGTGAGGGTGTGACCTCGTGGCCAGGTGAAGGGTACCAGCAGTGCAGTCTGAGACACCCCAGCACTGTGGGTGCAGCACTTGGCAGACAGTGCCAAACCCCCCTGGTGCCAGGTGGGGCAGGATGAGCACAGAGCTGCTGCCTGAGCTGCCAGACACGTTGCTTTCCACCTCCAAGGCACCACCTTTGACTCAGGAGCTGCAACTTTACTTTGTTCTTCTCTGCTGTCTTTTATTGCCACTGCTGTCGCTATCAGAGATAAGGCACAGGACTGGATGGGTCTGGCCCAGTTATGTCATCCTTGTTCAAAATGAAGTTTCATTGGGAAACTCAGAATGTGGAAGAAACCCTGCTTTTCTGTGTAATCACTAAGATGAGTCAACAGCAGCTCTCACCATCTACCTGGGGGTCTGCATCTTTATTCATTAGCTCTGTCTCCAGGGCCTGGCGTGCTAAACCAGGAGTGATCGTTTTGCCAATTAAGATTTTTCACTGTTGTGCTGGGATTTTTACTGAGTCACACAGCACTGACACAAAAGCAGAGTGTCAGCCCAAACTCTGCATTGTGAATTCTGCTTAATTAAAATATAAGGTTATTGCATCACGATCCCTGGCTAAGAGCAAGCATGGAGCAGTAAACAAAGGCTAAGCATCAGTGAGCAAAGCAGCATCATTTAAAAACTCTGCACTGGACAGGGAGCAGTGGCAGTAACAGCACTTTGAGAGCGTGGTGTGACTCTTCTGTGCAGAAATGTCAGTTTGGTGCATTCCAGGAATATTGTAACACTTCAATACCTGCCTTGAAAGAGCTCTGTAAAGATAGAGAAGGTGACACTTTTAAAAGTCTACCTGGAAGACACAGAGCTATCATTGTCCAACACAATCCTCAGATAACTGAAAAATCTAAATTTTAAAAAATTGCTGTATAAAGCCATATTTGGATACATACTACATATTTTCTAGGAATGTTAATTAACTGCTGAGTTACTTTAGCAAGACAAAGTCAAAAGAAGAGTATCTAAAACACAGACTATAAACACAGCCTTCCTTTCTTCTTATTTCAGCTGCCATTTTATTTCCTGATTAGCCAGGCTTGTCAGATGCTGCCTCTCTGTTCCACACCTTGCCCATACATTTATTTCATATGCACATTTTTCTCTCTTGTGCTCAGTCAACAAGAATTAAGCACATTTTAGCAAAAGTTGAAAAGCTATAATCAAACACAAGAGGCCAACAAAATCCTCCTCTCAATCTCTCTTTGATTGTCAGCAATTTCGTCTTTCAGAACTTTAGTTATTCATCCAGCACAATGATGAGTACAATGTTCCTCTTCTCTGTACATTTGTGAATGCACATATACATTTACAAAAATTAAAAGCAGCCCTACCATCAGAACTGAGTAGAAAAAATGTTTCACAAGCTTACAGATTCTTCTGCAAATAATTGTGGTCTCTGAATAAAAGTTTATTTTTTCACCCATATCTAGGTGTTAGTGGTTTCCATGACAATTTTTTGTCAGTTTTCCACTACTTCCAGTAGCTCTTTGAATTGAAGTTTACATCTGTTATTATTCAAAGATCAGCTTTAGTATTTGATGAACCCTAAAGCTTCCTTAACCGAGGCTGCTCAAGAGTTGATCTTGACAAAAATGCCACATGCCTTCAGACAAAAGAAAAAGCCAAACCAACAATGACAACTTATGCAAACATACATTTGTTATCTTGCAGCTTCAGCAGCCTAATCAGAACACTTCATGCTACCACTCAAACACAGCAAGGGGAGAAATACTTTGAACAAAATATTCCAAGAGAGAGATGCCTCTGATGGCAATTTTAGCCACAGCAATTAAAATCAAAACTGCTGCAGTTTGTCTGGTTTGTAGTCAAAAGCACTTGGATACCTTGAGCCTCCCCTTGAGCCATAAAATCCACTTTGATTCACCCACGTTCACAGAGGATTGGCTCATGAAATTACCTCAGATTTCAATTTAATGGAGGAAAAATATATATATAGACAAGAGTTTCTGTACAGAATAATGAAGTATTCAACACAGGCAAAGAATTCTGCAGCTTTACTCATTCTATGACAAGACATTTTTTTATTTTCTGCAGAAGGTGGTTGGAAGAAATTTGTTACCATAAGGCATCTTAAGCTTCCAAAGGTGAAGCCTGAGGAAAGAGTTCTGCCATGGCAGAAAAGGGGAGATATTCCAGGAGAAACAGAGCAACTCAACCCCTGAAATTCTCAGGAGAGGCCAAACTTGATCCCTGTTCAGATGCACCTCTTATCATGACAGACATCCCATTCTACAGGAGGATACCCCAGAGGCTTAAAACATGTAAGGCTGAGGTTTGGGGGATAGGATGGATTTAGGTTTTGGGGGATTTTTTGGTGTGTGTTTTTTTGTGGAGTTTTGTTTTTGTTTTTTGAAGTGGAACATTTGAAGTGATGTGCAATTCAGATTGGCTTGAATAAAAACACGACCCTGTAAAGCATTTAAAATTGGCAGGCAGGCTGGGGTGAGCATTCAGGCAGCACAGCTGGGTGCCTGAAAAGGGAGAATCCAATCAGCAGTGATTGCACATGGATAAATCCTGTGAAGATTGGGGGGGAAAAAAGGATACTGGCAATTTTCTATCCTGCTTAGAGCAGGGAAACAAAAACCTTGTGCTGACCTCAAGGGGAACAGTAACATTTAGAGATTCAGACTTGAAAGGGGAAAATATTTCCTCTTATGTTTGGTGCTAGACTTCTCTGAAGAAGTATTTGGACATATGAGCTGGAGAAAGGAATGAAAGCGCATTTGGGAAAGCCTCAGATTGTGCCCAACTGTGCACATCTGTGACTCTGCACACAGTTATGCACTGTCTCCTTTAGCCAAACCTCTTTTTGAAACTGAACATGAAGATCAAGCAATACAAAGCCAGACCAAAATGGAGAGTTTCAAGTTTTGTAAAACCCAAAATAACAGGAGTTTCAAACCCGAAATAACACCGAGCATTGCCATGGGACAATCCTATTTTCTGGATGTGCATTAGACACACAATTTGAGGCACAGACAAAGGGCTCTGATCACACAAGAATGACAAGACAGCAGCTCCCCCAGCCAGAGCCATCCAAACAGGTCTAAGGGGCATTAAAAGTATGCTTTAACATTACTCAGTTTTTGAATTCCTGTACACTGGGTAACAAAAAGGAAGACAGCATTGTCCAACTAATCCAGCGCCTTAATGCATCAGAGCTATGTCACTTCTTAGGGTCAGGGTCTGGAGAGAGATTTTTGTTATCTGGCTGGAGTTGCACTCGTGCTGTTTCCAGGAAAAGTCCTTAACTTTGAGTGCAAGGATGCTGTTCAGTTCAGAGTGCAGGAGTTTTCCCTTTAGTCCAAAGACAGAACACAACTGCAGCAGCTCTGAGGGTCCTTCCTGCTCCCTTTGCCATAGATGTTTTTCCATTTTTATCAGAGAGGCCACCCATTATGTTCTGATTCTTCTGTTGTCTACGTTGTCCTTGTATCCAAGCCAAGTTTCTTTCCAAATCCTCGAACACCTCAGTGCTATTATTTATATTTGGGGGCCTAAGCAGGGACCAAGTCACTCATTTTGCAGTGTTTCACCAGTGACTCAGCCCCTTTGGCTTTGCAAGCCAAGGTCATTACCCTGGTAAGCAAAAAGATCTCAATGAACTCTCCCAGCACCACAAGGGGGAAGGAAATTGAACTGAACTCCCTCAATGATCATTTCTCCTCCTGACACCATCCCATTCTGATTGCAGATAACAGGCAGGTGCTGATAGATTGCACTGTTTGATTCTCTTCCCTCTCAGGTAAGTCTGTTCTCAGGTGAGCATTGCAGGGAGGTTTTGTGGCTTTCTCCAGGGGACACCAATTTCTTTTTTGGAGAAACTCACTGTCCAGCAAGCGGCGACAAAAGGAGACCCCCATCCTCTGCAGAGCTTCCTCTCAGTAAGATCCTGGCCATGAGTATTTAAAATATTTCTGAAGCAAAGAAAAGGTCACTGTTATATATAATTGATTGCTGATTTTCATATCATTATACTGATTTTAAATGTCATGCTGTGAACTAGCAATTGGGTATTGAGTTCCCCCATGCACTGTGCACAGACATCAAGGGAATCCTGTTCCTTTCTCTGAAAGGAAAAGGGACTTTCTGAAAGAGTCTGTTTCAGTTCATTGTCCAACATGACACAAATATTGTTTAGAAATTATATATTATTATTTCATGTATATGTACATATTATATTGTTACATGTATCATATACTGTGTTACACGTGGTGCTCAAAGGTGTCTTTATCTGGACAAGCAAATGGTTAAAGACAGATGCAGTGGATGGGCCTATAGCAGGAGACACTTCAGCTTGTAAGAGTTTTTGGGATTCTGCATTCATCTCTTGGCTTTTCCATTTATTCATACTGGCAAAACTGTAAAACACTGCTCCATAAGCATCTCTTCTTTTTATAAGATGACATAAACAAGGTTAAAAAAGAAAAGCATCAAGCCTTCCCCAACCTGTATCCTAAGAAAGAAGACTGACAACCCAGGGCAAGGAATCAGCATCCAGACTCTCAAAACACCAGAGCTGCAGCCCTGTTACAGGACAGAGAGCTCTAAAACTCTGAGCACATCATTTTCGGACAGACAGCAAACCTGAACACAGAGGTGCAGCAGTGAACTTCCCTGGATAGTTTAAACCAGAGCAAGGGATCACACTGCACCCCTTGGGAAACAGATTGCAGCTCTGGCTGGGCAGCTCTTGAAGAGCTCTGACAAAAACAGGCAGAGAAGAAATGTGATATTGGAAAAGAAAATAATCTACTTAGTCGCTTCAACAGTGCAGTCATAATGTGAGGGAAAATGTGTTTTATGATAACTGTTGCATTTATGCTCAATCATATTGTCCAAAGTTATTTTTCAAAGTTAACTTTCAAAGTTAATTTCTATGCCTGTTTTTTTTCTGGGCCTTCAATGCCCCACCAAAAATACCATTAGCTGCACTGGTTTTTGTTGGACTCCACAACACTCTCTCTCTAAGGTGGGAAGCTGAGCTTTTACAATTCCCAGCTGCTGCTGTCTTTCTAACAGGCAGCCCAAATGAAGATGTCCAAAGAGGTTACTCCAGAATTATCCCAAGTGATTCTTCACTTTTGTTTTGCAGATGTTTTTACCAGCACCTGGTGCAAAGCCACCAGCCTTTATTGAAGATCAAACACCCTTCACATCTATTTCAGTCAAAGCTTTTGCTCTCTACTGATTACATTGTCCCTATAATGCCCATTTCACTTTCCCTGCCACCAGCACAAATTTCTCACTCCCCCTGGATGTTTGTATTCAGTCTTTCCCACTTTTTCACACCAGCTACAGCCACCCCAAAGAGGACTTGGAGGGCCAGTAAACAAACACCCCCCTGCCTGAGCAGAGCCCATTCCAGAGCATTTCTGTGATCTGCTTTAGTAAAGTTATGGAAAAGCTTTGTACTACACCTTATCCATGGGGAGGAAAAAAAAAAAAAAAAGATCTCTTTTTCAAAACTACCAGAGCACAAAAATGTGAGATTGATGAAATTGCTTTCTTCCATTCCTTCACCATCCAGCTCAGAACAAACAGTCCCAATTCCTCCAAAGACAGCCAGGGCTGCCACGGGGCTTTTGCATCACCATGGCAGTGAAATAAATGTTAGATATTTGAAAGTGTTTGATGAAAAGAAGGCAGTGCTGGGTGAAATGTGGAGGTGCAGGTTCACATTTCAAACACGAATGGTGGGACACTGCCACATTGGATTTTACTGCAGAAACAACTTCAATAAAATATTCTGAGAAGAATTTGTACTCTTGTCTGCAGCCAGAGTAATTCAGTCCCACATATACACAGAAATTAGTTGGGGGAGAGGAGATGCTTAGTCAAAAGCCAAAGAAGAGAAATTCTTCCCCAAAATATCTTTCAGCCCTGGCACTTTGCCAGAGCTAAACCACAGCTTTAAATGGACTTGTAGAAACCATTTTTCTCAAACAAAAAGTTTTAGGTTGATCAGTCAAATATTTTCTGTTAAAAGACTTTTTCAACTGAAATTTAGGCATTCTAGTAAATGCTGGGGAGGAGTAGCAGAGAAAGAAGTGTAGGCTTGTAACAGAAAAATACATCTTGCATCTCAAATTGGAAATCTCTTTTGATAACAAGTTGTAGTTCAGGAACTTACTGTTGTTCACACTGTCTGAACCAGGCTCCTCAAACAGATTATATCTAACTAGGCAAAAATTTCACAATTTTTACTATGAAATCTGTCCAGACAGACTGGGAACATAAGAAAACTGATCTACAACTTCCAGCAGTTTCTTTCCACAGTGTTCTCAAACCCAATTATTTAGTACACAGGCAAACCTGTTCAGTCTTTTCAAAAAAGGCAGTTTTTCACCATATTTTCTGTAAAAGACAATGACTTTCTATTAAAGACAAAAAAAAAGAAAAGGATCTGCAGAGTAATTTGTCCCACAGATGCTCAGCTGAAATCCATGAGTTACTGGATTACCCAGAGTAAAACCAACAAGGATTTTAAAGGCAAGTCCCAAAGTTAGTCTACTCCAGTCCCAGCTCAGCCTAAGTTAATAATGTGCTTTTAGTTAATTTAATCATCCCTTTGCCTAAGTTCAAGTTTCCAGGCTAATCATCTACACAAAGGTGCTTATCACAATGCACATTCATAATTTCAAGTATTTGGTATTATGCAGCTGAGATAGTTTTAAGGATGTGCAGAAGGATAGGAAGCTACACTGAAAATTCAAGTTTACAAGAGGTTTTTTTGTTGTTTAGGGGGGCAGGGCTGTTTGTGTTTTATTTAATAGCTCATCCGCAAATGCTAAGCTATTGTGATATTTCAGTGGCATTATCTTCAACATTGCCTAACAAACTCCACAGCCTTTGGGGCTTTCAACTCATTTTACAATTTAGTACATTAGAAATGTTTGCTCTCCAATTTTCATCAAAACCACTACATTTGACAAATATGCACCAAACACCTTCTTGTCCCAAAATATCAACTAAGCCTGAATATTTAAGCACGCAGATCTTTCATCCGTTAAAGACAACCAACTTTAGAATAAAAATAAATTTGGTTGTGATATGTTAAACCTTTTTGCAGAACTGTTTGAAGTTCATCTAGAGAAAATATTTCCCCAACCCAGGCTTGCTTTGATTTCACAAGCTTCCTGTAGCCATACATTGAAGCATGCATAATTAACATATGGGAGGCCTCAGAACATATTACCACATATTCCAAATATACCCAGTCCTTGTGTATGATGTCACCTGAAACTAATTCAGGCCCCTCTCAGCAAGCCTGCACTTTGAGCTCACACCACACTGGCCATGTGTGTCCAATCTGTGCCCATCTCCTGCCTCCTCCTCCTCCTCCAAAGGTGCCTCAGTGTCACCTCCCGTGCCATCCCTCCTGCTCAGGGCACACAGCCCAGGTCCCCCACCAGGTGACCTTCCCCAGCAGTGTTTGCTGCCCATGCTGCCTGCAGGGATGAGAGCAGTGAAGGTACAACATCACATCCATCACAGAAACATTCACCCCCTCGTGCTGACAACGGGATCTTTCTTCTCCTGCCCTTGTCACCTTCCTGTCTGCAGCACACAGTTCTGGGGTTTTGTGTTATTTGAGATCAGAGAGCAGGCTCATTTGGGCCAGAATCAGCAGACTGAATATTTGGCTTGCTTCTGACCACAGGCACAGATCACCTTGAACAAAAGCAGCTTAATGATTATGGCACCATTCTCAGTTATTTCCTTTGCTACCAATTCTGCTGGTATTAATAGCAGTTGGTGAGCACTTGACACTTTCAAAAAGCAATTGTCCTTATTAAGTAAATAAATATTGAGTGAGGAACTTATCTTTGGAAACTCATTTTTTGTAAGCCTTGGCCTTACTCTGGCTGCTTTTGTTTTTCAAGCTAAATGAATTGCAAGTATTATCCCACTGCTAATATCTACACCACTGAATGCCAGCATCAACAGATTCCACTGACAAGCTGTGTTTGGGTTCCCCCCCTCCCTCCATCAAATATGCCAGTGCTTTTAAAATGTCCTCAACTAATTGGAATTACCCATTCAAAATAGAATTGCTGTAAACTTCCCTCTGTGCTGCAGATAATTAGTTCTGGGCATCTTGTCCATTATGCCTTTGGGCATTTTCTGCAGATGCCACCTAAAATTCCAGCAAATGTGCTTTTCAGTGAAGAATCACAGCAAACACTCATGCCAGGAGCAGTAACAAGCTTGCTGACAGCTTCACAACTCTCCCTCATTCAAAGCAGCCCCATGTTTTTTCAGCAGAGTTTTTTTTTCTCTGAATACATTTCCCTTCCACAAGTAAGGGCTTTGGAGGAGACAGCCTTGATAAAAAACCCACACCCCATTTAACAACAAGTGGAAGAAATGTTGCCCCATTTCTAAAGCTTTTCCCCCTCACTCTCAAAAGTATTATGCTGGTATAAATGAACAGTAATTTTATTTCAGTTTCCTACCCCTTTCCATTGCAGCAGGCAGCAATAAATGGAACACAAGAGCAGCTTTTTGCTTCTTATGCATGGAAGGATATTAAGTTTTTAAGCTTTTTGGCACAACCAGTTAAGGCTGAGCATGACTTAAAATAAATTCAATGTCTCCCAGTCCAAGGTAACCCTCTTCTGATAGTGGCTATAGAATCTTGATCATTTTATGACATCACAGTAATCACTGAATATAAACTGTAGCAATAACTAACTTTTGTGACGTTGCATTCTGACAGTGTCAAAATTAAAAAAAAAACAAACCCCAAACACATATTTTCCATCATATATAAAGAATAAGCTGTTTAGAGATGCCAGCAAAGATCAGGGCTCCATCCTGTTAGGCACCTTCTACACACCAAGATACAGATTTTATTACGCTCTGAAGTTACAGAACAGAAAGTTTTTGAGAAAGAACACGTGACTGTGATTTTACAAGCAAAAAACAATGGCAATTAGAAGCTTTAAACCCAGGTGATTAGGCACAATTATCTGTATCTGGTCATTAATACAAAACTTTGGAAAATCCACCAAAAAAAATTCACCTAAAAATGAATCTAGGTGCCACTCATAGAAATTCAGTTATTTTCTCAGTACACTAAATTTTGTCTGGGGCTGGCAACATTTTGTACTTGTGACACAAAGCAATTTCTGCTCCCTACAGTGAGTTTATTAGGTTTTTTTTGTGCTCAGACAAAGACTCTTTAGCCTTTTACTAACAGCTCTTAAAACTCCTTTGCTTTGCTGTTCACAACTTCTATTCAGCATAAGTGAATGGAAAATACACTGATTTAGAATTTGAAGTGTTGGCAAGAAACAAATTCATATTTTATTGCTCTAATCTATTCTAGACTCCTTTGGAAGCAACCTAATCTACCTTTCACCTGCAAATCCTAACCTGGAGACTCCACAGTAGCCAAGAATGCTTAAAAGAGGTCTCCTAACAAGACAGAGTTTTTGTTAGACAGTGACTTGTCATCATGAAGAGGTTTTTGTTCCCCAGGAACAAACTTGTTAATGGAAAATGTGAAAAACTCCTCTACTGGTCTGTGTGGGGATCATACATCTCCTACAACAGATCAAATGAAAAAAAACCAGCTTTCCAAAAACCCAAACATGCTCGTGTAAGTCTAAAAAGCCAAGTTTTAGACAAGTCTGAACAGAAAAAAAAAAGAAAAAAGGAAATCCAACCAAGAAACCAAAGAACCCTTGAAACAGAAATGAAAACCAGGCAGATGATACCACTCTAAAGACAAGGCAAAAACAGAGCTATAAAGACATAGGGAATCCTTTACTATTAAGGAATTTTACTGAGTCTAAACATTCCCAATCTCTAAAACAATTGAAGTAATAAAAAAAAAGGTGAAGTAGCATAGAAAAAAATTAGGCCACTCTTAAAAAGAGTATCCAGATCAGTTATCCCTAGTAAATAATTTCTTATGTGATGGGAAGCCATAATGGAGAGCTAGCAGAGTGTTCTCATGGAATACTGTCAAAGCTATCCCACTAATAATGTTCATGATGTGCAATTAGTCATGAAGTCAAGGAGACACACAATTCATAGTCCCAAACCACAGCACACTGTCTGGAACAAAATGTCAGATGGAGAGATTGGTAAGATCCAGGACTGGCTCTAAAGACTCATCTTGGCAGCCCTGAACACAACTGGCAAGAGGGAGACACAGAAGGAAGGCCACTATTGTTCTGGTTTATTGAACTTTTAGCACTGGTGCTTGAAATGTCTCAGAAGAGGCTTACAAGAATAGCAAGAGGAAAGGAAAAAGGCCCAGTTTATTGCAGCTGAAGGATTTGTCCATAAAGGCAGAAAGAGGTATGAGAGAATGGGATGCTGTTGCCACCAAAGACATGAAAAGGAGGGACAAACTTCTGAGCCAAAGTGGCAAAAAAATTAAGGTAGAACCTGAGGAATAGTTGTTTAAACTTGATATTAAGTTTGGAAGGAAATCCTGCAGCTTGTTGAGGGACATGGAGCTTGGAACAGCCAAGCTGGGATCAATTTCCACAGTTCCTGAGCCCACAGGAGGCTCCTGAACAACTCTGTAACATTAATCCCCTGCCTCAGCTTACTCTACAGCTGTCCAGGCACACAGTGCTCACTGGAAATCTTGGCAGAGTTCTTTTTTTGGGAGCCACAGAAAGGAACTGAAAACAGACTCAGATATTCTTGTTCTTTTTTTCTTTTTTTCTTTTTTTTTCATAATATTTGTTATTTTGGATTCAGGTTCAGTGAGAAGAGCAACAAGCAGAAATCAAGTTTCAAGGAAACAGCCTGAAATGGGGAGAAAATACAACACAGCTTCCAAAGAAACTACATCAACAACCTTTTTGTTTCGTATATTTGGATGGATTTCACTGAGAGCTGGAGCAGAAAGGCATTCTTCAAAAGCCTTAACCCAATTCTCTCCAAATTTGGTCAAAAAGGTTCTTTAATTGAATCACATTCAAAGGGGAAAAAAAGGAAATAGAGAAAAAATCCCAGAAACTCAATGACCACCACCACACATTTCAAAGTCAGCTATCTGGGCTGCATGTCTAGTTTTTAATTTTGCAGCACAGGGGTGTTTACACTATCAAAGCCAGAATCAACAGTGGTTTTTGTTGGTTGTTTTTTTCTCTTCTTCCTCCCTCCCCTAAAAACCAGGGGCTGGTCAAGGCTGTACTGGTCAGAGTCTGCAGCACGCTGTGAATCAGCCTGTGAATCCATTCTCCAACGGCAGAAAGAAAGGAATGGGGGGCACTGGAGGAAATGGAGCTGCCATTGCAAAATAAAGTCAAGAAGAGGAGGCTGCAGAGCAACCAGAGCTGCTGGATGCCTCTGCAAGCAGTGACTGAGCAAAGAGCTCCATCCCCAGAGGCACAGGAGATGCTCATGGCCAGAAGCAGGGATGGGGCAGGGAAGGTCGTGCTTCTCCCAGGGGACAGCAATCCATGGCTCACATCTGAGGCAGCTCAGCACAGCGGGGTCCTGTCACCACGAGATGAGGATTCAGAGCACAGCTATGCTGCCTTATCTAGCTAGTCTCCTTCCTGGCTGACAGAGCTGCCCTTCAGGGTCTCCGAAGACGCAAGTCCCAGGACTTCTTTGATTTGCAAAATTGTAAACGCTTGCTCTAATCTCAGCTTGTTTGAAAAATAAGCATACTTCTATCCCCGGTCTATCCTCTATCTTTCAAAATAATCTTGACAACACATTCTGCCTGATAGAGTTGAAAGTGTCATAAATGTTTTCCTACAATCGAGTTATTTTCACAGTCAGGACAAACAACTACTCGGAGCTGACCTCAGAGATCTCTCCCAAGTTTTTTAAAGGATCTCTGTTCGTTTCTGCTGTGAAGAATAGCTCTGCCCTGGCTGCCAGGGCCAACAGCAATTGCTCACAGCTGTAACAACTCCAGTGTGCAAGCAGTGTGAAAGCAAACCACTGATTGCAGGCCAGGGCTGTGGACTGAAAGCAGGGCATAGAGGGAACCTTGCAGGAGTCTCATTCCTCTGAAGAGAGCACTAATAACTTAACTGGGGCCAGCAGGAGCCAAAGAAAAGAAAGCACCGATCACAACTCCTGCTGCTGCTTCTCTCCCTGTCTCCAAATCATGGGCAAATCCCTCACATTCTGCAGACAGCAGCACTCCTGTCTGGAGCAGTCCCAAGGAGCCTGCATGGTCAGCTTTGCTGGAACTCAAACAACTTCTGTTTGAAACTGTGGATGCCGGTAGAACGAGAAGAAAAATCATCCCTGACAAAATCCCCTTTATCTCTTCAGCTTTTCTGCTGATCAGCATTCAAGCACTGGCATTGCTGCTTCTCAGAGCCCCAGTCCTTCATAGCCAGGACTGCCATGGGAAACAAGGAGTAACAGGATTATTTCTAAGGCTGATAATGAAAATAATACCAAAGGCCCTAATGAGCTGTGGAGTAAAGCATATGCAGAGGAACTCATAAAGAGAACAATTGGATACCCAGCAAGTGCTTCAATTCTCCACTTTTCAAAGCTGGGCTTTAAAAAATTGACCCTGCTCCAGACCATGTGGATCTACCAAAATTCAGACAATTTCTTGAATTAATCAGAACATTAACTATTATTGCCTTTTCCTTGTTTCTCACTGTTAATGCCATCTGGATTAGCAGATTTCTGTGCAATGCAGGTTAATTTTTTTGAGTGCAAACACTCCTTGCTGCTACAGGGGTGTAGCATAAAGAACAGCCCTGACCTTCAGCACCAGCACATACACTGAGGGAACAGCTCACGTGTGAAAGGGCACAAATTAAGAGAGCAGCAAAAAACCCACCTCAGGCAGGTGTTTCTCTACAGGACGGGAGGTATATTTTCCTCCACAACATCTTGCAGCTATTGCAGTTATAGGATTCTTCCAGAAAATGATTTTACTAACCCATCAAACCCCTTCCATTTACCTCTGAACATTAGGAGAGCAAAAACAATGCTCTGAATCAACCAGCCCACCCACATCCCACCAACGCAGGGGACCTCAGTCTCTGCCTTCAAGCAGCAAATCATTTATTCTATGACCCAAACTCCATGCTTGCATTGCTTACAGTAAATCAGTTTTAATATTTACCTATTTGACCACTGTGATTACATTATCCCTACATGCTCTTATCTACACTGACAGTCTGCCAGAGCTCTTTTTGTCTCATTTTATTTGTGATATGGGAGACTGAAGAGCTGCTGTAATAGGTTCACATTATGCCAGACCCAGCAGAGAACAATAAAACCAGCCTCTGTCCTAAAGATTTCCCAGGTCAAAGTAATTTGCCCAATCCTTCCTTTGGGTTTAATTTTTGCCATTGATGAAAGCCATTTATTTCATCCTTTATTTGAAATTTTTGTGTCTTCCACCAGAGTTTTCTTTTTCTCTAGAAATGTACCTTTTGTGAATTGACCATACAAAGGCCTTGTGTCCCCTTACTTCAAAACTCTCAGAAATATATAAAATTAAGTTCTCTAAACCATTTGGCTGAATGGGATAAGACAGGAGGTCTCCTTAGCTCAGCAACTGGTAACTGCAATCAAAGCATGTTCTTCATGAAGGAAGGAAACCTTTAATCTCATCCCTTTTAAATCCATTCATGGTTTCAGTATTTCCCCAGATATTATCATTATTTTTGTACTGGTCAGAGAATGCCAATCATGTTTGTATTTGCACTCTTGCATTGGATTCTCAAGAAGGAATGAGCAAGATAGAGAGGGAGTTTTTTGCCAGGAGATGTAGTGGTGGGACAAGGGGGAATAGCTTTGAACTGACAGAGAGTAGGTTTAGATTGGATATTAGGAAGGAATTCTCTCCTGTGAGGGTGGCACAGGTTTACCCAGAGAAGCTGTGGCTGCCCCTGCATCCCTGGAAATGTCCAAGGCCAGGTTGGACAGGGCTTGGAACAACCTGGGATAGTGGAAGGTGTCCCTGCCCATGGCAGAGGGTTGGAACTGAATGATACTCAAGGTCCTTTTCAACCCAAACCATTCTGTGATTCTATGATTCATTCTATAATTCTGTGAACTTCTGGAACAGTACAGAACTCTTATTAGACCCTCAGTTCAGCAACAATTAATCTGCTTTAAAATGAGAGGCAAGAGACCAGGTACAAGATTTTCTCATTGTTCTGAAAGACAATGGTGTTATTTGGTAGGGTATGTGAAGCCACCAATTAGTCAGTAATTGCCAGCAGAGAAAAATACCAGAACTCTCTGTCTCATAATGGAGAAATTCCAGCCTTACTTTCTTAGGATTCTCAGAATTCAGTATGTACAACAATTCTGATGTACAAAAGAAAAGGAAGCTGTCACCCACACAGCACATGGGGTCACACCTCTTCTATTTCAAGTGGTTCTGTTCCAGGGAATCCTCAAAGATCCTTGATGACTCAATCTTTAAGAGTGTCTGAAAAATGCCTACCAATTAAAAGAAACATGCACAGGTACTGAGATACTTTGGGGCAGAATGCAGAAGGGACCCTGGCAGTCATCTCAGTCCTTTTTCATTAGTTACTTGCATTGTTATGCTTTAAGCCACCTGCATGACTAATTAGTTCACGAGGATGGGAGAAGAAAACTCCATAGACCAGCCAAGGGTTCAGGTTTTTAAGAGACACTTAGGATGAGCAAGGTCTCCAAGTGTTTCAGAGATCCTCAATTAGAAGGCTGTCCAGATGAGCTTTCCCTCTCGAGCACTGAGTCACTGCAGAAGGGGAACTGATGGGATTGGAACAGTGAAGCAGCCACTTCACATCTCTCAGGTACCTCAACCAGAACAAGGGTGAAATGAACAGAACATGACTGATGTCACCACCCAAAATCTGAAGGCACAAATGGCGTAAAACACTGGGAATCACAGATGTGTCTGCAGTCCCTTGGCTTCTCTGAAAACACCAGGAATGAAAGACAAACCTCTGCACTGTAAAAGAGCCTCCATCAAAGGTCCAAACACAGATGATGACTAACTTCCTCCTGAGAAGAGAATCTTAAAAAGAAACCAGAAAAGGAGAGAGAAAAAAACAACCAAAGAGCTTGCAGTACTGAGCTGTGCAGATGTACCTGACCTTTATAAAAGCAAAGATCAATAGGTCTGACAGAACTGCACGAAAATGAAGGGGAAATCTTCCTCAGATCTCAAGAACAGCAGAATGGAAAAATAGTGCAAAATTATCCCAGTGTTGTCAGCAAGCCTACTACCTGTGGGAAGCCTCATCCAAAGCACAGGGTGCCTTTTGTGGTTCTGCCACATTAAATCTCTGAGTCTTTGTGGCTGGTGATGTGTTCAGCATCACACTAAAATATGCTCCTTGTCACAAGTCTTCTGTTGTTTTGGTTTGGTTTCCTGAGGAATCCTGACACAGAAGCCCTGCAGAGCTTGCCTGAGAGCGTGTTGTGATGTAGAAAGCATCACACACACACCACTGATAAAGACAATCTCAGACAGATGTCCTCAATTGTTACACTGAGCACTCCGAGGATTTCAAAATGCCAAACTCAGGGTGGCATCCATGAAAAGTCTTTGCATATGTTGCTCTGCCAGCTGTGTTTAGTGTAACCTAGAGACAAACAGGCAGGGAGATGACTTGATTGGAGCTGTAGGGAGTTCAGCAGCCTTTCAGGAGTTACACAGGCAGATTTTCTAATGGAAACATTAGCACCTAACCCACCTCTAACATTTTTTAAAATGCAGGATGAACACTTTCATACCAAGTGCCTCAAGGATGTTTTTTCCCCACAGAGTGCATTAAGGGTGGATCTACTTGATTCCCTCAAGCACTGCAGTCAGGCACAGGAGCAAAAAAACATGTTAAAAAAAGCTTTTGCAGGAGTTTGATGTCTTCCTTCTGCTTTTCTTGGACATGGCCAGGGTCTATACAGGTGTATGCCAGATGGGCATGGTTACACTGCTTGTGTTGACAAGCACAATATTTCCAAGAGTTTTCTTGTTTTTCTTGGACCACCTTCTAGAGAATGCCTAAGATTTCTGCCATGTACTTCATTAAATTCTGGAAAATTTTAAACTTCCCTGCAGAAGCCAGGAGAAGATGAGGGTATTGCAGCTGGGACTGGATGTTGTTCTGCTGGAGTCTGAGGTTTTTCTCCATTCTGTCAGATAGCTGGGGTTGGAGAAACGGAGTTGTGTGAGAAGGTGTAATGCACCCTTTGAAAGTGAAGTGCACAGGAAGTGGGACAAGTCCCTGTGCAGCTCTTGATGCAACCTCTGGGCTCTTTTCTGGGAGTGGGGCTGCAAGGAGAGAAGATCCTGGCAAAAGGAAAGCCAAAAAGTGCATCCACAAGCAGGAGAGCAATAATTCCCTTCGTGATGTGTTGGGACCACCACGCTGAGGTCGATCCTCCACAGTTCAAAAGCCCTTTTGTCCCAGTTCTGCTCTGCCTTGCTGGTTCATTTCTAGGCATCTCCAGACACATAAATAAATGCAAGGTATCAAATTCAACATTCCTTATCCTTCTTGGTCTAGGTTTGGTGGGAGATTTCAGGGATAACATCCAATCCAGCCTTCACAGCTCCATTTCCCAGGCACTGAGCACTTGTTTGGGAGTTATTTGTATGTCACATTCTGTAAAAATTTATATACAAAAACAGATAGTAGAGGCAAAAAATTTGAATAAAAAATAAAACCCCAGAGCCCTGGAACAGCATTAAGATGGATTTGCTGTAGAGGAAAGTGCCATGGGAAGGAAGGTACTGGATGTGCTGTCTTGGTCATCAACACAAGGCAAGCCAGACAAGTTTATTCCTTGCCTATTTCTAAGCAGGAAATGAGCCTGTCCTTGCAGGGACCCTTCTGCCTCTGGCAGAAGCCATCCATATCCTTAATACACAGTTTTTTATGCTTCAGGCTGGAATTGTCACAGATGGAAGATGAGCATCATTTGCCTGTGCTTGTCACTCAGCTAAAGAGAACTGAGGCCTTGCTGGCAGAAGTGAGGATCCTTAACCAGCAAATGAAGTTATTTTAAAAGTTCTCTTCAGAACCCACCAAATTTTCAAGCAGAATTTCATCCTTGTCACTCAGCAGGGCACTGAGAATGTTCACAGAGGAGCAGCATTGCTCTGAACATGAAAGGTGGTTTATTTAAACCAGAGAAAAAGCTTCTACTTACATGTTTTCACTTCCCAGGATATCAGAGAAGCATGGAACAGAATTTAGTTCTCATTGAGGATTTGTGTATATATTTTAAAAATACATACCAAGAATCTCCATCAATCTAGGTAACTATGTATTTGCCAAATTTAAAATTCAGTGTATTAGATATTACTGTTAATAAAGAAGTATTCACCAAGTTTGTCATTGAGCCTTTCTTCCAGTGTCCCAGAGAGTATTTCTTCCACTTTCTGATTAGCACCTCTGGATGGATTCTGGGTTCCTTGGTCTCTTTTGCATAATTTGGCAATTACTCAATTACTTAAGACTTTAAAAGTGGACACTCTTTCTCAACAGTTTTCCAACCTCTTCTCTTAAACTTTTCTTCCAACCTAAGGGGCTGTTGACAGTTTTTGAATCCCAAATTTATTGTAGCAATTCACAATTTTTAGATCTCCTTCTCCACTTTTAAAAGACTTACAACTTTCAAATACATTTATTTAAATGGCATACTGACGACTCAGTGATTCACTTTAAACTGCAGATTTCCCAAAAACAAATCTTAAGCTGCCAAATCCAGCCCTGCCTTAGCCAGCCCCTGACGTTTTCATGAGGCTGTGACTGCCAAGATATGTAAATTGAGTCATTTAATTCTTTCTTTGTCTTCTACAGTTCAGATTCTGATTTCTCATTAAATTTATTTGTAGGGTTCTCTTCTGGAAAAAGAAAAAAAAAGAAAAGAAAAAAAATAGATGACCAACTCCCTCTTCCTTTAGATGGTTCCCTTGTGTTTACTTGTTCCTGAACTGTCACATCAAAGATGTTCATAAACTACATGCAATTATTCCAGTATCTCGTTATCAAACCATGTAATGACTCAGTGTATATCAGAGAGTTTCCTCATCATGAAGTCATTAACAATGCCATTCACTGGAGGTGAGACAATGCATTTGAGCTGGATGCTGACATCTACAATGCATCAATTGCTGAAGCAGATAATTGAGGCTAGCATCAGACCTTTGTGCTGCTTTCCTTGGCACCTCACACTGCACAGCGTTCCTCAGTGGAATGTGGCAGGAGTTTCTAGAGAAAACCTGAGAGTGCATGACTGCCTTTCCTCTCCCTTCTGTTTGATGCCTGCTTTGATGCTTGTGCAGGGATTTTTACAGGAGAAATTTGTGCATTTTATGCTCTTCCAGGCTGTAACTTACATTGGTTCATCTTTGGAAGGTTGTGCAATGTCACAGAAGTGTTTGCCATCGTTTATTTGGTACGTGGGTGGTAACATCTATTTAACCACAGACTCCTCCTGCTCCCTGGCTTCTCTTAAGTCAGTGATTTTATCACACATTTCATCTTCAGATGCTTCTGTCCTTTACAGTCACCTGGTCTTCACTGCAGCTTTGTCACATGCATGAGCTCTATTTCTCTTGTGGTCCTGGAGAAACAATGCCCAGGCAGCACCTCCTGAATGCTTTGCTTCCCACTGCAGCCAAACCTTCCCTTGCTCACCCTTGGTGAACATCCCAACCCACACAGCCTTTGCAGAGGGGATTTCCCAGAGGTGTGGCAGAGCTATCACTGTCTCCAGCAGCAGTTCCACCTTCAGAGCTGGGTTGTTCTTGTTCTTCCTCCCAGCTCACCTTCCACGGTGCGTTATTGCAACGCCACAAACACACAGCGAGGTCCTTGGAGCAGCAGAGCCCACAAGAGACCCAGCCAGGGGATCTGTCCTGCAGCAGCAGCTTGTAAGAACAGCTCAGAGGGAGTTTGACAATTCTGATTGATGCCCTCAGGCAGGGCAGGCTCAGCTCACACACACAGGGCACCTGCACTCCGAGTCACCTCAAAGGAAACTCAAATGCTGCCATTCCTTGTGCAGTTTGTACCTCCTGTCCAAGAGGAGAGCATTTTTCCCCTCTCTCTTCTCTTTAAGATCCACACCCCATCAAGGGTTTTCCTCTCTGTGAAGAGATTTCTCTAATGCAGTATTTTAAATGAAGTTGACTGGGTGAAATTACCCAGACTCCCACAAGCCATTTGGAAGCTAAGCAGGGTACTGATAAAATATATACACTGAACTTGAATATTGCCTACCTGTAACATTTTAAGATATCTGCAAATAATGTGCTTGCATTGCTTTATTATCAATATAAGCAAGCTACCAACATTTTTATCTTTGCAGCATATTAATTTTATCCCTTGTAAGTCTCATGAAAAATTAACACAAAACTGGTATTTTCCTTGTTGTCTTAGAATATCCAAACTTCCCAAGATTTTGCATCTTCAAGTAGCTTATACAATATTCAGCCATGACTTAGTGCCTTCTCCAAAAGCTCTTTTTGTAAAAGCACTTAACATTTTCAGAGCACAGAAGTGACATGGAAAGCTAAGCCCTGTTTTCAGAAACGTCTGGAGCATTCAGAGGCTGCTGGAAGTTCTTATTCACCTGAACAGCTCAGGCACATTTGCAATGCTCCTGTGCTCAACACCTCATGCCAGACAAGATCTTTATCTGTGTCAAACTGTAATTGCTCATTGCTTTATGAATGTCATTGTAATTATTACATTCACTCTGCATTTTAACCTCCAAGGTGAATTGAGAGATGCAGTTTCTGCTGAAAGCTGATTGTGGTTTGACAATATCTGTCAATTCTGACATCCTGGTTGTGCATTTCACGTGCTTGGAAGCAAGACAACCAGATGAAAATCACTCAGGCCAACATTTAAATCTTCACTGGAACTACAAGCAATTAAAGTTCTGCTGTTGATTTGAATAACTTTCTGCTGAGAAATTGGGTAAGGCTGGGTCAGGGAGTGGCAAGACATTGGCAGAGGTGAGACAAAGCTGATTTTCAAGAAATGACTGCTTTGGAGAGCAGCAGCCCAGACCACCAGCAGAGCCCACGTGGCAAGGACAGCTGCCAGGCACAGGGATGCTGAACCAAGCCTCTGGGATGAGGTCAGGCAGGGGCAGAGCATTCAGGTCCATTTCTTGTTTTCCAAAGGGCTGTTGGGATCTCTAAAGCTTTCCAGGCTACAGACAAAAAATTCATTTTGCTAATCCTACTGTCTTGCTCTCCAGCCCCATCATTCCTAAGGGTTTTTCTGGTCAACTCCCCTAGTCAAGGTATTTTTCTGTGGTGAAAGGATAGGAAGGGCATCACATTTACTGCAGAACCTGTAATTGTCCACACTCTGGAGTCTGAAACCCAAGAAAAGGACCAGACACAGGGTCAGCACCCAGGAGTTCTGCCAGTGAAACATGTTCTGGGGAAGACAAGAGTAGAGGGAGGTATTGCATAGATTCACCTTCAGCAGGCTCTTATGGAGCTCAAAGAGCTTTTGTAAAAAGGGCTCAGTTAAAACAGCTCCCAAAGTCTACCTGAGAGAGACCAGAGTTCCTCTTTGCTCTTACGTGGCCCAGGAGACAGAACCCAAAACCTGTGATTTATCAAACCAGGGCTTTTCAGGGTCTTTGTGACTTGGCCTGGCCTGTCAAGTTTGACGCACATTCTGTTCCTTGATTCTATTTTTCTTTGATTTTGAGCTGCCTGGAATTTTCTTTTTATTTTTTTTTTCTCTTGCTTATTCCATGACCATTCTATTATGGAGCTCACTGGTGAGTGAGGTTTTTCCAGGCTCTGCTTCACAGGGGTGTAAATTCTCAGTGCACTTGTCCTCACAGCCTAACACCAGAAAGCCAAGTAGCATAAGTTCCCTCAAAACTTTGCACCTCTTTACACAGACACCTGGCAGTTCTGCATTATCCCTGCTCCTGCCTCACACTTTGATTCAAAATCTTAGGGTGAATATTTACACTCATTCAGAAAAAGCAGAAGTATGTATGTATTTTTTTTAACCCAGGAGTGCACAGCCCCATCTCTCACTGTGACACTGCCTTGTCTCTGTTACTAATCCTGCATCCACATTTCACCATCTGCCCATTGCTAACCTGTGTCTAATCTGTGCATCAGCACCACTCTCTCAGCTGAAAAACATAAAAGATTTGCTTGAATTCATTTAATTAGGAATAGCACCAAAAATAACTTGATTTATGAGCTGGCAGTTTAAGTAGCCCCTTAGCAGTGCTTAACAGCTGCTGCTGATGCAAGATGTCTCTGTGGATTCAGGGCCATCCAGGTTTGCAGTGAGGCAGGCAGCTCCACTGCACATGCATCAGAGTGGCAGCTCACGTTTGAGGAATAAATCTGAAACACAGTTTGATGGGAAAATCCAGTCCAGAGATACAGTCAAAATTTACTGTCAAATCTCTGCCTGGGAAAAACCCCATCCTACGTCCATAGTTCTGTTACCATTTTTGCATTAAATGCCAAGCAAGGGTAGGAAAGTAAATATCTTCACTCTGTACACTTTGTACTTGCTTTTCCCTGTTGATACACTGAATTGATGGAATATATTGTCTTTACTTCACAGTTTTAAACACAACTCAGTGAACTGCTGGTTGTTTCCAGGACAGACCCTGCAGTGTGCTCTAAGATGCAAGAGAGGAACAATTGCTCCTCGTGTTCAGATGGTGCTTGCTCAATGTGATCCTTGGTCACAAGGAAAGACAGAAGGGGCCCATGGAAGTTTCCAGGTGACACCAAGAGCACAGGATGAAATTCAGCTTTCATTCTGGTGATTCCTTGACCATTAAGTCAGGCAGGGTTAAACTTAATAAAACACATCAGGAAAAGTCAAGCACTGTAATCCCATTTTTCCTTCTGCACACCTTCCCAGTGCACATCACTGGACTGCAAGGGCAGGAGCAGGGTCCCTGGAGAATGGGGTCACCAATATGGGAAAGGAATGGGCACCTATGGAAAGATTCATTTTCACATCTACAGAGGCTGGAGCAGAAACCTGCCACTGCCATGGCTCCAAGCAGGGGTGGGAAAAATCCAGCAATAGAAAGCACATTGTAACAGCTCACGCAGGAACAAGATGAGATTCCAAAAGCTGCAGCACAACCCTGGAGGGCCACAAGCCACTCTAAATGAATTAGATGATTTTGAAAGGTCTAAATTAAAAAAAAAAAAATTAAAAAACCCCAAACTGTAATGACACATTTATAGGCAAGATATATCCTATACTATCTGAAAACAGAAAGACATATAAATTTTGGGATGGGGACTATTATCCTTGCAAAAGTGGAAACAATAGCAGCCCTATGCCCAATGGGCAATAAGACACATTATGGAGCAAGGCACCAGGAGGCTGCAGTGACTTGGTTCATCAGGGAATGAAAGAGATGAATGAAAAGGTCACTAGGTATGAATAGAAACATCTGAGCACTCTGAGGGCTTTATAATTTGCTAACCAAACAGAGATGCTGGAAGAATGGATACGAGAGAAAACAGGGGTAGAGAAGAATAGGAGAAAGAAAATACAGTGACTGAGTAATTCTCCTTACACAGGAAAGTCTGGAGGCAGGGGAAGGGGGTGCTGTGCAGCTTTAAACTCACATGAAAAGAAGCATCAATGCTGTGCTTTTTGTAGCTGGGCCAGCAGCAAACACATCAGAGGGAGCCGGGCCCGCGTGACGGGGCCACGCACGTGGCTCTGCTGGGGGAGATGTCACGTTCAGCACAGATAATTCATCTGATGTGGCATTTGCTCGGGTAACCATGCAATCTCCTGTGAACAGAAAACTAAGGAACCGTGCAAAATCCAGAGTTCACTGCTCTCTTCTTCCCTGAGGTTGAATCAACTTATGCTTTTTTTTTTTTTAATGTAGTATTTAGCTCTTTGATCCATTCATATTTCTCCCTCTCTTTTATTTCAGCTGCTCTCCCATTTATGAATTTGTACCATATATGAATGGTGGCTGCAATTCATTCATACATTCTGCATTCATAGGGTTGCATAAAAGACAGGCACATTTTTTCAGAAAAGCTTCCTGGGTGGGGGCTGCCATCCTATAATTCATCAAGGAAAGCATTACAGGCAGAATCCACAGTTCCAGCCTGGATGAGCTTGAGAGTTATGAGTTGTGCTGGTTTTTTCCCCTATGAATATTCTTTAATTCAATGAGGTTAAGACTGAAATTAAGACTGAAAAAAAAAAAAAAATCTTCATTGTTGGCTGGACAAATTTAAGATTTTATAACAGCATGGTGCTACCTTTCAATTGCTTTTCACATCACAGCAGACTCTTGCTTATGGTTCCAAGGGCACAGTCACAAAACAGAGAGTGGCAGATTAACACCACACTTGGATTTATGAAATTTCCCTGACTTCAATGTCAGTTTGTTCCTTATTTCAATATATACATAGAGAGGCCTCTGGAGCTTTTAAAGGATATTATCTATGACCACACACATACAGAGATGCTTGAATTCAATGTTTTCAAATGTTTGCTTTCCAGGTGGTCTTATTTTCTCTCTCCCAAGAAACAAGGCACATGTACATACAAAACTGCCTCACATAATTTATAGTGAAGTTGGTTGTTTTGTTTGGGTTTTTTTTTTTATGTAAGGAATTAGCTCACATGCTCACTCCTTATGCAAAAAAAAAAGGTGTGCACGTGTCAAAGATTTCCAGGATGAGTATCCTATAGGAAAACATTTGGGAAGCAGCAGGAAACAGAACAGACCAGACATCTGTTTGGTTTGCTCTTTTCCTTTTTCTTTTTTTCCAGTGCAGCAGTTATGCATTTGGCTAAATTACTTTGACTCTCAAGACAAGAGCTCTGCATCCGTACAGCAATCCACTGAATTCTAACTTGTTATCAGGGAAGGGCTGGAATGGAATGGAATTCATAAAAATGGGATGGGGATTGGAGCTGCCTGGTCTACCTGGAGGAAGGTGTCCCTGGCTGGAACTGGATTATCTTTAAGGTCCCTTCCAACCCAAACCATTCCAGGATTCTAAGCCTTGCACATGAAACGTGACACTGTAGGGCCACAGGATGCTCCAACAGGATGTCTCTGGGCAATTTCCCCCTGAGATAATTTACTGAGAAATCCCTGACCAGGAGCATTGCTGTGGAGCAATGTTAAAAACAAAGTTAAATGAATGTTAAAAACAGTGGCCAGGGATCCCAGTGAGCAGTTCTGAGCAAAGCTGTGTGTAAAACCTCACACAAGAGGTGCATAACCACACAATCTGAATGTCAGCAGGCTGGGGAGCTTTCCACACACAGCAAAATGTGCTGGAATCCCACTTGCAGTGAAGTAACCCCACAGACTCCTGCTCGTGTCAGACCCTGTGTGGCCCAAGTGTTCGGAAGTGCTGCCCCTGCACTGCAGCAATTCCAAGCCCTGATTTTGGTGATTATACCAGGACACACATTCTGGGAAACCCCAGTTGAAATCAAATGGATCAGAGCCAGGCAAAGTCAGATCTCTCAGTTCTCCTCTGCAAGGGCACAGCCATTATTTACACAGGGCAGACAAAATTTAGCTTGAAAATACGAATAATTTGTGTGCCACTAGGACTTCAGAGTTTTGCAGCAACACTGATGAAACAAAAAGCAATTTGGCTTTGCACAGGAGAGACCCTCCAGCATAGACAGGCCTCTGCAGTGACAAAAAGCTCCTGTCTCTAGAACTTGATTTTGTTTAATCTCTTTCCTAGCTACTGACTTGACAACACAACAAAGCTTTATTTCATTTTGAAGGTTTAGCATGTCATATAACAATAACCAGATCACTCCCCCTAATACACAGGAAAACAAAATTGCTTAGAAGAAAAACCCTGTTTCTGTTGTTTGGCACCAATTATTCACCATGTGAATTACTCTGGAAAGCCTTCAAGCTCAAAACCCAGAAAATCCATCAGTAGCTGTGAAATTATTCCACAGGTATCAATTAGTTGCCTTGAGATACAAGCTGAACTAGTGATTTCCTCCTCCAGTGAAGCCCAGAAACTTTTTGTCCTTACATTCATGAAATGTAACCTACACTTAAAATGGAATGAAAGACAGGGAAACAAGGCAGGCAACATGAAACCAGGGCATGGAGATCAGTGGGGACAGAAGAGGCAGAGCCTGCGGAGTTAACTTGGATTGAAGACCTCAAAATTCTCATCAGGTGGAGAGAAACAGCTGCTACAACTGTTTTAAACATGGAACCCAGCAGAAAGACACAACTTTTGTATACTTAATAAGCAGAAGGTTGTGTGCTATCCACGCTATGACTGAAAAAAACAACCCCACACCTCCTTTCTGGTCTCTTTTAAAGAAAATTTTAAATCAAACCCAACACCTAAGGCTCTACTTCAATAGATTCTTGACGGCAGATCCCAGATTCTGTGGGGAATTCTCTAGAAGCAACTGAGATGCAGGGAAATGCATGAACATAAAAGTTCCATCTGAGTAAAGTTTATTAAAGGAGTGGGATCCTAAGTTGCCCACACATTATTGCTGTACTCATTAATATTCTGTTTGCAACATGTAGTATCAAATGATTCACAGATGTTTTAATAATTGGCTCACAAGCCTATATAGCAAATTCTGTTTCTATAAACTCACAGGATATGCTAGTTAACCACTTTTAACTGTTTCATAAATTAAAGCTTAACAGCAATTCTGATCTTTAATTTTTCATACTACTGATAAAACTACTAAAACTACGATAGTTTTAGAAACCATAATTCCAAATAAAATCCAAGTCTGAGCTCCAGGGTTTGGGTTTCTATTTCCCAAATGCTAAGACCGATTTTTTTCCCCATGTTGTGTGAAACAAGCAGATTTTTCCTGCCTTCAAACAAGGCAGTCTGAGGGCTCAGAGGGGAAGAGATGGATTAAATGTTGACTGAACCACTTAAAGGCCTTCAGGAAGAAACACAAATGCCAGGTGCTGACCTAAGGTTCCAAAATCCTGTAACCAGCGTACAATAAAACTGAAATATTTCAAAGTCTCCTACCCTTTGACAGATGTTGCAATCGTGTTGTTTCATTTTTCTGTTTTCAACACTCACATACTTGTCCTTTGGACATTCCTCATATTAAGCTCATGCTTCTATCTGTTGTTTGCAGCAAGTCTCTAAGGCAACCATGGGGTTGGGCAAATAGTTTCACTTTGTGCAAGATAATAGGTAATTCAAAACATCTCTTTTTTCAAAGCAAACTGAAGTCATCTACACATCAAACACTGCAGCTGATTAAAGAGACCAAGAAAAACCAATCAACGTGGCCAGTTAGACAATAACAACTCAATCCCAAAGTGCTGCAGCTCCCATTAACTTCCAGGGTCAGGGCTGAAATTCAGGGGCGTGTAAAGCACAGGCTGCTGCCAAACCTCCACCCACTGCAGCCACAGGGTGAGGAAAAGGCTGATTAACTGGGGGATTTACTGCCAGAGAATGCACAGCTCACGTAGGTGAAATTCACTTCAGTCCAAAGAGTCCCTCTGGCACCCACAAACTCAGCAGGTGCCTCTCAGCCAGACTCCAGCAGGGGCTGAGCCACAGCAGAGACCCCTCAAATATTGTGATAATGAACAATTATCACCCCCACTGGTCTAAAGTGAGGCCCTGTTCTCCCTTCAATACAAGACAAAAAGCAAGGGCTTTATTCTGCTAAGAAATGGGCACTTCTCAAATTCCCAGACAAGAGAAATGTCAAGCTCTGAGCTTGGCACAATGAGGTCAATTCCCCAACATGCAAAAGGGATCTGTCTGCTCTCCCCTTGGATGCAGGGGAACAGAGGAAACCACACTGATAAAACTCAGCTGTTTGAACACTTCTTTGCCATGAGAAGAGCAGCTCTACTCCAAAATTTCCATTCATTCCACCAATGCCTGAAGTTCAGAAAGCAGAATTAGACTAAGAGTCTCAGGATTTTCACAAATGGACCCTTCAAGGGCTGATGTATTTGAGGCTCTACAGAGAGATCTGAAACAAGCAACACAGAGCTGGGCCAAACTCAGAAGGCTGAAAGCAGGAATGTGCTACCAGGGCTGTGGCCAGCACCTTGAGGACTGCAAAGGGTGCTTGTTGCCTTGGTTTTTCCAGTGTTCTATGTTTTTACTTTGGTAGTAGAATTTCTCATGCATTTTCTATAAACATAGTCCTTGTTTTCCTAACCAGCATAGATTGTTTTAAACTTCTAGATTGTTTTTCATTCCTTTCTCCTAAGGTGGAGAAAGACGATAGACTGTGTCACTATCCTGTGGAATTGTAGAGGTGTTAACCTCATTGACCAATCCACGATCGCCTTAAGAAAAGTATAAAACTGAGAGAATAAAAAAAGGCAAACTCTCTTTTCTAGTCCTGCCTGAATGGTCCTGACTACTGCTAAAATCTGTGTTTCTTTTGTGTCCAACAATGCGACGGGTGCTGATGGCACCACCCAGCCCAGAACACCCACCAGAGATTCTGGGGCTGAAACCCACCCAGAGTTTTTAGATTTATACTCCTAACAAAGCTTTCTGCTTACCACCCCCATGCTGCCCAAACTGCAGGGAACACACTGCCTTATGCTGTGCCTTGTCCCCTGTGCAGCCAGAACACCCCCAGCCAATACTGCTGCCCTGAGCTCCTGTGCACAAGGTGATGTGAAGAAAAGAGAGAATTTATTAAAGAAAAAATAAAAAAAAAGAAAAAATTCAAATTGATTGATGTGTTTTGCTTGGACAAAGGGGATGTTTGCTCTGCCTCACACCCTGCAGGCCCAGGTACTCACCCACAGTTCAGTTTTTCCCCCCTAATCCCCGCTCGCAGCGGGACCTGGAGTACAACCCCACATCACTGCTACTCTGGAACAGAACAGCCCAAACCAGTGCCCCTTCAAAGCTTTGCACGTGCTCTTGGACAGCTCAGGACTTGATCCTGCAAGCTCCTCACCCAAACAAGACCCCCACTGGAACTGGCTCACATCCCAGACTAGGCAGGATCAGGCCCTTGACATTTTCTTCCATTTCAGCGTTTCCCTGCCTTCTGTGTACTCAGGTGTTACCAGTTTCTAACTCAGCTGGTGACTCTGCTTAAAGCTAAGACAGTGATCCCAGAAATACCTGAGAAATAGGATAACAGCAGCTTTGCAAGCCAGTTGTAACAATGTCAGTAAATCCTGTGGACCCCATAAAAGATGCTATTGTCTCTGAACTCCAGTAGTCTGAAATCAAAATACACGATGCCCCAAGTGTTTTCAGAGCAAAGAAAGGTCACTTAGCTTACAGCACTAACACTGAGGGACCAGCCAGCAGAGATCTCACCACTGGTGTTTGTCTCTCTCACAGGGGAAGCCCAGAATCTGTTGTCCATCATGTGGTGAATACATGTCCTACACTGTCTCCTCCTCCCATGAAAGAGAACAGGTCGTGTTTCCAAACCAGTTCTGGCACGGGCTTCCCATCCATCCCACACTGAACACACTGCCTTTGGGAAGGGAGCAGGGAGAAGAGAAAGAAAGGATGAGCAGCCATGCCTGCATTGGGAAGTGAGAGGTGAATTCTTTATTACACATCCCCCTGGGGGCCAAAATCTGACAGCACAGAGGCAGCGCTGTGAGCACTGCCTCAAGTTATTCAATGAGGGAAGCATCTCATCCATCAGACAAAGCTCTCTGTTCCTAGAAGGTTCCTTCTATTCCTAGAAGAGTGCTCCTCCATCTTCAGCTGTCTTTCTTCCCTTACAACTCTTCCCCTACAACCCTAGATGTTGTCAGGGGACTATTTTAGGTGACAAAGCTCAGGTGCCATGAAATTCTAGACACCACAGCGTGACCCACGTGGGTTCCAGCCATTGTCACAGAAGCAGAGAAGTCTCTCACAGGATCTGCACTCTCTTTGTGCAAACACCCTACAGCTTAGAAAACAGCAATATTTAGGTAGGTGGTTGCTGTAGCCCCGGTTGGAATCATTATTCTTTGCGGCTTTTTTACAAATATTTACCTTTTCTCTAGATGCTGTCACAGCACAAACAGGAGCAGAGAATCTCTGCTCTGTTCTTGAAGCAGAGAATGAATGCACAAACTTCTTACTGTCCTGGGAGGTGGTGCACAATGAATGCAGTGGTTTGGTTGGTGTCTCACTCTCTGTACCCCTGTTTCTCTGGAGTGCTTGAAACTTAAAAATAAAAATAAAAACTAAACACAAAATCGACAAAAAAAAATTCCTAAGAAGTTTGAGGATGAAACACTGAGCAGAAGAGGAGAGACTTTCCAGTTTGTTGCCAAGAGTGTTTGGGTCAAAAGTAAAGGTCACAAATCCTGAACAGAAGCACAAGGAGACAAAAGCACTCCAAAGGAGGTCAATATTCAGAATATCACAATACAACACTACTGCAGTTGGGGCTTCTGCACACCTCCACTAATTTCTACTTGAATACCTGTTTTTCTTGAAAAGCCTCTTCTGTGCATCTGAAGAATGGAATTATTGGCATGTCCTGTTAGAATGAAACAGAGGTACCATTGTCATGGAGCTGCTTTAAAAAAAATTCCTAGACTGAAAGAAAAACAACTGGAGTCACAGTTGGACCAAGAGCAAGCAAAGATCTTGGGCTTGCATCCACTGTAGCTGGAGGTGAATTGAAATAAACTTCCCATTCCACAGAGCTCTGGCAATCTCCTGGGACCTGCACTCACCTCCAAAGCTGTAAATAGATAAATAAGTAAATAAATAAAAGCAGCAAGCCCAGACCTCCCACACCATCTTTCTTGACATAATAGTCCACACTTGGGTGGCCCAATTTGTAAACCAGCCTGATTGTTCTGACAGCAGAAAACACTAAATCATGCTCATGAAAACTGGATATGGTTCCCAAAAAGACAGGAAAAAGAAACAGAACATGAGCAAGAGTGAAAGCAAGTGAAGTACTCAAGAGGGAAGGAGCTGACTGAAAGAACACATTTAAATTTAAACCTGCTTTGGGCAAATGGGGCATACCCCACTGCACTTGGATTCTTTTTGGCACTTTCCCTTCCAGTTTTTGAAACATCTAAGCCTACAATAATATTGGCCAGGACATTCTCCTGCTCCCCACTAGAGAATCTCAATTACTCCAGATCTGCAAGTGTCAAACACCTGGCATACTCTGGAAAAGAAAGACAGGTTCCTGCTGACACAAGTTCCAGAAGAACAGCTGCTGCTGAGGGGAGGTGACAAAGGGATCCCTCTCCTGAGGCTGCAGGCAGGGCTCCCACACTTCATTATCAGCAGTGTTTGAACAAGGGCTTGTAGAGCTCCCTGGAATAGCCTGCACCTGCAGCAGCACAGCACAGAATCAGAGCATCCCCAGGACATGGCAGAACAAATATTCACCCCTAGAGAATTTTTGGTTCTATGCAATTCTTTTTGGAATCTGCACCATGCTCTTGACAGAGTCCTAAATACTGAGGTCTCTGCTGGTGTCTCATGTGTAACTGGTAATGCATTTAAAAATTAATAAATCATACACTGCTACAGGATCAAAATTGGTAACAGCCTTCTTTTAAGCCTACTTACAAATCCTCCTGGAGCACATTTCTCACTGCAGGGCTGGAGGCTCAGCTCCCACTGCCAGGGTGCACAGCTGAAAGTTGCAACATCACAGAACAAAACCCAATCTCAGAGCACTGCAGAAGATGGATTAAATTACTCAGATAAAACAGGAACAACAGATTTAATGTTCAGACCTTGACTTGCAAATTAAGCTGGATTTATAAGAGCAGCCCTCAGGGTTACACAGAGCTTATCTCTCACATTAACTCATGTGAGACTAAATGCCATGAGCCTGCCAATTACACCTTTTCCTCTGTATCCCTGGTCTGGAATAAACCTTCTCTACTTATCATTACAATTGCTTTCAGCTGTTTGAATTTATCATCTATCAGACAGAGAATTCTGGTGGATCTCACTTCCACCTCCCCTTGCACAGGTGCACTTCCCTGCCTTCCACACCCACACAATCCTGTGGAGATCCTGCTGTCCACAGGTGCTGCCCAAACCAGAGGCCTCATTTCAGATCAGGTCTCAGGTGCCTATGAAAAAAAAGCCTGTCCTCCACACAAATTCCCAAAAAAAACCACCTGGTTGCAATCATACCTGCTGCAATTAATAAAATTACCTCAGTCAAAAGCTTCCATAAAACTAATGAAGCTGCACGGAAAAAAAGAAAAATCATAAAAATCAAACTCCTGGTAATCCACCAGAAAAAGCAGCACTTTCTATCCAAGACATCACATCATGCCATCTCTTTAGTTTAAGAGCATCAATCTTGCTCCTTTTTACAGAACAATGGCTTTACACTTTGGAAAATAGAGAAATCAGGGAAAATCTGGACTCTAACCAGGGAGGATCACACCTAGGATGGGGCTGAGAACACAAAACTGCAGCTTGTGGCTCTCTGAAAGCAACTCAGCAATGGAGAAAGGAAAACTCCAGTGAACGAGGTTTTCATGGCAAGAGGCTTCACAACAAATCAGGCAGCAGTGGACCATGAACCCTGAAAATGCCATGTTACACTGCTCCCTTGAATTAGATCATATTTAGGAACAGACCTGTTCCAACAGCACCCAGGAGTACATCAGATTTCTACACTAAACTACTGTCTTTAAAAAAAAAACCCAAATCTAAACCAAAAACATAAATGAAACAAACCCCAAACAAACCCACAGCCCCTTAATCCATAAGAATTATGAAAAGTCAAACATACAAGATTTGGTTTTCCTCCTGACTCTCCTTGGGTGTGAAGTTTTCAACTGTATTTTTTTTTTAATTTCTTATGGATTACCTGAATTTGTCCATATTATGACATACACAGGATGCTGCTATCAACCAAAATGCTGGGAAGACACTGATGAGCACAGCAGTATGTATTGTGTATGCATAATGGATATATATTTAGTATTATATGTAAATTAATACAGAATATACAGAATATCCTGTGCCCTATTCTATCCTGCATTCTATTAGTGAAGCTTAAGAGACCCATACCTTTATTTGTTAGCACTTTTAAGGATTTATGGCTGTTTTGGAAACCCCAGCAGCATGCAGCACATCTGATATTCAATTAAATAACACACAATGTCACTTCACTGGGGGGATGATGAAACCCATCTACCTGAAAACACTCTCCTCTCTTTATCTCTTGACTTCAAAGACATTGCTGTGACATGTAACCACATCCAGCCTCACACTGTGTCCTTTTCAGGTGCTGTTCTGTGCTAGCTCCTCACATTTTATCTGCAGCAAAAGGAGCACTCAGAGCCTGATCCTTGCCACAAGGTGAGGTGCACAAAATTCGAGTGAGCTGTATGAATTCTCTGTGACAGGATTAGTGTGCCTGCATCTTTGAAACACACCCTGTGCCTCCTTGTGAGAACCTGGACACAGAGGAAAGCTCTGTGCTGTGCTTTCAGTGCAATCAATAAGGCAGGGATCACTCAGAGGGAGGGAGGGATGGGCATTTCTCACAGAGCAGCATGCTGAAGTGCAGCTTCTCTCCTGCAGCCTGGTTTCAAACCTTATTTGACCTTGTGGTTTGGGGCTGTACTACAGGCAGCTGCAGTTTCCAGTGCCTCATATTTTATTGCTGTGTTACAACCAGGAGCAGCCTGCTGGTCATTACTGCATGTACTCTTACTCATGCATGAGAGCCTGCTGTCTCTCATTTACACACACACTCCAGGCTAAGCCTAGTTAATCTATCACTATCTCAGGCCTGGAAAACAAAGCCTGAGCTGAAAAAAAAATCTTACCAAATTTTTCCTTTTCACGTAATCATCTCAGAGGCAGCTGCCTGATAAAACAGGCTCAGCACAGTGAATACTTTGTTAATTTAGAAATACTAGCACAGCTAACTCGAGCAGCAGCCCCAGACATGCTGTACTCTCTGCTGCTAAAACAGGACTTTCCGATAACTTGTGTTTACTGAAAGGACTTGCTTAATGCATCAGCCCCTGGGTTTCTCATGGAACCTTGCTAATAATAGTGAACAGGTCCAGAAGACTGGAGTCATTTGGGGTCGTTTATCTCACAGTATTAAACAGAGCAGGAATGCAGCAAAACCAGCAATCATGCCAGAACCCAGAAGTTCATGCAGAGGTAACTGTGAGTCCCCTGACTAGCAGGACAAACGAGAGGCAGAAGGAGGCATTAAGACCAGGACAAGTTGCCTTTTTAACGTGGTTTGTGGGCTCATTTCCCCCTTAGTGATGGTTGAGGGGGAATTTCTTCAGTGATGAAGAAATCAAAGAGATTTCTTCAGGCTCTAGACCTTTGCTGTTTCCTCCTTTATCTTGAAAAGTGTTCTTTCTTTTTTTAAAAAATCTATTCATCCAAACGAGACATCCAATATGTTATGGTGTAATACATTAGAACCATAACCTGACTTTACACTGAGAAAACCAGAGCCTGGCTGCATAACAAGCACAAAGGCATCTTTATCTCAGCCACTTTCCAGTCTGCTGTCATGTCCTTTCATGGCTGAAGAAAAGCCCTGGTGCCACTGCACAAAATAGACCACATGAAATTCACATCTTGCATCAGTGCAAGATCTTGGGAAAATTCATTTTTTCAGACCCAGATGCACTGAACAAAAGAGGTCCATCTTCAGAGACTACTTTCCAACAAATTCACCACAGAACAGATGATTACACATTAATTCTCTCAGGTAGCATTAGGTTAATCTAAATAGCTGGTTTCATGTGCACAAACACACTTTCTACCTCTGTCTTGGAAAAAGACCTAAGATTCTGTAGTCACTTCTTGATAAAACTCATTTGAACAGTAAGCAAAGTACCCTTTCCTTTGTGGAAGACAAGATCAAATGGATTTTCTTTCGTCAAAATATTTTAGAAAATAGAGGAGGAAAGGCTGTGTATGCTAATCAATAGAAAGAATTACCAGATGTAAACCATCAGAACAATATTGAAGTGTTTGGTCTCCATTTATTTTTAATATGGATTTCTGAAGTCAAATCCCCACATCACACTTCTGTGGCATTTCAACACCTGGTAAGTTTGTGTGGCTACTTTTTCATAACAGTTTTTTAAAGCAGCCGGAAGCCTTTCTTCTTGTTACAGTGTAACACTTGTGCTGGAACGGAACAGCAGCTTGAAAATACATTTTTATATTCAGTGTTAATCAGCAGAATTAAAGTTTCAAGCAGTTATGGGTATGAAGAAGGTTGTAAGAAGCCTTTCTTCATTTCTTCACTCCTCCCTTCTCCCTGTTCTTACTTGGTGATGTTTCTGCTCCACCACCACCCCAGATTTGTCCTGAAGAGCCTCCAGATAAGGATGATGTTTAAGCACTGGAAATCCAACAGAAGTCAGAATAGAAGTAAATTGCCACGTCAGGGCACCTTTCACGCTTTCCCCCTTTGAACCAATTGTTCCTTTCCTGCCTCTTTCTGTTAAAAAAACCCCAAACCAAACCCAAATCAGCACGGTTTCTTTAGTGCTATGACCAAAGAACAGCCCCCAAACTGAAGCTAACTGATCTTCAAAGGAGGAAAGAGGAAGAAAGTGCACACAAGAACAGAAGGATATGTTGACTTTTGGATTTATATTTTTAAAATATACAATCACTCAAAACACACATCATCTGTCCCACTGACAGCTGAAACTTTGTCCCTTGTTAGAAAAGAAACTGATGAAGTGCAGATGGCAGCTTGTGTATTGAGTTGGCTGCTTCATGAACTGTAATTATGGTGGATATGAAATGGATCACCTCATCCATCTGGAATAAAAATGGGATTAGCACTTGGCAATTTTTTTTCCTTTATAGGACTGCAAAGTATCTTGCCCGTCGCTACTCTTTGGCATGACTGGAGTTTAACAATGAAATATAAAAGAATGCAGAGTTCAGATTATCTTTTATTTACAGAAGTGATAAATTAACCACTGGAAAGATAAAACCTGCCCAAGAAATCATTTCTCCTCACTGACCTCATGCTTAGGCACTGCTTGGAATGAAATCAGCTTTGGAAAAAGTTATCCATAATTGAAAACAAATGGTGACAATGCAGAAAAAAAGATACAATAACTGACTTGTAATTTCAAGAGTTTCCTAAGCTCCATGAAAGCCTGAACCTTTCCTAAATATGCAGCCAGAATCTGGTGACATACTCGCCACCACTTGCCAGATTCCTGTCACGTGTACAGCACACATCTACCAGCGGATTTGTTTGTTAAAAGAAAAAAGCAACAGGAAAAATGGGCTCCTTTTGGCTGTGCAAACCACAAAACAACAGACCTCACTATAAAGTCAACTACATCCTATGAAGAACACAAAAAAACATGGAATACACATTATTATGACTCGAATCACCCCTTCCATGAGCTGACCTTTGGCTTTGTGGCACACAGGCAGTCTGTGACTTTGTTACTCAGCATCTGTGCACTCACATTCAGGAGGCACTTCAGGGATGGACCCGAAACAGCTGCCCAAGCTACAAAAATCAAAACCTGAAGATTATTTGGTGATGCCACTGCGGGTGGGGGCAGGGAGGAAATCCACATGGAGAGTAAATGCATCTTCCACTTAAAGATGTTGATTAGAAAGCTTGCAGATACAGAAAAAACAACTTGCACCATAGATTACAAACAAAACAATCCGATTTCTTCTGCAACTTCTGATGAACACCTTACTAATACTAAAAACTCAAAACCACATGGATCATTTGACAACAACTTATTTTGCACAAATGTGAGAAAAAAATAATATCACTGCAAAAAATCCCCTAGAACATCTCAGTCCTGTTTTCAGCTGTGACTCATTTACCCCTATCCCATTATTATTTCTAGGTTCATAATCACCCCTTGCCTTTCACATGATGGCAGAACAAATAAATAAATTCTATACTTCTGCTTTGGCAGTGTTTAGCACCCATTCTGGATGACTACAGAGCTGAACAACAACACTGAATTTGGCTCAACAAATTCTTACATAGCTGAGATGTTTGCCAAAAAACCCCCACAAACACATGTTCACTCCCCATCAAATCAAGAACTGGAACCTGCAGGCAGAGAAAAGAGGCTGTGTAAGAAAACTCCCTCTTGCAAGCCCTTGCCATAGCAATAGTAAGATCTAAGTCTGGATTGAGGGGTTGCCTTTGTGTCACACTTACCTGCCATTAATCTCAGGCATTTTTAGCTTTCATTGTCTAGAAACTGCGAAGTGGGACCCAACTGCTCACAGTGTACTGAGCTCTACCTGAAACTGCACAGAGCCCAAGACTTACCATGAGTACACCAGAAACTTGGCAATGACTTGATTGGAATCCCTAGAAAGCCACAGAGGGTGGTGAGAAACTGGCCACCTTCCAGGCAACTGCTGAATGACAGAATGAGAGCACCAGAGGGTTTGGGATGAGAGATGGCTCAGGATCTGAAATTTGTGGGTTAAGTGTGGGGCACAGCTCGTCCACTGCTGGGTCCCTCCTCATGTAGCCATGCCAGGCAGTTTTTGAGGTGTCAGACTGAATTTCAGGCTTTAAGCACAAGCACGGGAGACAATGCACATCATGGAATTGTGGGTTAGGGTTGGAGAAGTTCTCTTAGATCCTGCTGTTAACCCAGCAGTGCCTTGTTTGTCACTAAACAATGTCCTCAAGGAATACATTCATGTTCTTTGAACACTTCCAGGGATGGCAGCTCACCCACTTCCCCAGGCACGACAACAGCTCCGTGTTCACTGCATTATCCTGCACCACCCATGCAGTGATGCAAATCAATTCCTTTTCTTACTGGGAACAGAAACACATCCCACCATCTCTCACTTACTGAAGGACAAAGGTTATGTAGGTCATTGCTACAAAACAGCAAATGCACAGCAAAGTTTTGGGGCACCAAAAGCCATTAGGGACCTCAGACCACTGAAGAAATACAGCAGAAATCAAGCAGAGTAACACCAGTTTTAGGAAAAAGGGTTTTTTTTCAGAGTTCTACAAATACTACTGGACAATTCTAACAGCAGCTGCAGCTGAGTTTTGAAAGTCTGCTTTAATCCTGCCTTGTACATGGTTACCCATCCTACAGACAAAAAAATTCATTTTCCTGTGAAAGGATTACTCAGATACAGAAGAAACCATGGCTCTGATTCCAGCAGCATTTTTCTTGAAGGGAACAGTAATCTGAAAAGCTTTGCAATTTACAGGAACAGAAAAGTTGTTTGGTTTGGGTATGATTGTTTTTAGCTCGTCCTGAAATAGCCCAATTTTTCATTTTGAGAAGGAAAAAAAGCCCAAACACCAATAATCTGATTACCTAAACAATTAGGTAAAAATCAAACCTACTAACAATTATTTTGATATGCAACCTACTTGGACAAAAAATACAGAATTCCTGCCATGCCCCTTTAGGAAAATGATCAGGCAGTCAAAAGTGCAATCTTGGGCATCACCGGCAAAGAAAAGGTGATCAGAGAAGAAAGTGCCCAAGCACCATAATTACCCAGCCACATTTTACAAAATGTGATAATGGTCAATCTTTTCAGTACTTGGGTAATTAATAAATAACTTCTTTCATGAATTTTCAGTCTCAGGAATCAGTTTTATTAAAAGATAAGGCAGTTTCTCTTCTCCTCTGCAACATCTGAGAGACACAGACCAAGCAGAAAAGCAGTGAGGAGAGCTGTAGTAAATTACTACACAACTGCATCCTGGATCAAGAAATCAAACTGCACACAAGGAGCCTGCTTTAGGAAAGCAACTAAACACCTTCAGCAGTCTCAGCACCAAGTGATATTTTAATTTCTGCACAGTTTAGTGTGGTAGGCTGCTGCCACCTTTTGGTCACAGAGTTGTGAAATTAGATTTGATCCTAAAACACACACACAGAGTGGAAATGTGCCGTGACGTGTGGGATCTGAGCACCTGGGAGAACAGTGGGGTGGGACAGGAACATCATTGGTACTTTCTGTAAACTGCAGTGTGTGGCTGCATGTCTTGCTATTTACTTGATATTTACTGTCTTCCAGCTTAAAATATCTTTGATTCCTCCACTGCTGAAACAAGCTCCCACTGGAATGAATGTAATAGTTACTAAGTGATGAAATACCTTCTAAGATTAAAATGAACAAATATTTTAGCCAAGGAAAAAGAAGAGGAGTCCAAGGAGATAAATACATCAGTAACTACAAAGAGCAGTTTGTACAGCCTGTAGCAATTACCCAGATGAGGCATCAGCCAAGGTAAGCTTTTATTTGCACCTTTTCTCCAGAACAATTCACTTCTGAACAACAAGAAATGCAGTTTAGTTTAAGACAGAGGCCACCTTTTTATCCACAAACCCGCTCTTTGAAATTTTTACAACATACATGCAACATTTATCTGCATCTGCCCATTTCAAAAGCTATTTGTAACTATCAGGGAGATGTAAAACACACAAAGAACTATCACCACCATGGATTTGACCTACTGAGCCTATGTTACATCTCCAGCAGCAAATCCATACAGCTCTGCCCATGAGGAAAGGCCTTCCAGACTCTCAGCTCTGACTTAAACCCTCGGTCTCCAAATCAATGGCAAACTCTCAACAACTGCAGAGGGAGCAGCTACAACAAAACTAACAGATGGGCACAGGATTATTAAAAATCTTTAGATCCTCCTTTCTTAAGGCCATACAACCCCCAAAATGTTACTTGACTGAGGCAGCAGAGGTGTCTGGGCAGCGGGGACATGGAATTCATGGGTGACTGCACAGCACAATGAAAAGGCAGCAATGCCACACGATGGCTCCGAGCACAGAGGCAGAGGAAAATTTTTAGTAAGTAATTTACATGTGAACTTGCTCACTGACAGCAGGATGTCTCCTGACATCCTTCCCTGCTCTCCTACCTCCTCACTGGTTTAAAAAGAAAGAATCCAGCTGCAGGCAACTGCTAATTAAATACTTGGGTTTTCAGCTACAGTTGCTGTATGCACACATCTGCTCTGCAATAAACAGTTTTAAGTGTAATTGACTTATTTTCCATGCTCCAGGAGAGAATATTTATGACATGAAGAAAGAAAAAGCAAGCAGGGTCCAAGCCCCTGCCTCATATTCACTAGAAAGTAAAAGCTGCAAAGTGTTTAAAATTAGAACTGTTTAAAATGCTTTTATTGCTTAGGGGCAGTCTTGAATCTCACATTCCAAGGCTTTGCTCCCAAAACAATACATTCACTAATTTTTTGGCCTTGAAATGATGTCAATCCAAACATATATCTCAGTGCCTAGACACGTTTAAGTGGCTCGTGTTGAGCATTTTGGCTTGAACGAATCACGAGCAACATCATGTTCCGTTCCCCTTGATTTCACAATCCATTTTCAGACAACAGATTTGAACAGAGGTAGACAAGTCAAATATCCATAACAATGTCCTCCTGAAGTCAACGAGGCACTGGTCAGACTCCACATGTCTGAGCAAATCCCACTGAGCCACAGGGGCTCAGACACATTTCATGGATGAAACAAGCCTAAAAACACGACTGAGCAATGACATTGAGCAAAAGGAGATCTCAGAGTCAGGACAGGGCATTAAATTTCTAGTGCTATGTCCTGCTTTTGGCTGGGATGGAGTTCATTTTCTTCCCAGTAGCTGGGACAGTGCTGGTTTGGATTTAGGATGAAAAATGTGCTGGTATCACACTGGTCTTTTATGTTTTGCTGAGCAGAGCTTGCACTAAGTCAAGGATTTGTCAGCTTCTCATGCTGCCCTGCCAGGGAGTGGGGCTGGGGGTGCCCCACGACAGAACCAGGGCAGCTGACACAACTGAGCAAAGGGATGTTCCTTTATCATCTCACAAAGTCTCCAAGTTTATCTTTTTCTCTAAGTCTCATCCTTGCATCCCTTGATTAGTCAGAAGGGCTACTGTCTGTCTCAAATCAGAGGCAGTTCTTCACAGTAAATCTGTGTGGGGATCTCTCATCCTCCACTGAGGCTGCAAACACCAGGCAAAACACCAAGACCAAAGGAGATTAAAATCTGACAAATCTTTTGAACAGCATCCAACAGACAGGACTCAAATCTCCTGTACACAAGCCAAGCCAAGGGGATGTTATCAGCAATTATCTCTCATTTGGGATGATATAAACAGATTTATCATATTACTGAGTATTTGTTGCTTTACTACCGAGGAGGATTTACAAAAGTTCAAAGGGCCAGTTTTAGAATTAGGAAAAACAAATAATGTAGCATCAATCACAGTGTATTAATCTGCACAAACAACTGCAGGACTTGAAGTTATCCGTAACCGGCTGACAACCAACAGCCCGCTTTTTGTGTGCAATCAAGTTTTTTCCTCTTTATTCTTAGAACCACATTTCTTTACTCCACTCTAAGTTATATTATGACATCAGACACGCTCTGATTTTAACTCTTCTCTAGGTAAGAGTTAGAGATAAGTGCATGGATGAATGTGGCAGAGAAGGGGAAATGAGAAACTTGATGCACAGCTGGCAGCAAAACAGCACCAGACCAAAACAACAGGCAAGACCAGAACATTGCTTTTCATTTTCCTTTAAAATACAGAAAAACAGAAAATTATAAAATGAAGCACAGAGAGAAGTCTGGATCACAATTCCTTCCAGTCCAGAGCTGAGCACAGTATTGCATGTTCTCAACCTTCCAACAGCCACCAAACTCACAAGCAGCATCTCCTTCCCTTGTTTTTCCAAGTTTGCACCCAAGGTAACATCAGCTCCTGGGCTGGGGGGTCACTCCAAGAGGAGAGCTCAGCACCAGGAGACTTGTGAATAACAACAGGTAACTCCCAATTCTGCCACCACCCCTGAAAGGACAGTAACCTGCTATAGATCAGAATTGGTATCTATTTTTAAGTGATTTCAGAAATTACAAATTAAACTGCTTTGAGGTTGCACTAAAGTTTTTTGTGTTGCTCAAAACAGTAGTGCAGGTGGTGCTTATCTCCCCCCTCCCCCAAAACAATACAGAGTTTTTATTAAAAGTTGATTCAACAGAGTTTTCTTTGCTTGGAATAAATAACCACCCATGGATGAAAGAAGCCACAGATTCAGCTGTTTCTTTAAAACCCAACTTTCCTATTACGATTTTCTTCTGTTGTACTTATCACACATTAATATGACACGAGGAATACTTAGGATAGGTTCATTCACAAATTTAAAATGTCAAGGCAAGAAAGCATTAAGTCAGAATAAATCATCAATTTCAGACTGAAGCATTAAACAAGACCAGTTTTCTGCACTAATTAATTCACACACAGTACTGAAAAGCTGAAGGGAACAGAAATCAACCACTTGGATTTCTATTATTAATTGTGTTTGAACACAATTCACCTGCTTGTTCCCAATGAAGCCAATCCAGAATTAATGTGAAAATTAAATTGAAATGACTGAAATAATTACTTCATGGACTGTAGAAGAAAAACATAGTGCAAAATTGCACAATTAAGCCAAAATCTAAAAGACTCAGAGTCATCTGAGAAAATTCTATGCAAAGTAAGTATAAGGAAAATACTGATCTGTTTCTGCTCTCTCTTAAATAAACAGATTATTAGGGTGCTTTAGCAAACAGAGTAAGATCTAGTATCAAACAATCAGCTGCATCCTATGCTCAAATGCCAGCAAGTTTTCCCAGACAAGAATTTCCCTCCACTTAAGCAAGAGGCAGAGATGGCTTTCAAGCCCAAAACACCATCCCTCACTCAACAATCTTGTTATTCCCTTTTAGAAAACTGTAAAATTCAAGCCAACACATTCCAAAAGAATGTGACTTTGAACACAGGTATTTGTGCACGCTGCAACTCCTGAAAAGTGTGACTTTCAAGGAGCTGACATTTCTCTACAAGGAAAATAAACACTCAAGCTGGGAGGGAATGTCTGGAAAACCTAATATTAAAAAAATGTTCTTGAGAAGGACAGAGAAACCTTTAAATGTTACATCCCAAAACAAAGCACATGGAATTACTTAAAAGGGGAGAGGCCAATTATTTCATAAACAATTTCCAAGAGTAAGAATAAGATTATTGTCAGAACAAAAGGAGCAGCTCCCCCCAGCACACTGTGCCAGTTCCACGTACCTGGTATTCCAACAAAAGTGCAATCTACCCAGGGGTGCACACAAAAACTGCAGCAGAGCTTTACAGAACAGGAATTTGAAACAAAATACCACCAAGTAATTCCAGAATTGGTAGAATGCAAATAACTTTCAAGCATAAATAGTTTTAGCAATTCACTTTGATAACTTCAAGGTAAAAACCAGCCCAAAATCCACTTACCTTTTGACTATTATGGAAAGTTTAATGAACTCCAATGGATCCATTTCTTCACAGATGTTTGTTATTTAAACTGATTTTTCCTTCCAAAGCAGAAACTCTGCCATGAGAACACCAGATAATAGGTTTCTCAAACCCAGGAAAAGTCATATTTTACAAGAACACCACGTGACTTGAATCCATCAATTCCCCCTTCTGTAAAGGTGTGTGTTACAACTTCCAGAGGAAACACTGTCACTTTTATATATTTTTTTAAAACTTCATTGAAATCTTACAGTCTTGAAGCATATGAGGTTTGTTTGCTTTGTTTTATTAGAAAAAATACTCAGGCAAGGTCTACAATCATCTGTCAATTATAAATGACTTACAAGAAACTCATGAAGCAATAAAATTAAAAAAATACAAATACAAACTATATCTGAAACACTTCTATTTGGCAATTTTATAACAAATTAAAAAAAAAAAAAGAAACAAAGATTACGGATTACTTTATAGGTACAGAAAAAGCAGTAGGTGAAGTGCTCAAGCAAAAAAAAAAACCAAAAAAAAACCAAAACCAAAACACTGCATTTTTTCCAAAAATAAAGTCACGTCACTACAGATTTTATGAATAATACCCTTATTAAACAACCATTCCAGAACATCTTATATTAGTGGTGCTTTTAATCTGCACTTCATATCGTTGATAAGATTATTTTTTTGTGTATATAAGTAACATTTTGAACCCACTGGAGCTAAGCAAGACTCATGTCAGTACCAATGCAGAATGCATTTGTATTACATTAGGATATGCTCACTTCTGCGACCAAAGGGTTACTTTAAGTCTTACTCTATTTAATAAAAATTTAGTGTAAAAACTGCTGGTTATTAGTTTCACTGTAGTAAATTCCTCCCCAATAAGGAGGACTAACTCTGCAGTTTGACTGCATATATCCATACAAATTTTACATATTAGTTCCTTCCGACAGTAAGGAAAAAACTAATTCTGCGTTCACTATTAGAAAGGAGTGCCATGAATTAATTATGGGTACTATTCATCCCTCTAAGATTTCTGGGAAGGATGTTCAATGTGTTTTTGTTCTTACAACAGATACTAACAGTAGTATATAGTCCCTTAGGTATGTAAAAGAAGGTTTTTTTTTTTACTGTTAAGGAAGGTGCTTTTTTTAAACAATTCTTCTGGCAGCACTAGTGAATAACAATATCCTTCAATATTATTTCTACCGTAATATATACATTTTAACTTTCATGCCCCTAGAAAAACATCTACAGTACATTTCATAATATAAAAATATATTACAAATCTGCTGAAATATTTACAAGCAATGTCCTATTATCTATATGCAACATTTTTGTCTCCATACAAAGACTAACAGGTTAGACGCATCTCTATTTGTCAGTTAAAAAAAATCCACGGCTCCTTGCTTATTAAGCAAGAAAATGATTTTACTTTCCTTTTCAAAGCCAACTTTGGTGCATAAAGGATTGAATTTCTAGATTAATTTTTTTTTTAAAAAATACCATTTTCTTTACATCTAGAAAACATTAGGCCAAATAAAGTATACTTTACAAGAGAATGGGGATCCTAGAGGGTCAAAAAAGCAAAATAAACCACCAGTAACACTGACTGCTTACACTGAGGTTTTCCCAAACCCGTCCATTGATAGGGATCACATCAAAGCAGATCTGATTAACACACTACACTACTCCTGCAAGGGGTCAGACAGACTGCAACACTCTGAACATCTCCAGACCGTACTATATGTATTCAGAGCTGACTGGAAAAGACAAGCATTCCATCAACATTTGTTTCAACACCATAATCCAACATATTTTAGGGATCTGCAAAAGGACACAAGGTTACAAATGACGAATGATTACTATCCACCATACTCAGAGGCCAACAGGACAATCCCTTGGGAGCTGTTCTATTGCCTGGCCTGTGTTAGGTTTAGTTAACAGTGACAGGAAGCCCAACAGCTCGTTAACAGTTCTCCTGGGAATCGGGAGGAAATGGTGATGGTTACTTTCTCTTTTCATCAAATATAGACTACTGTATTCACTAAAGAAAAAAGCAGCTTAAAGAAGCAAGCATGCAAAGCCTTTTAGTTGTTCCACTAAGTTGCCAGAAGAGTGTTTGCTCAGTCTCCCACTGTACCATTCCATGAAAATGTGGATATACAGTAATATATTAATATATTCCACGGAAGCATCAACTTCATTCACAGAATGTTTACACTAAGCATAAATATTTCTCTAACAAAAAAAAAAAAAAAGAAAAAAAAAGGAAAAAAAGGAAAAAAAAAAGAAAAAAAAAAAAGATGGGATTTGACTAATGTGCAACTTTATTTCTAAATCCATTGTCAGTGACTAAGACTGCAGGTGTCCCCACTTGCTTGGTTTTTACCTCTTCAACCTCTTCTGGGGCATTGTTCTGGAAAAGAAGATGGTACAGTTTCACATTAAGACCCTGTGATGGATACATCAGCCAGCTGAATATATTATGAAATCATGACTATACAACATCTACGTGCATTTGATTAAAACCAAGAGCCATCTCATAAAAGTGTACGTTTCAGGTAATTGTTTCAAACTTGCTATTAAAGCATGACATTTTATTTTAGCGTGACATTAATCGCCACTGAATTTCTTTAACTACCTTTTCCTCTCGCAAAGTTTTGGTTTTCAAATTTCTATCATTAAGCTCCCTCAGCTGGTCCCAAAAGCTCATTTCAATCACAGACTGATCCATACTGCTAAAAATAGAGTACAACATTACATTTGGGGACCTTAATTTTATTTGGGAGAGATAGAAAGGTTTGCTAATTTTTCTCCAAGGACTTAATCCCAGAGATCATTAAATTCTTATTTTAAAAGGTTATTTTTTTTCTTTTCAAAGCAAACTCATCTATCAAGCTCAGCAAAAGTAATCAATATAAAATTATTAACGCCTCATTTCGATTATAGAAGTCACTGTGTTAAGCAGTTTTTAAACACACAATCCAATTTCACCATAACATTTTTATGATTTTACCATTAATATCAATGATTCATAGACTAAGGTCAGTATTTAAAACACATTTACAAAGCTAGCAAATACAGTAGGATTGGTTTCCATATTGTAAAGCAAGTTTTCATTAATTTGATTAGTGAAATACACTGAATGTTAAAGGTGAACTGAAAGGCTTATTGCATTGAAAGACCTCAGATTAGTGTTTTATTTACTCCTTGAGACTCTTGGTCACTGGATGTTAAGGAAGAAACATTGGAATGCTCAACTTCTGTTATGATAATTTTTCTTTCCACAACCCATTTCCATGGATTTTTAATATGATCACATAAATATGTCTCTATGGATGTTCAAAATTTCAGAATGAATTAAGCATTTCAGATTACCTTTAAAAATTGTACACACAGAACTGTGGGTACTGACAATCATGGGAGAGCAGTAATAAAGGGGTGGGGGTGGGGGGAGAATCAGGAAATTATTAGAAACCAGATGGATTAGAAGCCAATCTGAGGGCCTAAAAACAGAAATGTGAAAGCAGCTTAAAGACAAGTAACATGGATTGTTCCCTTTTGTCCCCCTATAAAGAATCTTGTAATAAAAAATAACAGTACTTGAACACAAGTACAAGTTTCAAGGTAATACTGCATGTATTACAGCTGAATATAATATGGAAAGATAAATTTGGACTTTAAAAAAATTGGTATACAAACCAGTATGTGATCTTAACAGAAGTGATCTTTCAGGATTCCACTGTATGTACCTCCTTTACTAGAATTTCTGTACACCAAGCACAAAAAAGTAAAATACACTTGGTAAATGCACACATTCCCCGTTTCTCAGTAACTAGAGTTTAGTTCAAGAAGTAATTCTGAAATAACTTAAGACCTCAGAACTTAACTCCTGGACGTTTACAGTACCAAGGCTCCCTGATCTGGTGTATAATACATTTAGCAATCCTGATTTTCCAACGTCAAAAAGTTAAGTGAGGCTTAAGATTACATTCAAGTAAAGAAAAGTTTCAAAATTAAGATGTTACCTGTAAATGTTTGGGTCCAGAAGCAAGGCAGTATCTTTTGGTAGTTTTGATAAATGAACTACTTTAGTTTTTAACTGATGTCGCTCACTTTCATTTACCCACACATCAGGCAGACTATGAATAAATAAATAAAATAAAAATATTCAAAAAAGATCAACTCTTTTTCTTACCATATAATTATGTGGTAAACTACTACATATGAAGCAATTTTCACATTTCCCTGGTTAAAAAGCATCTTCACTGGAGTGAGGAAAGGCAGTCTCACATTATAATTCCAAGTTTTTCAGGTTCTCAGTTTGAAAAAGACACTGAACAGAATTTAGATTATTCCAGAAGCATATTCCAAGTGTACAATGATAATGGCACTACATTCTCCAGTCTAACAACTGAATGTGAAAATGGGTAACAGAAAAAACAACCAGACCTTAGAAAATTATTTATTTTACTGGGTAGAAAATTCTTTGATTCAATTAAAGGACAGAATACATTGCAGGCACTGAGCTTTCAGTTACACTCATTTGCTTGCTGCAAGCTCAAAGGTTTCAATGAAAAAATGCTCCAACTCTCCTGAAGTTAATTGATTATCTTCTTCTTTGAGTTTTTGGTGGGGTTTTAAAAACTTTCTACACGTCCTAGAAGCCAAAGATTAACTTCAAGTAGGGGAGGAGTTTGTAATTAAGGTGTCTAAGTCTTTGAAACCTTAAAGACCTAAGTCTTTCACCTTGAGAAACCCAGCACTTCAAACTGCAGGTAACGGCTCTTTCTCTGATCAAAGCCAAATGTGCTTTCACAGACTTGTGCAATTTCACTGAATCTGTATTTTGTGGGTTTCACTTTGTATGAAAGTTAACTGGAACTCAAATTCAATTTTTTTGGGTAAGGTATTCAAAACATGAAATGAAACCCAGAACCTCTAACCCAGCAGGAAAGGAGTTTCTCCAGTTCAACTTTTCAGATGAAGGTGAAAGAAAAAAAGAAAAAACACCAGGGCAGAGGGGGAGGGAGAACAACCCAACAGGCAATCCATCTATTAACTGAGTCTTATGGATCATGAAAGGTAAAAGAATATCATAGAAGTTTTTTAAATAAAGCCAAAAATCAGGTTTTGGACAACCAACATTGCAAAGACATTTTCAGTAGCAACTCTATGCTCCTAGAAGATGCAAAGAGCAAATAAGAAAACTTTCCACATGCAGAGACTATTGGAAATCTACAGAAAGACAACACTCAGTAAGCTGATTTACTGGCACCAAAAATAAATTCCTGCTCTCAACAAAAACCAAAACCAACAAAACAACTGCATCATCAGTGCATGAGATACACACTCTATCCAACCTATCTAACCCAGCCAAGGTGCAACAAACAGCAATACAAAACACATTATTCCTCTGACCTGACCAACCAAATCTAAATTCCATTGGGAATGCCTGAACATTCCTGAGTAACCTGTCTGCTCCAGTGCAGGATTCTAAAACTGAATTCATCTGCATGAGCAAAAAACTCATTTGACTCTGTATTTAAAAAAAAAAATTACTCTTTTATTTATTTTTCATGTTCCAAGTGTTGTATACTTCTTAATGCTTATCTTAAAATAAAATTAACTGTCTTTATCTGTAACATTTTAAAAAGAATGATTTTGGAATGGTGTTGGATATAGTGCTACCATCTGTCCTACCAGGAATCAAAAAACTGCCCATTTTGTAAGAATATTTTAGATTTGTCTCTCGAGATGAATTGAAACTTGTGACAAAATGCATTAAAAATACAGATGCAAATTTAACTGAACTGGTATTAGAGCCCAAAGACTTGAAGGTGAAAGTAAAAATCAATAAACTCATTTTTTATTAATTTCTAAACATCTAAATCACTTTCGAAAAGCATTTTTAAAATATTAACTTGAACTCAAATATTCAAAAGCACAAAATAATTTAGTAACAGTTCACTGATGCCACTGTAAATCCTTCCCCATTTCAAACGTATCACCAGCAATATACTCACATGTCCTCTGGTGTCCAATGAAGCAAGAGCTTTATTTTGCCAGAATCTTCTTTTCTTTTAGCTATTACCTACAACAATTACATAAATCATAATTAAAACCAAATTCCAGATTTTTTTTACTCAAACACGTTGTTGTTTTTATGCCCAACTAGCCATTCATAGAAAGCAAACTGTTATATTCCTTGAAAGTTGTGTGTCTGCAATAAATATGCTCTGAAGATTTAAAATTGTTTCGCACAGGGTTAAGTCCATTTAAATTTTTAAGTGAAAAACACAAATAGAGCCTTATCTGGAAATATTCTTACTATCCTCTCTACATTTCCTGCACTGTCTCAGAAGCTAAATGGAAATTCAAAGGAAATGTGCATCAAAGTTGCCTCAAATCAGACACGGAGTTTTGCTGACCTCTTCTGGAAAAAGAAAATTCCACACTGTAAATTGGGAGGCATCTCAGTGTATTCATTTACTGTCTTGCAAGGTTTCAATGTAGCAAATCAGTGTAACTCTTTATAATACATGTGGCCACTGAACTGAAACACCTGAAAAAGCTACAACCAGAGAACAGTTTAGTGTTCAAATATTTTAGAGAATCAATTCAAGCCACTTTAAAGGTTGGGGGTGGCATGACAGGGTAACCTATAAGTTACATTTTTTAATCAGTGCAATATCTATTTCTTGGATTAACTAGATGTGCTTGGCTTTTTCCATCTAACAATTCAGAGAATTAAAATACAAAGAATTTGACTCAATAAAGAAAGCAAGCAGAAAAAAATCATAATCAAGTCAAAGGTCTATTCTGGATGGCAAGCACATTTCTTCAAAAAGGTTTTAGTAATGCCTGCATTCGAAGTCTCTCCATATCTACAAAGAAAAGGATGTGTTAAAAAAGTATATAAATGAATGAATATATATATATGTAATATAAATGAAAGGATGTGTCCTTTAAGAGGACATGAAAGATTATCTGCAGTGACTGCTTAGAAATTCTTTATATTAGAATACCTGCCCTAAAACATTCTGCATTGTGCTGACATTACTCTAATGCTGTATAAAACAAAGCCACATCACTTATGTCAGTTTTCAGACACCAAGGCAATTTCTATTTTCCACCTTTCACATTAATGTCTCTGATAATTACACATTATTTTCTTCATCTGAAGGTGGATCCCATGAACTTATTATGCCATTTAGCCAGTGACCATTCAAATCCCATGTCTTAATGCTTTTAAGTGATGCAAAACGAGTGAGTGTTTGCATCTGAGGTATCACTAGCCCAGTGTAACAGTGCACATCCGCAAAACAGCTCCCAGACTAACTTTTCTTTTTAAAGCTGATTTTTGGCTGAGTCTCATCAACAAAGCTGATGTCCAGCACACCAAAATACAGCAGCAAAGTGCAGTGTGGGGCTGGAATCCCACTGGTCCAACCTCTCCCCCAGCTGAGGTCTAAGCAATTTCAGACCTAATCAACCTCCTGCCATCTCGAGTGACGCATGCACGGCTGAGCTAAAAGGATTTTCACCACTTCCTTCAAGTTAATGTGAAGCAGTTTTAGAGCAGATTCCTCCCTCTAATTCCACCTCCTTATGAATTATTCCAATAGCCAGAGCTGCTCCTCCACAACTGAGTAGCCTGCCTGGATAACCTTTCAGATTAAAGCAAGCTGTGAATTGGAAGAGAACCTGCTTTTGTCACAGCATTGTAAAATCCACACTGGCCAGAAAAACTAGAATGAGATTTAAGTACAGTAACAGCTAAACCACCTGCAATCTCCACTTGCAGCTGGTGCTCAATGCAAATAAAGTTCAGCAGAAATCATTTAGAAAGGATTTCCAATACAGGCCACAGGTATTTAGAACAAGCATCAGTCTTGCAGAACAAGGTGAAATAAGCTTTATGCATACAAAATCATCTTTTATTTAAAGAAAGAGACTCATAGTTCAAGAGTCTGAATCCCGTACTAAGATTTAGCTGTAGCTGAAGACATGTCAGCCAGCACTCCATGTTTGGACTGTTCTACCAATTTATCCCCATTTTGTCCCATCTCTTCTTTTCTTCAGCCAAGTCTCCACCTTTTACATGCCCTCATCTCCCAACGTACTTTAAAAAACCTGAGGTTATACAGCTTTTTAACCTCTGATCCTCCTACCCCAAGTCAGTACTTTATCTGCTCTGAACTCTTCTAAATTAATACTGATGTCTTTCCTATCCAAAACAGAAGTTCCCCACTTGGTTCTTGCCTCCTTCTAGCAATTCACTGATACTTTGGTGGCAAGTTTATTAAAAGAAAAAATGGTGACAGGAATGCATTTATTCAGGATTGTATCTTTTAAACTGGAGAAAAAAAAAAGGGAATAAACACGTATTTCAGATCAGCATCTCTAAATATTCAATTATACACCCCGAGTATTTCTTGTGATAAATGAGCACTGTCACTCATGACCATGGAAATGCCATCTGAACTGCACTCTTATTTAGAAGACAGAACCCATTTTTTTCTGCAACACAAAGTTGCTGATAGTTTTTCCCCAAGTGGATCAGGCAGGAAATGTTGCAATCCATTCAATTTGTGAACCAGAACAACTACCACCAATACTTCTTAAAAGTTCATTTACTAATAGCAGTGGACAAATCAATAATATAAAATAGCCACTATTGCTTATTCCTGATTAAATGTCTACAGCAGTAAGAGGAAAACAGAAATCTATATGAAAGATGAGATTTTTCAGCCACACAGGTAAACAAACAGAATGCATCATATAAATACTTACAGTACTATGAAATACAACACTGTGGCCTTTTCCTAAACTTTCTATATGTGCTGAGAGATTAAAGCAGATGGCTCGATGTCTTATAGCATCCAGTGTCTGTGCATCGAAGAAGTCATGAGGTCTTGCTGGAAAAAAAGGAGAAGAGATCCTTAGTGTTCAACACATTCAAAGCATTCAAACACATTCAAGCATGTAAATAGGTCTGAAGTGTCATTAGTAAATCATTTATCATTATGTCAGCAGCACTACCTTGTCCCAGAGCTGCGAACATTAATTTCACTCAGAGGCAGAAATTACTCCAAGAGAAGCACAATTCAAGTTTGGTCAAAACACACTCCCTGTGGATGAAACAGCTATTTCCAAAAATGTCACTACATCCACTCATTTCAGTTTCAATAATGCTGAATAATCAGGTGAAAAACTCCACACTATTACACATTTCTTCCTATGCACAAGTTGTTATTCCATGTTTGACTATTAGTAAACATCTTCTAGCCAAGAAGCACCAACTGCATCACATATTACTCTTCAATTTGTAACGAGTAAAGCACAACTAACATCCATCTGAGATTTTACAACCAGTCTAAAACCAGCAGGCATTATAAAGAGCTTTTCCTTTTAAGAAAGGGCTTTTATAGTTAACTGTTTCTTGAACAGTAGAAAGATTATTGAATTTTGAGGTAGGGTGTAAAAGAAGGTCCATCAATTCTACACTAAAAGTACTTAAACTAAAAAATAATTGCTATTAGGAACATATTTGCATGGTATTAGAAATGCTTCACAGAAAGTTTTAAAATAGACCGTATGAAACTGTAATAAAATTACATTAGCAAAGAAGTGTGAAAATATTCACATTTTTAAGCCTTACTTGAAAGCATCAATTTATTAAATAACACACTGAAATTAAAACTAAGAATGGGAATTGATATCACATCATCAACTACGTATTACCCTGAAATCTGCACAGTGATTCAAACTTCTGCTGTCTTCATTTTCTATATTCCTGTCTCCATTAATTCCAAATGAACTACCAATCCCACTTAAGGCCGGCATTAGCTGCACTCCTGGGGCTGATTGTTGGTAAGCATTCATGTGTACATTGTGTCCTGTCCCTGCTCCATCCCAGTTGGACACTGCCAATTAGGCAATCATCTCACTGCAGTGTTTGCCTGCTCTAAGTGGCAATGCAGGACCACAGCTCGTGCTGCAGGTGGTCAGTGATGCAAGCATATAAATATTTGATAAATAAATATGAGGGTGGAAAGAAGAGGAAAAAAAACCAACTGCACATTTTTGCTTTCAAACTTCTCCAGGATTCACAGTGGAAAATATTCAGCAGACTGAGAAGAAAGGATGCAATTTTTCAAAAGTGTATGAATTATTTTATTTATTCTTATGTGTTAGTGTTGTATTTTCTAAGCATCTTTACTCTGAAAATTATTTTGAGGAAATGAACTTAAGTATCTTCCTTCCTGCTTAATAATACAAGTTCCAAGTACACATCAATTCCTTAAGTCAAATAAATTAACATCATCATACCAGTAACCTGCCACATGAAAATTCAAGCCCTACATAAGTAACAGAGTCTTACTGGAAATTTCATTAACACTAAGCTGCCTTATCTCTCTTATATTCCTCCTGTGAACTCCATTATCATGCTTGTTAATAACTGCAGTGTCATCTTTGCAATGGAAAAGCAAGGGGCAATGTTGTATTCTTCAAGGTGACTTCAGAATAGCAATACTGTGATCTATTTTAGAGGTCCTCACTTAGAATATTTTTAGTTCTAATGAATGAGGGGACATGTAAAAGGCTATCCAGCAGAGAAAGCAAGCCATGGACTCTAATCCTGAATTATTCTACATCAAAATTTCTAACACAATAAGACCTCAATAGCACCATGAATGTAACCAGCTAAAGGGTGCCAGCAGTAAAACAAGTTTTTATGAGAAAAAGGCTGATTTTCAAACTTAGAACATGTCCTGTTTACAGACAGCACAAAAGAAAAGTAAAAGATTTTAAAATGGCAAGATGTTAAAAAGCAAGTAACAATAAAGAAATCTCTTTATAATCTAAGTTAGAAGATTGTGTTCTCATCACACATAGCCACAGTAAAGTCTCCTTTTCCATTGTACGTTCTCTCACAGAAGGGTGTTAACCCTCAGGTATAAAACAAAGGAAGCAAATCTAGAAATCTGCTGTACTTAAACTATTAAGAATTTATGCAGGAGAGTGTTTCAGTAACAGCATATATTGGCCATCAATTGTCAATAAATATTTAGTAATCCACTTGGCACCTTTAAAAAAAAGTCAGAGTCTAATAAAACCATGAGGTAGAAAGAACATGCTGACATTTTTCTCCAGAGACAAATTGTCTTGTGGTGCAAAACTGGCAGTTTTTGTCAAATTATTACCTGCAAGTGATTTAAACAGGTTGTCCACTATCAAATGGCATTTTGTTTTATATCCAAGTCTTTAAGTCTTGTAACCCTGCTTGCAGAGAACCTGGTGTTAAACACCTCTCCCTTTGGGCAGTTAAAAATATCTAAATATAAATCCAGGTTCTCAGCTTTACATACTCTAGACTGAAAATACTTAATGATGCTAATTGTGTTATTTTGGCTTCTTAGCCATTGCCTTCCCCCATTAATGACAAACCATACAAACTTGCACACTTCATTCTTCAACTAAAACTCAGCTAAGAAACAGAAAGACAGGCAAAATTGGATCAGCCCTTTGCCACGTTCACTTCCCCAACAATAATCCACACAAAGTTTGAAAGGAAAGCTGCCAATATTTAACATTTTCACAAAATGCCATCAACTTTGGATACATTTCTGGGTCACATACCCTCTGGAGAAATACATTAGAGTAGTCAGTTCCCAATTCAGTTAGAGATGATTTCTGCCTTAAGGCGAAAGTCTACAGCCAGCATTGCATTTGTCTCAAGAGGCAAGAAGATAAGAAATTGCTCAAGCAGCTGTCATTTTCTTCCTGAGCAACACTTGATCAAGACAGCAGACCATTTAAATATTACAGTCTGGTCTTTAACACTCCCACAATATTTATTATTTACATTTTTGCCATAAATTAGTTCATAAATTCTATAGCAAATTCTTATTACAACTAAAGCATCTTAGCAGGTGATTTGAAGTTTTAATTATGGAGCTCTGATTTGAAATTCACAAGTCAAATAATATAATACAATGTTTGTCAATTACTAATAAAATGCCAAGCTGAAAAACTACTTCTGCATATAGCAGGGGGTGAAAATGAATTCAGATGCATTAAATCAGCCACCTAACAAAATCAATACGGAGAAGCAAGCTAAGATGCAACTCAGGAACCTCTGAAAATGAAATTTTGAACTGACCAGTCTTAGACATCTCCATTTTGAGTAACAGTCAACAAATCACGATAAACCTTTAGGAACCTGCAATTATCTCAAGGTATGTCTCTCATTACATCTAAGATGCAAAAAGATACTGCAAAGTGAGCCCATAACCCTTCACTGATCAGCCTTCCCTTCTGCAACCTTCTCATTTACACAGATTTCCAGAGTGCAAGGGAAAGCTCTTGGAAAATTGAATTCTGAAAGGGACAGAAACAGTCCTCTAATTTCCTTAAATGCAGAATCCAAATTAGAGGGATTCTTGAAATCTCTACTTTTAAGATGTGTCTCACAATACAATTTGCTCATATATACCAGGCATACCCAGTGGTTCAGGAAACTCTGGAGAATTCCAGAGGATAATGTAACATCCCAGGACATGCCTGTCTGCATGCAAGGCAGAAACACGACCACTGCTTCATGAATTTTCAAAAACTTCCTTAAAACGCTAAAAGGGTGAGGTATTAAGAATAAATTACAATCATGTGATAAAGAGTAATCATTTAATACCACTAGTATGTGAATCGATTGTTGCAGTAGCATTTGAATAACTGGAAACTGTATTTCCTCACAGGAAGAGCAAGTTGGATACAGTTACATGTTCTGCCACAGAAGAGTTCTGGTAAAGTAACACTGAGGACAGTATGAGATTTAAAATGTCCAGTGGTTCATAAAACCAACACTGTAAGATGGATTTTGGCCCACAGGTAAAAAACCATGTAGTTTTTTTCTTCAGCTGTTGACATACCAGCAGAAAAAAACGTAAATGGGTTTTTTCATGTCTCTAAAATGCAGGTGTCACAGTGACACTTTAAAACTAGCAAATGATCAGTTTAGTACTGGAGAGTTGCATCCAAAGCAATTCTAAACAGAAGTGAAATATTTTAACAATTGCCTAATCTTTCCTAATTATTCCTGTAGATTAGAATCTCTGTAGAAATTTGGTATTTTATTAGTCTAATGCTAGGACAACTCAGGAATGAAACTCCAGGTTCAAATGGATGAGCACAGGTGCTGGGTAAGTGATATTTTCTTGCTAGAGGAAACAGTTCTCACTTTAAATGACAAATCACACCTCTTAGCACATCGGTTCATATAAAATGAATGAACATCAACTATGTGGAGACAGATTAAAAAAACATAGCAAGTCAATTCTGCCCAAAATTAGATCTCAGTTATGCTCATAAAACTGTCATTAACATAATGAAATGTTGTGCTCAAAAAAGAGCTCATATAACATGCATTTATCTCTAATTTATATGAATCTGCAATCTCTGTCTGAACTTCAGCTCTCATCAGCACTAAACAGAACACTTCCAAACAGTAATACAGTCAATAAACAAAGTGACTCTGACATGAAAAGCTTCTTTCAGTTGGCAACTCCAATTGTTGCTCACAGGAAACTCATCTTTTCTCCTTAACTCAGAGATTTACCCTGAAAATGGACACAGTCAGAATGTGGATTTTTTTTCTTCCCATCACAAGGAGTGCCAACTCTACCAAATTCAAATATGCAGAGAAACCACTGGAGTGAGGAAGAACTTTCACTCTAAGACAAACCTTTCAAGAGCTTCCGTGAAACACTTACGTAGTGATCGTCGTCTCTTGTTCTTCAATTTTCTTCTTTTATTCATTCCAGCTTTAGATGGAGATTCCTCTTTGGCCTTTGGCTGGCTGGCAACTTTTGAAGAGTTCTGCTGGCTGAAGTGTGTGGGCACGTGACGGGCAAGTCCTCCCTGAGATGCAAAGCTGGCATTGCACCCACCAACTACACACTAGTGAGAAAAAACACAACAACTGCATCAGTGGCTGTGTGGACCAGGAGCTTCAGAAACCTTGGTTGGACTTTTCTGGCTCAACTTCCAACACACTAAAGCAAAACCAAATTCTTAATAACCATGTAATTCTTAAAAAGAAAAACAGAAACATGTTCTGAAATACATTTGTTTGAAGTTTTTAACTCTCAATAATTATTTCATGATACAGTATTTTTTATGCCATGCTATATTTTATATTGTATGGCATAAAATTAACCTCAAACTATGCACTGCAAACTTTCCACAGACAACAGGCTTCTGAAGAACTTTACTCTTCACAGACCAACATTCCCCTGCCTTTCAAAACACTGCACTGTTACTGTTTCTCCAAACCCCTCCAATGGTCTGCATTTGGTAACAGTAACATTCTCTAACAGCCTCCTTTCTTGTGACAAGGCAGATGTAACAAATACATCCTTACCCACATTAAATTTGAAACAGCTTAGTTCTCTTTATAAATGCTATAAAAAGTCAATGAACAGCTGCCTTACAGTTCTGCCTAAAACTAACTTCAGTGCAGTTGTAGCAACAATTATTTATAGGTTCATTTTGGGATGCTGCTATTACTTCAGGAGCATTTAAGGAAGTTCTCATTTAAAGGAAATGTCCTCTCTCAACAGAAAAAAAATCCAATAATAATCAAGCAGAAACACACAAACTGAATGATAGCAGCAACTAAGCTTGTACTGGCTACAATTAGTGGTATTTTTATAAGTATCTGGTTCATATTTACAATTATTTCATTTGCAAAATAAGTATTTAAATTATACCATCAGAAGGGGAAGCACAACCCACTTCTATTGTGCTCTGAGCTTACAAGGGTAATAGAACAGTGATTTTAGGATATGCATTTCATCACTGGCTGCAATTAGCTGTGCATCCATATGACTGATTTTTCTTCTGATCCAGACAATAGCAGTGGGACAAACAAGTGGATCAGCCAGTAGCAAAAAGTCTAAACCACTGGGAAGTTCTCCTCCTTCCACATCTGTCTGGCTCCTTCCTTTCCTTCCCCTGTTTCTCAGCTGCTTTACCTACCTCTCCTCTCTTCCTAACACTTCCTTCACAGCAAACCAAAGAGGCAGCTCCAACAGGAGTCTGGGAATAAGCAATGCTGCCTCAACTATGGAGATAGTACTGAGTCATTTCTGAAGGCTAAAGATGAATTTCCAAGCTCACAGTAACTTGCCCCAAGCCTGCATATTTGATTGGAAGACAAGAAAATAGCTTTAGAACTCCACATGTCCCACTTTCTGCCCCTAAACCCCAACTGTGTTGTTTTAACAGAACTGAAAGTCTATTTCTGCCCCAGACATAGAAATAGTTTTCTGTGATCAGCAGTAAAATACAGTGCCCACAAAGAGAAAAAAAACTGTGCTGTCCCCAATAGCTTAATACTTGATATAGAACTAAAAATATATACATAGATTTCAAGAGACTTAAAGGCAAAAAATGAAAGGATGTTTTTCACTTTCTGTGGGTGTATTTGCTGTGGTTTTTTAAAGGGAAAAATTCTTAGAGTGAGTTAAGGAAAGTTTTCTAAGTACTGGGCTAACTCAAACATAAAATTCCCTCACAAAAAGCTTGAGGAACGTTCACACTGTATTTGCTCCTCCCTGTCTCCCTCCATCTTAAAAACTGTGAAGATTTCTATCAAAACCATCCCTTTGCCTTTTTACCTTGCCCTGTAATTCCCCATGTTCAAACAACAGCAATATTGTCTATTTATACTGTAGTGACTCCCAATGGAAGAAATGCCAGCACACCTGTGAATCCCGAAACACTCTGGGTGCTGATCTCATTTACACTATGGGAACTCCAACACAATTTTCATTACTTTTAATTCATTCTGAACATTAAAATTTACATTTACAGAATCGCAGGATGGTTTGGGTTGGAAGGATCCTTTGAAAGTCATTCAGTTCCAAGCCCCCTGCTGTGGGTAAGGCCAGCATCTACTAAATTAGACTAAGTCCCATCAATCTGACCTTGAACCCCAACCACTTATTTATATGAAAGGTGACTGAATTCACAATCAACAGATATGTGCAAAATGCATGTGTGCATTAGTTTAAATATTTTTTGCTCTCCCTTCTTTTTGTCCTTGAAATAGCTGTCTTGGCAACAAAAGCAGCTTCATTAAACTAAACCAGAAAATCTAAATTTAGGATTAACTTTCACTAATGTGCTCTGGACTTCAGATTCCAGCTCTTTCTGATCATACAAGCACTATCAGAAAAAAATAGCTCAAAAAAAAGCCCATATCCTGAAATTCAGTCACACTGAGAAATTAAAATTTTAGTTTTACCAATGCCTGCTAGAGGCCAAAAATGAACTAAAGCCATGGTACAGTGCACATATTACCATATTCCAAGTTAAACACAGTATCAGAAAGGCAATACCTTCGGGAAAAAGAACAAACTTTGTGTCAGGCACTTTTCTAAAACTTTTCAAAATGTAACTGTAGTTCTTGCCAAACATTGATTTATGACAAACTGCAGGTTGACTCACCATGTCCTAACTTTCTTCTTGTCATGTACAGAGCAAACAATCACAGATATTCAATATGGATTATCTACAGAAGCTACCACTAACTTTTCTTGCTCTACCCAAGTTTTACTTTCAAAATCTCCAAACCAACATCCTCAATATCTGCAACTTGCACCTGGAAACTGTCTTTTTCCAGAAAGTGTCCTAATAGTCTATAGCCACAGTACAAAATATTTGCAGAAATGATTACATTCAGATTTTGTGTACTTTGAGACTACCTGATCATGTCTTCAAATAATCAACAGCTGACAGATCAAAGATGACAGAGAATGCCTTTGCAGTAGACAGGAAATAGTAGAAGAGGAGAATGAAAAAATCTTACCTGTTTGTTCTTTTTTTTCTCTAAAATAATATATCCAGCAATCCGTTACTAATGGGTAAAGTCTCTTCTCTCCAAAGATAAAGGAGCAGTTCAGGCTGTCACTTCAGGATCTCTGGACGGTAAGTCACACCAAATCAGCTTCCCACCAGATAATTACATAGCTCTAGAGGGCTTCTAATAAATCAAACTCAACTATTATGCACAGCTTTAAACCAATCTTTTTGTTTCCTCCCCCCGCCCCCCCCCAAAACCTAAATCTCAAAATTTCGCACTGAATTTGAAATACAACAGAGTGGGTCCGGATTGGTGGATATGTTACTTCAAGAGAAAGTAAGTAAACATGTAAGAAGTTTAATTTCTCCAGTGTACCCATACCCACCATTATTAATGGGCAATAATGACCATTTAACAAACAGGATATAAAAGTATCCAGCAATGCAGGTTTTTGTTCTAAATTCAAAATAACCGAATCTCCTATTTGGGTAATTCAATATGTAATTTCTTCTGGTAAATCTAACAGCAATAGTTTAGACATCTGGATAAACTTTCTTATTCTCTCAACATCTGATTGTTTGGGCAGAGTGCCTTTACATTTTACATCTGCAATGCTCTAATGGATAGAAGATATTCTGCCAAGAGAGTAAGAGACATGAATTCCCAATGAAGACTAAAGCTGCTCGCCTGTGTTTTCTACATTTCACCGAACATTGCTCTACTGAGAGTTACAGCAAATGCACTCACCCCATCATGAATTCTGGAAGTTGCAGGGAGCACCAAACTTCATTTTTATTACTACTTTCTTCCCCCATTTTAGGGAGAAGCCTGCAATGGCCCTGTGCACTACCATTCGTTGTCACTAAAAACATTTACCCCACGGGAGCAAACCTGGCATGACAGCTCTTAAACATGGGGAGCATTTCCACTGGAATCCATGGGCGAGACCAGCTGTTGGCACTCCCACATGCATCCCTATAGAAGCATTTAAGTTGGAAGAGACCTTTGAGATCATCAACTCCAACCCTAATCCTATATGCAATTATTTTGCATAAAATCCCCCACTATTGCACGCTCATCTACCCTTTGTCCTTTCTTTCTGCTCAACATCTAAGAGTTCATTTGCTGTGTCTTCAAGTAACTTTCAGTGCCAGGTAATACTTGATTCATTTATTTTTGCCCCTGCATGCCGGAAACCATGCTGGAAAAACACAACTCCTTTAACTATTCCAATCCTTATTACTTGTAACAGCCAAGTTTAGGACAAGAAAAATGGAATATCTTCCTTCACTTCTTTCCAACTTGCCAAGGACAGTTTGTGGAAATCAGGATGTTTCTAACTCAGCAGATTATTCCTCTAGATCCTGTCTATAAGGTCTGAAAGGTGCTGAACCCTCAACAGGACCACCCCTGCACACTGATGATACTCCACAATATTCCACTGGTTTCTAAAAAGCTCCAAGATTATGTAATAAGAGATGCAAAAAAGAATAACGTTGAGGGTTTTCTCTCTCAACTCTGTCTGTAAAATCATACACAAAGGTGAACATGCTAAATGTCTTTGGAGAGAACACCTATATCCAATGAATGTCTACAATGCCAAAAAATATGAAGAGGGTTGACTAAAATCAGACTGTAAAGGAGATGACTCAGAGAGGAGCTGGATGGGCATTACCAAGGTATTGCCTCACAGGAGCTGGCATAACAAAGGTCTCAAATATAGGTATCCATAAGGAAATGTACCTTTCTGTGACACAGGTATGCTACATTCATGATGAGAGGGACACACTAAGTCAAACAACCAGGAAAAAACAGGATAAACTGATGAAAACATGGACCATTCTGCCTTTGCATGGACCATTCTGCCTTTGCAATTTAAAAGTGGGTTCATTTCTGTGACAAATGAACTGCAGTCACAGGGCTGATAGGAATGAATAGAAAGGGCAGGTAAAACCCACAAAGACCTTTCAATAGCAAAACACAACAGCTCATTTAGAGATCAATGGAGCTTTTAGTCAAAGGACAACTCCATGTGCATCACAAAAAGAGATAATTTAACCCAAAATGTGCAACTACATAAAATGAGTCCATCTGCAAGCAAAAGGGGACTGGACAGGGATATATCCTTCAATGCAAAAGAGAGTTAGTTATGTTTGAGACTGTCCCCAATGCTTTTCAATTTCAGAAAATACATTTCTCTCTTCTTTTCACTAGAAATGTAAGATTGTATCAATCTGTGATATACTTACTACTCTCTTCTGGTCACTGCATGATTATAGTGTTCTTTTACCTTTACAAAAGTAAGGTTTCCATGGTTTTAGTTATCGTTTTCCTAGCTAATGTTCTTTGCTTTTCTTTAAAACATCCTAAATAGCAGTTCTTCAGATAACAGCATAGAGCTGTACCATTTCCATTATCACTTCTTACAGCCTTTCTCAAAAATCCCAACATTATTTTTTAACTGAAACACTGAATGACTATTTTCTGCATGTTTTCTAAAATGACAATTTCCTTCCTTTTATGCCAGGATTCAAGTATATTCTCATGAGGCAACTGAAGTTTCATTTGCAATTTAGGTTTTGGGAGATATTTTGTCTGCAGTAATTACCAAGAACAACAGGTCTTTAAACCAATTTTGACTTCATAAAATCTGGCTTTCCCTGAAAGGTGAGCAATTAAGATTTATGAGTGAAGCTAAATGCACCAAATTGACACATTGGCTCCATTTTTGCCTGGCTGCCACAAAACAATCAATAAAAGGCTGTTCTTGGACTGGTCAAGACTAATATCCAACACTTCAAGTGTTTTTTGCCTCAGAGAGTAGATTTCTAAAGTTAGCATAAAAAAAAAAAAAAAAAAAAAAAGAAGCAGCAAATGAAGGAAAGGAGCCAGTTAATTAATAGATTGCCATCACAGACACTCACATCCTTGGCTACCTCATGTGAGCCCTGAAGCCTATTTCAGCTTAAATGACAGGGGAACAAAAGATGTTACAAAATTCTACTCAGACCACAATTATCCTCCATTCAAAGCTCCCAGGAACAGATTGAGAAATGCAGGGATAAAAAACAAACAGAGGGACTCGAGACAACAGTAGGAAAAAATGCTGCAGTGACACACATTGAGCCAGGATGATTAACTACTGCAACCCTCAAGTGTTTTGTTCTCTCCCTCAGTATGACCAGAAAATACAGAAAATCAGCTGGTGAAACAAGAGATACTGAGCACAAGATTGATTATTATGATTGATGATTATTATCAGGAACAACTGTTGACAATTTTAGGGCTCTAGTTGTAACCAGCCTAACCAAAAAACTAGGATACAAACTGGAATTGCCTTTGCTAGGTAAGCCTGACAGACTCCAAAGTACTACTGGTGCTTCTGAGCTATGCCCACCTCTTCAACCCAACATCTCTAAAACTGAGTTTCTTTGATCTAGACCAAATAAGAATACAGATTAAGACTTTCATCCAAGAGGAAAGCATGCCATTATATTTTGAGGTAGACAAAATATTTAATTCCAAAATAGAGAAAACCTAAGGTACGAGTTTCCCCTGGTAACTGGTGGTTGCTTTCTTTACTACTGCTACTACTACTACTACTACTACTACTATTATTATTAATAATAATAATCAGAGATTGGGATTTAAGATTAGATCAGTTCCAGGAACAACCACAAACTGCAAACTCGCAGGGATCTATGATCCTTATGTCATCCTTCCAAGAGCATGCTAAGCTCATTCCTGTGAACACAGAGTATGATAACCTCAAACTCGTTTTCCTGTGGTTACTTACTCTCTGAGTCAGAAATTTTCAGTCTAAACGACACAGTTCAGTATGGAAGAAAATCTGTTTATTAAAAAAAACTTTTTCACGTGCAATGCAATGCACTATTTTTACCCTCCGGGTTTTGAGCTTAATTTAGTTTTGTTTTCTGTCATATCTACTATTAAAACCTATATAGAAAATATAACTACAGAAAGATACCCCTGTAACAGAGAAGTATTTTTAGTAATAAAGCTGCCTTAAAGTTTGTACAAAGTGGAAAGTATTACTGGAAGAAAAAGAGAAGAGAGGGAAGAGAGGAACTAAAACTTGGTGGGGTTGGGGGGTGGGGGAGAAGGAGGAATAAAATGCTACCTAAACTTAAAAAAAAACCCCAAACCCTATTTCATTTTCATATCCTACATGGAAGAACTCAGTCTGAAGTAGTGTGGGTGGGACTTACCATCAAGTGATCCAGGACTGACAGCTATGAACTGCCCCAACTGTATCCATAAGAGGATGAAGCAACTCATTAATAACGGATTGGTGGATATGGGAATGATAAACACTACTATACCTAGAATTGCAGGTACAGATTAAGGGGAGAAAGAAAGAGAAAAGTTAGAAAATACTGTGCAGGAAATACAGTCAGCTCAATGGTCCTGCATTCCTGACCTCCTTATTCTTTTCAGAGATGTGAACCGTAAACAGTCACTGCCAGTGTTTCTACTGAATTTAACAGAAGCAGCTGATACTCAAGTGAACCATCAGCCATGATCCAAAATTTAATGTGCAAGTGTGAAGTAGTGGAGAAAATGTCTCACTGTTACAGTGGAAGCAGCTCAAATGGAAAATGCACAAACCCCCTGAACTTTGGTACTATTTAGTTTCACACTCCCTGTCAATTACAGATTAAAAGAAACAGGCACAGAGAAGCAGTAACAGTTTCTTCACTTGCTTTTGTAAAAGAACAGGACCTTTGGGCACTATTAGTGCAAAGAAGAAGGCTCAGCTCACTTTTTAAGAAATCCTCCAGTGATGGTATTTTTCAAGTGACACATTGTATTAGGAAAAATAAAGAGAATTTTTCTAAAAATAAGAGATGATGTATGTTCCAATGAGCCTTACCTTGAAAGGTTTGTCCCCACTGTGTGTCAGCATATGCCTCTGCAACCAACTTTGACTTGTCGAAGGTGTATTATATACTTTGCAACCTTTCCACAAGCAAACAAACACCTAATAGAGTAAAAATGTGGTAAGTTTACACAAGTCAGAGAGAACAGTAAATAAAAAAAATCACATTAGCAGAGACTGTTTTCACAACATTTCTGAACAATAACCATTTATTTTGAAACACGCTTCTCATATCTCACCAAGGAAAAAATAATTACAAGCCCAAGTATTCAATAAAAACAGGTCACTGGAATAAAATATCAACAGACAGATGCTCCTGCAGATAAACACAATCGAGAGCAACAGGATCTCCTGCATTTGTGTTTGCACTCAGTATCTGTATCCACCAGATATGGAGGCAGAACATTTTTAAATTAAAAATTTGCATTTTCTGCGTAGTAGTTATAGAATTAAAATAATTTACTCTCATAAGCAATTAGTTTTATCCCATGAGCATGAAAAAGTTAAAACTCTTAATTACAACGCAGTTGATATACTGGAGTTTTGTGTTCTGGAATACCAGATACCTCTAGTTAGGGTCTTTTATTCAATTCCTGATGAAGGAAGTTACTATTTCTCATAGGACTCAAAATCTATGGGTGTTTTGTGATTCCAGTGTACAGAACAATCACATGCACAATAGTGCATTAAGGGGAGCAGAACTTACTCATGCTGCTTTTCTCTCTCCTCTCATTGTGTTTATCTGTAACTGAGGGAATAAAAAAGCTCAATGAACTTGCCTTTCATTAGAATTTCCTCAACAGGTCTGTGTGTGAAGGGAGGTAAAGCCCTAATTTGTCACAGCAAAATAAAGTTCCCAGGAACAGCACTGTTCATAATACAGGTTTTCAGAAATGTAGGAAACTAATTGGATTTGAGTTTCTTGTTCTCTTTTGGAGAATAAAACCCCTCAACCTTCAAAAGATTGTATTTTCAAAATGAAAAAGCAGCCACAGGAGTTCTGCGTTCTTGCTGTATAATGGATACATAACCCAGCTTTACTCAGACAAAGCTGGAAACCCTCGGTGTCTGTGTGACTGATCCAGACCTACTGACACAAGGCCCAAGCCCCTAAACCTTTGGGGTCTGCCACTCCTCAGCTTTGAGATCCCCCCAAAGCCACAGAATTGGAATTTCTGTGATTCCTGGCTCTGCAGCAGCTCCACACGTGTCCCAGCATTTCCAGCAGCAACTGCAGGTTGCAGGGCACTTGGCAGAGGTGAGTTAATGTGAACTTACAGATGGGGGAAATACAAGGGCTTGGAACTGCAACCACCCACCAGAAAGCCAGGCAAGGCTTCTTGGGAATCCCTGCCAAAAAGCTGAACCCAAAATATTTCTGAAGTAACGTCTTTCAGAAGCAAAACTGTTCTGACAAAGTTCCCCAGGCTCTTCATGGATGTATCTGGTTTGGACTGGGGCCATGACCTTGGTATTAGCTGGAAAAAATACATTTTACCATGCAGGGATGTTTATCCTTTCCATTCTCAATAAGCAACTATTAACCCCCACTTTTCTTCAAATTTAGAGCCATTGCAGTTAAGTAAGATCTGAAATCCCACCAAAAGCACAACAGGACTTCAAACACGCTTGAGAACCTCACCGGCAGGTGGCAGACAAATCCCTGCAACAAACCCGCCGGGATCCATCCCCCTTCCACAGCACCACCTTGGAGCTCCTCAAAAAATAAACTCACTCCAGCAGGGGGATTCAAAAGTGTGAACTGACTGCAACAGTTATCAGACACTTCGTGCTTCCATCAACCTCTTTTAAATATACAAATACAGTTCAATATTTTCTAAATAAAAATATCCACAAATCATGTCACATGAAATGTGAGTTACTAAAAATAAAATACAAGAAAAAAAAGCCCAAACCGAAACCTGCAAAATCTTTCAGTCCTTTTTTAAGAAACATAAAGGAGTCATGGATGGCATAACAAAGATCCAAACACACCTTATTCATTTCATTGTTTCATGCAGGTTTCATCATGTAACACTTTTATATGCCTATGGACAGAACTCAGAAATCATCTCGTGGGTGGCTAAAAAGCCACCACACTGGATGGATGACTCTGCTTAGATACTGGACTGAAAAAAGCCATCAAATATGAAGCTGAAAAGTTCAATCACGCCGAAAAATATTAGCTAAATACAACCAGAATCACAGCTGTCTCAGTGACACATTTCCATAATAAATTATTTAAAGTAATGTGAAGATAAAGTGCAACAGCCTAACATTTTTCTCCTGAAGAAATGCAAAAAAGTCGAAAGATAACAACTATTCTGCTTCAAGAATTGATATTATCTCTTCTAGAAATTGAAGAGCTGCAACACACAGTGCCTAAAGCAGGCAGATTGCTTGTGCTGGATGTGAAGGTAGTTTACATGATATATTCCAGGCATCAGAGGTAATTTGGGAGCTTGAAGATGCCAGGTAGTTAAGTACAAAGTTGAAATTACTCTACTGGAAGATGTTTTGAAACATTAAAATTGAGACCAATTATCATTTGACCAGGGATTAGACTGGAATTTACATGTTTATATATGCAACTCAATTTAAAAAAAAAAAATTAGATGCAATTATACAGAAGGTAAACTTGCCATCAGTATTACGCACAGAGCTGTTTTGTTAAGACTTTGTACTCTTGAGTCAGTCTTACATCTTCCATATTATACATTCTGGATAGATTTTACCTGTAGTTAGACTCCATTGGTAACAGTAATTAAGATGTGAGTTCACATGCAGGAACACGTACATTAAGAGTTTTAAGAAAATGAATTCCAAGTGTAAGCACTTAAAGACACACCAGCAGCTTCAGAAGTCAACACACTATCAAAACCCTTGTAGTCTCAAAACATTTATTGAAAAGAACTGACTACATACTTAAAGTTCAGCCACTAACTTTGCTGCCACTGGTTACTGGAGTTTGGAAACAGAAAATTTGCTACCGTTATTCAAGAGCAAAACACTGGTGAATAAGAAAGAGGGAAAACCCAAAAGAAACACCAACCCCTCCTCGCTGACCATCCACGTGTATGGAGCGAATGTGATCGGCCAGATCCGGGCTGGAGCTGAAGCAGGCGTGGCAGTGATCCCAACAACAGTTATAGGCAATGCTCTTGGCAGAGGAGGCAGGAACTCCCTGGCCATTCATCATGACTGGCGTGGAACGCCCACTGGAAATTGTGCTGTCTACGTCCATGATAGTGCTGCTTATGCTGCAAGACAAAAAAACCCCAAAACTCAATCAGAGTTTGTATTTGTTGCACGTTAACAGAGCAAATTTAAAACTGTAGCTCTTTTTGTTTTGGATATATTTAGACGGGTTGAAAAGAAAATCTTACACAAATTTATTATTTGTTGTGGTTCATCACTTTATTAATAAACGTACAGTTAGGAAACAGCTACTATTACTCAACAGTGTAACTCCTTCTGGACACTGGGAACAAAAGGGAGGAATGGAAAATCCTCAATACATTGAACCCAGCATCCCCTGCCAACACTAGAGCCTTAAAATGAATACAGCACTTCACGTCTACACCAGGTTTAAGGTACTCCCACATGGCCTCAGCATAGTGTCCATCATGTGCATGGTCTAAATGAATGCTTTTTGTTTTGGTTTCAAAACGCTTCCAGAGAAGTCAGAGGAAATCTGTGGCCAGCAGGGGTCACTTTCATCAGCCTTTCTGCTCTGTGCCTTGGCAGATACAGAGACAAGCATCAAATGGACCAGAAAAAACTTGCAGAGAGTAGGCTCTTTCCATATATAAGCAAAAAGTATGGAGATGGAAGTTCTTCCTCATTAAATAGTTACTGAGACACCGTTTTTTATCTTGTCAACCTGCTCAGTTGCCTTGAGGGCCTTTAAGTATTTCTGCTCCACAAAGCCACAGCATTACAGAACAGCTCATCTTTGACAGAACCTCAAAGACCAGGTGCTCAAATTTGGAACGAGTGAGATCAGATTGCCTGTGGTGCTGTCCAGTGGGGTTGGTGTGTTCAAAGGCTGGGATTTCTGCTACCTCTCTGAACGATTTTCTCAATGGCTGACTAACCTTGTTGTGGGGGAGGGGGGAAGTTTCCCAACATCTCATCAGAATTTCCAGTGTTGCAACTTGTGTCTCTTGTCTCTCATCCTTGGCAGCTGCAGGGCTGAGAGGACACTGCCTCCTCCATTGTTAAACCTCCCTATCAGATCACTGAACACAGAGAAACCCAAAACCCTGCCCTCCTCCTGCCAAAACTGAAGGAACACACGCACTCAGCCTCTCCATGTATTGCATCTGCTTCAGCACTCAACCACCTTGGAGAGCCTCCACCAGATCCTCTCTGGATCTCTCCAGTGTGTAATTGGGATATGTTAAACCATTCTGCTTTTAAGGTACAGGTGCTGTTCTTTATTTTTACCATCACTGTTTACATGTCCAGTATTGTTCCATTACACACTGAGATGAATAAAAGAAAAATATCACCATTAGTCAAAATCTGAAGATACAATTAGCATCTTTGCTCTTCTGCTGTAAGTCTTTACCAGTGATTTCTCACATTATCTTTTAATCACTATTGTGCTAGCAGATTTCTTCTGTGATAGATTTTGAAATAATCAAGGATATTTGCTTTATTTAGATTTCTCATTCTCACCCACCATGTAGATTCCACTGCATTTATCAATAAAATGTGACTTGCCTTAATCTAAATAACAGATTACCTTTAGCAAGGCTTCCAGTTCTAAGCTTTAGTTTTAACTACTCTGATAACTTGGTTTCATGAACAAACTCTTCTCTCAAGAGATACCAGCAACATAACATATCCCAACCACAGACCCCTTAAAAATCATCTTCCGACTCACTTGCCTCCATCTGCTATTAAAACTGACCAACCATTTTTAGGCCTTTGTCTTTCAAGTTTAAAAGAAAGTTTCAGAGACCTTTTGAACAGCTTTTTGCTTAATGAAGGTTTATCAAATACACAGTTCCTAAATGCTACACAAACACGACGTGCCTTTCTTCCACCCCCTCCCAATTTCAAACAAGGTCTAACAATTTAGAAGGCACAGCTCCTACCCATTGAAGTCACACAGACTATTTGTGGCTACACAATGTATTTCCATGTGTCCATTATTTTTATTTCTTCCCTTTTCTACACCCCGAATACACAGAGCTTTCCATGATCCCTCCCCGTGTCTCCCTTCCCTCCCCACTAATCTGGATTCCTTTTATGACATACAAGCTGCCAATCTGTCACCAGCAAGTAAAAAAAAAATTCCAGTGGCCCTGAGCTGAAGCTCCCAGTCCCAACAGCATTAACAGGCACTGACTACACTGTAACAGCATTTTAGGATCCCTGTAGGAAATTGTCAGAAGCTTTACGTGCAAAACCTGTTGCAAACAATCCTAATTTTTCCACTGTGCCAGGCACACAATAGATGCAATTATGGGACTGACATCTCCTCCTTCCTCAACTGATGTCTAGGACAAAAATTACCCCCCAAAAATGAAGTCTGTAAAACTGCACTGTGAAAGTAAAATTTACCAACAGGATGATATAAAAATTGAATACTTAATTACAGTTAATTGTGCCACTGCCCCACCTCCCCATCAGTTTAAGCTATCCAAATACAGCTTTCTCAAAACCACACTTGGACTAGGTTTGGACACACAGAATGGCACAAAGCCCAACCACTTCTGCCACAGTCAGTGCTGTTACACGGATCAGTGGCCCCGACAGGAAGCTGCTTAGCCAAGGATGGCAGAGCACTGCACACACAGCACTCGTGCAACAGCTGCCTCACACCAGCTCAGGTCAATAAATAACCCTGCCTTTCCCACAGCTGAAAGCACCAAAGGAAACTGCTTCCCAAATACTTCCAGGAGGAGTTCAAGCTTCAAAGCTATTTCCAGTCAGTACGAGTTTCTAGAGCCACAGACAGCATTAGGTCCATTCTCACACCCCCCACAAACAGCACAAGCAGAACTCTGACTGAGAGGAGCGTGGTGCTGGTGAGCACAGGGCAGAGTATGAGGGGTATTCAACACAGCTCTGTGTTTACAGTCTGGAAAGCAATGAGAAAATGTAATCCTGAACAAGTTCTGTGAAAGCATTTTGGGGCAGGGGAGAAGGGCGCCCTCATGCAGGTGTGTGTGTGTATGTGTGTGTGTGGTTTCTCTGTTTCACAGGCATGAAATCTGCTTAATTCCTCTAAGAAGACTTAAAAATGCCCCTGGAAATGATCAACCCAAAACATGAGAATTTAGTTCACATTTCAAGTGCAGTGCAACCTACCTTGACACAAAATCACAGGTCTCTAATTTTACAGCCTAAGGAATGCAAATGCTTAGGCTTTGAGGTTTTTTATATGCTATCCTACCTTGTTTTGGAGAAAAATATGTAGAAGTCAACTGATCCCAGCAAAAGCTATCGTGACAAGTAGGGTTATTAATGGCATAAGAAACCAATAACACTTGGCAAGCTAATTTAGCTATTATTGTTTAAATGTTTGCTGGGTTTGGGTTTAATAGCCTAAGTGTTTGCTAAGGGCTAACAGATTAACACGGTATCAAAATTTTCTATCCAGAGGAACTGGAATAAAAAAAAGCAGCACATAGCACTTAAACCAAGTATCAGCACATAGAATTTGGAAATTGAGAATGAAGTGCTACATTGGACTATGACTCTATAAGCCATTCAAAATCCTGCCTAAAAATGGGAAAAAATGTAACTCAAATCCAGCTGAGCAGTAAGAGCCTCAGTATTTAAGACAAAATGCCCTCCTTCCTTCTAGCCTGAAGAACTTTCTGAGTACAACATTAAAGAGCACAGACAAACACTGCTGTAACAGAATCTATTACAGAAACAACTCAATTGTTTATAAACCAAAATGACCAGGAGTCACACAATAAGAGATCACTGGGTTTAGATGGACCTTCTTGGTAGACTCTAATGCAAGAAACTCACTGCCCTGGCACATTCCTTCTCTAGTAACAACCTGTTAAATAAAAATGCTAAACATTTTTTGTTTCCTCTTCTGTGCCTCCAGAACCAGAGTGTTTCAGGTGATCAGGTGCTTCCCAGTACTAAGAAATCGAGAATTAGTTTGTGTCTCACTTAGCAAGTTCTATCACTCACTGACGAGGTAAAGGCTGCAAAGAGAACCTGTGAAGGACCTGTACAGCTCAAGTCTGTGTAGTTGTCTTGTCTTTCATACACTGAGAAAATATCAGGAAGCTTTTCAGAGAATAGTCTGCAGTATATGGAACATCAAAGACACTGACTTGGGCGGTCTCTTGACCTGCCCATTTCGAGATGAAGCAGAAAGATAAGTTTTACAGTCAGAGCTGTGGCTGCTGCTAAGTCTGTGAAGACTTAACTGCAACACTGTTACAGCTGCCAATTCACCCACTTTTTTGTTTCTCAGAATTTCAGAAAGGGCGAGAGGACAGGACACACAAGATGTGGGCACAAACACTCAGCCCAAGAAGGCTGGACTACAGAAAAAGTGTCTGTATATCCTGCAGTCTATGAACGGGGCTTTTCAATCCAGTATCTGCTTGGGATGATCCAAGAGAGGGAAAGGTTCCTTAACAAAGGGAAGGTAGGAATGGAAATTACATCCTTCTGTTTTCTCACCCGAAATCCACAAAGCCTACAAGTGGGAAACTAGTAACACACATAAGAGGAGATAACAAACAAGAAATAAACAGACATCCTGGTAATAGAACAGAGATGCTGAAACAGATTTTATCTATATTTAAAGCGAGTTTTTCTGCCTTTTGCTAAGTCCCTTTCTCACAGGCAGGAGATCTGTTTAAAGCCTGCCTGCCACTATCAAAGCAGAATGACACGAGCAGAACTGAAGCGCTTGTGGCATTCCCCCCTTGCCAGTGACAGACAGGTCTGGGTTTGCTCCCAAGCTGTAGGCAGGCTCCAGCTCCATTGTAATGGATCTACAGAGCATGGCCTGATGAAGAACATTAGACATTTGAGTTTCAGAGAGTTCAGCTCAGGGGTCATCCCAAACAATAGAGCATCAAAAACAGTCACTGCTGGAGAGAGCCTGCACACACAATAGCAGTTTTTAAGAAGCACAATTCAAAAGACTGACTAATTACTAAAATTTAGAACTGTTACAGCAAGCACAACATGGTCTTCGAGCTTATGTTGTCCCTATTTTCATCCTAATCGAGCACCTGAATCAACTTGATGTAAAAATTACAGGTCTAGAGGCAAGGACTGAATGCCTTTCTGAAATGCCTCACTAAACCCACACCTCACGTCACCAAGTCTGCAAACACTGCCAGTGTCTGCCAAATGCAGCAAGGTAGAACTGAAAGGACAGAATCTTCTCAGAGGGGTCAGACATTTTTCTCTCCTCCTACAAATTTTCCCCTCTACCAAGAGATCAAGAGCTTTGAAATGATACTGACATTTAAAATGTGTTCATTAAGCAGAAACATGCAAGCTTAAATAGAGGAATCATTATCTCACAGGCATTGTTTCAAGTCTTATTTTTACCTGTACTTATTTCACCTGTGGCTAGAAATAATACAATCTTCATTATCGAGAAGATTAAGATATTTTAAGCAGCACTTTCGTGTTAAAAGGTTAGTGCCTGCACAATCAAATGTGTCTAGCTGGTTAAATTTAGTTCAAACTCTATTTTAAAACAATCCTGAGACAAAAAATAATACCTAAAAACTTGCAAGAAGCTGTCAGTCATTTTCACTTCGTAGAAAACAAAAAACATTTTTCAAGCACTTTAAATTCTGGACTGTTTTTTTTCCTTTAAGGATCTGAGCAAAATTAAGCCACTGTTGCAGTTTTGTAAATATGGATATTTTCTATAAGGAAAAAAACGAAATCCAAATTATTCACAATTTAAAATGCACGAATTTTAAACTACATATTTTACATCTGGGCACTAATTTTTGTGTACATTTAGATGCAAATAAAACTATAACAAAACTATGATTTAATGCATAAAATAAAATGGCATATTGCACATCACTGCTGACACACACTTGGCTCTCCAAGGAGATTGTTTTCCTCACTACTGCAAGTAATACCTTCTATTGAATTTAATGAACGAAATGCCCACAATTTAGTCTTTCCTTGATTTTGTTAATCTTTCAGAACAACAGAGAGTAAGAATCTAGAAGGAATATCACCAAAAAAAACCTGAAAGAACAGCAACATCATTTCATTTTTAGTTTCCACAAAGTCCCATTAGCAACTGTCCACTTGAAGCCAGAGCAGAGCCAGGCACTGAACACATGCACAAAAGCCCAATCAATTTGCTATTATACTTTTAATGTCTGCTAAACATACTCCCTGTAGACCTTAACTGAAGTAACCTTCCCTGAGGCAAAATGCAGCCCTAACAGATGGGCCTTACACCGTGCCCTCGAGGGTCAACAAGCAGCCCTTGAGGCCGATCAACAGGAGCTCATTTCGGCTGGCAGCACCTCCACCGAGAGCGCCGCTCCCAGGGCCCAGATGTTCGGTGCACGAGGTAAGCAAAGGGCCCAGCTGAATTCAGCCAACACCAAACGATCCTGACAGATTCTATACGGGAAAATCTCATCTTGGAAAGCATCAAATGAAAAAGGAACGGTAATTTCAGTGAGCACACGCTGCGGGGTGGCTGAAAGCAACACTACTGAGCAGGCAGCAGGCTGCACACTGCACTGCTCCGGATATTGAGAACAGCGTCTTCTGAAATACACACAGATAATCCAGCCAAAAAACATCAAATCACCAAATGCTACAAACCCCACTGGAAATAAACAGGTTAAAGATTAAAAAACAAACAAAAATAAATACCCTGCTAGTTTCTTTCCCTTTTACTGCTCAGTGAAATACGCTGTCATTTCCCCTTCCAGCTGCAGATACATTGGTCTGCTCCATGAAGGAAGCTCAAGAAAGAAAACTGAACTGTTACAGTCAGATAAAACAACCTCACAATAATGGGAACACCGTGAATGGCAGTCAGTCACATCTCACAGCAAATTCAAGGGTTAAAACCTAGAAATCAACAGAAAAGCTTTTACCACCTGGAAGACTAAATCACAACTAGGTACTAATCCCAAAAGAAAACAAACAGCACCAACTGCAATCATTCAATAACAAATACCAAGTCAAAACAGAAACATTGAAAGAAAATGATAATGACATGCTTAGTGACATCCCCCAGCACCTCATTATTTTCATTTCATTAGGAAAACTCGAGAGTAAAAAAAAAAACTTCACGATTTTCCCCATTACTCCTATTACTTTCCAAGGTAAGAGGTAGAAAACTGTGGTGTACAGCTCTGGCCAATGGACAAGTTCCACAAAAACAACAGCTTTTCAACACCACCAAATTCAAAGCAATTTGTGCTCACTACTTCCTAATGCAATCAAAGATCAAGCAAAGATAAATCTTCACAAAACTTGAAAATGATCACATTATCAACCCTCAGCTCCCATCACTGAGAGGAAGCTCTTCCCTCCCCCTGTCCTATTTTATAATATCTCCATCAATTCCAAAATGGGAGCCATGGACACAACAGATTAATAACAGAATGGTTCTAGTGGCTCCTAAACAAAAGCAGAGGAAGAATAAATTCCTGTTTTCGTACCAAGATTTAATTTTTGCCGCCAATCAATGAATATTTAGCAAACTTTAATGCCAACCTCTTTCTGAAGTTACTACCAGAACATCTGCATGGGGGTACCAGTTTGCAATAAAATGCAGAGCTCAAGACAACTGTACACAAGTGGCCAAGGAGATTTCAGTTAATCTTTTTGCTTTATGCTGTCCAAATGATCATGCCAATTTAAAAGTGAGATTAAATCAGGTCTTAAGAAAAACAGAGCTCTCAAAACATGAGCAATCACCATGAGCCAGCAACAGAGCAGGAAAGTTTGAGATTTGCCTGATTTTTTATGTTCCTCTGCCTATCTTTGGTAAATTTGGTATTTCATGGTGTATCTAAATTGGTAAGAGATAAACTCCTCCTACCAAATTTCAGTAATTTATCAATTTAATTCTCCAAGCCAAACATTTATGTTTCACAAGCAAAACAGTTTGTCTTACTTTAATGGATGCAGTTGGATTATGGCATGAAAATACCATTATGCTTTAGAGCTCTTACAGTGTATTTTCATCAAACCAGCAACCAACCCAGAGAGAATCTTCAAAGGAGACAAAAAGCAACTTCAGCTACCTGCATGTCTAAGGGGTTTTTTGGCTGATGTTGCTGAGAAAACAATTTATCTTTACTTATATAGAAAGTATCCAAAATAAATTCATGACTGGTAATGATCAGTTTCTGAGTTTGGGAAAACCTAACACCAGTAAGAAAAAAGTAGTGTATGTGGATAAACCAGTATTTTAAAAAAATAGACAGAACAAAGAGAGAATGCAGAACACTATATGGCTGCCAAAGAGAAAGACTGCTCACATGGCAGCAAGAAATCAGAATACCTGGATCAAAAAAATAAGCCAGGATTACATGAAGTGGAAGTCCACCACTGTGTTTTGAAGGCAGCACCTTCTGTTCACATCTGCTCTTGCACACTGCATCCCCAAAACTCCCCAGCAGACAGACACAACTGACTCCACAGAAGCAAGGGAGGCAAAAATAAGTAACAGTAACATTAAGGCAACATAAAAAAAAAAAAATCATCATTTCCAGGACTGCATGATTGAAGAAAGCACCCACTCACTTGGAAGCACTTGTGCTTCTCAATCACGGAAGCATTTTTCTGGAAATCAAACCTCTCAAATCTATGCTTTACACTGATGAAGTTATTCTAACAAAATCTTCTCAAAATGAACAAGACTCAAAAAAATGCTCACAAATCAATCTTAAAAACAAGACTGGAAAATTCTTTATTGACTATATGTATTGTTATATGACTAGAAAGAAAGCAACACAGTGGAAAATAAAAGTGATGGGAGAGAATTTTATATGGCATGGCGAGTGGTAACATTAAAAACTTGCTTTTAAATTCTTTTTGAAGCAGCAGCTTATTTTAGAGTAAAGCTACGTCTAGATAAGGTATAAATACCTAGAAAAGGGAACAACACTGCAAACACTTCAGCTTGATAATATAAAATCAGGGAAGATAGGAAAGCTCTTTGAGGGAGAGAAATTGAAGGAACTTAAAATAACAAACATGCACAGGAAACAAAACAAGACTGAGAAAGTGTGTTATGATTCACCACCTCTAGAGCTGTTTCCACTCTCCTGGATCACTTACTTTGATTATTTAGATTGTTAGCCCTAGAATATTTGGGCTCGTAATACTTGCATAACACAAGCCCAGGCTATCACAGGATTTGTAGCATACAGAGCAAGTGGAAATGCAATGAGGAAACTCGGAATGCCAAAATATCCGAGGAGCAGTGCAAAAATAGAGCAGGTTAAACATATGTGCCTTGTGATATGACAGCACAAAGATGACATTCTGCAAAAGGATTACACAAATCAAGAAACTGCATTCGATTCTGCCTTAAAGCTACAAATAAAACTGCCTTTCATTTCTGGGAACCATGTTATCTTCAACTCGATAATCTCCCTGAAAAGTTAGAGAACAGCAACAAGTGGTTCACAATTTTCAGTCTTTACTGATAAAGGAGTGTGTTTACCAGCACAGCTTAGGAGAAGCAGAGAAGAAAAACACTCTGTAAAGAACCACCAGGAATAACTTATTTTTTTAACAGTGCTTCCCATCCTGAGAACCATAATCATTAGGAAGCTGTCTAATCAGCACTGGAAGGCAACAGCCTTCAGGCACTGTGTCAAGGAAATTTCCTCCCAAGCTCAGGACACCTCCCCTCACCCCAGAGCACGCAACACAGAAAACAAGCAGAAGGCAAAATGACCAAAGAATGGTACAAACTCACAGAGGAGATTTAAAAAATCCTTCCAGTTTCAGTGATCACGTTAAACTCAACTTTTACTGCAGAAAAAAAATACACAGCTAGGATAGCATTGTATAAAGTAGCAGCCTTGCCTGTTTCTACCTCAGCGAATACTTGCTCCTTCAAGTATTAACCAGGCAGTAAAAGCAAAGAAACCAGCCAAGTACAACTCCACTAACTGCCTTAATTCATAACAGAATTATGAATTATGATTTTATGATTAAAGTTTGACTCCTGTTCTGCTGGACACTGAATTAACTTCTACTTGTACCAATTGTCTAAGCTATAATTTAGGACTCGAGTCAGCCTAAGGAAGCCTACTTAAAGACATGCCAAAAGGAGTTTCATTTCAAAGGAAAAAAAATATTTCCATTACTCTGTTTGCATATATCGAAAATATTTGCTTTGCACTTTTAAGGATTTTTTTTTTTCATTTGGAATCTATGTCATAACTACAGCACAATAAACGAAAATGATCAAAATAAAGACTTTACTGCAATTTTACAGGGGAGCTAGCAATTAATACAAAATGCTACATGGATTGACACTAATCATAAGTGGAAATCCTTTATGCTAGACTCTTATTTAGGCATATTTAATAAATTACAATACCACTGTATGAGCCAACAGTAAGTTTTTTACAAGTCTTAACTCAAACTACTAAAGTGCAGTTTTCTTCCTATAACATTACAGAAGCTGCTTGAATTACAGCACTCCTCTAAGGTGCATCAGGATGACAACGGGACTTTCAGGATCGTAACAAATCTTTTGCTTTTCTCTGTCAAAAATACTGGCATATACCTTAAGTAACCTCTGTCAGAGAAAGTATCCATTAAACACTAACAACAGAAATTCAGTAAAATTTATTTAAGAATGTAAATTCTAGTATAGGGAAGAAAATTAGATATGGGAAAAGAAATCCCAGGTCTTTCCTGCTTTGCCTTTTACCACTGTTAAGGGTGGGAAAAAAAGTACTTCAGCATCTCAAAAAGCTTCAAAATTTTTCCTCAATTCTTTGCTGGTTTTGAATGCTGCAAAACCACAACTGTAATCACTATCTTGGCATATCACAAAACCAATGATAAAGAGCAAACACAACACAGAATGTTTATATTTCACTTTCTAAAACAAATATTTTTGAACATGTTCATATTTAAATGAACAGCCCCAGACAGAATGCATATATAGTTAGAAAAAAGAATCAGTTACATGGCTAGATAACCAAATAAATGTTTACCTCAGGGAATCTTACAAAATTACCACTTAGTATTTTTGCAAGTCATGCCATCATTTTTTTAACAGCAACTGGGAGAGTGGATAAAACTCACTGTTCATACAAAGAAGCTCCTCACCCTCTTCTGTTCCCGTCTCCTGCACAATGTAACTGGAGATTCCATTCCCACCTGTTTCAAGGACTCCCCGCAATTACTTGGCTGCTTCACAGCAGAGACCAATTTTTCACTTTCTTTGGGTTAAGTTCTCTTTTTCCCCTCAGGCTATTAGACATATCTCATTCCCTATCGTCCCAGAAGTTTTCTGTGTGTATCTCACATCATCCCCTTGCCAGAAACCTCTATTCCTGTCTCGAAAGCTCCATCTGCTTTTCATCTCCCTTTTATTCCGTGCACCACTTTCCCAGCCAACAACAGACAGCTCTACAACCACCCCAAGGCAATGGGTTCTAGGTGGATTTCCACACTGCTGACTTCCATGTGCTGCTCATTCCCCCACCATTCTTCTCCAGCTGGGCAGGGTACTTAAAAAAATATGTAAATATATGAAAGGTACTAGAAAGATCTGAGCAAGAGTGGTACAGCAGAACATTTCCACCGCATCATCCAGGAGAGCTGGTTTTATCTGTGAGCAGCTCCAGAAATGTGTGATGTCACGTCTCTGCCAAACGGCTGTTCAGGCTGCACGTAACACCCTGCTCAACTTCACTGGAAAGTGAAACAGGGAAAGGAAAAAAAAAAAGGAGGAAAAAAAAATAAAAGAAAAACCAAGACTGTTTTTTTCCATTACAGCCTAGGAAATTCCCTGAAAAACCCCAACCCCAACTAATGTTGTATTTAGAAGTTACCAGACTTGATGATGTCACAAACTTACACAAAATGCACACAGACCGGTGTGGATGTACAAATCCTACATAAAAGCAAAACTATTTCTGTCTTGCACTGAATAGGGAAATGTTTTTCTCAAATTCTATGAAGTATATTTACATCTTACTACAATAACTATAACAGCTCATTATACCAAGCTCTTTCATCTAGTTCACAAAAAGACCTCATGTTAACCACTCAATTATACCAACCAACAGCTTTAGCAATAAAGATACTCACCATACAAAATATCTGGGCTGTTTTGTCTTCCCATCAAAAGCTATTTTCTCCCGTGCCAGAAAGGCCTGAACATAACCATTACAGAAACAAGGGGTTTATTTTGCAATTTGAAAGCAAATAACTACAGCAACAATAAATGCAGTTAGAAATACTGCAAATACAATTTTCAGCAGAATTTCTGAAACTCGGGTAAACTTCTGGAGAGCTCACTGTGACCTGGCAATATTACACACGCTCTAAAAAAAAAAAAATTTAACGATTTAACCACCTTGCCATAAATGCTAATGAATGATTCTTCACTTCCTGCATAGGAACAAGTGAGACTATGCAGCAAAGAGAGGCCTGAAGCACTTTTTAATCTGGTCACATGGATCTATGAAACACACCTATTAGTACCACATGTCCTCTAGATTATATTTCAAATTTATTGTTCTGCCTTCATAAATGTCACTCATGTAACTCACGTGCCACTGCCAAGGCAATCTTGAAAGTTCTTCACTTTCAAGAGTTTAAAAGCTAGATAAAATAAAGACTATAATTAAAACTAATATTTTTAAACCAGCATACATCTTAAAGGTTGACAAGGTCTTCATTTTACGTGAGATTTAAAAAAACTCAGACTAGAGCCTGGAATTTTCATGTCTAAACCTCTTATCTTGCAACCCATTAGTTCCACACTGTCACTTCAGTCAGTAAAATGAAAAAACTTCACAATGTGAAGCACAAAAAAGTTTACTACTGAAAAACTTATCTGAAATGTGTTTTCAAAACTGCTCATCTCTTAAACAGGAACAGAATAATTACATTTCTAGAAGATATTTGCAAGTTTTGCATGGTTAAGAATGCAAATTGTCATTGAGTATTACTTGAGTCAGGGCCTCTCAATAACTGACTCAGTGAATAACAAAAAACATGAAACGGTTATCCCCCACAAAAAAAACCCAAACAAAAAAAAAAGAGAAGAAAGCCTTACAAGTTCCATGAAAATTGCCTGTGAGTAAGATGGACATTATTTAGTGCTGTGCCTAAGGGAGATTACTACATAGGTCCAAAGACAACCTGTTACACTTGGCCTGCCAGCACATCAATCAGCACTCACAGCTGATCCTGCAGCTTAAATGCACCTTTTCCATGCTCCTTGCCCAGTCAGGAGAAGGAGGGAGCAAAGGATAAACTGCTGAGAAGAGTAAAGATAATGTAAGAACAGTAAACCAGGGGTAACTCCTTGTAACAGTACAAAGACACAAGACAAATTCACAAGCGTGAACAAAAAATCATACAGATTTACTGCTCAAATTTCTGCTCAACAACTTAAAACTGCAAGACCTACCACTGCTTTCTAAAGCAAACAAAATCTGATGATGAAACTATTTCAGATTTAAATATATTTCCACAACAAGTGTTCCAGTAAACAATATTTAGATTATTTCAGCAAACTTAAGTTTTTGTAAGAAAATATAATAATTCAGCAATAACAACATGAGTGAGCTGCAGATGCATCTCCACTGCACTCAGCTCAGCTGGTTTATACCCAAATCCATGCACTTCCTTAGGTCCAGCTTCAGTGTTCAGAGTTAACTGAACCACTCTTTTTTTCTTTTCAAGTCCTGTCAAACGTTTCTCAGCATTGCAGCAAGACCAGCAGCTCCAGAGGACTCTGGAGGAACACATCCATCCTTTCAGCACATGTCTCAGTTAGGGAAAGGCACAAGAAAATGAGCAGCATTCACGTGCTGATAATAGTCTTTGTTCCAACTGTAAATCCAGAGGATCACTAGGCTTGAATGCAGACTATTATTACTCAGCCAGCTGATCTGAGCTTGCTCACAAAGTCACAAACACCTGCACAGTAGTGGGAACTTAGCACAATTCCCAGGGAAAAAAGGAACTACTACAGATCAACGAGATACCTGCCAGTCCTAGAGTTACTGTGCTGAACTCCCCCGCTGAGCTCAAAATGCCACCTGGTTATTTATCCTAAGTATCAGTTTAGGGTTTGCTTTTTCTTTTCTGGGTTTTTTGGAAGGGAAGATAAGCATGTTGTAACAAAGAACAAAGTCTATCTGTGTGCATGGAAATGGGAGGGTTAAAACACCCTAAATTTCAGGGCATTAATAGTCACCTCTATATTTATTTCTTGTGTTGTTATAAACACTTACAAATTTCCTACGAATTATTCATTCTATCAGGGGATACTCTCCAAATACAATAAAATGTTAAAAATAGAAGTTGCTGAACAGCAGCTCTATTTTGACCACATGCAAGATTTTCCTCTTCATCTGCTTCATTTGCATTTGGTATCACTAAAGGAAAAATCAAGAGATAACACAATGTGGAGAATGATAAAGAACATACACAGGGAAATGGGAATTTGATCACTCATGGAATTCAGGCCCTCTTACCACACCCTTTTATTCATTCAAATTTTCTAAAGAGGAAGCAAGAAAAAAAATCCTAAGCCCAGAGGCATGATGTGAATGTTACCAAACCTGCTGACAGCAGGAGAGTCTATACCAAGTACGTTCTCCTACCAGCTTCCTCTGGCTAAACCCAGGGACTGTAAAGTCAAGCCTTTAGTTCCATCTCTTCCTCTTCTCTCTCTTCCCTCCTCAGGGAATCTTACTTTACAACACACTGAGAGTCAGACACCAAGTTCCTCAGGACTTTAGACACACAGGGAGTCAGCAAAGGTCATGAAGTACTGCACACTAAACTACTCCATATAAAATAACACTTAATAGACAGAATATCATTCTCTAATAGCCAGAGAACTTACATTTTTATTCAGAGGTGACCAAGTCAATGAATGATTAAGTCGTTCAGGATTTAAATATATTTTTCTATACCTGTACCTCCACCCTTAAGTCTAAACTGTTTCCAGCTCTTCCCTGGTACTTCACCATCCCAATTTACACGCTCTAAATCTCCAGCACATCCCCTAACTTTTGCAACACTCTGCTTGTCTGTCTGATCATCTGAAAGGCACAGGATTATGTAGTGGCTGCCTTCCAAGCAGCAGCAATCATTTGGATCACAATGTTAAGCAAGCAACTTGCTGGACTACATGTGACAAAAAAAATAAAGCATTCTAACGTGCTGCAGCAAAGAGTGCACACCTAAGGAAATTTTCCATCACCAGGAATAACAAATGGCACTCTTGGCAGCATTGCTCTTCTCCCACCAACTCAACAAGCAGGCCTTGGAATTACAGCACAAAACGCTCTCCGAACGCGCCAAGTTTTCATCCTGGCAGGTCAAGATAAAACTTTGCAAAGATTAAAACCAAGGCACAGTCCTCATTTAAACCACTAAACACAAAGAGTCCTGCTCTTTCAAGAGAGTCTGTACTGGTGGTACAGGGAAGAAGCAAGGACCCACACACGTGGATTTAACCGTGTACAGCAAGAGGAGCACGGGAACAATGACAGAGAAAGAAAGTAGCAACCAGCTCCGGAGTGCACAGGCAAGGCACAGTGACGCTACTTCCAGAAAACCCCTGCAAGTTACTTCTGTTATTTCCTCAACCCAGACATGCACTTGGATAAGATCAGGATTAGATTTAGACTCTCATTCTATGAAAAACAAGAAACTGTTATCTTAAAGCTCCTTTATGTACCTGGTGTTTTTCCACAAGTCTACTCCCATACTCACTCAATTTCACATAAAATCTCTGCTTTTGAAAAAAACCAAAAACAAACAAAACTTACAAAGAAACAAACACCAACATCCACACCCCCTTTCCACTTGCATAAGTTCAGAAGAAAGAAAATGTGACTTCTGTGAGTTTCAAAAGAAACCAAAGACCTGAATTTTTTCATGTCTTCTTAAGACATTTAGGCCAATTACATGGTTTTGGGGAACTGACTCACAAGGGGTTTGCTGGGCTGGTTTTAATCTCCAAGGTTAGGACTAGTCATGCCCCATTTTCATTCTGAAATATGGGTATTTGTATAGTTACAAAGATTTTGATCTAACATACACTCAAAGTACATTTCTGGACCAAACCACGAAATTCTCCACACTTAACAGCAAAGCTAACTTAAGAAAATACAAACAAAATCCTAATTGTCACTTAACTACAACTCTAGCAGGGAAGTCTGATACTTTTTCTGCTCAACATATAGAAAAATTGTACAAGTTTCTTAAACTACTTTAGAGGACTAATTAGTAAGGGGGATATAGTACTTTTACAATATTTTTATGTCCTTTTTCCATCCTATTTTCAGTTTTTCAAGTAAACTGTTGCATACAACATCCAAGAGAGCTACCACATAAGCTATGTTCTTTGAAATGCTTTACTTACTAGGCTGAAACCGACCTGAATGGTAGAACTCAACCATGTGTGAGAATTCGGTTGTGCCTTTTCACCAGAATCGAGCCACAATCTTGGTAAAATGAAATGCGTAGCTTGAACATACAAAAGCTCAGGAACCCATCTTTACAGATTCTGTAATTCACTATTACAGAACTCATTCAAAGATGACTTTGAGCCTCATTTCACACTGTGCATGATTATTACTTGCGCACACGTAATGCAGGAAAGGCTGGTCTCCTTTTTATTTTAGCAAACTCGATTTTTTTCCCCTCTCATGTTTTAAGAGGTTTTCACTCGGTTTTCTGCCTCTAGAGCAGAGACCCTGTTGCGGGCGCAGGTAAAACCGCATCCAGAGATGCATTTCCCATCCCGAAGCTTCAGTACACCCCACCTGGTGCGTACTAAAGACACAACCCTGAAGAACCCCGAAAGCACCATCTGAGAAAAATCGGCAGCTTCCGAGGAAAGAGGCCCCCGGAGGAGGAGGCAGCGCCCGGCGGGGCCGCTCGGGGCTCACAGGGATCGGCGATGGCCGGGGAGCGCCCCCTCCTCCCCAGGCAGGGCCGGGCTGCCGGGAGCCCGAGCAGCAGGGGCGGGGGCCCGGCACAAGTTGGCCGGAGAGACCTGTGGCTGCCGTGACACCGCCGCGGCCGGGAGCGGGGCGGCGCCCGGGGAGCGGGGGCTGCCGAGGCGGGGACGCGGCCGGGCAGGGCCCCCGGGCAAGGGAGCCGGACACTGACCTGTCCTCCGAGTCCATGCGGCTGAGGGGCTCCCCGTCCGAGGACATCTCCAGGCTGCCCCGCCGGCCCCCCGACGTGGCGCTGCCGCAGCTGCTGCCGCCGCCCGTGCCGGGGCCGGTGCCGTATCCCTCGTCGCCGCCGCTGGACACGCTGCTGGAGCTGCTGCCGCCCCCGCCGCCGCCGCGGCCCGGCCCGTTCTCCTGGCTGCCCCGGGGGCCCTTGGGCTCCTCCTTGGCGTCGGCCTCGCTGCCGCCGCCGGGGCTCGGCGAGCGGGTCTCGTCGCTGCAGCAGCCGCTGCTCGTGCTGCTGCTGCTGCTGCCCACCAGGCTGCTCTCCTCCTCCTCGCCGCCCTCCTCCTCCTCCTCCTCCTCCTCTTCCTCCTCCTCCTCCTCGTCCTCGTCCTCCCCGTCCCCGGCCTGGCTGGCGCTCTCCGGGCTCGGCTCCGACATGCTCTCCGCCTCGCCGTTCAGCAGCAGCAGCGGCTCCGGCTCCGCCGCGGCCGAGGACGAAGGCGGCGGCGGCGACGACGAGGAGGATCCAGCCCCACCGGCGGCGGCGGCGGCCACCTCCGCCGCCACCTCCGCCTCCTCCTCCTCCTCGGCGGGCGCCGCCTGCCCGGGAAGGCGCCGCTGGGGCTCCGCCATGTCGCTGCAGCGAGCGGCCGCCATGGCGCCTGCGAGTCGCTGCCGCGCGCGCGGGGCCGGCCGCGGGCGTGCGCACAGGCGGGGGCGTGCGCGCGCGGCCCGTGCGCGTCCGCGCGGCCGGTGCGCGCTCCCGCCGATTCCCCCCCCCTCCCCGCCTTCTTCCCTCGCCCTCCGCGCGCACCCGCGCCGCCGGGGAGGGGCGGGGCGGGGCGGGGCCCGGCTCGTGCCGCCGCTGCCGCACGCGCTACGGAGCGCGCCCGGGGACAAACAACGCGGGGAGGGCGGAGCGGAGCGGCGGCCGCCACCGCCCCCGGCGAGAAGAGGCGGTGGCGGGCGGGCGATGGGATCCGGGCTTGAGACTCCCGGGAATCCCCCCGGGAATCCCCCCGTGAATCCCCCCGTGAATCCCCCCGGGGATCCCGGCTGGAATCTCCAGGGATCCCGGCTGGGATCTCCCGGGCATCCTGGTTGGAATCTCTCGGGGATCCCGGTTCGAATCCCCCGGGCATCCCGTTTGAATTCTGCAGAGATCCGGGTTCGGATCCCCCGGGGATCCCGGCTCCCCCCTGGCATGGCTCCATCCCAACCCCGGCTCCACGGAGAGCGGGCAGTGCCGCGGGACGAAGCGCTGCCGGTTCCCCCTCCTGGCTCCAGGACAAATCCCGGCGGCACCAGTGTCCCACAGCAGGGCACCGGCATTCCCGGCCGGAGCAGGGTGCCTCAGGGGCAGTGGGGCCGGGAGAGCTCCGGTGGCACCGGGTACGGCGGGGCCGGGCAGCCGCGGAGCCCCCGCTCCCCTCACGGGCACTGAGGGAGGAGCGGGACATGGAGAGCGCGGGCAGGGAGAGCCGGGAGCCTCGGGAGGAGCTGAGGGCACGGGTCCCGCTGTGGAAGCGGCCGGGCCGCAGTGCCACAGCTCGGGCTCGGCCCAGGCTGAAAGGGGGCAGGGAAAGCGTTCCGGTGTCGCTGACAAAAAGAACAGGAAAGAGGGGCCGCTCTGTGCGGTGAGGAGAGAGGATAAACCACAACAAACTGGCCTGAAAGCTCCATTGGCAAGCAGAGGCTTCCTGGCTCCCGGGGTAAAGCTGTGTGACCGAAGGGGACTGTGAAATACGAATGGCTTGGATTGGAAGGAACCTTAAAAATCGTCTCATTCCAAAGCCCTGCCCTGGTTCAGGGACATTTTCCACTATCCCAGGTTGCTCAGAGCCCCATCCAACCTTGGACATTTTGAGGGATGGGGCATCCAAAGCTTCTCTGGGCAGCCTGTGCCAGGGCCTCACCACACTCACAGGGTAGAATTTCTTCCTAATATCCAATCTAAACCTATGGATGTGTAGAAGGGGAAAGGTGAAATCTCAACAGGGTGCCTGTCAATCACATAGAAGCCTTCAGAACAGAGTTTCAAGATTAAGGTCATTTAATTATAATGTAAAATGGGATAAAGTTTACTATAAAGTGTATAGGATGGGGATTTGCAGTAGAACAGGAAGATAGAATCTGAACACAGAGATAAAATCAGGTAGTTTGACAAATTATTGGAGAGATGAGAAGGGTAATTGAAAGCATAAAATGCTATTCCATGTGAATTTTAAATGTCTTAATGTCTGTCAGTCTTTGCCCAGTGCTTACAGAGCTTGCCACATTTAAAACAAAAATCGTGAAGCTGTGGTAGTTTAGTTTAAAAACAAACTACAAAACACAGAACCACAGCTCAGTCCAGAAAAACACTGCACCTTCTGCACTTGAGGAAGAACATCACCAACTCAAGTTACAGCAGGCACATCTGGCATGTCCACAGAGATCCTGGATTCCAGGAGAAGTTAACCGTGTGGGATTAAAATCTGGAGGTGCTCCTAAAACCTGCATTTGCATAGCTGGAGATGGCTCCCAGTCCATCAACAGACGCGGTTGTGAGCAGCAACAAGACCGAGCTGTGGTGCAGCAGCATCAAAATAAAGAGCCACGGCACTGAAACAGCAGCAGGGGGTTGGAGAAGAGGGACTCGACATTGGATTAATCCTTGAAAACAAACCTATAATATATTTAGCCTGCAGAGCTGCGTAAGTAAATTCTGGAAGCCAACAACAATGAAAAAGTGATGATAGTTCCTCAGATTTCTAGAAGCCAGCCTCAGCTAGAAAGTAGAAATGTTAAGAATGCTTAAAAAATCCAGAGGAAAAAAAAAAAAGACAAGAACAGCTGCAATGCTGTTTATCGTCCGTGCAAGATGTGTATTGCAGGTCTCCTAACTCCACCAAACAGTCACCAAACCCTGAGCTTCTCTAGCCTGTTCTGCCTTTCCTCCTGGTGACTGCGTGCTGTGCTTCGCCGTCCGCTGAGGAAGGCGTGGGGCTCCCGGGCGGGTGTTGCAGGCACTGATTTAATCAAACACGAAGTGTGACGTTTCAGAAACAACCCACCCTTTGATTCAGTCCAGAAACGGCAGGAGCTGAATTAATTCCTGTGCCTCTATTTCCCACTGGTGCCCTTCTGCAGTTCTGTGCTGTAGCAAGGGACAGAATCAGAGAGGAATCGAGTCATAAGAAACCAAAAATATATGAAGGACTTAGGTAAAAGACACCTTTCACAAGCGATGAATATGAGATAAAAGGGAGAAAAGTGATCACAAAGAACTCTATGTGCCCTAATGTAAATTGTCCTGATCGGCTCCGCTGTGTGCTCAAGGCAATCAATGCCTTTTTTCCCCCCCAGGTCTCTCTGGGTTTCTCGAGGTGGTGTGTGCACGCAAAGGCTCCTTGTGCTTGGCACTGAAAGAGAGCAGGCTGATCCGACCTCCCACTCTCCACTCCCCTAAGCAGGGCGGTAGAGACGCCAGCTCATTAGGTAATTTGTGTATTCAAAGAGGGTCAGGGAAGGAAACCTCAGGACATTTCTATTGGAAATCAGTCGGCATTTAAGCGAGCGCTCGGTACCGAAGGGGTCACTACTGCAGCAGGCAGTCGTCAAAGAAAAAATCTGTGATAATCTTTTGGTGTCCTGCTCTCAGGTTCTCAAACGCACAAAATTCTGCGTGCAGGCTCGGCCCTTGAGTGCTGTAATAAACTCCTAACCGAATGCAAACAGCAATGATTATTGCTCACTGAGCTTTCTCTGTGCAAACCCACGCAGCTTACTGAAGACAGATTTCCTTTTTCTCCAATGTTTTTTTGACTTTTCAGACCTCTTGAAAGAGATCTGTCAAAGAACAGGTGATTCTACAACTTGCAAAAGCATCTAAATCACTTACATTTGAATGGTGTGAGCTCAAAGGAGACTCCTGTTAGGAAATCCTTTGGAGAAAAAACACATAATTCACTTGGGCTTTGCGTGTGGATGTTACTGTCGGGTCACACAAAGGGTTTCTGATATCCTCGGTCTAGCTTGGTGTGATCACCTTACAACGATGCTTTAAAGCTTAGACAATAGTGTTGAGGAATCAACAAAGTACAAAATAATAAAATAATTTTAAAAAGCCGGTAGATAAACCAGGAGAAGCCTGTTCACAGGCAAAGATTCCCAGCAGGACCATTAATGCAAGAACAAACAACTTGTAGACACAGCAGAGCAGGGAGAAGAAATGAAGATTTTATTCTCTTACCTCAGGAACACCAGGGTGCAGGGCATTCACACTGACAGCAGGATCAGTAACAACCACACTCCAAAGAAGTAGTTTCTTCTTTTCTTGATTGACGACAATTTTGCTGTTTTGTGGGGTTTTCTTGAAGGACGCTTAGGTGAGATCACCAGAAGATTTTATATGCGTAAGGCAGGTTTCTTGAGGTTTTTTCCCTAACTCTGATCAGCATTATAGTACTATGATGTACAGTACGCAAGCAAAACACTTCAAAACAGTAAGAAAGGCCTATAGAGAGAGAAGAAAAATAAAATAGGCCTGACGTACAGGAAGGGTGACATCCAGTCTTACACTCGCTGGAATACCAGGGCAGATTCTGTAAAGCCAGGCATCAGGTCCCTGAGCTCCCTTCTCCAGCCCCTGCCTCCCCCGTCTTGAGCAGTGCAGGAAATTCCTGCTGCCTGCACCTCATGACTCACCTTGCTCAGTGTTCTGCCTACTCAGCAGCCTCTGGAAACTGCACCCTTCCCTTCTTTCTGCCCCACCCATCCCCATCCAAATTCCAGGGCTGGAGGAAGAGGCTGCGATCTCTCGTTGCTTCGAGTGAGCAGCCGGCGCTGGGTTCTCACCCTTCCCTTCAGACTGGGCTGAAATTGCCTCATGATGCAATTCTGACCCCACCCTCTCCTGCAGCACCCAGTTAATTCTCCCTTTAAACTCAGCTTCCATGCTCTTTTCTTTTTAAAGCTGCCTTTAATCTTTGTCCGAACTGTCTGCTTAGAAACCATGACTGTCAGAAACTGCAAGCCACGTGTAGGTTGGGCCAACCAGAAGAAGGCTGCAGGGATTGCATGTTGGGAAAGGGTCCCCCTTCTGTCCCCTGGAGTGATGAGCCCTCTCTGGGGTTGTAACTGGCTTTGCAAAACGCTTTGCAGCAAAATGAATTCTTGATACTGCTTGGGACCTTCTTCCCCCTCTGCCCTGCCCCAGCTTTGTGTCTCACTGATCCGCTGCCTCTTCTCTGGTGCCAGCACAGCTGTCCCTGAAATTCCTGCCATGTGCTAGACCAGGGAGCTGCTTTTAGTGGTAACTAGGAGAAAAAAAAATAACGTGGCATTCTGTTCCTGTTAGGTCATGAAACTTCAGAAAGCTCCAGACAGCTCAGTCAAATGTAACACTCTGAGGACAAGGAAAAGAGGAGGAGAAAAACTAAAACCTTGCAAAGGTAACACAAAGGACCAGGAGTTACTTCAGGAATGGAAAACCCCTTTTTGTCATTCTGGAGCTCACCCAAAAGCACATCCTAACATTCATTTTATTTGTATTTGTGGTAAACTCGTGCCAGCCTAGTGGAGATGAGGGCATCTCTGCTTTAAGCCATCCATAAACACCAACAGTGAGAGGAAGGCCGTGTTCCATTGATATTCTGCTGTAATTGAAAGGAACCAGATACCTTAAAAGTAGATGAAACCTCTAAAATGCACACCAATTGATGCTCAATTTGTTGTCAAATTCTATTGAAGGAAAACAGGAAATGCAAAATAATAAAGCATGAAAATTTCTTGTAAGGGAAAGATAAAAAGCTGTGAGTTCAAGGCATTAGGAGGCCTTGTAATGTGGTTCATTGATGTGCTCCACAGGTTGCTGCAAAAACTGAAATATAAGCCCAGAATTTCAAGCAGGTGCCATTCAGCTGTGATAATCTATTAGTTATTATAGATACCACTGAGAAGGAACTGGGAATTTGCTTCAGAAACAAAAGCCACTTCCAGTACTTTTTGCACTGGTGTAGCTGAATATTAACCCTGTCACCCCGTGTCTCAATTTTTGTGGCTTCCAGGGACTTGCATAAGTATATGCTAAAAATGCATTGTGCTTTTCTTTGGAACTATTGGGAAGTTCTTTTCAAATGCCACATTGGAAAATTTAAATAACTGATGCAATATATCACATGAACAGGTAGAACTGTAATATATGCAGTACTGTACAAGTAAATAGAGCATATTTTCTCTGTCATCAGAATTGTCAATATTTTTATTTATGACTAAAAAACCTACATAAATTATCAAAAATACTTTCTTTTCCTCCCAAAGTATCCTAAACCTCCTTGTGTACATTTTCTTTTTGGCACAGTTTGCTTTTTTTCAGTAAAGGCAGCCAAAATTCTTAAGTCTCGGAAGAATCAACATCCTTAAATGCTGTAATTTAGATTCATTTTAACCAGAGATAATTAAAATATTTGCTTTCAGATTACAGTCTTTACATGCTGTTAATTTGGGAATTGGTTTTTTCAACATTCTTATGCAAAACAGAGCTAGATTCCAGCTTTAAATGAAGGTGTGTGCCTGAGCACATGTAGAGGGTTATCACCAGTATTTACATTTATTTTCTGCAGGCCACTTGCTGCAGAACTTCCCAGAAATACCAGGGGAGGTCATCCCAGCTGAGGTGACAATTCTGCACAAGCAGACTGGGCAGTAAATCCCAGGGTTTTGTTTTTTTCCCTAAAAATATAGATGTGAAGTCAGGAGGAGAGGCTTTTTTGCACCCATGGAAATTCTTTTCAGAAACCATAAAAGTAATCAAGATCTTGCATGTTGCAAAACCGGTGTGTAACCATTACAACCAAACAGAAACGCATAATTAATTGAATGCTAATTAAATACAAATCACAGCTTGGAAGGAGTACAAGTTTACAGCAGCTTTTCCGTGTTCTAGGATTACTTAAAAACTCCCCTTCTTCAGTTTGTGGTGGTAAATAGAATATGGGTTTTCCACAGCACAGTTTTAGATTTCATTTAAATTAACGTTTCATAAAATTTAAATGAAAATTCCCTTGCACAAATCTAGTTATGAAGTTTGTGTGCTATTTTTTTTTCTCTTTTCTTGAAAGAATCTCTTGTCTTTCCAAGACCAAGCTCTTGTGAACACATGTCCTTCCATCCACAGTTCTCAGCTTCCCAGAACATGCTGTGGTGGGCCCAGCAAGGGGCCCTGAAGATAATTAAGGGAGTGGAGCGTGTCAGATGAGGAGAGGCTGAGAGAGCTGGGACTGTTCAGCCCCAAAAAGTGAAGGCTCAGGGGGATCTTATCAAGGTATGAATATCTGAGAGGGGAGGTAAAGAAGATGAAGCCAAACTTCGTGGTGTCTGGTAAGGGCAAGAGTCAATGGTCACAAACTGAGATGCAGAAAATTAATCCTATTTAAACATAAGAAGAAACTTTTTCACCTTCAAGCAGCGGAGAGGGTTGCCCAGAGAGGTTGTGGTGTCACTGTTCATGAAGATATTCAAACCACATCTGGACATGGTCCTGAGCAGCCTGTTCCAGCTGTTGCTGCTTGGAGCAGGGGGCTTGGACTCCACGATCTCCTGAGGTGCCTTCCAACCTTAACTTTTCTGTGATTCTGTAAAATAGAGCTATTACTCCCATGTTACACAGAGACACAGGCATTGCTGAATCTGCAAAGCCAATAAGTATTTTTCTGGCTTCCCAAATATAACCATACACCCTGGCCTTGCCCCAGCCTGATGTGGGGATGAAAATCATATTCACACCACCCCAGCCTTGCGGCATGCTTTGTAAAGATGGGAAGGGAGTCCTGGTTGGGAGCCACAACAGCTGGGCTGAGCTGAGCTGTGTGGCTGGGAGCAAGCCCTGAGTCCCTGCAGGCAGGTTTGGATGCAGCCTCAAAGACTGATGGCTCCATTCACAATTCCCACGATAGCGTGGATGACAAATTTAGGGTCCTGCTACATCCCCTGAGATTAGAAATGACAAGCAAGTGAGATTACGTGTTCTCCACAATTGCCAGATCTTGGCAGGCTAGAGACTTAAGGGAGAGAGGTTATCCTTAAGAGAGGCATTTATCACACACTCTGGCCAGCCCTGGGCAAGATACTGTCTTGGAGAAGGTGTCAAAGTCCAGATTTTCCAAAACCTTCACAGCTGGACAAATTAATCTTTTCTCCCCAGTCCTCTGCTTATGTTACAAGAAAAATTCAGGTCATGGGAAGCTTATCAAACAGCTAGAGAGATACAGAATTAGTTTGTTTAAATAGAATTTGTTATTTGGTAGGCTTGAGCACAAGCAAACACGTGAATTTCAGGAAAGTTCAGACTTGCAGCCAAAGACATGAATTGCCATTATTAGGGCATTCACTGAACAGCAGAAGTCGTACTCAAATTAATCAAAACTAATTTAACAATTACAAAACCAGCAGGATGACTTCATTGTCATTTGCCGCTAATGACAAATGTTTATTACAGATAGAGTATTTGTCTTCCCAGCTATTAAAACACCGTTTGCTATTCATAGCTCCTCAAACCTTTCCTGTAAGATGAAGGATCCATCATGTTCATGGAAAATAAGCCAAGCTTGTAGAAGTACAGCACCCCTCCCTATTCTCAATCAATCAAATCTCAGAGAAGAGAGAGAGACTGATGAGAACAACCTACTTTTCTGTGCGTGGCATTCACTGAATGTGAAAAGGGGTTTCAGCAGGACCGAGAAAGTAGCTGTTGTCATGACAGCACTGGGAAGCCCAGGGACTGAAAAGATCTTCATCAGCTCACTGCAGCAATTCTGTGCCAAAGGAACTGTGCTGCCTGTCTGCACGCTGACAACAGAGCCAGGGGAATGCCTGCTTGTCAAACCTCCGTGGTTTTACTCTGCAAACTTCCCCACTCTTGGCCTCTGAAGCTGGAATATCGTTGCAATCTGGCAAAAATGGATCTCTCCTGCCCCCCTCCTCCCCCTCCAATACTCCCCACACCTTCTGTTTCTCTCTCTGCTTTAACAAGGGCAGCACCCAGCCTTCTTGCACTCCCCTTTGCCACAAAAATGCCATGCTGAAGCAGCAGTAACCTGTAAAAAACCTAATTAAATACCAGCACATTCTGCAGTCCAATCCATGCAATGACTGCCACTCCTGTACCCTCAGTGTGAGGGACCAGCGTGTCTGCATGCTCTGGTGTTTGCCTGGCAGCTCTGGAGCAAGAGGCTGAGGATTTCTGTGGTGAGGATTTCTGCTCCTTGGGGTCATACCCTTGAGAAGGCTGGAATGTCACCTGGGCAGCTCTGGCCACTCCAACCCAAGTCAATGGGTTGTCTTTCACCCTGAGTTAGGCAGCCAACTGCCCACTGGAATCACCACAAGCACCAGTTCTGGGAGAACTATGAGACTGTTCCATTCCCAGTGAAGTTTTATGTTATAGAAATGACCAAAAAAATGGTTGCTGCATAGCTGAGATCCTCCTAATGTAGACAAGGAAAGAGAAAATAAGGTCTTTTTGGCTGTGCACATATTGATTGAGTTCTGGTGCTGTTTATTTGAGGCACTGGGAAATGAGAACATTTGGAAAGTTATTGTGCAGCCACTGGTTATCACTGATGGAATGAAAACTGAGATTGAGTGCTTTACACCTGATCTTGCAACAGCCACCTTTATTGCAAACTCAGTGATCAGAGATGTGTGCTCTCAGATGCATTTTACAAGCTTTGTCTGAAACTTTGGCACCTCTGGTATTGTTTGCAAAATTCTCATTGACCTCAGTGGGGCCAGACTGTCAAACTCAGCCTGAGAGTTGAGGAACTGAGGAGTTTTGAGGAACTCACAGCAAATCCTGATATTATTGATGGCTAGGAGGTGGGGACTTGGCCCCTACTGCACAGGAGAGTTGTACTGTGACATCATTCAGAATTTCAATAGTTCAGAGGTCCACTCTCTCAGGAAGCCCGGAATACGTGGCAGAACTGGGAGATGCAGATCCTAAATCAGCTCAATGCCCCAGTGAGGTGCCCTATGGATTCTCTGCATGTCTTCTCACAGGCAAAGCAGCGATTCCCCTCTCCTGAACTCCATTCCCAGCCCAGTTGCTCCCAGATTCTCCAAACCACTGAGTGGGCAAAGCACTTTAGCATGTTGTTATGCAGCAATTTAAGCATAGTTAGGGTATGCATAAGAGAGTCTCTTTCCCAGGACTGCTCTGAGGTGTAGCTGTTTGTCTTTGAAGCCTTCTAGAGAAAGCTGCTGTTAAACCCACACATGGAGTGTTCTCAACAGGGACGGGCCTGACTTTTAATGACATCATGCTTTTGAGTCTAGTCATTCTTTAAAAACTGCTTTTTTTTTTCAGTCAAGGTGAACATGATGTGCTTGATGATTTTTGCCTAGAGACACATGCAAACTGTAATCAGGAAACAAATACTACCCAGTATTTTTCTAGGCAGATCAGTGCCCCAAAACAAGCTCATATAATACTGAACTTATAGCAGGAAAAGGGGCACTATATATTCTATATATTCTATATATTCTATATATTCTATACATTCTATATATTCTATATAATCTATATATTCTATATATCCTAGAGGCCTACTGTCAGCAGCAGTTTGGCTTTATATTGCATTTAACTGGATAATTGATCAGAACCCTCACCTTTGCAGCTGAATTTCTGTCTGCATTTGGCATTTGTTTCATCTTGGTGAAAAGTGGATTTGGCTGTTTAAAGCCTGCAAAATATAGGAAACTTTTTAGAGCAAGGTGAAAAAGAGCTGATTTTAAATGTAGTGAATCTTACAGTCCATGGCTACATGTCTTCACATAAAACTGGGGACTCTTAAATTGTGGAAACTATTTGATTTAGGTTGTGCCCGTGCATAAGAGGTACAACAAAGAGGGATGTGTTATAGAAGAGTAACTCAGGCACTGAAAGCATTAAGGTATCAGCTCTGTAGAGAGCAATGACCTACTTCTGCCTTGTTTCTTCCAAGGAAAATCCTTTGGCACCACTTCAGGCCATGGTTTCTGTTCTCCCTGCTATCTTGAGGACCTGATCTTACACAAAAGTGCCTCAGACACGTTCACATCCCAGTTTCTCAAGCCTGAGTTTCATGTAGAGAGGAAGCAAAGCAGCCAATTTAAATGGGACTTTACAGAAAAAAAACCCCAAATATTCTCCTCACCATCCTCAATAAAACATAAATTAAATGCTGGGCCAATGTCTGTGAACCACTTGTCTTTCAGATTTTTTTATAATCATATTTTGGAAGTCTTTTGCTTATTAATACAGTCAGATTTTGGGACTTTCCTACATTGCAGTGAGTGATCTCAGTCCACCACCTGCACTGTACTGTGGTAGCTCCTTCTGGCACATTGCATGCATATTCATTTCCAGTACATGCAGCATTTTATCAGCTTATGTTCTACACTAAAACCTCAACAACTCAGTTTATATCATGCTTAACAAAGTATGACAAAATAAATGCTAGTTTAAAAGCCATATAAATATTGAAGCACGAAGCGTTTGAAAGTTACTCCCCTCCTCCCTTATCTAATTATACTATTAATAAGCAACATCCAGAATTTCATCTGAGACACAGGAACCACAAGAGATCAGATTCTCACACAAATCCGCTCCCGTATCATGATGTTTGCAGTGTGAGTGTGTTTAACTTTAAATCATGCAATCTGTGCACCTGAAACCAAAAGGGCTGTTCCCATCTGGGCTCAGATCTGCTGCATCAACACAAATCCTGTTGCCCTGCTTATGTGCAACTGCAGGTTAGGCCAAGAACGCATTTTCTCTGTTTTGCAGCAATTTGTCTTGTAGTTCCAGTGCAATATGATTGTCCCCTTTTTAATTGTTGCTGTGCACCATTAAGCAGCAATATCACGATACTTAAAAGTCACTTTGTCTTTCCATTTGGTGAAGCAACTCCATTTTATGGGCAAAGGAAGGCTCTGAGATGTGGCTGCAACCTTGCAAAGAGACCTGTTTATGCAAAGTCCTATCGAGAACTTCTTTCATTTAGGTTAAAGGATCAAGTCCTTAACATTTGAAAATACACAATAAACACACAACACTGCATCATTGAGTAGGAAGGTTAATAAAAATACAGCCTGGCATTAACATTAAAAAGGCTCTAAATTTTTTCTTCACCGGTAATTAGTTCACACAATGAAATAATCTCCTTTCTTATCCTGGAAACACATGCATAAAACAGCTCCGATAACATCATTTACATACAGGCTGCTGCATCCGCATGTTAATGTCTGGCAGTGAAAAGTTCAGACAAGTTTGTAATCCCCGATTTCCTGCGCGTGCTCAGCACCCAGATTCCCAGAAGGAAGAGAGAGGGATCCTGAATATTACTGAGATGACAGCTCAGCTGCAGCCCGCCGCATCTGGGCAGCTCGCACAGAGTTTCTCAGACCACGGGGTCTTCGACAGCCCTGGACATTTTTTGTTTTAAAACTCATCTTGGTATTTGCTTCTTTTGTCAGCCACTCCTGGCCGTGGCCATCACCCTGAGCCTATTGTGCTGCCGCCGCTGGCTTTGTCCGCCTTGCTCCATCGCGTGGTATTGGGAGCAATCTGCATTCCCATTTAAAGCACTATCATGTCACCCATCAGCGATCGCTCGCTTTCATCCCCTAAAACTCGCACACAATGGCAACCACGCCGTGAGGACAAAGGGCCGGGCAGGGAGGGAGAAGGAGGGAAGCTGCAGGGGGAAGCAGCAGCAGCAGCAGCAGCTGCAGCCGGGCTAACTTTGTTCTCCCGCCTCCTTCTGGGTGAGCACTTGAACTTGGAGCGATAACATCCGTGCCCTTCGTCTCCTGCTTCCCCATTAACGCAGCTTATCTGCCCAGGGCAGGCACTGGGAGGATTCTGGCTGCTTGTGCACCAAGGCCAACAGGTAACAGCAGTGTTTTTCCAGCCCAAGGCAGCGAGTCCGCGCCCACCGCCAGCTGCAGGAGGAAGGGAGCGCTGCGGGGCTGGGGGAGGGAAAGGCTCCTCTGCCAGGAATTCTGAGCGCCAGCAGCGCTTTCCAAAACACGAATCCAGCTTGCTGGGCATCCTTAAAATGTACAGCTCCTCAGCAGTTGTCGGAGGAGGCCGTCCATTCGACTGAACAGAAATCCCGTTTGCTGCGTTCAAAGATGCAGTCACGGCACCCAAGGGTTGGGGAATTGCTTGGAGAATGTGCAGGGCTAAAGCTGTAACTGGGATTCACTCCCGAACACTCATCCTCTTAACAGTTTGGAGCCATCAGCTGTAGCGATCTTACACTTCACACACCGCCTATGATCGACTGCCTGAAAATGCTGTAAAAGTTCGGGATTCTGCTCACAGGTTGAAAGAACTGCAGTGCTCCAGCCTGGACCCAGGGGAGGATGGACGGGAATCCGAGCGGAGCACTCCTGTGAAACAGGCACGGCTCAGAGCAAGGCTGGAGAGTCCCACCTTTCACAAACATGGCCCAGCTGTGCTCCTTGGGGTCCACGGGATTTTAATGAGGCAAAACCCATCAAAATGTCATGACCTCTGTTCTTCCTTGTCCTAAAATCTGGATGATGGAAATGAAGCGGAGCTTAGCTGGGTTATATTTAGCTGATCCCACAGAATGGAATAGCTTTAAGATCATGAAACAAAAATTTTAAAATAAAAAGCTGTGAGGTCAGAGTAGTTATCCCCCCAATCAGCTTATGTAAAAAAGTGTGGTTTTCCCAATATTGTAGCCCCTGAGTATGAACCAATTTCTCTTCACTAAGGCAATCTCCTGAATGGCTGAGGCTGGTTCATTAATTTGTAGCTGCTACCTTGTAAATAGTGATCAGGATTTCACACATTATCCAAGCACTTTGTCCTTATTAAAAATATTTATTTGCAGGCACAATCTACTAGAAACAGTAGTTACAAAATATTATGGGTCTGTTGGCACAGGCTAAAAAAACAGCCAGGAATGTTATTCAAAGGTGATTTTGGTTTCCAGGCAATTTCCCTGCTCACAAAATGACACCTTCAGCTAGGCCTGACTCCTACAAGCCGGCTTCTGTGCACTACCAGCCCTTCTATGTGTAAACTCAGACATTCTCCAGGCAGCCAAAAACCAAACACAAAACAGCAGCAGTCACCAGCATCAGAAAACATTCATCAGAAAGTTCAGCTGTCTTATTTCCCCTGACCATTTCAGTTATAAAAAAAGCAAACCCAACAGCCATTAACAGCTGCTTCCTAGTCTGGGGGATGAGCACAGTAAAAAAAATAAATTAAAAAAAAAAGTCATTCCTCTTTAAAGCTAAAACATGTGAAACAGCCTCCATGTTCTTGCTGACTTGGGAATTTACCAAGAAGAAAGTTGCACAGTATGAAGCACTCAACTACATGTGTAATCAGTGTCAAGGCTCACCAGAAATTCATATTGTGAACAGGTGATTTATGAGTTGAGTTGCTGAATCTTGCATCCTTTTTCCCTCCTCAATTGCTTTGAATGTATTGTCAATTAATGACCATTTTCTCAAATAAATTCTTACGTATTTGTATGTACCTACTAATTATTTTATTTTCAATAACGTGACTATTACCTAGAATTTTTTTTTTTTCTGAATAGAATCCATTGCTGGAAATAAAGGAGATTCACATGTGAGTTAGTTGGAAATGTTGGGTGTCTCTCATATGTGCCTTGACTCAATCTTTCAGGATAAGCACCTGCAGATTTTCACCACTCCAAGCAAGAAACTGCCTGGACTCAGCTGCTCATGCAGGGACAGACAGCTGGGGTGTGGGTAAGGCATTTTTCCCCATGTAAGGAATGCAGAGTATTTTACACACTGGGCTGTAATGGGTGTAAAGATGCACAAGAGAGTCCAGGACAGAACCAGTCACTTCACTGTGACACAGCAAAATGACAAGGTGACAGGAGATGAGGGTGAGGTATTTTCCTGAAAGTTGTCATTGACCAGACCTCGAGGCTGTAAGTAAATCTTGCTTGTTCTACATAGAACATTAAACATGCAGAATCTGCTTTTTTATCCTTTTTTTAAACAGTACTCATTTTACCTTCAAAAGAGCAAGGGGGTGTTTCCGTTTTTAGTCTGAAATAACTTTGAAGTATTCCTGTTCTGTAGAACGGGGGATCTGGATAGAATTTGACAAAAAGAAAAAATTAATTCCTTATTTTCATTTTGGTTTCAGTAATAAAGAAGTTAATGATCCCACATCTGGTTTCGTCCAGATACACTCTACAGCAGTCCACTGAACACAGCACTGTTTGCTTATAGCTTTACTTTTATCCCAAGCAGAACCTAATCCAGCCTAAAGAAGTGCTCTTAAACACATCCTAGCCAGACTGCCACATGAGGCAATTAGCAACCTCTGTGCTGATGTCACTTACCCAGAGCTGCAATTAAGAGTTGCTTGCAGTTTCACCACAGCAGCCAGATAATATTTAGACAGACCTTAAAAACATTTTCTTTGGCATACCACAGAATGAAGAAACACCACAAAAAAAACCCCTCAAAAAACCTAAACCGTCATTCCACAAGTAACATTTGAATGCTGCCACATCTGGAACAGCTGGGTAACAAGTTGTGCGTGTCAAGTTCAGAAGGCAGCTGCTTTTAGCCTTCATTTTGGGTCAGGCATTTGTTTGCAGCCACCAGTATATTCCATTTTATTCCGCAGCAGCTTCTTCAGTGTTCCCATATGGACAAGCCAAGCAGCTCCTAGGATATACCAGCAAGCATATATAATGTTCTTTAGAAGAAATGAAGGCCAGATGTTGCTTTATCTCCACGTGCATCCTTAGAAAAGTTAGATTAAGTTGTTTCAGATTTATTATTAATGCCAGGTACAGGCAATTTGTTTATCGGCCGTTTAAATGTCAGCTTTCTGAAGGACAAAATATAACATTTTAACTTAGGGTTCCAACTGAAATAAGATTAAACTACCCTAGAATAACTTCAGAAAATAATTACAGTACAATCCAGGATCACAGGGACAAAATAGTATTGTGTAGAAAAGACATGATGTGCCATTTCTGAGATCTGAATGAGCACTACTTATGGTTTATGAGAAAAGGAAAAATAAAACCCATCCACCTTATCTTTAAAATAGAATGAAAAGTTTGAGGCAAGACTTACCCAACAGCACCACTCATTAATGGTTTTCTATTCTGCTGCTTTGCTCAAGCAGGATACAACTTAAGCCCCAGTCTAAGTCCTAGAGAATTTAATAAATCTATTACTGACAGTGTAATTCATTAATGTTTTTCATGTATGCACTCTGGTACATCTGGATCCAACAGGGTGGATAAGAATTCTGTCACACACTGTCCAATTCACGTGATTTAGATAGAAATGTGCATATTTTTTTTCTGATTTCCTGAAAATAGAACCCTATTGGATTCATTTTATGACACCTATTTCTGAGGAAATGTGAACTGAAGAACTACTTTTTCCACCTCAGTAAAAACATAAACAAGGTTTGGGTTCCAGCTGCCTGGTGAGGTCTTTGCCTTTGAGCCAGTCCACAACATACAAAAACTGCCAAGACACCAACTGTAACTTTTTGAATAATATCACTTTATTAAGGGACTTAAAAGAATCACATTCTCTAGTAGCCTTGGAACAATGCAAATGGTGAACAAAAGACAAAAATAGATGTAATTGGTTCTGAAAAGCATGAACATCTGTAGAGAATGTGTTGCATTATTCCTAAGGACTCTTGCTTTTGAAAAAAAAGCACGTTCCATATATACAAGTGTCAGTGCAATAGCCAATAAAGCAGTCAGAAATATAAAAATATCCTAGATACAAACTCAAAATAGATGTTTGAAGGCTGACCATTATCAGTATTCTGATATTTCTGTATCTCAGGAGATACTGGGATGAGTCATTCTGATGAGGTAAGAAACAGCAGATGCTCTGTGATAACACAAAGCCATACATTTATTATTCTTTTTTCCATAAGACAAAAAAATAGAGCACCCAATGAAACTCCAAGTCTTTGCAGCAAGTGTCCACAGAAGTGAAATTCTAGTCTGTGATCATTACTACATTCCTGCATCATTCACCTTTGCTGTCTTTGCCAACAGCTCCTTCAGCAAAACTTGCTCATTCTCCCCCCTTGCCCAGCTCCACCATAAACTGCAGAGATACCAAACCAGCAACTGCTTTAGACACAGACAACTCTAGAAATGTCCAAAAATCACTTAGTCATTCTTTCCTTTATTGGTTGCAATTCTTTTCTTGGCAGCAATGGCAGAAAGATATTGCAAAGCCTGACAGCAAACAGCTCTCTCTAGAAGGGTTAGGGAGAGAACAGGGTGTGTCCTGTTTGCTTCGCCTCAGGTGCTCCAGTGATGCCACTGAACTTGAGTCTTGGCTGGTTGAGCAATAAAAACCACATTCCTCTTCTTTGCTCTGTCCTTTGGATGGAAGGATCTGCACTAATCTGGGGCTGCTGTTCCAGAAAAAGAGGGCGATGTGGTAACTTTTCAGCTGGATGCTGTCTGCCTGCATCATCATTCATCTTTCCTGCAGCCACCTCATTCATTGTGACCCTCCAGGCTCTGCTGCTGAATTCTGATCCCCGTTTGTTCACTTTTCAGGGAAAATGGCAGAACAACAGGCAGCCAGACAATACACCCTGTGTCTTTGTGGCAAAGAGCACCAGGAAGAACTGGCAGCGGTGCTGGGAGTGCCAGAAGAATCCAACAAACACAAACTCCTACTTGGGGAAGTCATTTCAAACTGTGTGACAGTATCAGGCACTCCTCTGTGGAAAAGCACAATGAATTACATAGTCTCTAAAACAGCAATATCATCTTGATCAGGATATGATTTGTATGATAAAAAAAGCACAACAGGAGCTGGCAGCTGCCTTCCTGTGAAACTTGCCTTACCACTTATGGCACACACATGCACTGAAGCACAGGGCAGCAGTTGCCTGAACCTGCAGAAGATTCCTTAGCTTTACATCCTAGATTCAAAAGCTTCCCCTGACATATTTTTATTTCTCACCATTCTTTTCTAAACCTCTTTTGTCTCAGGCAAATTCAGGCAGCTGTGTGAGACGGAAGAGCAAAGCTGGGAACATCTGTAGTGTGACAACACTTGACAGATGATTTCAGGTTTTCTTTGAGTTTCTGGAAGATGCTATGCAGATGCCAAAGCCTCCAGGAATCATCACACTTCTCTCCTTAACCCCGCTGAACTTGGCAATCAGAGTTTGCAAATATTGAATTACTGCTCACCACACCCCACTAAGACAGGCTATTACCTCCCGTGTAAACAGGCAGGGAATGGAGGCTCAGAATGACTAAGTGATTATTCCAGTATCACCCCACAAGTCTGGGAGAGCCGGGAGCTGAACCTGTATTTCTTGCATCTCAGTCTCAGGTTGTCTGTTTTGTTCTGTGTTGCAGCCTTAATTCTTTCCTGAAGAGGAAGACTGGGATCTCTTAAGAGTCTGTCACTGCTACTCTGGTTGACAGGTGATGGTGCCAGTGGGATAGGAATTGTTGCATCCCCCACATCAAAAGGTGGAACACAGTGTGACATCTGTTTGCTGGAAGAAATACTAACCATACAAGTCCTTAAGAACATCAACATTTATTTAATATGATATAAAAGAAATGGGATATGAACATTTGTATTTGAACAATAATAAGTGGCTTCTTATACTTACAGTGTATGTGCTCATTGTATAATATATACACAATGAACATAATTACATTTGTACACAAACTAAGTACTGGATTGAAAACCTGCTTATTGCTGTACACACCCTAACCCTATGAAGGAAAAGCCCAGTACCTCAAAATACCTACACTCCATTTTAGTCAAGAAAAAGTAACCACTAACATTAATGTCTATGTCGACAGAAGTGTGGCAGTAACTGCTGACATTGCAACCTGACCAAGAAATCGTTACAGCAGAAACAGGACATCTTTTACTAAGCAATAATAAAAATGGCACATTTTAAATATATCTATATGTATATATATATAAAAATTTTACAAATAAATTGTTAAAACAATAAATCGTCATGTTTAAAAAGTGTAAAACAAAGTTTAGTGGTGATATGTAAAATTAACGAGTTATGCATCTAAAAGAAGCCAAAAAAGTAAACTTATGTGATCCATCATTAAAAGAACATTAAATTCTGAAGAATAGCAAATAAAGTTCTGACTGTAGGCTGCACATTAAAAAGAGCCTTTATTTTATGTGCACAGAAATCGTAGCAGCAAGCTGGTATCAGGAGAACAATCTGAAGGTTGTTGAGTGTACACGTGGGCCATTTAAAGCTCTCTTGGAATAAACATTTTCCAGGAAGTGATAAAACGATGCTCTGTGGCCAAAAGCATCAGAACTATGAATTTCATAGATTTAAAATATACTGTACAATATCTTCTCTTATTTTCATAGGTCAGGTCCATACATCTCAGGCATGAATTGTTTCAACAGAAGCCGTTAGTGCTGAAAGACAGACACAGATTAAGTTACTCCATTTCAGCAACAGAATATTGGCTAAAGAACTCAGGGGATTAAACACAGCAAAGAATTCCTGACCTCATCCTAGCAATGTAGGTGTAGAACATATTAAAGTATCTTGGTTATTTCCAAAATCTGTTTTCCTGATGAACAATACTGCTGTCAAGGCATTGAGAGAAAGAAGCAAAACCAAGATTTGTTTTCAAATTTACACCACTTGGAATGAAAGTCTGTTTACTCTGAGAGTTTATCCTGTTACACATGGTCACCTCCAAATGCTCCTCACCTAAAACCAGTAATAATAGCAAAGATCCTAACTAGTCTTAGAAATGCCAGGCACATTTTGGAGAGGGATGCAGAATTATTGAGCTGCTACACTGCACTGGCAGTGTAGTTCAAGTGCTCCACCCAGAGCTTTTGCTGTATTTTGGTAATTGCTGCAAGGACTTCTATAAATAGCTTTTAACAGTTCATTGGTAAAGACGTTCCTGAGCTTTGAATTCAGGTGCTGTATAAAATTCCATTATCCCCCCTATTACTCAGTGAAAATGCAGTGCATAAGATCTGACAGTGTTAGTGCTACACACAGAGATTTGTCTGCAAAATGAGGGCTGTGTGACAAAAAAGGAGCCTTGTGTGAAGGGGTTTGTCCTTAGTCCTGCCACCAATATCCTGTGCCACCAATTTCCTATGGCAAATTCCCCTGGCTTTGTGCCAAGAGTATCATTTTCCTAATTGACTGCAAAAGCCAAATATAGGTATTACCTCTTCCTTCCCTGAAATCTACTATACATTTTCCAGATGCTGCCTGAAAAATTTGGTTGCATATGACCAGGGCTGATCCCACAGCTTGGAAGTTCCTTTTGCCACGTAAGACTTCTTGAAAATGAGGGATGCTGAACTCCTGTACATTAAAAGATGTGCCAAAATCTCTTGGCAAAGCACTGGAATACTGGAAGCACAGCCCCAGAAGGTGAAGGGCAGTAATTACTGCAGGCAAGCACTGTGCTCCATCCACCTGCTCTGTATGCTGAACCCAGCTCATGGCATGAGGCTGTTTTGGAACTCCAAGGAAACAATCAACAGAGGCATCAAATGCAGCAATGTGGAATGCAGATGCACAGAGTTCAGAGCTTTTCCTGACTCAATCCAAACACTGAACAGCCACAACTGTGTCTGGATGTGCCTGAAGTTCAGGAATCCTCTCCCCATCAGATGAGCCATGTGCAAGCAGAGCATCAGACTGACAAGTGCCATCCCAGATGGAACATTCTGTCATGAACAATTAATGCCTCTTGAGAGGCTTTAGAGGGCACAATTGTCCTGAACACAGAAATGCTTCACCTGCAGCACTGGCTGGGGGGAAACACCTCACCAAGGGGGGCCAAGCCTTTTCCTATTTATTTCTATTTTATTTAGCATGAATCCTAAAGAAAATGAACTTGATGATCTGATCATCTGAGCTGAAAGCAGCTCAGTGCAATTGGTGATAGATTTCTGGTTGCTCCCCCCTTCCTGACAGGTGCCCTGAGCCTGTGGACAGGATCCAGCAGTGCAGCTTCACTTTCATTACTGACCCAAAACTCAGCTGATGGGGGAATGTTTGCCCTGTTTAAAAAGGAGATACATGATAAATGAATGTATATTTACACAGTGAACCTGAAAAGCACTAACACAAATCAGTATTTCCAGAAGGAAAGTCTCACTAATTTTTAAAAATAGTTCTGTAATAAAAATTTTGAATAAAAGTACAAAATTTCAAGCTAAATCTGTATGGGGCAGAGCACACTCATCAGGAAGGCAGGAGCAGTGTCAGGACTGAATGTGAAGATGGCATTTTCCTTTTTCTCATAAGGAGAAACTATTTTAATAATTTTCCTTTTTTTTTTAAGGAGTATAAATAATTTCTTGCCCTTAGTTCATATAAGAAATGTCTCTGTGATGACTAATAAGTCTAATTTTGCTAACATGAAACCTTGGCAATTGAGACTGGGACAGTAAATTAAAAAAAAAATGCATTTTCAGATCTCTGCATGCTAAATGACTGAGAGTGTCTCAATTTTAAATTGTTCTTGATTTTAAAGCTTTCTTAAGTTACATTAGCTATGGCATTTAACACTGCCAATGGAACAAAGCTCATTCTTTTAGCAGAAAGCTTATTTAAACAGACGCTTCCTGACAACAAAGAAATGTGGATTGATTTAAATGCTGGTTAAGTGCTGAAGCATTCACACTGACATCCTACTAATTTTGTTAAACACTTGCCTAAACAAACACATACTTTATAATTCCACTGCCATTTAAGAAGTGGGCAACACCACAGGTAGGATCACGTTAATCTAGCCTAACTCATGCTTTCTAACTTGATTCCTAGAAGTATGACAGGGAAGAGCAGCTGTGTAGGGCTTTCTCTGCAGAAAAAAACAAAAAAAAGTTTTATAATTGTTGTTTCTACATCTTAAGCCATAAATTCTTCAGGCCATTAGCCCATTCCCTCCTGTGCATCTTTAAGTCTGAGCTCTGGTTGCCCATTTTGCCCCTGACTGAAGCATCAAGACTCATTTGCACCTGTGCAGTGATGCTCGTGCCTTAACTCCCTGTTTTGTACCAGCTCTGTGTAATTCCATGCCTTATTACCCTGCCAGCTGAGGAGAACATGCTTGATAAACCAATTAGCCCTCTCTCTTTGTAGCTGGGTAGAGAATGCACTCCTTGCAAGCAAATCAATACAGGAATTTGTTTGTTTTCTGGCTGATTTATATTCAGCACTGCAGGTAACTCTGCCTCGCTACGGATGTTTCTCACAAGAGTACCAGCACACAAATACCTGGAAGAACATTAGGGATGTTAGGAGAGGTGGGAAAATCAAGAACGTACTTGTCTGGAACTATACACACATGAAATGTGATCCTTCTGTGAGCTGTGTCTGTGTGGATGGAGCTGGTGACAGGGACGATTCTGGTGAGGAAGGCAAGCTTTTCACTGTGAGCGAGCAAAAAAATAAATGAGAACACAAGTTACAGAAGCCATAATAAAGAGAAGCTTGAAAATCACCATTTCAAGCCACAGCAAACATAAGCAGAAACAAATGAAAGCCACACAAGTAAAGACTTAAAGTCTGATCAGCACAAAAAGCACAGCTTCAAGGGAGAGCACAGCTGATCTTTGATCAGGTTTAGAATAACTAGTAGAACAGCAAACACATGAATGCTGATGTTTTATGTTGCCAAGAAAGAGAGGGGGAAAAGAAGTAAAATGTAAGTAGTTGGGACAGGCCCAGACCCACCTTCAGATCCCAGCTTAGATTATCTGAGCTTTTTCATTCTGCTGAGCAGTACAAAATGTACATACAAGTCCTGGTTTTGATTATGAAGGCACAGAAAGGATTGCTGACTGCACTACAAAGGTCTAGATCACCTTTTATATCCATAAGTTGAACCATTTGGCTTACTTAACCATTCCCATCAGCAAACATCCCAATAATGGTTTGAATTCGATCTTCTCCCTTCCTCTACTCATTCCCCTCTTTTTTGCCTTCTCTGCATCCAGTTTTGCTTTATTCCACTCCTCTCTTCTTGCAAAATAAATCACCACCAGTCATTGTACCAGTCAGGAAGTGTTTTTTGTTTTCTTCATCTTTCTTACTCCTCAAAACATGACAAAACTGAGGCCTTTTACTTTCTAGTTTAAAATACTGGAAACTCTCAGTGATTCCACAATCTTGGGTACATCTAAGGCCACTCAGCAGCAGGGAGTAATGGTAAAAAATATACATATATATATCCAGGATTGAGATGAAAAAGGAAGGATTTGCTCCAACCAACAACTACAGCATGACTCAAACTCTGGCAACGGTTATTTAAATCCCTGAATTAGCAGCTATAAAAGCTATATTAAAACCTCAGAAAAATGGAATTTCTGTAGCTGTAATTGAAGGCATCAGTCCACTGGGAAACTATTTTTCTCTACGTTATAAAACTACACATGCAGACTAGCTCAGCACTCTCTGTTCACAAGGGTTTCAGAGCATTGAAAGACACCATCAAAATGAAATAAACTTTTACATATGTACTGGAACAATTGTGCTTCAGTCCAACTCTTTCCCATACCTGCTGCTGCTTGATTTCCTTTTGAAGACTGGGCTGCTAATTCAAATGAAGACACAATCCCTTCCTGTTCTTGAACACTAAGTATTTCACTTTCTTCTGAGCTGGTTTTGGGTTTGTGGTTTGCAACTGTGGTCACACTCTGCAAGCTGCTTAAAAAAAGCACAGCATTTAGAACTTACTCTAACTTAATCTCAGGTGTTAACCACTAAGTAAAGGAGCTGTAATTTAATTTTCTCCTGCTAATAGAAAAAAGTTGCAACTTGCAAGTCCCGGTGGCATGAATTAAGCAGGCATTTTGAACCCTTTCTACTTTGTGTAGTAACACTTTTACAGAGGCACCTGGAATTTAATTCCTCTGCTTTATGCACTCCTGCAGTTTCCTACTGCTGAAGGGTCCTGGGACAAAGTTATGACCCAATGTGAGAACTCACTCAGGACCTGCAGTGCAACTTACATTGAACTTAGAAATCCTGAGAGAGAAATATCCAAGATACAATATCCCTCTAACTCTGCAGTGCTGCAAAGCAGTGAGGTAAAAATTAAAGCAGGAGATGTAGAATAACATGTTTAGTTTGCTCCTAAATATCAGCAATAAAGAGCATGCTATGGAAGCACGGGCTGAAGTGCTCACAATAAATTGATACAAAGCTTGAACTGGTATTATTAAACACATTTTGGAGGCCAAAACAAGGATTATGAATGCTTTCTGTTTATAACTGGGACAACCCTTGAAAATAAACATTGCTTCACCCACCAACTCATCACCTCTGACTGAACCCCTGCAGCAGTTAAGCCTCTCACTAGATTTCCCTATATGTAAACCACTCAAAACAATATAAATAAACCTTTTCAGTATTTATAGCAGTTGCTTGGTCCATTCAGCTAATAAATACAACATGCAAGTTTAAAATAGCCTCTGAACATCTTGTTTGATTTTTACCTTATATCACCATCATGTGTTTCTTCCAATTTATTTTTCTTTTCTGCTTTCTCTTCATTACTCACTTCTTTTGAGTCAGATACAACATGTGCATCTGATAAAAGATCATCAGTTTTTGACAGCTATAAAAGAATTGAAATCATGAAACAAAAAGCTGTAACACACACTAAGTGGCAGATAAGAAATACAGTACCAGGAAACAGTTTTATTAACAGACAAATTTTGCCATCATGTATACTTAGTAACTCAGAATTACGTAACTTCAGAAATTTTTATCAATACCATGCAGGTTAATAGAGTTATCCTAAAACTTATACCAGAGGCCATGGATAGGGCTTGACTTAATAACTTCCAGAACTGATCTGAACTCTTTGATTGCAGCCTGCCTCTGTTTTTTTAAGCTATCCCTCTCTTCATGATGCCAACAGAGATTCCAGATACTGAAATATTTTGTTGATAAGACTGAATGCTGCTCTTAAAGGTCTGATTACATATCAACAATTTGAGTGTATTTTACCTAATTTTCCTTTTGAAATATTTGTATATTTAACAAAACAACAGTCTGTCAACAAGGAAGTGTTTCTAATGGATAACAATGTAAATTAGTTCTTTGATTTTATACCATTCTCCATCAGATACATATTTAAAAAACGAAATATAAAATAGGAAAACAAAAGGAAAAATGAGTGAGGAAAAGGAAAAGTAAATCATGATTAACTGAGGAATACGGATATGGAAGAAGAAAAAAATGCTACACAATACTTTAAGAAAATATTAAACTATAAGGAGGATATGATTATGTAGAAGCAACTCTAGTAATCCATTCTTCACAGTCTGGTTCTGCTGAGTGTTAAGGGCACTTCAGTACCAGAAACACCAAGGTAATTCCCTGCCAGGCAAGTTTCAAACTATTTCAAGGCAGAAATCCAAGCAGTGATAAATATCTGAAAGTACAGGTACTGCCTACTCCCATGTATAATTTGTTGTGCCAGTTTTATTCTGCTTTCTATAAACTATTTAATGCACTATAAGCAACCAAACAAAAATTCAGGGACATTAAATGGCTGTCAAAAATTACCCTGGGGTAGCCTAAGCAATGAATATGTCAATGATTCTTATTTAAAGACCAGATACAAGAAATTTCAATGTCTCAGCTATAGAAAGAGCTGATAAAATTTTGTGATTCTCTATAGAATATTGAATATCCAACAAGAAGTATTTATTTTCCAAGCAAAAGGAACTGGCTCGTTTTCCCATATTCTGGTGTGTGTGTGTCAAAATACTTTTTTACTGCAAATACTTTTAATAAGGAATAGTTCTGTACCTCTTTAGTAAAACTTGAATTATGTTCTTGTTCTCCATCATTTTTTAGTTGTGCTATTTCTTCTGCAGCACTCCCATTATTTTGTTTCATATTATTTTCTCTGCTGGTGCTCTCTAACTCCTTCATGTTGCTGGATACTGTGTCATCCTTTTTCCGATTCTGTGGAACAAAATTGGGACAGTAACAAATTGTTACAAAAGTTATCACAGCCTCAGCTCTGAGCCCTGTGCCATCCTCTGGCTGTGATTAAAAAAAATACCTGAAGAAACCTTGAGCATACATTGCAATAAGGAAAATGGAAATTGTTAAGGAGTCAGAATTTTCTCATTTTTGTACCTTTCCAAACAGTTCAGCCTGTCTAACATTTCTTTGTCTGTAAGATTATTGTACTTCCTGCCCTCCCCTGCCTCTCCAGCATTTCAATGTCACCCTTATCTTCTGAAATTTCATTCATATTTAGCTCAGTCACACACCAGCTTAGCTGCATTCGTACTTGCATTCATAAGCACTGCTCTTTTTATAAAATAGCTTTTTATGGTTTAAGGAAAAAAAATCGATAAAAATCTGCTTTCAGCACAAAATTCACAGAGCACCTGCATGCACTTCCTCCAATTACCTTGGGTATCCTCCAAGCCTATGGTGTGAACTGATTTAATAGAGGACAACACAGGTTCTGATAATGGCAGAGGATATTAATTATTTCTTAAAAAATCCATTGCACAGGGAATAAGTTGATATAAAAATTTTGAGGAAGGATGGGTAGAGGTGACTTGAGATTGTGAACTGTGAACATGATATTGGCAGAGCAGCAAAACCAACCCAAAGGGAGGCTCATCTAAGAACTGGGGCTGAGAAAAATAGGAGCCATGGAAGCAGTAAATCTCCAGGCTGAGTTCCTGTGATCTAACACATGCACTCTATTAAGAGGAAATTCCATGTGAGTCAGTTCATAAATCAGTGTCTTTGCTCTCTTAAATTAATGTATGCACCCCTTATCATACGCTTGTCCCAACAACAATTGTGAAGCAACTTCCTTTTGTATTATGGTAATCACTTCAAAATTACACAGCAGGCCATTTATAAAATCCTTTTCCCCCGTCCAATTCTTAAATAACCAAACCACAGTCGAAAAGACTTCCAGCAGTTAATGCCACTGCACCATTTTTCTAAAAATCAATAGACATTGAAACTATGCTTTTAGAAATAAGAGCTATTACTCAGCATAATACCTCACCCCAGGGCTTTTAGCCAAAGAGCATTCTGGAAGAATTAGAGTTCTGAGAGAAAAAGTGACTTTGTAATGTGGTCTATTAGCTAAATACTCGATTCAGAGATCTTCTCACTTCCTCTGTAAATTTATCATCCACAGAGCCCTGATTTCACAGAGAAGACTGAGGAAGATGAGAAAATTAATAGAATTATTGTGAGCTCTGGCACTGGACTTCAGCTTCCTCACCTTGAGGTATGGAATGACACCACAGGGAAGAGGCAAAGCTTAAACACCTCTGCAAGAACTACAGAAAGGAACATCTGCAAAGCTTTGCTTTGCACGACCTCTGCTCGAGAGAGGCAACGTTAATCACAGAAATATTTCTAGGAACTCCCTTCATATTTAGCATTCCTGATGTCAGCCCAAATGCAGATGCTCTACTGCAAAGGCAAAGCTGGAATTCAGAGTCTTCTGGGGATGCAAAGCTCTTGAAGAAGAAGTAATTTTTGTATAGCTCTGTAGCAGCTTATCATGCTGAGAGAGGAAAAAACAACCCAAAATGCAAACCTAAAACATCTTTGGAAATACCTGATTTCCTGACACTGCAATATATTTAATCTACTTTTGGAAAATCAGATGTTTAAATGCCTACAAAACAAAATAGGAAGGCATTTTCATTGCAGTGGAAATGCAAATAATTATAAAAGAAAGTCAGCAAACAGTGTGGTCTGAAGATAAAAGTATTCCAGAAGATTAAAAACCCAAACAAACCAAAACCAACCCAAATCAACTCCATTAAGCTACTGGAAAAGAAAGTAATTCTTGGTATTTAGAAAGGCTGCCTAATATCTGCTATCCCCTATCAGGGTCTGGTTCAGGTTTTTGGGTTTTGTTTGTTTGTTTGGGGTTTTTTTAGATATATATTGAGAATAATATTCCCTGGTTAATGACAAGCAGTTATATGTTCCTCTTCTCTCCCCATGCCTTACCCTTAAATAAACTTTTAGGCAAATGAACAAGTTTAAGAATGAGTGAAAACAAAAGTGTGGGTTGTATTCTAATGTGTTTATGGCCTCAAACACCACAGCAGAAGAGCAGCACTGAGGAGCTCTGATCATAAATATACATTCCTACCTAAAAATGTCACAGATGTTTGAATACATTACACGGCCCAAAAAATTTGCATCATCATTTCAACATCAACTGAGTCATGATTCTCCCTGATCCTTTTTTTAGTCACAAACCTTGCAATTTCACGTTGTTTGCTGAATTTGACCCAAACACCCCACCCTGTTAGCAAACATCACAGTGCACAATCAAATGGAATTGGATTTGAACCATTTGTTTTAAAAAGGCAAAGAAGTGGCCGCTGTCATTAGGTGTAAGCATGAATGCTGTCCTTTTGTGTCTGGGATTCTACAACTGGTCTCAAATAAAGTTTGTTGTTTAACTGGACACATCAAAGCCTTGGGTCACTGTGGAACCTGCAGGGTTACACTGTGTGTGTTATAGAAAAGCAGGCCTGGAAGGCCCAGAGGTGGGCCTAGAGGTGACCATGGAAGCACATCCAGGTCACCAGAGATGGGCTGGGAAGGAGAATGATGGGTTTGTGGCCTTCTGGACCTATTGAGAGTGAGGATTCTGGTTTGTGACCTTATAGGGCACTGTTTACCTGTCACCATAATAGGTGAAATCTGTGCAATAGCCCAGGTGATTGGGGAACACTGTGGGGAACATCTTTCCTGTTTATGTGATGCCATATCCTGTCTGTGGGATGGTATTTAAGGAATTTTCACTGCATGATAGCTGGAAGTCTGGGTAGTCTTAGAGGAGTCTTAGCAAGCAGGCTTTAGTAGTCTTAGTCTTTGTCTTGGCACAAGAACACTGCAAGGTGAAGGTCAGAATAAAGCTCTACATGGAGTCTTTGCCTGCTGTTGTCTTGTGTGAAGTCCAAAAAGTCCAAAAGTCTGCCCAACTACTGCCAGAGAACCCACCTGTGCCAATTTGAATGGATTATCCCTGCCATGGGACAAGCTCTGGGAAGGAGACTGGTCTGAAACACCAATAATGTTGAGTCCTTTCCTCTTCTCTCTCAGACAGGCTTGTTGGTGCCTCTTTATTCTCTCCATCTGCTCCTCCACAGTCATTCGAGGCCGTGAGCCTTCTGCAAGGCACAGCTGCTCCACTGCACTCCTTGGTCTTTCCTTCAATGGAAAAAAACATGTATGTGTTTCAAAAAAAACCAAGATTTCAAACTGGTAACTTACTAAAGAAGATCATCTAATGATTCAGTAAAGAGCAGAAAAACAGTGGGCAAATAAACACTTCTTACAGAGGTGAAAAAAAAAAGTACAAGAACCAATTATCAATAAATGAACACTGAAATTCAAAATGAAAGGAAGGAATAATTTGCTCTCCTGAACAATAACATCACCATCACCAATGATAAACATGAGGAGAATGGGGAGATGCTCTCTCAAAGCCACCCTCTCAAGCTGAAACCATTTAACAACTGGCAAACACAAGATATTTGACTGAAACAGAAACATAATTGAAATTTAATGATCCAGGATACTTCTACCAGTTGATCTAATAGTAATTTCTGCCTTTTTATTTCAAGAAAAACTACAGCTGGGCATCATTTAACTGCAAGTGAAGGCTGAAACTAAGTGAATTTATTACCACTTAAAAATCTGTAATTCTAAGCATTATATTTTTCCCAAAATAACACCCATTTACCTACTCTTTCCTTGAAATTCACTGGTTTTCAGGCAGATTTGTACTTTTTATGACAGATCAAAACCGACTTCAGGCTAATCAGCTGCATTCAGTACATTTACAGTAACTGATTTCACTTATGAAAAGTGGTATTTTTTCTCCAGACAACATCCTGGGAGTTCCTCTCTCCTCTCCCAGCCTTCTCACAACTTCTCCTCTTCTATTTGTGCTGTAACCATGGCAAAAGTTTTCCTCTCTTTTGCATGAAGTACATGCAAACGTGTGTCTTTCACCCAGAGACTACAGAACTGGCTAATCTGAAATTTCAGGTTTATTACCTGCATTCTGCTTACTACATCCTTGGTTTTTGGCTGTTTTAGCTACCTCCCAGTTTGTTTTAGCAATGAAATAAATAAAAGCCTGTGTTTGTTATAAAGGGGCTGTTAAACTGCCAAATACAAGTGTTTGAAAGATGCTTCATATGCTTTCAATTCAAGCCTGAACTTCAGCAGATTTATAATTTACCATTTAGTTCTTGCCCAGTTTGTGTTTCCATGAAGTTTAACATACAGCATTTATAACTTTATCATTCTTTCTATAGCTGTCTCAATTAATCTAGTATATAATGCTTTTATAGGAGTGATTTTTCTTTTTAATTTTTTTTAAAAGAAAATTAAAATAACTTCAATTTTTGAATTAACTACCAGACTTAAAAATAAACACAGATCAATGCTCAAAGGTTATTTTAAAGTACCGTTCTTAGATCTATCTTCTTATTCTTCCTCAAAGTGACATAGGATGCTATTGTTGAAGATTCTGGCGTTGGGGATTTGGTTCTGGGTGGCACAACTCCCACAGGGAAATGTGAGCCTGCAAAACAGCAAAGCAACATGCTGAGTGCTGTGCAAAACACTGCCAACACCCTTGATTTGTTTTCTAGAAAAGACAAATGTTGTCAGCCTTGGGAACTCCTCTTCAAAAGGCAGATTCAGCAAGTGGAGAAGCCAGAGGTACTGAAAGCTGATGGGTGAGGATATTTTAGGTCCAGCCAGCTCTTGGATGGCCTCATTTGTGAATGCACACCCATCCTCATGTCTGTGTGAGAATGAAATCACCCCTGAGCCTGGTCAGCTGCTGAGTGAGAACAGGAGCTGAGGATATTCTGCTACAAAGCAACAGTTTGGGTCTCCTTTAGACACAAAGAGGATAAAGCACAGCAGAATTCCATTTTCTTTTTGTGTCACCTTTATGCACTACACAGGTCACAAATGTTCCTCTGGTCTCATATTTGATGTGGTCCCATTTCTATTTAATTGCTGATTGAAAAGAGAGGGAATGGCTGGCATGAGAAGTGTTCAGCACAGTGATGTGCACAACTAAAACAGCATTTTCAAATTTCCTCTGAAATTAATTTTTAGAACCACCCTCAATAAGCACCTACCATCACTTAAGTATGATTTCTTAAAACAGCAAGAAAGAAAAAACTCAGAGATGAGCTGCCTTTAAGATTCTTTTCTTATCAGCTTAAAAACTTAAATGTTTCCTGTACCAGCCTAGAGCTGTAAAGGCTTACACACTATAACAGAGCTGAAACAGTCAGAAATGGTGACATTTTCCTGATGCATGGGGATTGTTGTTATGAGTGAATGCCCAGAACAAGAAATGTCTGTTAGAAAATTCTTATGCTCCAATGATAAAACACAGCCATGATAAACAACAGACTGAAGGGAGTTTTAGAATATACAGAGCCTCTCACTGCTTGCTACCACTGCAGCTATTCTGTCCCTCACCTCTAAATATTATTTATCTTAGAGGAATTTGTACTTTTGCTTTCCCTGACTGAGGACTGTTTTTCTACAAATGGACATACTAAAATAATTTCTGTCTTTGAGGTAGAAAGCAGACTGGGGGTGCTTAAAAAGTGTAGGGTTGCTTTATATAGTCAGTGTAGACTTTCTTGTTTTGTCCTGATCATTACTTTACCTCTTGAGATGAATTACTGTGAACAATCAGAACCATCACAGGTCAATGAAACCCAGGCATGTTGTCAGAAAGACAAGTTGCTCAATTTAGATCATTGATGACTAGCAAATCTCAGGATAAATCTTCAATTTTTCACCACCAAGTTAACAGAAATTTAATTATGTGCATTAACATTATATCTCAGCAAATACCCCAGAACATCTGAATTGATAAACTGTGTAGTAAGTGCAAGCTTAATTATATCACAGGGCTATTCACAGAATTTACACCCAAACTGTGTGCTAACCTTAGTTTAAAAACCTCTATGACCATTCTCATTTGCATAATCATAATTCCTGGTAAAATTCTGGTATCATTGCATCAGCCTGCTCTGCAAAAGCCTAGTCAAAATATGAAAACACAAGGCAGTGATCCTGCTGGCACTGGCAACACCAGTCCTTAGGGTAAAAAATCCCTGAGTTTAGGTACATTTTCCCCAAGCTCTTGCTATGGGTTTTGGGAGGCACTAAAGCTGAGCATTTTCCTGAAGTCACCTTTAACAAACTATTCTGTGTGTTTTAACAAACAGAATTGAGAAGCACTTCCTGGTAAAAGACTCTACCAAGCAATTAGTAGCTTTTATGAGAGCTAGATGAAGAGAAGAATCTAAAGCATTTAGCAATTGCAAAGACCTTTATTGTCTGTACACTCCAAGGTCACGATCATTATTCCTATTATATCAGAGGACAGAAGGCAATTCAACAATTACAAGATTAAAAAAAAAGAAAAAGACATTGTTTCCCTGCCTTATGAGAGCCTGAAAATTCTGTGGTGCTGCCTTTTTGGACGTTCCAGCGACATAACATCGGGAGCTTGATTCAAAAACTGAGTAATTGTTCAAGGGCAAGAACATAAAATGGGTAATTGTTCAAGGGAATGGTGTGTGGGGAATGTGAGTGATGTGATTAGACATGGTGTCAATAAGGATTTCAGGGTTGTTGGTGAGTGTAATGTTTGATTTTTCTGCGGTGTAATTGACTGAAATTTCTCTGGTCATATAATTAAATCATTATTTTATTGTGGAAGCTGTTCCATCAAAGTGAGAAATGGACAGGCTGCAGAGACACAAACCACGAGGCAGCTTCTGTAACAAAGTTAAGCTCTGCATTCCTTGTGAAAAAAGCTGAAAGGTTGTAAACACCGTGCCTAGGGACAAACCTTTAGAGGAAGATTCTGATTCTGAGATTGGCTCTGTTTTTTCTTCACCATTAGACTCATCCACTTCTGCTACTGTAGTTAACTCGGGCTCGCTCTTATAAAGCCTATAATCAGGACCCTGAGGAACAGCAAGGGAACAGGTCAATAAACAGGCACTTTGCTACAAGTGTTTATGTCTTAAGACCCAAACCAATCACTTTGTGATAATTCTGCTCTCACTTTAAGAGAGTGTTCCATTGTTCAAGTGGGATGGCAGGAGCACTTTTTGGTAGTAAATCCGAGTAACAATGTTTGCAGACTATCAGAAATTACAGGGCAAAATTGCCATAAAAAGGCAGAGTTGTGGGGTTGTTTTTTTAATGATCTTCTGGAACTAAATTGGTAAAAGCTTCAAAATTGAGCCCAGAGTTTTTAAAGAACAAGTGAGGAGAAGAATCTAATTTTATGAAATTTAAGTCTTAAGACATTTCATATACGCACAAAACATATGGCAGGAAAATGTGAAGAGCAAATGATGCAGCTATGAACAAAACCAAATAAAACTAAATCCGTAACACGAAAAGTAGCCAGATGAGTAAACAAAAACAGTGACTGTGCAGAGGAGGGAGGATGCTTCAAGAACAACGTGGCAGTTGAAGCCACTTACACAGTAAGATCCATTTCTCTGATATCCTTGAACTTGGTACATCTTCTTTTCTTCTGTCAGATGTACTGGGCCCCTGCTATAACAGAGCAAGGAGCTGCTATCACAGGGCAGAGGGGGGATTATGGGAGGATGCTCTGTAAAGTCATAGGACCGAGGGAGTGGAGGACGAGGTGGGACTACTTCCTCTTCCTAAAGATTGTAGAATAGTCACCTTATTTAGACGTGAGCACCTGGTACAGTTATTTATAACTTAAAAAGAAAAATATATTACCATGGCTACAGCAGCTATAGATTTTGCAGTTAAAGGGACAATGCCATATTTAACAATAAAATAAATTCGAACGCCTGCGCTTTCTGTTGGATATGTACAAACTCTCTAAATCATCCTTTTAAAAAGTAAATCCATTATCTTTTGCATAAATGAGACTTTTGGGAAGTTCTGTAAGCCAGATATAGCACACACTTTAGATAACCATGACAATGTCCCTTTAAAGCTGTAACTTCTAGCCAGATTTTCAGAGGAATTGAACATTTGGGAGCTCCCACAGTTCCAGCTCTTCTTGTGGGTGCTCTGGCCATCTGAGAACCAGGCTCAATATCTGAATCAACATATAAAGCAATGTATTTCTTCCCATGAAAAGTGTGGTGGGTAGAAAACATATCCATAAATGAGGGCTTGTATTTCTATGGTAAGAGCCTAAGGAGAGGAAAAGGTAAGAAATGGAAAAGAGAAAGATACCAGTGAGAATATAGAGACACAGTACAAATGAAAGTGTTAGGATTACTACTAGTGGAGGTATCAGTCTTTAAAAGTAGCTCACAATGCAGTGTATTTACAGAAACATACTGAATACATCCTTCAGACATCCTTCAAATAGTCAAGATAATGCTTGTTTTTATCATAGCCAGATTACAACTTCCATGATGCTAAAATAGTAAATATGCCAAAACCATACCTCATTTTTATATTTAATAGAAGAAAATGTCCTTGCTACCATGATGCCTGTTTGGGGGAAGGGGGAAAGGTGTAGGGAAAAAAAAAAGAGAAAAATGGTTTTCAATAAACAGCTTTTAAAATATGAACTACAACCTGTTGCTATCAAACAAATACACCAAACATCAACTTCAAGTAGTGTTTGCTTTGTTCTTTTCTCAGCACTGTGCCATTTTTTAAAAACATACAAAAGCAACAACAGAGCTTGTACTTGAAAAATTTATATGATCCAATTTCATCTCCTATGAGACAAAACCTTACCAGGCAAAACCACGGGCTTACCTGCCTCTGAAGAGCTTCTTTGCTGTTTATGTTTAAGTAAACCCTCCATGACATCCTGAATTCTCCACAGCTCCTTCTGAAGCTGAGCACGCTGTATCCCTGCTGATTCAGTCTGTCAGCAAATAAACAGATATGGCCACTGCATTAGAATACATTGCAAGTGGAAAAAAGAAGGAAAACCATTTTCTCTCCTTAAACTACACTGCATACCCTTTCACAGTCATGGAAAATAAAATGCAGTAATGACAGACACTCTTCTTTCCCATAAAACATTCCAATATTGTCTGGAACAAAAAGTATAAGATTGAGTAATTTCATAATGCCTCAGCCAATTGGAGAGCAATCTCTTAGGCCAAACCACTTCAAGAACAGAAAGAAGCTTCTGGAGAAAGGAAAATCAGTGGTGTAACTTTTAAAAAAGTAGGAAAAACTGAAGACTTCTTCGGAACTTACAAGGTAGAAAAAGAAATTAAAAGTGTGTAAGTTAGTTCACCATTTGTCACCCTTTTTCAATTTGTATAGTTTTAAAACTCACAGAAAGTCAAAGTGAATTGAGTGTACTTTAAGATCTTTGCCACACCTGAATTTCTCCAAGCCGATCGAGTTGCTCCTGCATGTGGTTCCTTGTTACAGTTACATCATACTCCAATTTATCATATTCTCTCCAAGCTCTTTCCAGTTCCTAAGTATATAACAAATGTAAAGAATTATGGATGAACATTCAATTAAAAAAAAAAAATTTTCTTTTTCCAGTGGCATGAAACTGCAGGAAGTAACACGTAAGTAGATATCAGCAGTAAATAAATAGGTACATAATTTAGAGAATGCAATGTTCAAACAGCTTTTTGATTTTCTAATGATACTGAATGAAATTCAAACAAACAGCATTTTGTCTTTTCACTAACAAAAAAGATGGGCAAGGGCAAATTGTTCAGGACACGCCTTTATAGTCAGCAGGCATGTGGATCTTAAGCTGCCTTTCCAGCGAGGCAGAAAAGCCACAAAAATGGATGCAAATTTGTCTCTTTTATCACCCAGAACACACATGTGTGAGTGCACAGCATGTGTGTGCACAGGCAATGCATTATGCAAGGAAATGTAACTCATCCAGCCCTGCCTGCAAGGCTGCCAGGGAGTGCCCCAGGCCTGTGAAAACACCACTATTTTACATATGTGCAACTGCAGACACCTCAAGGAAAAGGTGAAAAAAAAATAAAATTATTCTTCTTTGAGGTCAGCCCCACCATCTCACTTCTGCAGCCTACATCAAGCAATTTACTCGTTCAGAATAAATTAAAAAGTTAATGAGGGAAAGTGTATCTTGAGGATTTCCTTTTCCCTGATTCCCTTTTCTGTGTCCAACCAACTCCTTCTACAAGACAGTCCAACCTTCAGACTGCAACCAGGATTTCAGGGCTGACATCACGCCAGTTTTACCACAGCCACCCCCTGGAATTTGACACTGAAATCCCTTTTTGGATATATCCACAAGTAGGCAATTTCATTTCAGCATAGAAACCATCACAAAGTGGAAAAGGACAGTAAACAGCAATTTCCTTCCTTTTTTTAAGTCTTTTTTTTTTAAAGACTTTTGGAAGTGCATAATTTGAAAGATCTTTTAAATGTAATGCCTCACTATTAACAGACTATGGCAGTCCTGCAGCTGCTTTTGCTTAAAATAAGTTGAATAAACTTTCTGCTTCACACTATTTGGCCATTACATGAAATAGTTTATGTCCATTATTTACTACTTCTGTTGTCAATTTTTTCATATTATAAAGATGGTAATTACCACACTAATTAAGTCAGTAATGCACCCATTCCTGCTCACAAAAAAAAAAAATAAAATTAGAGGAAGATCACTCGATGAATGCAGTGAAAAGATCACTTTCCATCCACCTCTGACAAAAACACAATCAAGCAAAAGACAACTGAGTTTTTGTCAGGATGCAGTAAAAAAAAAAACCAAGGAAAACCAATGCAATTAAGAATATGAACATAATCATTTCACATTTCATTTAATTTTTGCTGGAAAGAACGTGGTACTTACTGCAGTGGCTCGGGACACCTCCCGACAGGTGCTGAGCAGTCCATTCTGCAAGTCATCCCTCTGCAAGACTACATTTTGTATGGCTGCTGGGTTATCTGCATTCATTTCTATCTCCTGACTTGCTGATAGCAAAGCTTGCTCAAGCGTGTACTATCGTAATAAAAAGAATTATTTTTAATGTTCTGCACCATTGCGCTGATTTTCGTTTTATTTCAGCTATCAATGTTCTGATAATAAGCATGTAAAATAACATCCACTTTAGGTAATAAATACAATTGTCCTACTTTCTCCTTGTGTAGCTGTTGGAGCTTCTCCTCCAGTGCTTGCACAACTTTGTCCTGTTCACATAAACGGCTAAGCTTAGCCTAGTGTAGAACAGAAAATTACCACAATTAGAGTTTTGTTATTTACATCTTCGGCAATCAACATCCAACTTGATCAAATCATTACACGAATCTACAGAAAATGTTCTTAAAGTAAGAATTCTAAAATTATATAGGCATCAGTCTTCCATTTTCAAATTACCTACTACAAACCTTCTTAAAAAAGTATGAAGTGCTATTATAACTTGAAACAGCACGGCTCAAAACATATAATTTGTGATTCTACAGCTAAATCTTTACTACTTAATAACAGGTATTAGATTCCATTTTAATTTACATATTGCTTAGTATTATAAAGATGATTTTATACAGTCACAGTCTGTCCCATGGTATTTCAGGTGATTGTATCAGATAGTTAAAATTTCAGCCTAAAATGTAGTATTTCCTGCAAGTTAAAAGCTTATTACAGAGACATGTCCCTCAATTCCATGATGCAATTTGTATTGGCAATCACCTGCATGAGGTGGATTTCAAACCCAAAAGCCAAGAGGAAAATCATTATCAAAATAAAGAGACAAATGCCAACATTTACAAGGAAGAAGGAATACAAATGACTTACATCAATGTCCAGCTCTTCAGTTCTATATTTGTATAGTGTACCCCTACATTCTTCTTGTGTTAACTATAAGGAAGAATAATATTGCCATAAAACAACTTAGTTGGACTGTGAAAATGACAATTACTGTTCAGCTTCAGAGTTTTAACACAGAAATCAGCTTTTGCTTGACAGGCAAACCTGCCACATTGAACAATATATATTTAGCCAAGATACATTAATGAAGGTAAATGAATGGAATGTCAAGCAGACTGTCAGTAGAGCTGCATTAAATTAACAGGCTGTTTCTAATGCAAACTGGAATTTCAAAGATGTACAACTCAATCAAATGTGGATTATGTAGGAAGGTGAAATTGCCAGAATACATCTAAATAATGATGCATCATTGTGTCTCAGTTTTGTTTTATGAATTCTAAATTCAGGGGCTCATTCTGCTCTGAATTAACCATTCTAGGCCCACTAAGGTCAGGGGTTTCACAATCTGCTGTGAATCCAAAACCAGAGCAGAATGATCTAAGTTTACAGCATTTATGTAAATATCTTGTTAAAGCTATGTCCAATAAGTGCCACCACTTTTGATATGGATTTTTCATATGGATTTCCTACTTTTCATAGGATTTCCTCCCCTCCAATAGAGCATTACCAGAAATGCCACAAATGGAAGCTCTTCTGTTTTGGACCTAGGCAAACTTGTCTCCTTGTGCTAGTTAGGATGCAAAATACCTCAAACTACTTTCACACAGCTCCTCAAATTAAGTTCTTCACTTTTTCAATCTGCTACTGACCAGTAAAGAGATTTTAAAATATTTTACAAGAAAAAAGGCAGCTCCCCATTTTAGAGTGAACTGTCACACACAGCAACTACTTAATATCCTATACAGCAAGTATGGACATCACACTATCAACCTTCACATTCTATTTAATTAAAAACATTGTGAAATGCTTTCCTTCCATATGTCTGTCATAATTAGGTTACCATGACTTAATAGTACAAGAAAAACTACTGAAACACAAGTCCATGTTAAGAGACACTTAGAAATAAAAGAACTGGGGAAGGGTTCATGAGACAAGCATTCCAAACGTAAAATAAATCTTCAACACACTAAAGTGTTCCATTTCACGATATTATGTCCACAAACCTCATGCAAATGTACCTGGTGACAATTTAGAAGTATGAATGGTGTATTAAAAACACACAAAAACTTTGTCTGAAATGGACATTTCATGAAAATGAATGTTGGAATATGGAAAAAGCCACAGCACTTTTGCACCTCATGAATGTCACACAAATTAAGATACCTATTTAAACTCCCAGTATTGTAGAGTTGTGTTGTTTTACTGTTGATTTTATCACAATGAGAGAAAAATGAGGAATGGAAATATTTAAATAAAACTCATAAACATGGCCAAATGTCTTTAACTTACAGAGGAGACCTAGTTGTATTTCACAACAGAAAGATTTTACAGAAGAAAGATTATCCCCTATTAGATAACTGCACCTTTCCAAGTCACTGCTCAGCATTTCATGTGGCTTGGCTGGAAAAATACACTGCTTTTTCAAGCCAGTATTTTTTATACTTTTTAAATAAGAGAGACATTTATTTTTCTGTCATTTCAACCTTAATTAGAGCCAAGCTCCTAACAGTTTGCCAAGTCAGCATCCCTACCCCTCTGTACCTCCTGAAAGGAATACATCCTAAGTATTCAGAAAAGAAAAACAGATTTCCAAAGAACACTATAGCCATGCTAATTCTTCTTATTTAAATCCTATCACACTTTTCAAATTGCTTCCGACTTCTTGCTTTGGTCAGCAGCACCACTTCCCCACAATAGAAAGCCACTTATTTCCAGTGCAACATTTTACTCAGACTTAGCACAAAAAAGTCCCCAAATAATATGAATAACTGAATCCATCTGTGACAGAACAGCAGCCCCACTTCTCCCAGCACATCAATAAACGAGCTCAGGGCCAGAAGTGCGGGACGCTGTCGCATCCTGCTGGAGCAGCAGGAGGAACTGCGGCAGACAAAACGCAATTACACATTTCAGGCAAGGTTAACAGCCTCATAACCCTGGAAAACGCACTGCAAGAGCTCCAGTGGCCAAGTTATCAAAATGTACTTTATGTCACGTTCCACAAACGCCTCTCTTGCCAAATCCTACGAAGCCTTTGCCAGGGCAGTAACTCCGGAGCAAGAGTGCCATCTACTGAACCAGTGACAGGAGCTGCTGCTGGCTGCCCTTCCCCTCCACATTTGCCTGTTTAAAACACACCAAATCCATTCCTCTTAACACCAAAACCTCCCAGTCATGAGGGAGCAGCACCCTGACACCTACAAACAGAACTTACCATTTCTGAAAGGCAAAACACACATGCAGAGCCTGGCCAAACTTGTACCTGGTGTGTGAAAAAGTGACATAACCTCAACTGAACCTCGCTCTTGGGTTGGAAATTATTTGTCACAAACTGGACAGTCCCCACCTCTGTCACACACCAGCACCAGGTGATTCCCAGAAAGGGACAGATCCCCCATAATGATGTTATAACACCATAAGATGTTGCTGAGACACAAATGGTTAAAGCTATTTAAGTAGTTGATACTGAAAACTGATTTAAGTGACAGTATTATTTCATTACTTTGAAAGCTCTTTTCAGATTTCACTAACTGTTTTGATTCAATAAATATCCAGGAGGATATTTCACACCCCAAAAGCAGGCTATGCACCCCTGCAGGATACTGCACTCTGGAAATTAAGACACGACAACCTAGGACATTTTGCTGTTGAGCACAAGATTAAAACCAAGACTTCCAAGAGGCTCTTGTGTTTACTTTTTGCTTTTTAAAATACTTCTTGCTATCAAGAAGTAGGGCAAATGGGTATTTAGCCCCATTAAACAAAGTTCTCCTGTGATTATGAATTTTTGTGACATAAACCACTTCAAATACAAATTGAAAAGATTTTTAGCTTGAACACAATCATCTCATGTTCATAACAAAACCTGAAACATCTCAAAATCTAACATGCATAACAGTTGAAATGTATGAAGCTCCTATAACAATAATAAAAAGCCTTAACCAAGACCTCCCAATCCTTTTAAGAACCAAAAATTTAAGGGCTATTTTTCTATGTTTTTAATGTATTAAGAACAATTATCTATGGCAAGACTTGGATGATAGCTTGTTGGTCTCAGATTTTAATTTTTCCTCCACACATATAAGAAGAACTGAGGAAAATTCTGCATTTTAAAGTCAGCCTGTACTGCTTTAGAGAAAAAGATTAGTTAGAGAACAAGATTAACATTCCTTATTCAGTATTAGAAAGAAGCAAAAAAACCCCAAACCAAGGTAGAAATGGTTCTAGTCTGTAAAAATAATTTTTTTCTTTTCTGTACATATGGAATAATTTCCCTGGCTTGAACTTGTGAATTTAGAGTACAGTCTGCAGAGCAGACTAATGTAAGTCAGAGTGATTTAAATAACTCTGAAGATGCTACAAATCACAAAAAAAAAGTGTCTTATGAAATTATGAATAACATTTGAAACAGTAATGCTTTTGCTATTTTACTAAAGAACTATTAATCATTACAAAAATGAAGCAAGACAAATTAAATGCAAACTTTTCTTGCTTTCCTTTGCTTAATTCTAAATGAGCTCAGACATAAAACTGAACTGAATAAACTGAAGCTGAGAAAGATTCTTTTCTTTATCCACAGGAATGGATGCAGTCATCATAAACTATTTTAGCATCCTGACAATAAAGCAAGTTTCAGTCACTTGCACAGAGGCTTCTCCCAGTTATTTACATCTCTTTAAAACTGCAGCAGGAAAGACGACTGTTAAACCAATTTATTTTATTTGAATAAAAAATTATACGTTGTTTAGACTTTAAATAAGTTGCCAGAATTTTAAAGAGGTTGGTTTTGCATTAGAGAAGTTTAGAGGGTTATTTAGGCAGTGAAATATTGAGTGTATTTTTAGCCTAGCCTGAAAGTCAGTTAATGCAACATCTCATACAGGAAACTTTATCCATGAAAGCAGAAGATGCTGTCATTCCTCAGCTAAGGCAGCTTCTGCAGAAACCTTCCAGCATGTCACAAACACTCTGACCTGACGAGACCACATCTCTAATGGCAACAGGTTATTCAGCCCTCACAACCTGTTAGAGTCACTGTCTCTCTGACAAGAATGTCAAAAAAGGTGTTTATTCAGTGTCAGAGAGGAAGCAGCAGAGGTGCCTTCAAGGTGAAGGCAGATACTGCAGCTGACAGCAGAGCCTCGTCAGGGCAGCACTTGGGGATTTATTGGTATCCCCAAAGACATGAACTG